>CM057157.1:28572776-28918477 GCA_029962745.1 Echinometra lucunter
AAAGATATATACTAGCAGCAAGGACCCGTGAAAAATTCCACGGGTGCTAGCCATCTAGCCATTTGTGGAAGATGTATTTGTTTAAAAATGTATCACTGATAATTACTTTCAGTTATAATTTTTTAGTAGAAAAAAAGCATTTGAGGGAGTCCGTTTGAAACCACTGTAAAATGAAAATAAAGTGGTTAAAACATCCCCATTGTGAATTCTATCCCGGGATTTCCCCTGGCATTTCCCCATGGGGGAGGAAGAGGGTGTACTAAAAATAATAGATCTCAAGCATTTTTTTTTTTCTGTTTTGTTTCCCTTCACCATATTTTTTTTTTCTCTACACGTGGGCCCGGGGGGCCGGGGAGGGGGGGGGGGGGGGGCGAAGGAGTTTCGACCCTGACCCCATCTCTTTGTATCATATAGGCTCAGTTTTTAAACTCTCTCCTACAGTTCTCTCCGTCCTCAACATGTGAAAGGAAAATGCTTTGAATTTCATAGGCATATGAGCACACGCCCCATCCCCGGCACCAATGACTTCCAATGCCACTGCCAAGGGTGGGGCACGCGGCATATAAGTTGCATTCCAGGCACTCATTCTATATGGTTTTGTTTTGTATTAGGATGTTATTTCCATAATTTACTGAATTCCGCCTAGAAAAATGCAGTAAAAAAAATTAATGTTTCATAATTCTCATGAAATTCGTTGAATAGAGGAAGTGATTCCATGAAGCACCTCGTTATGTCTCCTCTAGCTACGCGCACGCATGGACGCTTCACAGATCTACATTATTTCCGGGTAAGAATATTAGTAAAGTTGTGTGATGCGGTTGTGAGAAATCAACAGCGAGAATATTTGGTGGCCGCTTCTGCCGATAATGAGCTGACATTTCCTCCTTTTGCAGCTTGTTCGATTGATATTGTAAAGGTATGTATGAATTTTGTGGTAGAGTTTTAGCGTGAAAATAATTTCGTAATGAAATTAAACTTGAATTATTTTATTCAAGAAGCTTTTGTGACGATTTGATATGCATGTCTTTCATTTAGATCAAATTGGACTTCCCAAAATAATTGCTCGTTGATTTTGCACGTAGACCCCATTCAGCTGTCTGGCGACCAGCCTACCGAGAATTTTTGTTTTTACATCGAGTTTGGTGCGAAAATAAAGAAGTATATGGGAGTTGTGCGTTTGCTTCTTATCTGATTTTATTATGATTGGTTGTGATGTGTATTTTCTTTCCAGATTTCGCTAATTTAGTGTCAATTAGAGAATGATTTGGAGAGTTTTGTTTGCGTGATTTTGAGGTGCCTCGTAGGTGGGGAATTTGTTGTGTCTGGTGTGTGTGTATGTTATCAAGGTATGCACTCGCTATTGAACGGACGCGTCCCGTACACACGTCACGAGCGTCCCACTCCAAACGCGTCTATCACAGATCGGTTTGATGTGTATACCGTCTTGTAATTATTGATATAAAGATCGAATGCTGTTCAAATTGTCGCTTTTTTATTTGACACTGATGCAAAATATATCCGTAAAGTAATGGTCACATAGTGCATTCCACCCATCCCATAATGAATTTACATGGATTATGTAATATGAAATTGATTTTGAAAACATCAATTTTTGTAAAAGTAGATCGAACTCACTGCATGACTGCCTGCCTGCTGCTGGGCCAGGCTGGGGCTGGGGCAATTATACAAGGGTTCATGTTTTGGTATTTTTGAGAATGTTTGCTTATGATTTGACATTGTATTTTCTATGAATGTGTGACCTGTATTATTTTGAAGCAACTTCATTCCTTCCTAATACTATTGCTCCTTCAGATCAGAATATAAACCTATATTTATTTCACCTTAGCCAGGAGTGTGTTTTCAAGTTGTCTACTATGAATAAAGTAGTTCCAGTGGATGGATATTAATGTTCAATGTGATTCACCTTATTTTTTGTACACACTGAAAATAGGCTGAAATTCAAAGACATTTAAATTTAACCCTTGTGAATTTTGCAGAAATAATTAGTGTTTTTTTTTTTCCTTATCATATAACTTATATTCGAAAAATTTAATATGCTGTTATTACAGATCTACTTCTACGTACCATGGTCAGTCTAAACTTTAATCTTAAATATTTTTGAGATATTATTTAACTTAATTTGGGACTAAAGCTAATTCCAATGCTCAAAATGGACTGTCAGCTGAGAAGCCTTTTCAACATACCAAACCAGGCTTGCAAGAAAAGCAGACGACAATCTGTGATGACAGCCTGCCATGAATCACCCACAAAATCATGCAAAAATACAAAATTAAATTATATTTCATTGCTGCTGAAGATTCATATGATTTTGATAACACTTTTCATAAGTAGAAAATTCAAGTAAATATTCATAAGTGAATGACAAGTGCCATTGAAAAAATTTGACAGGAACAACAAAAACTCTTGCTTGATGTATACATCAAAATCTGAAGCATAAAAAGTTTAGTGAAAATGATCATCACGATTTTGTTTTTTATGTTAGTTCCCAAGATATGAATATGCTATTTATAATAATAATGTGTACATTTATATAGTGCATTACATGAAATATTTCAGTGTGCATTACATATTAAACTAATAAGAAGTATGTTAAGCTAATTGTAAACATTTGTTGAATTTGATGTAAAATGAGCACTTGACATTTCAAATTATTTTGTTGAAATCATGGAAATAATTCTGTACAAATTTCATTTATTATTGCTGGCCTAACTAAATGGTTCTTAACATGTTCTTATTATGTTTTTATCATGTTCTTTTCATGTTCTAATCATGTTCTGATCATGTTTTTATCTTCTTCTTTTGTTTTGCAGCCCTATGTAGCTTTTCAAGATGAGTCTGACAGCGTCGGCTCAGAACATCCCCAAGATCATGGTCTTCCGACCGACCTTGGAGGAGATGAAGGACTTCTCTGGCTACATCTCCTACATGGAGTCTCAGGGTGCTCACAAAGCTGGTGTAGCTAAGGTAAGAAGGAATGGTTCATGTTCTTTAGTCCAAAACCATATTGGTCCAACTTACATGTAGCACAACCTTATAGCTAATTGTTAATCTGATATTTGTTGTGAAAATGATTGCTGCAGGATTTTCTTATTCAGAGATTTAGGGTTAGTGTTACGGTCAGTTATTAAGGCAAGGATAGGTTTGGTGTTTGGATATAAGGTTGAAGGATAGAATTTGGGTAGTAACACAAAGTAGTCTTGGGTGTTATTACCGATGGAACCAGAAGTACTCTGTTGGGCTTGATTCCTATGTGTTTAATGTAGATTGGGGAGATTAAAAAAAAAAAAAAACACCCCCAAACCTTGACACAAAATCATACCATGTGCTTAGAAGTTGTGAAAGGAGAAAAAAACATGCATTCTGTCAGGGTCTGAAAAATTTATCACCATTGCTGTCAAATTCACATTTTTCAGTGATATTCACTGTACTGTAGAAAAAACATTTGATAGGAAGAGCAGATGAAATAAGTATTCAGAATCATCCTCTTGTATTTTTTATTTTTTTTTTTTGCTCTACGTCAGGTGATTCCACCCAAGGAGTTTGTCCCGAGGAAGAACTATGATGATCTGGACTTGGTCATTCCTGCACCCATCCAGCAGGAGGTCATGGGTCATCAAGGCCTCTATACTCAGTATAACATCCAGAAGAAGGCCATGACTGTCAAGGAATTTGCTAAGTTAGCCAACAGTGCAAAGTGAGTACAAAGCTCCAGAGGTATGGGCAGTATTGATTTTTTTTTCCCTTTTTCAGACTAGTAACATATGTTAGTGTTTTTTTTTCTGGAATAATTTGTGAATGTTAATTTGCATTCACATATTATTCAAAAAAATAAATACTATTATTTGAAAATTTTTCCTAGCATACACTGTACATTGGTTGTTGCTACATTTGACAAACACATGTAAGCTCTCCGGTAAATTATAAACAACCTTTTGAGAATTTTTAGTAGTTTGCATGAATTCTCATACAGTAGATAAGAGAGAAAACTATCTTGACTTATGTATGGTCCATGATGTCAATCAGTTTTGTCACCTACTTCTTGTGAAAACTTAACATTCGTGCTTTGAAGCGTAAAAAGCGAAATTGTAAGAGTTGCTTTGAATAGAGTGGGTAGCTTTTGAGGAATGCTTCTATGCACAGTACAGAAAACGATATTTAACTTCTTTCCATATTTTTTATTAATTTGTCAGGTATCAGACCCCACCGCACTTTGGCTATGAGGATTTAGAACGAAAGTACTGGAAGAACATCACCTACAACCCTCCCATCTACGGAGCAGACATCTCGGGCTCAGTGTATGATGAAGGAGTCGACATCTGGAATATCAATCGGCTCAATACTGTCTTAGACATCATTGAGGAAGAACAAGGTAGGACCAGATTCAGGCAACAGTCAGACTTTATTCATTCATTTATTTATTTGTTTATTTATTTTTGAGCTTCAGTTACTCGGGATGGAAGATCATTCAATTAACATCAAGATCTGTCATTTCTACTTATTTGATGATGTCTCCCTGAAGACACAAGAGAAATATGTGATCCATTCTGCCAAAATACAGTAACTGTTCATAGCGATCTGTAAAACTGCTGGAAGTGTTGCATGTATGCCCAGCCTCCTGTCCAACTTGTAATGATTACTTCCAGCTTCTGCTGTATGGGCAAGTCCAGTGCATTTGGTCACCTAGTGTCCCATATGTTTTCAACTATTACGATATTGGGATCATAAACTGATGTCCAAAGGATTGTGCTCCACAATAACTTTTTTGGTAGGGGTCCGGATTGAAAGTCTGGGCTCCATGTATTGAACCCTGTCCTGTTTTGGTAGTCTGGACCTATTGTGTCGGGCCCCATTTGATGATGATTCACAGCATTTGTATGGCCATATATCTGTTTCAAAAACATTCAAAAGTGCAGACTCCTCCAATAAAGTTAGCATTTAAATGTCTGATGAAAGATGTGAGTCTTGAGTGAAGCTTTGAAGTGATCTAGGCTGTCCATTTCACAAGAAATGATGGAAGGGGAGTTCCACATGCGAGGAGCAATAGAGGAAAATGCCCGGTCTCCATAACCCTTGAGATGTGTAATGGGCGTCTGGGCCCATATTCATGAAACCTTCATAGGCATAGTTGTCACCTAACTGTGTACTGTGACCTATGTAATTGGTTGACAACTAGCTTAGTAAGGTTTCATGCATATGGGCCCTGGAGAGTTAGGCCAGATGAGCGAAGGCCACGGCGAGGATGATGCCGCTCAATAAGAGAAGACACATATCCTGGGGCCTGACCATGAGTGGCCTTAAAAGTGTGCATGCCCCATTTGTCCTGGACGCCTGTCATTGTCGAGCCTTGATTTATGTGTTCATATTTCCATTTTATTCCTATTTTCCTTGCATTTTGTTTCAGGTGTGAAGATAGAGGGTGTGAACACTGCCTACCTTTACTTTGGAATGTGGAAAACAACGTTTGCCTGGCACACTGAAGACTTGGATCTCTACAGTATTAACTATCTTCACTATGGTGCTCCAAAGTCTTGGTAATTATACCATAAATATGATCAGAAATCTCTGTAAAATGCTGAGACCAGCTCAGAGAGATGTATTAGGCACTATATAAATGCAGAATATTAATATTATTAAATGACAATAAATAGCAGTTTTGTTAGTGTGAAGTATGAATTTTTCCCTTGTATGGTTAGGAGTTGACTTTGAGTAAGTGATAAGAAAAAAGTATGTACAATGTCATAGACATGAACTGGTCATTTCGTAGATTTGACCACTTGTTTAGTTTTCTGCGGGCCAGTATACTCTTTGAGGGTTTTCTTTTTGGAGTGTTATTTATCAGGACATGGATTACACTAAAATGAATGGAAATATTCCTGAAGATAATTTTTCATATGCAGTTATTTTGTAAGTTGACAGTTGATTATTAGGTTTGTTTGTACATTAATTCCCTTTTCATTGGTGATCAGTAAATTGGTAAACAATGATTTCATTGATATTAGCTTCATCTTGTTTATTTATTTTTATTTGTTTGCATTTGATCAGTACAGCAGGATTGAAAGCCAAATCATATCATTTCAAAATTCATTGGAATTGAAACTTACTATATATGCTAATGCTTTTATTTTTAAATACTTCTTTGGTGACAAGGGCTCAGATGCTTTTGAGAGTTTTGTTTTTGTTTTGAAATATTTGATGCAGGCTATTTGCAGTACATGTTAGCACAAGTATTCCCAACTTATTTTGCATGCTACACACATGACTCTAAAACAGAAAATATAATTTCTTGGAATCAAAAACCTCAGGGGTAAAAATAACGGCTTACATAGGATAATCACAATCAGGAAGATCAGAAAAGGGCAAAGGGCTGTGATTCTGTTCTGTCTACTGCCACTTGAAATGTATGTCGGTGTCATTATGTTACATGAATTTTACAGAAACAATTGTTGTAGTATGTCACAATTTGGTCATGAAAATCTGTCACTAAACATTTCTAAAAACTTCTTGTTCCTTTGAATGGCTTTGCGAAAAAACAGGTATGCTATCCCTCCGGAGCATGGTAAACGCCTGGAGAGGTTAGCTACTGGTAAGTTCACTATGTGACGCGGGTGGGCTAGGGGGCAGCACTGATTGCAATTGGAACTTCATGATCTGTTTTAAAAAAAATCAGCTTCAAATAGTTTGAAATACTAAACGTGCTGAAAAAATTAGGAGTTGGTGTTTTCATCTCAGATTTTCATTTCTGTGGTAACCCAATTTTCATTGATTTGGCTGAAGCATAATATCGTCCTCTGTAAACCAGAAAATACTCTAACTTATGTCTTTTGTAGTGAGTGAATTCATTTCTGGTTCTTTTGGTTACAGAAGGGTCAGTGCTTGTTAACCTTTATTCTTTACTGCATTAACTCATTCCATATAAAAGTTTCATCTGTATGACGCACATCTCCATAAGATCTGCTTGTCACGGGAAAACACATAGTATTCAACAGGTTAACGATACCTTCCACAGATCTTGAAGTTCCAAGCAATCAGTGTTGCCTCTGGCCTGCCTCAAGTGCTTCAGTATGATTTCTTTTCTCTATTTGATGTGCATAACCCGTTTGTGTCCTGTATGTGTGTTAATCTAGGTATGCTATCCCCACTGAACATGGTAAACGTTTGGAGAGGCTCGCAGAGGGTACGCACTCCTTCTATTGCTTTCACTTCAGTGTTTTTTATTAATCCAGTTTGTGCAGCTCTTGCTGAGCTCTTTCCTAAACATTCAACTTGAATTAAGTATGAAATGCAGCCCATTAGATCCCATTTTTCTGTGTGTAATTGCTCATATGAAACACAGTTCAAATGGTCCAAATTTTGAGTGAGTCATGGGTATGTACACAAAGACTGTTTCCATGTAACATATCTTTAATCACATTTCATTCATGATATATTTTTACTGTCCATATTTTGTGAGAGATCCCATGGCACTTTTTTTTCCTCAAATTGCACAGACAGCAAATTGAGATGACATTTAACAGTCTGTCAAATGCAAATTATCTGTACATTGCTTGAGATCTAGTACTGTGAAATATGAGTGGTAAAGGGCTGTTCCCATATGAAGTTATAAACCAATTTTGAAGACAATCTGAGACCTGTTTATCAAAAACCCTTAAAGTCTAAGTTCTTGGACATCCCATAGAGACATGTGTTAGAGAATTGACCTACCTTTCAATGGGATATCCACCAACTTAGACTTACGACAGTTTCGAGAAACAGGCCCCTGGGGTTTTTGAAGTGTACTGCACATCACTTTTCTGTATCTAATAACATACAGGGAAGTGAGTACACCTACATGTATTGCATCTGTGTTTTGTCATTCGTTCCCATTTGCCATTTAGTACACTAAAATCTCTTCTTTCTTTTTTTTTAACCCATTCGTGACAGAGGTCCACATTTTGTGGTTGGCTTAATATCTTTTAATGCAAAGCCCTAAAAATCATACCAAATACATGAGCAGAAAGAGCAAAAAATTCTACACAAACTGTGCGCATTTTGGTTGCGTCAATATTCTTTGTTTGATGCTGAAATTTTTTAAAAGGAAAATAAGCATTAAAATCCTTAAATTGGCAATGTGATAGAAAGTTTAAAATCACCATTTTCCCCTGCAAATTGGCAACTTTTTGACTTCTCATCATAATTTCTGTCAATTTATATTCATTTCAGATACATGACGTTTTATAAGAAAATTGTACCAAGAAAATAAAAATGTTGGTGTATATTTGAAGAATAAAATCTGATCAAATTAGACTTTAAATAATTCCTGTCACGAATGGGTTAAAGTGTGTTTTTTTTTTTAAAGGCATATCTGAGCATACTTTAATTGTGATTAAAAATGTGCTTCATGGACAACAGTCACTTAGAACTAGAGTAGCTAGACTTGTATGCTATGCTGTTAGTAGCATGGTTACCTCACAGCCTTTCCAAAACGTAGCTATTGACACGCCGATCATACCCCAGCATTTTATGCAGTAACTCTGCTAAGTACTTTAAGAACATGTGGCCAAAGTTATTCTCAGGTTCCTAATAGTGTGATCTTTGAGCATGCATTTCATTCTCTTGGACTTCTTGCCCTCTCTCTCCTCTGTATCACCACTGATAGTTCCTTGTTGATACTATTATTCATTAAATATGCATGTATAAAAGTTTACGCTGTTTGAGCCTGATTCACATATACATGTAATGTGGTGAACCACCTCGAAATACTACCCTGGCAAACTGAAAATATTTTGCTGTAAAGTAAAAATGCTTCATGCTTTTGTTGTTTTGGTATGTATCATCACTTTCCTTCCAAAGAATTGGATCACATCCAATGTGAAAGCAGCTTCGTGCACTAGTGAAAAAGAACCCACACTCACTGTGTCTGTTATACCCTGAGCCTTGTATCTTTATATTTGCAGTTGTTAATACCCCCCATCTCACTAGAAGGCAATTCCGCTGCGATCCTCAAAAATCGGCAAAGCATGGTGGATCATGACTTGAGCTTTGTCAATCTTCTCCGTAGTATCTTGAGCCTTTCTATAGCACCAATGGTCGCCACCATTGCCCTTGTCGCCACCAAGTTTTGTTTTGTTCAAAACTTCTGTAGCAATACCGCCGAGGTCGCCAAGAGCGTCACAATTGTCTTAAAGCGAATTAAAAATGACATGCCCGTAGCTATAACCTATCAGCAACACCTAAAGCGTACTTCAAGCGCATTAAATGCGGCGCCTATCACCTGTGCTTTCATTCCCGTTCCCAAAACGATATTTCCTCGGTTATGTTTGTGTGCATCCTGGTTGGTATTGTTACGTCATCACAACAGCAGTGCGCTTGCCGTGCAAGTCAAAAATGGAGTTGGGGGCGATTCTGTCACGCTTTACAAAATTTTCACAGATCGCAATGGTTGCCATGATCGCCTTTCTAGTGAGATGGGGGCCTATTCTCTACATCATGAAAACCATACTTTTTTTTATTACTGTTGAATATTTTTACATGTACCTATTGCTAAATTTTCAATAAATAAAAATCAAATGCATTTTGCTGTTGTGGATGGCAATTTCGGTCTACTTTTTGAAGAAATTAAATCATCAAGTTGGAAGATTGCAACAATTTGTTAAGAATCTGCATTCAAACAATTTTCAAAATATTTTTCTTTCTTTT
Organism: Echinometra lucunter; assembly: GCA_029962745.1. Taxonomy (NCBI): domain Eukaryota; kingdom Metazoa; phylum Echinodermata; class Echinoidea; order Camarodonta; family Echinometridae; genus Echinometra; species Echinometra lucunter. The sequence continues at coordinate 28,582,473 of CM057157.1, forward strand.
TTCTATTGTCATGAATTGAATAAAGCCTTTTCTACCTGCAATTTGAGCGTATTTGGATTTGGGTATCAAAAAAAAATTTCCTGTATGATTTTTTTTTTTGGCACTATGTGCAGCTGTACACTTACCTTCTTTCTCTAATTTCCTTTTCACCGTGTTCCCATGTCTACATGTTTGTGAGAAACATTGCAGTACACATTATCTATGCCACATGACATCACAGCCAGGTATCCGTGCTCTCTCTCTCTCTCTCCCTCCCACCCCGCACCACAACCTGAAATTGCACTGCTTTCTTTTTACTACTCACCTAGTTCTCTGTCACAATATGATCATGTAACCAAATGAGTGAAAAAACATTCTTGGAAATGGATTTCGGATACTGGTTTGAAAAATAAAATACTATTATCTATAGTTTCAGATTTTAAATTAAAATCCTAGCATATATATATCTTCAAGAAGATGTTTGCATGAGTAAACATAAATTGGGTAATTTGCTCATGTAAATAGTGTTGACTTCGGGTTGGGATAATATGAATTTTACTTCTGTATTTCTTGTTCTGTTCATCTGAAACAAAAACCTGTTGGTTGGATAACTTTAACGTTACCATGGGTAGTTCAGTTCTTATTTTGATGTTGTATTTATACTTGAATAAGCTGATCTCTTCTTCTTCTTGTTATTAACAAGTTCATGAATTATGAAGTTGCATGTAGATGTCTTGAAATACTTGAAATGCTTTTATGAAGATCACAATTTCATTTAGTGTTTCTAGTTTAAACGTTTTTAATTTAATGGCACCTTAAGATTTGATGTCACATATTGTGTTTTATTGTAGACAAATTTACTCACATAAAATGGAATTTCATTCTCCAAATGCCTATGAATCGATTTTTTTTTTAGTAGATCTGACAGTGCGACTGGGTATCAGCATAACTATTCCATCGTTTAAAGAGAAAATATGAGCTTTGTTGGAAGGTTCACGGTGAAATCGATCCTTTGATATTTGATTGCATTAATAGGTTTCTTCCCCGGCAACTTCAAGATCTGTTCGAACTTCCTGAGGCACAAGATGTCCATCATTGCGCCGCATATCTTGAAGAAGTATTCCATTCCTTTTAACAAGGTAAGTGACTTCTTCCACGAACTGTATTAGTACACTTCTTTGTATTTGGTGCAAGAATTCTCTGAGAGAGTTTCAACAAGGTACAATGTAAGTGACTTCTACCACGAACTGTATCAGCACACTTCTTTGTATTTGGTGCATGAATTCTCTAGGAGAGTTGGAGAGAGTTTCAACAAGGTAAGTGACTTCTGCCACAAATGGTATCAGTACACTTCTTTGCATTTGGTGCATGAATTCTCTAAGAGAGTTGGAGAGAGTTTCAACAAGGTAAGTGACTTCTACCACGAACTGTATCAGTACACTTCTTTGCATTTGGTGCATGAATTCTCTAAGAGAGTTGGAGAGAGTTTCAACAAGGTAAGTGACTTCTACCACGAACTGTATCAGTACACTTCTTTGCATTTGGTGCATGAATTCTCTAAGAGAGTTGGAGAGAGTTTCAACAAGGTAAGTGACTTCTACCACGAACTGTATCAGTACACTTTGTATTTGTAACATGAATTCTCTGCTTAGAGTTGGAAAAGCATCAAGTCCTGCATTTTCTCAGAGTATTACCCCCCTCATGGCTTTTATGTGATAATAGGATTGAAAGTTATCCTAGTGAGGTGGGATGCTACTGGCAACAGATTTAGATTGCAAGTGATGTAAGAACTGTACATTGGAGAGAGAAAACATTGGTTTGATAGCTCTAATGAATATCACTTTGATGTAGTAGTCATCATACTCTCGTAAGATGAAAGAAAATGTACACACATCCACATACTTGAGATGAAAAAAAAAATACATGACCTCAGAAATGACCATTTCACTCTTCCAATGAACATGTCAAGACATGTTCTCTCCTCTTTCTCAAACTGTAGACATCTCATTTCTCTCTCCTCTATAGATTACCCAGGAGCAAGGAGAGTTCATGGTGACGTTCCCATATGGATATCACTCTGGCTTCAACCATGGCTACAATTGTGCTGAATCTACCAACTTTGCTTCTCTCAGGTGGATTAACTATGGAAAGAGAGCTAGCTGTGTAAGTTACTTTCTGTCGTGAAATTTTCTTAGTAGTTCTGAATCGTTATACTGAATGATGGTGACTGTGGTGAAAGTGATGGTGGTGGTGATGATGATGATGATGATGATGATGATGATGATGATGATGATGATGATGATGATGATGATGAATATGATGAATATGATGATGATGTTGATGATGATGATGATGATGATGATGATGATGATGAATATGATGATGATGATGATGATGTTGATGATGATGATGATGATGATGATGATTATGATGATGATGATGGTGATGATGATGATGATGATGATGATGATGATGAATATGATGATGATGATGATGATGGTGTTGATGATGATGATGATGATGATGATGATGATGATGATGATGATGATGAATATGATGATGATGATGATGTTGATGATGATGATGATGATGATGATGATGATGATGATGAGGAGTCTAAATGAATTACAGAATGCAGTTGTAATTGAGTGAACGTCTTGATCTCTTTCCTTCCAACAGTGCATGTGCCAGAAGGACTCTGTGAAGATCAGCATGGAGCCCTTCGTGAGGGTGTTCCAACCAGACCGCTACGAAGCCTGGAAAGAAGGCAAGGACTCCCTCTATATAGAGGAGGTAGACAACCCCACCGGACATGGCAGCTGTCAGAAGAACATGAAGGAACCCCCGATGCTGTAAGTCAGATATTTTGACCTGCTGTTGTAAAATTAATGAATATCGTAATTAGAGATGTGTGTGGATGCTATTTACATGTGTTCTTGATTCGGTGATAAAAATAGTTTCTTCCTTGTTCTTAACAAAGTAAATGTTGTTACTATTCATACTGTGCTAATAATCTAACTTGTTTTATGTCTTCTTGTTTGTTCCATTTTCCATTTATAATGACAGCAAAGACATCTACGTAGAACAAATGAAATAAATAGTATCAATATTGTACAGATGCTTTTTCAAAAGTATACCCGGTATTTTTTCATAGTACTTGATTTGTTTTGTAATCATGTGTCATATCATGACAGGTAATTTATCTTGCAGTTAATTCTTAGCGTAATGAAGCACTTCTTTTGGTAACTTACACAGCCTTGCATTATCTTCATCCATTTTGCTTTATCTGTTGTTCTTCTTCAACAGACCATTCACCAACAAGAGTGATGAACTACCCCGGAGACACCCTGTGCACAAGAAGGACGGGAGGCGGACAAACTCTCCTAATGCACTCCCAAAGAAAAAGAAGAAGAAAGTCAAAGTGCCAGATGATCTTACCTTGGATGGAGTTACTCTCCTCTCTCTCAAGAGGAAGTATAAGAAGAAGAAAAAGAAGGAAGAGGGAATGGGTGATGCGGATGAGAAGAGCAGTAGCAAAGACACCGAGGCTAGTGATGGCAGTGTCAAGCCAAAGAAGAAGAAGAAAATAAAAGACAAAGATGGTGTCTCTAAGAAGAGGAAATCTAGTTCAAGTGGTGAAGGAGAGTCGCCGACAAAGAAGAAAAAGATCGACTCCAAGGACAAGAAGATGGATGACGGCATGAAGAAAAAGCACAAGCCAGTCGGGCATCTTGTCATTGTACCTGATGCTGAACGATTGGAGAAGCAGAATGGGAGTCTCAAGAAACCGAAAGACACCCCCACCAAAGTCCCCAAGGAGAGCAAACCAAGGGGCAGGCCAAAGACCATCTCATTGAAGGGTGCCGGCGATGCGCCGGTTCCGGAATCCTCACCCAAAGGATCGGATGTGAAACCCAAGGTGGAGGATGGCATGTCTGATGGGGAAGACGAGGTTAAGAAGGACGACCAAAGCTCCGAGACCAACAGGTGGGTGATGTTTGATCATCGCTACTCATCGGTCAAACCACCAGGGCAGTTGTCCGCCAAGAACACGTACAAGCATAAGCACCAACCCAGACCTTCAAGGGAAGAGGAAGGACGAAGACAGATGGTACGAATGAGGAAAGGAAAAGGTAAGAATAAATCCTTCTAAATTTCTTGATTCACTGGTGTATGGTTACTTGTTTCAAACCTTAATTTCTCAAAGGGAAACCTCAGTGATCAAAATCATGATTTACAACATAAATTTGGAAATTTGCCTCGCTTGTATGATAGAAGATTGTTTTAAAGGATTTTTGTGGAGTACTTATTGTCAAACATTTATAAGTTACTTTTGGTAACTTTTGATGATCAACAAAGTATTGCATAGAAAATTTTGTATTTTTAAAAATGTAAAGAGATTTTGTGGTCTGACATGGACATTATTGATGCATTAGCAGAACAAGATTTTCAGCAAAGTCACTGCAGTTTGCCTTTGAATTGTCATTTTCTTTAAACAGTTTACTTTTAAGAGTTTTTTTTTGTTGTTTTAAACTAACAAATGAGTTGAAAATTATTTTCTTTCATAGAGTTACTGACTCTTTCAAGTTTACTTTTGCTAAATCTTTGTGCTATATGACTTTAAAAGTTGTATTCATGTTAGTGCCAATAAGTTCAAAGGGGAAAACAATTTGGTAAACTCGCAGGGACTTGTTCAGTTGCATGATACTTCATGAGAAAATTCTTCGATAATTTTCTTTTTTATTTCAAGGCACTGACTAATGAAGAGATAATGAAATACAAACGGGGGGCTTGGGATTTACTGGCATTCACATATACAATAAAGTGTTGCTTTCATGTTTGTGGTTTGTAATCGGCACAGTTTCTCATTTTCCTCCAACAGTAATATTTTCAATAAATGCTCTAACATAGTTTCAATTTTTTTTTTTAGGAAAGAAAAGATTTTTAGATTTGTGCTGAAAGTGTTTGTGTCTTATAACATTGCAATGTGTGTACCGTTGATAATGTTCTTACAAGAGTTGTAAAGAGCTAGCATACAGAAATAAGATTTTTTAATTTTTTAAAAAAGGAGAAAATTAGGAGTTTGTAACAAAGTACTTCCATAATACATTTTATCTGTTAGGGGGGAAAGTGCTTTACATACCCCCCTGTATTCTTACTTTTAAGTTTTCTTTAAAATTCTCTGTATCTCTTTTGTTCTACTGTTTTTACTGTTTGTGGTGGAGCATAAATATTAGGCTGCTAATTACAAAAAAACAAACTCTTCCTGCCCCTGGGAACATGGTATCTCTTCTGTCACCTCTGACCTCCACATTGCAAAGTACGCTTTCATACTGATCCCCTATCACTGGTCCTTCCTGTACCCCCTCTCCCCTCACACAGACCGATGCCCATCACCCCCTCGCTCGGCAGTGGCCATGTTGGAATATAGGCGGGCTCTAGCCACGCCCTCTAAGCCAGGCGGCTTACCTGCAGTGCTTCCGCAGTCTCTGGTCCACACGCATTCTGGTAAATTCTTGATCAAAACGGCCCAAGGTAGTTGGGTGTAGAGCTCCGGAAGGAGGCAGGACAAGGGATCTGGAAAACGCTGCTGCATCGGCTTGTATCATATATTGCTTCGGGATGCTGCAAGGATATTATATCTCTTATAGTCTGGCTACTAGATCTTTGCAAACATCAAATTTTTCTTAGCTTGCCCCATTGAAATGTTTTGGTTGCTGAAGACAAAACTGTGTGATGACATTTTAGGCCAAATATTCCATATTTAAGTACAATCCTCAGGAATATTACTACTTTGAAATCAAGTAAATGCCAGGGCTCTACTTCATTTTATTTCATAATGGAGTTATACTATCCTAAGCCACTGCCTTGATTTCACAGTGACATGTTATAAGTGTTCTGATGGGGAGGGTAGTACCTGACCCTGAAATTAGCCCAACCAAGTGCAAGTCACCCTTACATGTACTACAGGTGTGTGAACCTGCTTGTGTACTGACTGGCATTTTTTCACAATGTTGCTATATATACCCAGTGTTCTGTGTGAGGCTTCACCATGGGACGAAGTTCCTTTAATTGTTTATCAAAGTCCGTCCATTTTTTGGTTCAGTGTTTTTGAAGTCAATGGAGGAAAGGGAAAAAAAGGAAGGCTTTGCAAAATTGTGACAAGAAGTGTAGTCACTCATTGTACCTAACACAACTGAATGTAACGTGTATGAAAAGCAGCAACTCTTAAAAAGTGCCCTGATCAGCTCATAAACATTCAATTGAAAAGTCAGAAAAATTTGGAAAATTGAAGCACAAAATGTTTTTTGAGAAGGAAAGGCCATATGAAGGTGATGGAAATTTTGATGTCCTTGAAACTTTGGCTTAGGATACACAAACGTATATACTCAAGTTTCTGCAGCAGCTATTTCCAGCCAAGTCGATACCATACCATGACTATATTGTAGCACAAAAAGATACTACTACACTGTACGCTCAATTTCTCTCTTCTAACGTGGCCACTGCTTTATGCACCGTTGCTCCATCCAAGACTCCCTCCTTCATCCTTACACCTCTTTCTGTTTCTGTGACCAGCCCCCTTCCCTTTTTTAAAAGCTGTCTCAAAGCCATGTAGCTCCTGTGTTCACTCTCTGCCTTTCTGACATGCTCACTCTAACTTTGATATGATAAAGAGTTGTAATCTCAAAACGGGAGATACACCACCAAAGGCATTTTGGGGTTAGCAAATCCAAGGCGCTGATGCAACTTATTTCATCATCTTGATAGTGCAGTGAATAAGCCTAAATAGAAAAGAGAAATTGAAATCACATTATAAAACTTGTTTATTGTGTTATATTCATTTTTCAAATTTATACTGTTTTCCAGCTAACAGTATTATTAAGTGTTCTGTGTTACTTTGCTATTAATAATGTATGTTTGTAATCTGTTCCATAAATGTCTTTATAGTAATATCTTGTCTCTTCATGTGCTACTAATATGCTACATGTATATCATATTATTCATGTAAAATCTGCATGTACTGATAAAAAATTTATTTATTCTCATATTAAGAGCTAGGATTCAAAATGATTAAAAGCATCTCAGCAATTAAAGCCCGAAAAGAAAAACAAAAGGTAAATTCACATTATGACACCTGTAGATAATGACCTTTATGAGGGTCTTTGTGCCATGTAAAGAGATACATTTGAATTTGATATTTGCAGTTACGTGTCAAGGCTTGTTGTATAATTTAAGTTTGTGCCTTCTTCTCGTAGCCTTCACGCTAAAAGAAACGCGAGCCATGAAGGACTGGGCTAGGTCTCTCAATGGTCTCTGGGTGACCCAACCTACCAACTTCATGATGGAGAAGGTGCACAATGCCTCCATGGCAGACCAGAAGCCGGGATGCTGCGTATGTCGGATCTTCTATCACGACAAGGTGAGTTTGCTTGTTGGCATGTTGGCTACTCTGGCTTAAAGGCGAGACTTTAGATAAAGAGGTGATCTAAAGAGGACTACCAGTGTGTAGAGGAATACATATCTTGAAACTGCCAAAGATCGTTGGTGTTGAGAAAATATTTGGTTGTGGTGGTGGTATCAGTGGTGATATTACCGATGCAACGTTTGGATGATGAGAACATCGTTAGTGAGTTTGCTGTTGATGGTGGGAACTACGCTGAAGTATTGCTGAGGAGGATAATGGTGGTGATGCTGATGATGGTGATGATGATGGAGATAGTAAAGATGCTATTTTGAATATTGCTGATTAAGTTCATATTGGTAGTAATGGCTAAAGAAAATTATAATTTTGCATGATTTGGTAGACATATATGTAGAAATGGTTGGATAACCTGAAGTCAAAATTTTGTAGGAATTGCTATGATAGCTGTATGATCATAATGGACAATTGGGAAAATCTTTGAAATTACATATCTGCCAACCATCCCTACTTGATAGGGCCAGTCTTTATTTTGGGGATCAGGAAAGAGCAATTTTCACCCTTGATGACCCTGTGTCCCTATTTTCATGAAAATCTGTCTATAGTAATACACAGGAAATTGAGGAATGTCCCTATTTGGACAGTTTCTTAATCATTTGTCCCTATTTCTTGATTTGCGGGATTGGCATGCAGGGAAAAAAATACACACGGGGGCTCAGGGCGAATTCGCCCCCGAAATGCCAAAAAGAGCCCTGGAAAACTACAAAAGAGCCCCTGAAATTCTCATAGGGTCCAATGTAAACTAATAAATCTTTATTGTTATCATTTATTTTGTCCCTTATGCATTTCTCTTTCATACAGCTTGGTATATATGATGAAGACGACTCCGGCAAGACTGTGTTAGTAGGGTCATCGCAGGACTACCGTAAGTTTGTCTTGACGCCCGAAGACTGCTTTGCCGCTACCCAGGAGAACTCCAACCCATCCTGCCATAACCCTCTCATCGATGCCGAGGCTTGTAGCCCTATCCTCTCCTGTTCCTCCTGCAATATGGCTGTTCATGCAAGTAAGTTCAGTTTCAGTTCTTTTTCTAAAGCTTATTAAGGATTATAGCCCGTTCACATATGGGGGGGGGGGATCCGCAGGGGTTTTTTCAATGGAGGTTTTAATTGCATTGTATAACACGCAAGTGGATAAGTACGAGACATGTTAAGCCCAGCGCACGCCTTACGATCCGACTGGCTCGCGACTGGTCCACGACTGAGTGAATGGAGATGTGACGTCACAGCTCTGGTCAGTCGTGAGTCGTAGACCAGTCAGAGGCCAGTCGGAAGGGCAGTCGGAAGGATTTGACATGTCGAATCTTCACGACTGGATCGCAAGAGATCGCAGGCTCAATCCATCTTCCAGCCAATCACACAGCAGTATCGATATGACATCAGAGTAGTCAGATGGGTCTGGAATCGCAAGGTGTGCGGTGTCGAGGCTTACGATGCCCCGCGACTCACCTCCTCTCACTCAGTCGTGAGCCTGTCGGATCGTAAGGTGTGCGCTGGGCTTTAAGTGCAATCCTTTGTTGTGTCATAGCCATTCATTTTGTACACAAAAAAATGTGCTTTAAAAAACCCCATGGTTCTCCCTCCATCATATTTGAACATACCTTAAAAGTACCTCCAGTGTTAGAGGTTTGATGTCACTATATTATAGTCAAAATATTAGCATCAAATATAACTTCTGTGAAAAGATGTTGTGAGTTTATATACTCTCAGTTAACATAAAAGCAACTAGTGAGGTAGACTAGGCAACATACAGTCACATGTGGGCATGAATTAGGGAATTTGTGGAATCAAACAGCCATTCCATTCTGTCAGCACACTGATTGTGTGGTCTTATTTCATCCTTGATTTTCTTCAAACTTGTCTAATCCCAACAGGTTGCTATGGACAAGCACCCAGGGAAGATGATCAACCATGGCTCTGTCAAAGATGCCAAGAAGAAGACTGGTCAGCTGTAAGTATGCTCTCTATGAATGTATTTAACCCATTCATGACAGAGGTCCACATTTTGGTGGTTTGGCCTAATATCTTTTGATGCAAAGCCCTAAAAATCATACCAAATATATGAGCAGAAAGAGCAAAAAATTCTACACAAACTGGGCCCATTTTGGTTGCGTTAATATTCGTTGTTTGATGCTGAAAATTTTTTAAAGGAAAATAAGCATTAAAATCCTTAAGTTGGCAATGTGATAGAAAGTTTAAAATCACCGTTTTCCCCTGCAAATTGGCAACTTTTTGACTTCTCATCATAATTTCCGTCAATTTATATTCATTTCAGATACATGACGTTTTATAAGAAAATGTAGCAGTAAAATAAAAAATGTTGGTTTGCCAATTTGAAGAATAAAAGCTGATCAAATTAGGCTTTAAATAATTCCTGTCAGGAATGGGTTAAGACGATACACTCACAGTTACCTGCTTACCAAACCTGTCGAGAGAGAGGCAGTTATAGAGGAAATGTTCTTTATTAGGCAGGTTGTCTCCTTTCAATTAGTGTTGATCACTTTATTAATTGTAGGATACACTGTCTGTAGATTTTGTACATAGATAATTAAGTGGTTGAAGAATTAGTCCCGACTCATATTGTCATGAGTGTGATTGAAGTGTATTAACTCCAATGAGATTAAGGGTGATATGGACAACATTTACTGTTCAAGAGGGGGAGGTGTGGTAGTCGAGTGGTTTAAGGCGCTTGACTGGAGACGCGAGAAGCAGGAATTCGAACCATGATACGGCACTTATGCTCCTGAGCAAGGCATTTTATATTACATTAAATAAATTATTATTGTGATATAGGCATGCTATAGTTAGGAACTTGCGATGTCTTCTGCCTCTTCACCATTAATCATCATCATCATCATTATCATCATTATCTATTACAATCAGCCTCTTCCCTCTTATGAGGGATCACTGACCCTCGTGCCATGATAGCATTCCTTCCCTCCATTGCTCTTATCTTTAGCATCCTCCTTCAGTAGCCCGACCCTCCCGCTTTCCCTCCTCGCCATTTCTTCCCTCGGTCTTCCCCTCGTGCCATCTACTTCTTTTTCACATTCTCATCATCTTCCCTTCTCAACGCATGACCCATCCATCTCAACCCACTTCTCTTGACCACTTTCACCGCACTTTCTTCCAGACCTATCCTTTTCGTAAGTTTGACATACATGTACTAACCTATGGGAAGAGTGTGAAAGTAATTGAATGATATTTTGGAATGCTCAGATGCTTTGATGTCATATTGTATCAAGTCCATAACCTTATGAATAGTGACCCTAAACCGTGTGCAATTCATGTCGCCTCCATGTCCAGGTTTGTTGCCTGTGCAACCTTCGGGGTGGGGCGCTGAGGCATACCACCCGGGGGAAATGGGCCCACATCATGTGTGCTATGGCCATCCCAGAGGTGCGCTTCGTCAACGTGGAGGAGAGAAATCCCATAGACTGCTCTAACATCTCAGAGGCAAGACTGAAACTGGTATGAAGTAACTGTTACTCAGATTATAGAGTGGCATTGATTATATGCAGATACTAGAAATATTTTGGTCGTCTAAAAGTACACAAGATATATATTACTTCAGCTTTATTGATGAACATATTTGGAAACATTTCAAATTCACTGAGAAGCAAATGATTCACAAAGGATAGGAATGTTGACAAAATAGCCAAGCCTAACATTTGTATTAAGACATGAATAGCTCATCACTTCACTTCAAACTAGCATATTATGTGAGGTTTTGATTATATTAGAAGAAAGATTTATACACCTTTTTTTATTCTCATAGAATTGCCTCAAAGAGCTCAGACCTTTAATGTCTCTTTTTTTTTTTTCTTTCTTTCTTTCAGAAATGTTTCTTCTGCCGATCATTTATCAAGTACAGTCCTAAGTTTGGTTCATGCATCCAGTGTTCTGTGGGCAAGTGTGCCATATCATTCCATGTGACGTGTGCCAATGCAGCAGGTGTCATCATGGAGCCTGGTGTCTGGCCTTGTGCTGTCTTTGCCACCTGTATCAGGCATCCCGTGAATGTCAAGGACTGGGTGAGTTTCCGCAACGTCCATTTCCTAAACAATATTTGAGAGATAAACTGAAAATTACGGTGATGTCAAATAATTTGGGAGAAGCAAAATATCAAAATATTTGTAAAACCTGGTCTGGCCTTGTACTGTCTTTGTCACCTGTATCAGGCATCCTGTGAATGTCAAGGGACTCGGTGAGTTTCCAAAATGTCTACTTCCTAAACCAACCCAACTTTTGAATATTTGAGAAATAAACTGGAAATGGTGAATTAAAATAGTTTGGGAGAAGCAAATATGAAAATATTGGTGAAACCTGGTAAAAATTGGAAGTAATCATCATTCCTGATGAAATGTATTTTGTATGATTTCCTGAGCCTTTCATTTTATTGTCCCCTGCCCCCTAAATGGTAGTATACTAAAAGACAAATTTCAAATTTGGCAAACTTCATCCAAATGCAAGCCTGAAAAATCTGTAAATGTTGCAGGTTGCCACCACTTCGAAACATTTGAGACTTCTGTAAATTTATGCAAGTGAACATTCAGATGTGAGAGTTATCTGAGTTATCTCTGTAATTCTGAGTTATCTGTGTATTTCATTTGAAGAAAAAGAAGTTAGATATGACAAAGTTTGAATGATTTGCATATCCTGACAATGTTGGAAATGCTTCACCTCAAAATAAACAATACTTTCAGTATAATACGAGAACAAGTATAATTCTGAAGAAGGGATTTTTAAGGTGTTTGCGGTGCTCAACCTTTGCTGTGAAAATTGAATGATCTCTGAACCTCATGTTGTTTTCCGTAGACGAGAATTCGTAAGATGAAGGAAATCCATGCAGGAGACCAGGTGATTGCTAAGCACAAGAACAATAGATATTATAAGTCAGTGGTGAAGGGTGAGAAGGCTCAGCTCTTCTGTCACGTAGAGTTCAAAGAAGATCAAAGCTTCTGTGATAATCTCTACCCGGAAGATATTGAGGTAAGTGCCAAATTCACATTATTTGTTGCTGTTATATTCTGTTGAATTGCAAGTTTTAGGTTGAAATCGGATTTAAACATATAGCCATTACAAAAAAAAAAAAACATCACTAAATATATAACGGGCATTGTTTTTTGTTGTTGTCAGTAGAGCATACTTGGTTCCTGTCAAGAATGACATATTATGCCGATACAAAATGTTTGTATGTTAATAATCGCAATTTCTGTTCTCTTGCCATAACCTGTTTTCATTGTGACAGCTGAATTTAGAAGCACATGATGTATTAGGTTACCAATTCAAAGTGAAGACCAAAACATTAAATCTTCAAGAAAAGTTCACTGATTTCTGGTTGCACGTGTGTACACCTTCTGGTAACAGTAGACCAGTAATCTTACATGTATGCTATGTGTTTCTAGGCATTTGGGGGAAATCAGGGCCCTCTTTCATGAAACTTTATCGGTAACAAGTTGCAGTAACTGTTATAAGCTACTGAAATTCTTGCCTCTTATTGGCTGAGAGCAAATTTGTCATAGAAATTTGTCATAAAAAAGTTTTATGAAATGGGGCCCAGGTGCATGTACAGTCAACTCTGCATAAGTCGAAGTCGCATAAGTCGAATAATCGCCTAAGTCGAAGGTCTGTATTGGGTCCCATTCCTTTATTTTCTATTGTTTTTGACCCCTCATAAGTCGAATTTTCTCTAAGTCGAAGCATTTTCTTCAGTCCCAAGAAATTTGACTTAGGCAGAGTTGACTGTAATTGAATCCCTGCTGTTTCATTCACAGAGTCACAACATTACCACTGATGGAGTCCCGGAGGTGGGGACTGACGTGGACGTGCGCTGGGTGGACGGTCTCCTCTACCCGGGGACCTTTATCAACAGCTACTCCACCAAGATGTACGAAGTCCTGTTTGAGGATGGCTCCGTTATCACGGTGAAGAAGGAGGATATCTACAAGGATGGCGAACCCATGCCAAAGAGAGTTCGAGCAAGACTGGTGAGTGGTAGTGATGGTAGTGGTGATGACAGTAGCAGTAGTAGTGGTAGTGGTAGTGGTGGTAGTAGTAGTGGTGGTGGCAGTGGTAATAGTGGTAGTATCAGTGGTGGTAGTAGTGGTGGTGGTAGTGGTGGTGGTGGTGGTGGTGGTAGTGGTAGTAGTAGTAGTGGTGGTGGCAGTGGTAATTATAGTGGTAGTATCAGTGGTGGTAGTGGTGGTGGTGGTAGTGGTAGTAGTAGTGGTGGTGGTGGTAGTGGTGGTAGTGGTAGTAGTAGTAGTGGTGGTGGTAGCAGTAGTGGTAGTGGTGGCAGTAGTAGTACTAGTGGTGGTGATGGTGGTGGTGGTGGTGGTGGTAGTAGTAGTAGTAGTAGTAGTGGTGGTTGTGGTTGTGGTAGTGGTAGTGGTAGTGGTAGTAGTAGTTGTGAATTTATTGTCCAAGTGTAAGAGTATGTGGGCAAGGTGGTCTAGAACTCGGATTAAGGATTTGAAGGGTTATTTTGACAGCATTGTCAATTTTCACCTTCATTCAAATCAACTGAATTGGAGTACACCTCTCCAGGGAGCATGAGGAAGGAGGGGGTGTTGGCGTTGGAAGAATGCATTCTTTGGGTCTTATTAAATAATGATGCTGACACAGCTTGCCCGATAAGTTTCAATGTCAGGAAAAATACACATGTGCATTATGTTGTTGATCACACACATTCTCGTTCAATTTCATTTCACTCACGCTAGTCTGAAGCTACGGAAGTCCGCTACATCGGGTTCAGTGACCTCGCTGAAATGTCAAACCAAGGCAAGACACAAACAGAGGATGAGAAATCGGGAGAAGGGTCATCGTCACTTGGTTCACCCACCAAAAGTATCTTTACATCAGGAGATCAGCAAAGGACTGATGAGAATAGCCATGAACCAGGACCCTCCTGGAACTCTGTTTTTACTCCAACGACCACCGATTGTGCGTTAGAGGGAAAAGAGCCAACGGACAGTGCAACTGCAAGACTCATAGAGAATAAGGAAGAATCAGACTCTGTGGCTGTCACAATGCTTTCACTGCCATTCAACGAGAGCACGAGCACACCGCCGACGTTGCAGGGTGGTGTCTTAATCACTTCCAGTGCAGTGGTAAAAACTGAGCCGGACCCCAAAGCAATACCGGGAGCTGGCACCGAGGGCCACGTTGCCTTTCCTAACGATGCATCGCTGAAGCTCGACACTGTGTCATTCAGACCGGGCGAAACGGAGCAGAATGGACGATTTTTCTCACAGTGATTTCTGAAATATTTCTTCAAAGGTTTGTGTATTTGTGTATGTTCCAGGAGATTGATCAAATATCAGGATTCTGGCCCTTTCTGAGTGAAGTTTGCAGAGGCTGGTGGATTTCCAGCACATCTGCAACCCTCAACTAATCCAGGAAAAGCCGAACGGAAATAATGCACAGTTCTGTTTATCTGTGGAATGGATTCTGCACTACTATTTCACCAGAGTTTCAGCTGATCATGGCACGATTTTTTTCATCAGAATCGGCATGTCCTTTCATCAACATGGACTAACATCTGGGGTTTCCCATGCAATATTGAACACCTGGTGCATGATTACTTCTCTTTTTTGCATACATTTGTCTGGATTTTTCTAAACCATTGTGCTCTTTGATACTACAATATGATACAGCACAACCATATATGAAAGGGAAAAGATGATTTTTTTGTATCTTTATGTGTCTTCCTTGGTGTAGAAATTCAAAAAAATTTTGACAACTGAACTCTTTGGAAGTTCCACCCTCCATCTCTTTCAAATACTAGTATGCGATTGCTTGTGTACCACTTATTTGGAGTGTCCAGAGTAGTTCCATTTAACATCTATGGCGATGCATCCTTCATCCAGCATTTATACTATAACTTGCAGGACATACATGTAATTGTTCTTTATTACAAACACTTTTCAGTCAAAGTTGGTTAAGGCAGTTGAAAGATATCCGTCATGATTAATTTTGGCAAAAATCTTTTTTCAGTGTGATTTGAAAGAAAGATTTAAAGTGTCAAATTGATGATTTGTTTTGTTTCCAAATGTTCTTGTAATATTCACCTCTTCTTTGTAGACGCGAGAGCATGGGACATAATATAAAAGACTTGGCTGTTCTACAAATCATAACTCAAAACACCAATTTAGAATATGATACATGACTTTTCTCTCGTTTTGTTTTGAAATAACTGAATTGATTACCTCCATCTTTTAAACACATTTTGGTACTTTTTATGGTTTTTGAGAATTTCTTGGTTGTGCACATACAAAATCTGATGACCTCTTTTTGTAAAGACTTGTACATTATTTGTAAATATTTCAGATAAAAGCTGTTGTGGTCAAGGATGGCAGTTTGCATATTGAATTTGTGTAGCATATTAGATTTTTATTAGATGCATATTAGCTAGCGGCATTCAGTGTTATGCTTTAAGTGTCAACTGCCATAGACAAGAAGCTATTTATATGGACTGTTCAGTATTCACACACAGCCATTAGGGGAAAAAAGTTCAACTCCTTATCAAAGTGAACTCACTAGATATTTTTTGATATGTAAATTGTGATAATAGGATTTATATTTATAATTTTATTTATATTTAGTGATTCACTTTTCTGTTATCACTTTGATAACATGTTTGCCGAAAGAATATAACAAACGGTGCAAGTCTGTGGGGGTGGGGGGAGGCAGAAATGAGCATTATGCCCCATGTATCTGCTGATATTAGTGAGATTTTGGTCATGAGTCATTATGACTATAAAGAGACAGCCCTCAGAATTGCCAAGTTGTGTTGTGGAGTGTTTTGTCGAGGGGGGGGGGAACTTGTTTTATGACAATCCACAGTGCAAATAAGTTGAATATCCTATACACTGAAATGTGTTCTAAAATTGATTCTTTTCTAAAATTGTTTGCCAAAATCTCTGTCCAAATGCATTTTATGATAAAAAAAAAACAACATAAAATTGACTTTAAAAATGCTTAGTTTAGTTTGATTCAGCATTATTTAATCATTATGAATATGACTTGCCAGTAGCCAGCAATTTTCCACCATTCCTTATTGTAAACCCATTTAGGCCTATTGCAAATGTGCTGCTTATGCCCACACAGAAATTATGCTTACTCAGTCTGCACTGGGTACGTATGCTCTATCATTTAGCTAAAATGAAAACAACATGTACAGCGTACTGTAAATACTTGTAAACTTCATTTTGTACAGAGTGCATTTTGATACAGTGTTTCCATGTTTGCTTGCATTTCCGTCTTGTATTTTCTCAAAGGCATATTTATTAAGCAATCTTGTCAATGCATTATGGAGTCTTTATGTTTACAGGAGGTGCCATGAGATGCAGGAAAAGATGTTCTTGGAGTGGGCGTGGACCGAAAGAGAGGTGCGGAGATGGAAGATGTGATACAAGTCAACCTCTGAACCAGAATTTAATGTAGATAAATCATTCTAAGGCACATCGCAAGATGTCATTCCCGAAGATTAGAATTGGATGTTAATCGTTACTTTCTTCCAGGGAGTTGTACAAAACTGCTATACGCTTCGCACTGGTTAAGAAGAGCTGTTGTAATTTGTATTGCCGATTGTATTGTTTGCTTCTGTTGATCTGTACTGTTGACATAACTCGGGTTACAATAAAGGGCCTCTCTGTGTGACAATGTGCTACATGTAAAATTACCACCCGAAAATGCTCCAATATTCAAGGAAATTCTTTCTACTGGATATCCATCTACTACACCCGGATGGGGAGTGGCAAGATAAATGAAACGCCAGAGATTAGTGCCAAGGTAGGGTTTTGAACCCTGTTTGCCATGTGGTCTCCAGTGAATCATCCACAGGACCTTCTCTAGAAAAGTCTATAATTTAAAAGACATTCAGTTGTGGGCTTTCATGGGGAGTGGATCACATAATTTGCTGACACCAGACTTTGTGAAAAGCACTGGAAATACCTGTAAAAGAGCTACATTTCTGAAGCACAGGAAAACAAGCTGTCCCAACGTAAACATTCTTCGGTCTGCTCCGGGCATTCTTGGGCCAGGGAAAGTGAGATAATGACTTTGCCATATGGGGCAAAGGGTGGGATATACAGAGCATTACACAAGGTCTGTTAGTCATAAAACTCATAGTGATGGAGAACACCTGTTACTGGGTAAGCACCCATGGTGTCAAATTCCCCATGAAAGCCCACGACTGAGCGTCTTTAACACCATGAAATTGATTTACTGGTAACTGGAGTATTTCCATTTCCACATACCCCAAAATGACATTGATTATTAAGAACATGAAGAACTTGGTAAACGTAAATGACATTCGCATAACAAATTTGGTGGAGAGAAAAAACAAGAACTTCTCATGTAGTCGTACATTTCAATCTTCATGTATGACTTGTTCCGCTATCGGGCTAACTTCGCTCTACATGAATGCATTCACATCGGTTGTGTAATTTTGTTGTGTAAGCTATTCAAGTGAATTATTTTCTTTTGGAAAATTATTTAATGATATAACTATAGTCAAGTCAGTACTGATAAAATATGTATTTAAATTTATATGTCGATTCAGACTAATTTCCAGCTAGGAAGCTGCATGTACTGTGCGGGGCATTGTATTGGTAAAACGCCTGACCTTAACTCATATTATGCTTTCCTGGGAAGGGGGGGGGGTACATAAGCATTAGCATTTACATGACATCTTCAATGCCAAAACCTGTTTGTATGCAAAATTACAATTTGTTCCAAGTCAAAAAAAGAATCATTTGTACATGACAAGAGAAATATATAACTGTTCAAGATTTTTTATACATATTTGAAATACGAAGAATACAGTAGATCTGTAGCCCTGTACATATCTTGTTCAAAATGTTTGAAAATGATGTAATTAGTATTCACCCAAGAGATTTATTTTTTTCCTTTTGCTTGTAATTCATCCGTTTTGAATTTTCGACAACAAAGAACAACAAACAGAACACATCTATTAGTTAGTAGCGAAAAAGATTGGCTAGTTTATTTCCAGATCAAAAAAATATATTGCTTGTACACTGTACTACATGACATATTTCACAGAATGGAATTTTGATTTTATTCTTCCAGTAGTAATTGGACGAGTTGTTTCACTGTGATCCCAGTTGACACAGGTTCTTTTCTTTTTTTTTTCACTGAAATCTATTGTTCATACGGTGTATGCATAAAGATGAATAACATGCTTAAAAATTTAATAAATTTGATTGATAATTTGTCAAAATGAACTAATTTTCAACAGTTACATGTTAATTTATGAGAGGAAGCAGCACAAGGAGGATAAATTTATGAAGGATACTTGTATGGTATCTATTTCCCATTGACGTGGATGAAAAAAAAAAATTCTTCAGTTGCTGTGATGTTTTCTGTCAATAAAACCTGAAAATATTACTGGTTTAGACCATTTTGTCTGGATTTGAGTGTAAGGGGGATGAATATTAGAAACGATGGTTATGACGGTGGTGGTGATGGTAAGAGAGAGAGAGAGAGAGAGAAGAATATAAACGTTTTGAAATCGATTTCTCATTGATTTAGATGGAAAATAAAATGAATTCTATCTATGTATTTTCTTGTTTTGTGTGAATAAAACCTTTAAAAAAAAGTTGTTGCTTTGGACCAGTTTGTCTGAATTTGAGTGTAACGGGGACGAATAATGGAAATAATGATGGCGGTGATGCTGAAAGAGCATGAACTTTCCTTGGTATCTGTTTCTCGTTAGCTTTGAATGAAAATTTAAAAAAGAATCCTGTCTTTGCGTTTTCTTTCCTGTGAACAAAACCTTCCGAAAATGTTCTTGCTTCGGACCAATTTGTCTGGATTTGAGTGTAACGTACGGGGGTGAAAATAATTTAAAAGGAATTCTGTCTTTGTGTTTTCTTTCCCGTGAGTAAAACCTTCAGAAAAAAGTTATTGCTGTGGACCTATATTATGTCTGGATTCTAGTTCGTCATTGAGGGATGGAGATGATGATGGTGATGGTGACGAGAAATATACTGCGATGGTATCTACATGTGTATGTATTTCCCGTTGATAAGATAAAAAAAAAAAAAGGAATTCTTTTGTATTGATGTAGTGATGGTGACGAGAAAGAGAGACATATACTTCGATGGTATCTACATGTATATGTATTTCCCGTTGATATGATAAAAAAGGAACGATTAAAAAAGG
Organism: Echinometra lucunter; assembly: GCA_029962745.1. Lineage (NCBI taxonomy): Eukaryota > Metazoa > Echinodermata > Echinoidea > Camarodonta > Echinometridae > Echinometra > Echinometra lucunter. The sequence goes on from CM057157.1 coordinate 28,602,120, forward strand.
AATTCTTTTGTAGTGTTTTCTGTGTTTTGTTTGTTTTTCTATTGATACTTGATCACGTCAGAAAGAACTTGCGACTTTCATGACTTGGTATGGTGAATTGAGGGGTTGGAGACGGCGATGAAGGCGATATTGCGATTATGGTAATAGGGATGCTTGTCATCCACCGGGGTCATCCAGTGCCGTATAGAGAGAGTCTGGCCAACTCGGTTTCAGTAGGTAGCCAGACCATAGAGTTAAATAGGTTTATATAACTCTATGAGCCAGACTCTGTCATCCACAGCCCTTGCTCGGTTGTCATCAACGTTGCGACGCCCTCTATTGAGGAATGCATTATAGTACTAAAAAATAATTATATTCAAAATCAGCAAACTCATATATAATTCAAGTATTGCACAGGAACAGATTGGATATTATAAATCTAGACTCGTAAGGGTACAATAATCTGCAGCATTTAGAAAAGGCAGAATTACATTAACAGAGAAAACCTCAAAATACATATATAATAGTAACTAAAATAATTTAAGTACATCTATTAATTTGTTGCATATTTCAGGCAGATGTCAATACTGCTATTTTTTCCCCTCCATAATTGACTGGCATCACGCAATCGCGTATGGGACAGAAGTAACAATACAATACAATACAATGCAATACAATAATTGTATTTATACAGTGCTCTTACAAACTTTCTGTCGTTTCACAGTGCTTTATATAAATTACAAAGAAAAAAGTACAAAAAAGATATTCTATAAGTGTGAGGGATTTTTTTTTTACAATTAGTTTATTCTTTTCTACTTCACTATCATAACATTCGCATGATCAAATAGTTACAAGAACTGAATTGCGTATTCTATTCTTATACATGAATTTCAGTAGAATGTTGCTCATTTGCAATAAAAATTTAAAATTTAAAAAGAGATATTTTAACACAAAGTTTTGTAAAATTCATTATTTAAAACTATTTCATCCAATCCATAATATTTTCAAAAATATAATTCTGCAAAATGTTTTCAAGAAATTACAATCGTGTTCAGAATTTAGACATTTAAACCTAGAGAGATAAACAAACTTGCATAGTTTATAAAATGTTCGAATCAAGAGAGTTGTTGACAAGGCTGCCTATTATGCACATGACATAAATATCAATTCCATCAAGATATATACAAACAAAATTTCATTAAAAAAAAAAACAATATGGATGCGTAGATAGATAATGGTACTGATCATTTGTAAACCGTTTGTTTTGTTCGTAGCTGTGATGGAAGGCATCTCATGCTTTTATCATTTCATTACCTAAGGCAGCCTTCGGCCGGAGAGAGATGTTACGACCCCTATGTTGTCACTCTATATTCAAAGGTGTAACCATGATCGTTTGGCAGCGCAGAATTTGACCCCTATTTCGCGGTGTTTCAAGTACATTTTCAGCCATTTTTACCCCTATTCGGCACAAAACGGGTACAAATTGGTCTGTAAAAAGCACCCCTATTTTTTGCATTCAAAGCGCACTTTTTGCAAACAAAGACCAGAAGAAAGAAAACCTTTTTTCAATTTCGAGTACAAGCTCATGAAAACAATCGCTTTTTTCCCCTTCGAAATCGCGAACATGCTAGAAAAAAAAGACCCCTTTTTACGCGAAATTCCGAACGGTCATGCGTACACGAAGTCAATATACAGAGTGACAACACCGGGGTTACGACTGTGCGTAGGTTAGTGTTATAAAAACTCTTCTCCCATATTCTGAAATGAATGAGTTGCGACGAAACTAAACAAACAATGGCACAACTGTAGAGTCTATAAACATCAAAACATTCTTTAAAATAAATATATATATGAATAAAGAAAAGTCAGTTAATAAATTAATGAATAAATGATAAATAAATACATAACTAAATCAATTAAATATACATTTAGAATAAATATTAAAAAATAAGAAAATGAATACAATGTAAATTAACAGATGAATGAAAATGATATATTCTTTACTCAATCTTTCTGTGTTTTTCTAAAAATCATCGGAAATAGTTTCGCATAATATTGCACTCAGGCTTAATATTGCACGTGAATATCAGGGCATCAATAACATAAATCTCATAGATTACAAATACATTTAAACCTTAGAATTAATGACACCAATGAAAAGAAAAAAAAATGACGTCATGGCTATGCAGATAATTTATACCACATAGGCCTATAATAGCCTAAAATGCTAAAACACCAAACCTCGAATAAACAGTCAAAATACTGCGATGATTGTTGTCATCTTTTTCGAACAGAATGATGGGGATTAATGTTAAACCGAAAGCATTCCGAACTTTTAGTCGATAGGGCTCTCTGCTGTAAACGCTTCTAGTCAGTTTACACAAGAAACCAATAATATTATTCATGGCCATTGGCCGTCGGCGTGCATTCCTTCAAGGTTTGTTCACAAATTATTAGCGAAAAAAATGGTTTCCTTTATATTTTCGCATGAACTGAATTCATATTTCATGTATTTCAGCGTGTTATGTATTTCTTGCAAGGAAGTTGCTTTAGGTTTATGATTTCTTGTTTCAAATTCAGCACTGTTTATTTGAGTGCGCGCATTACAGGCATAATTGTAGAATGATGTAGAGTAGTGCAGAGTAACAAAATTTGGGGGGTTTTTTACGGCTGAAAAAACAACAACAAAACGAAGAAAATCATGTTCTTTTCAAAATGAACAATACCTGTTTTACTGGACTCTCAAACTAACACTTTACAACTATGTTGGTATTCACAGCCTAAGCAAAATACAAATAATCATGATTCATTCAAATACGCCAAATCATGTTTTCAAACGAATGACTATAAAACATTAAACGAACAATAGTCGTGACACTGAATATAAACTTTTCATGTAATAAGTATTGCACATTCAACACATTCAAGGCATGTATGCACCACCCATAATATGGCAAAGCGGACGGCATGTAAATTGAAATACCACACTATTTGCAATCTAAGCGGAGGAATGAAAGACAATTAGAACGTGAAAGACGATAAAGAAAATGTCAATAATTTGACGATAATCTATTATCAAAAACATCATATAAATTGAATTATAGCTCTATTCCGATAATTTTGCTGTGACAGAAATCCCCCTTTGATAATATGGAATATGCCATGGTTTTCAGTAATTGCACAGACAACCGATGTTGCACATTATATCTTCAAACTGAAGTGACTGAAATTCTGACATTCTCCCATATACCTCCTTTTCTTTCTCTCGCCGTAGAGGGGGTGGATGGTTAAAAAAAATCTGTCGGCCAAGATCAGTGTCTGAGATAAAAGGGGGGGGGGGGGGGGGAAGCGAATTTTGTGATGCAGATATACTTGTGTATCAAAAATTATTCTTAATATACAGTGTAGTGTGATTTAAATGTTGAAAGTTCTTTCGATAATTTAGAATATTTCAATTTTTCGGAAGGGGGGGGGGGGGGGGCTACATTCGATAACCCCCTTTACTTCAACATTTAACATAGTTGTAACTCCCGACCAAAATGCAAATAGGAACTACGTGTCGTCCATTTGCTTACTGTATGGTTAACTTTAGGTAAATCATTTGAGTAAATACTGATAAATTGTTACGCTAGTGCTGCGAAAGCAGAACCAAAGATGTAAAAACTCAGAGTTATTGTTAATAATTATTAGTAGGCCTATTAAGTATTTGATGTCACCTGGGCCTGGGAGGTGAAAAGCGAACTTAATCACCGTGACCCTCGGGTCTTTCCTCCTGATATAACTTACTGGGATGTGCAGATATATCACCATTCGTTGACATGCCAACAATTGCACTGTTTTTTGAAGAAATCTGAAATGTATTAACCTACTGCATAGTTCCAAGATATTAGTTTATTCAAATGAGGGAAGATGCCCTTGTTTTGGATCATGTATTTGCCGTAAATGCATGAAACCGTTAAATAATGGCAATTTGATTCTGTCGTAGTTTTACTCATTTTCGTATCTTTTAAAAGCTTCTATCTGACCTTTGGTTGCAGAAGCCAGAATATCTCTGCAAAGCTCAAGAGTAAAGTTGTGCGAATACTGAACCGCCGAAACGCGTTCTCGAGCTTAATCAGTCTTTAAAACGAGGACGTCTGATCTCGTGACTGCAAAATACCTGACGGTCCTGTTGACTGTTTTAAGTTCCTTGTTTCCAAACATGAGGTGCTGATGTCTGGTGGGGATGCCAGTCTTCTTGCACAACATCTCCTTGATCGCGGCAACGTTATGCCACCGCTGGATATCGTACATCAAGACCTTTCTGTTCTCGTCAATGATCAGGATGCTCCCCTTATAGAGATGGACATTTCCGCCCTGTGATAGCTGATCAATGATAGGGGTCTGATCGTCCAGGAGTCGCCCATGCATCACAAGCTTCTGAAGCGGTACGTGAATGCCGCGGAACTTGCAGATCTGTTCCTTGACCTTATAACAATCGACTTGTGGGTCGTCCAGGGTCATAGTGAAGGTCTCCTGGGTTGGCTCCAGGACGAATGTTACAGCGAAGGAGACAAAGATCCGGGAGCCTTCGGTGATGCGGTAGTATCCAAGGGGTCTCTGGTTAGCCATGGCTTTCCCTTCGTAAGTCAGAACTTGATATTCTACTGGGATACTCTTTGCTTTGCTGATGCAACCCTTGACAGAAGCGACGGTATCAAGGTCTTCTACAGTGAAGCCAAGGAGATGATTGTGGTCGAGGACCACAAATATATCATAACGTAACCTCAAGAAGAGTTCCGATCCTGGTAGAATGTGGTAATCGCTGAGGTGAAATTTGTTCTTCAATTCCATGTCGCCGTAGAAGAGGTTCTGTTGGTGTGGCGGAATGCCTTCCGACTTGTAAATGCGAGTCTTTGCAGCTGCTATCGACTCGGAGTTGTCGAAGTCGATTTTCCGTGTAATAGCACTGTTCATCCTGACGATAAGAGGCATGTTGCCCACTGGGACATCTAGTCGCAAGTCGAGGAATCCACTTGCCAGACTTTCATGCGGCGGCAGGAAAGAGGTATCCGGCAAAAGTTTGCCGTTGAAGTAGAATAGCTGCCAGGAAATAGGTATTCCCTCTCTTCTATATATAAGTTGTTTCATTTCACCTACCGTTTTGACGTTGCCAGGTTTGACGGTGAAGGCTTGGTTGCGGTGGTTGGCGCTGATGATGCCCCTCTGAAGTATCCTGTACTCTCCAGGATGTCCGTCAGAGAATCCGCTCTCTGGAGTCGAACCATCATCAAGAGGTGTGTTAGCAAGAGGCTTATATTGACGTCTTGACGGCGTCTGTGTCTCTGAAACATCCTCAAGGATCATCTCGTAATCGCCGCTATCCCTCAACTGATTATCACCTCGACATCTTAGTTGAAACACACGTTCCTCCTCTTCTTTCAGCCGTTGTTCTCTCGATCTGATGGCTTGTTCTTTCTTATGAATATCGTTCACTTTCTGCCTAAGTTCATCCTCTTTGTACGTCATCGACGAAATCATTCGGTCTCGTTCTTCTTTATGTTCCATTTCAGCTTCACGCAAGCTTTGCGCCATTTCGATCCGATGCTGCTCCATCTCGATGGCTTTGATGGAGCGCTCGATCTTCTCCTGATCGTGCAAATGCCTGTCCAGCTCGTCCTTGACTATACGCCATTCCTTCTCCTTGATCTGTAAATCCCGCTCTTTCACTTTCAAATCGAGGTCGCGTTCCCTCAAAGTCTTGCGTTCCCTCTCAAGTTCATTCCGGATCTTCGCAGCCTCACCGTGCCACTTCTTCTTCTCGGTGATGAACTGTTGCTTTTCCCTCTCAAACTCGCCCGTCTCGCGACTCTTTCGGCTCAGTCCTCGTTCCTTCTCTTGGATTTCTGCCTGCCTGTGTTCAATCTGCTCCTCCGCATTCTCCAACTGTTCTTTCTTCTTCATCAGCTCTGCCTCATCTTTCCGCAATGTCACAAGGGTGATACCCACCTCCTTTTCTTTGACCTCAATCTCCATTTTTTTCTCTGCCAGCTTCATCGCTACTTCATCGTTTTTTCTCTTGAGATCATTCAGATTTTCACGCTTTTTTCCAAGCTCTTTCGTGGCCTTCACAAGGTTAGTTTCCTTGTTCTTGAGTTCTTCAAGGTTTCTGGTCAACATGTCTTCTTTGTCAGCGATTACGGATTCACGAACTGTAAGCGCTCGGTCGCGACGTTTCAACTCCTCGTCCTTTTTAGTCTGTGAGTGAACTCTCCCTTCAAACGATTTATCCTTTTCAAGAACATCTAAGAGCTGCCTTTCCACGTCTGCCTGTTGTCGCCGGACCTTTGTCACCCTCTGATCAAGCTCCAGCTCTCTCCTCCTTAGCTCAATCTCTCTGTCCGCCATCATGGACTCCTTTGTCTCCAACTCTTCCTGGAGACTCTTCAGCTTACGCTCCCTCGACCTCCTCTGCTCAATCTCCTTCAATTTCTTCGCCTCCTCCTCTTGTTTGAGCGTTTCCAACTCTGATCGCAGGCTGTACGATTTTTGGAGAGTGATTTGCAGCTTTTTCTCCAACTCCGTCTTCTCATTCTCCAAGGCCTTGACGCGGTCTTCGGTTCGCCTGATCTTCGCGTTCGCCTCGCCGATCACCTCGACAGCGCGATCGAGCTGGGTATGGTAGTCCATTTCAACATCCGAGGGAAGCTTGAAGCCATCACTATTTGACAGCTTCCCATTTGTCAAGGAATCTCCTGTAAGTAAACAAACAAAAAAGCTGTATTTAACAATGATACCATTCGCCTTCGAATAAATTGATGACGAAAAAAAACCCATAGTAGAGCAACAATGTCATGTATTATACGAACACTCTTTTGTCGATGTCTGTATGTTGATTGTAGTTGATTTTCTCTCATATTTTTTTTCCAGAGTCCCTATCAATATCGACAATGATTCCTCATCTAAAAATCATGACTTTGCAACCGATATAAAATTTACAGTATATGGTTCATTGTCTTGTAGCAAACATGATGATTTCGGTCGATGTGGTAATGTATGTCACGTGAATTCTAATTCGAACGGATAACATGATCTTGAAACCATTACAGAATTATTAAATCAATACGTCTGTTTATTTTCGCTAAACGTGTGGCACCCACTGCGAAAGTTGACAACAGTATTTTGAATGTCATGATATTGATCATATTCTAATTAATCTAGGTAGCATAGACAATGTATGTGCCCACAGCTCAAATGCCAGAGAATGTGTATTCAAGTCGTCATAAGGCTAACTGTAATTTGGAAATAAGCAATTTCAATAGGTTTTGCAATCAACCGGTACCTCTTCCTGTACGCTTCTCCCTTTCTCTCTCTCTCTCTCCTCTCTCTCTCTCTCTCTCTCTCTCTCTCTCTCTCGTTTTCCCCTCGCCCGCTCCCTCCTCTTCCTCCCCCATTATACAATTTTCGCTAAACGTGTGGCACCCACTGCGAAAGTTGACAACAGTATTTTGAATGTCATGATATTGATCATATTCTAATTAATCTAGGTAGCATAGACAATGTATGTGCCCACAGCTCAAATGCCAGAGAATGTGTATTCAAGTCGTCATAAGGCTAACTGTAATTTGGAAATAAGCAATTTCAATAGGTTTTGCAATCAACCGGTACCTCTTCCTGTACGCTTCTCCCTTTCTCTCTCTCTCTCTCTCTCTCTCTCTCTCTCTCTCTCTCTCTCTCTCTCTCTTTCGTTTTCCCCTCGCCCGCTCCCTCCTCTTCCTCCCCCATTATACAATAATGTGTGGTATTCAGCTTTTGGAAATGGTTATAATTTTCATCACGTTATGTCGTGAAACATAGCATGTTCTTTATTTCTCTCTCGCTCTCTCTCTGTCTCGTTTTCCCCTCGCCTGACCCTCCTCCCCAAATCGGCACTCATTGATGCCTACTGCCCCTGAACTCGGCCTGTATGGGTGTCAGCCCCCCCCCCCCCCCCCCCAAAAAAAAAAAAAACCGTTCCGCAGCCCCTGAGCAGGGATAGCATTCGAATCCTCAACCCTTTGATTGAGAGTCAAGTGAATAAACCACTGCACCACGACTCCCCCCCCCAACACCTGTTTCTCTCTTTATCCGCCTCGTCTTCCTTTCACTCATTCTTGAAACAAAGCTAACATCAATGTATACTAACCGCCTTTTCCCTTTGTGTTTGTTCGTCCTTTTATCCCAGTCGCTTGCCACCTCCCACCGGCTGCCTTAGTTGCTGAATAAAAAAAGATCAAAATGGAAAAAAATATTAGTCTTAAAGCATAGACGAATGCAGGTGACCGAAAGAGAACCATTTCATCCCCTCCTTTTATCCCGGTCGCTTGCCACCTCCCACCGGCTGCCTGAGTTGCTGAAAAAAGAGATCAAAATGGGAAAAAAATATTAGTCTTAAAGCAAAGACGAATGCAGGAGACCGAAAGAGAACCATTTCATCCCCTTTGAAAAATAAATGAATTCAAGGGGATCTCTAGGGTAAAAACAACCCCATCCATTGTTGCGCCTCCCCCTCCCCCCCCCCCCCCTCTGGGGGCATTGCACAGGCCAATGGAAATTTCTTTTGCTCTTATCCTCTCGAAAAAAAATATCTACTGAATAGATTAAATTTTGTTTCAATATCATCTTCTCAAACAAGTATTGAAAAACAACTGATGAATATCAAAACGGCATAATATTTACGCCCTGCAAACATAACATGAAATTCGTTATTTCCTGTTTCATTCATCGAGTTAAGTTTTTATCAATTATCAATTTTAAAAGACTGTGGCAACCACTGCTATCTATCGAATGACATTGTTTACATACGTTAAAAATGATCAGTTTCCGTACCAAAACATTATGTTTCTCCACTACAATTTTCTACCATCCAATATTTCAATCAATCCTTCATTTCTCTTTCTTTAATCTTCTTTCTTTCTTTCTTTCTTTCTTTCATTTCTTTGCTTTCCCAGTTTATTGTCATTACGTCATGTTACCATGTTTAAATGTGTAAAAGATAAACTGATAAACTATTTGACTCATTCCATGAAAAAGTGTATACCGTAAGTTGTTGTTTTTTAATAATTGCCAAACATTAGAAATAATAAGGATTTAAGGATACTGAAAAAGAAAGAAAGGATTGTCGTTAACTGTATCCCACTACATCGCCATGAATTTCATGACAATATCAGGAAATAACTGATTCTGAGATTCTCACTAAAAGTGAGCATAAAAACGCGAACAACATCATTAAGATAATTATATTAGTGAAAAAGGATTCAGTATACATGTACATTAATTTCATTTGAATAGTAAGTGAATGCTAGCTCTATTGTGGCGGGAACCTGGGAAAAGCGGCAAAGTTTACAATGCTTGCATTAATTATAGGGTAAGCACAGACAGCCTTTATACACGGCCTACGTCATGTACGTCGTCAAAACTTATAGAACAGCAGTGATCATAATTGTAATGGGGTGACGCTGTTTTCTTTGTTTCAGAAATATCCTATTGAAAAAATATAAATACCCGGGCTGTCGATTGAGGAGGTGTGATGGGCAAGGGGATTACGTGACCCCCCCCCCCCCCCCACACACACACACACACACAGACACACATCCAATGAGAGAGAAGGGTAGCTGGAAAGGTAAGAAGGAGATATTAACAAGATGATCCTTTTAGACTTCCATCACCCCCCCCCCCTTGCCGAGCTGCTCCATTCCACGTCGAATTTCTTCAGTCTAGTTAAAGGCCAGTGCCAACCCCCCCCCCCCCCCCCCCCCGATTGACCCCATAACCACGCCACTGGGCCTGACTATCAAACCATTTAGCTCAATTGCCCGTCAAAGACGTGATATATCAATCACAATAAAACTGAGCGCAATAAATAGGGCAATAACAATGAGAGTGGTTGAATGAGGATGGGAATAGGAAATGTTTTGTTTCAAAAAAAGAATGGTTAGGTCTAAAGTCAGGATTCGGGGTATTCTTAATGTCACGACAGCATCGTGAATTATAAATAGCTTTCGATGCTTCACTCTAGACCACCATTGTTTGTACCCATTAAGTCTTGTTCAGTTATGACGCTATATACCCCCGCGACAACCCCCGTGGTTAGATAATGGCAAATAACACGCCAACCCTTAAATATGAAAAATATGATAGAGATTTTTGTCCAGAGTTGCGCAAACAAACATCATAATTTTGCCCTAACTTTTTAAAAAGTTTGATTGCACCACAGCTTTTTGCCTCCGGGAGGCAAAAAATATGCCTTTTGCCTCGGCGTCTTTTTTTTTTATCCGCCTCATATACCATTCACTTTAATACTACACACACAAAAAAAAAAACCCGCCGGGGTTTATCGCGTTTTATATCTGAACAAGCCTTTAAAGTCTGCCCAATGAAATATCACTGAGTGGAGTGCTCTTTTCCTCCTTTTTACCTATCCCCTCCTCTCTCTTCTATCTATTTTTTCTTGTCCCCTTCACCTTTCCACCATCTGTCTCTCTTTTCCCACACCCTATCCTCCCTCGCTCTACTCCTGTTTGGATATCTCTCCTCTTGGACTTTTTTTTCTTAAATTTCTATCTCGCAGTCTTCATGGATACCGCTTTGTTTCTCTTCCCCATCCTCTCTGTCTCTTTCTCTCTCTCTCTCTCTCTCTCTCTCTCTCTCTTTCTCTCTCATCCTCTCTCTCTCTCTCTTTCTCTCTGATCCTCTCTCTCTCTCCCCCCTCTCTCTCTCCCCCCTCTCTCTCTCTCACTCTGTCTATCTGATCAGTCTATCTATTTTGTTTTTGTTTCTCCTTTACTTCTTACGATATCACAATGCCTCCATGTCCATTTATCTATATTTTCTCGAATTTTTTTGGATAAAAACGTATTCCTTTGTCGTCTTGACAAGGCAAGGTTATCACCGACATTGTCATGTACTTCCCAATATCCACGATATGTTGATTTTGATTGTAGACTAGAGTGATACAACACATAAAAACAAATTAGACAAAATTGCAATCGTTGCTAACAGAAATTCTTTACCAAAATTAATGATTGATGGACGAGGCTTCAAAGAGCAATGGATACTGTTCGTCAATGCCGTCACCCGTCGATGCAATATTTTCATTGTCAATTCGACATGCTCCAAGCTTATATTATGCCGTTCGGCAATATTCGTAGAGAGTGAGCATAAGGCCAACAATAGATTATTGAAAATCGCTTAGGACTGCAATCTAAATGGGAAATAGGAAATACAAATGGTAATTTTATCAGACGTTGACAGGTACGGATGACTAGGCCTTCGATTTCAAATGATGTACAATGGTGGCTACAGGCTTTTTTTTTTTTTTTTTTTTTACAGTGATGGGACGCTCGGAACTTAGGACGATATCCTAAACATGGAGAGATGCAAAACCTTTTATACGTGTATGCTGCTAGAGCCCCTTCCCTCCCCTCCTCAAGGAAATCTTTATGTATATGAAAGCAATTGAGAGAATAATTGTAGCGTAGCTTCAATCAAAGTTCCCCATAGAGAAAAATAGTAGCGTAGCTTAAATCAAAGTTCCCCAAAGTTCGAAAAAATGTCTCCGTCAGGAATCGAACCCGGGTCCTAATTGGCTTTGATCGCCAATACCTTCACCGAATTCGCTTAAATTTTGTCAATCTGTCGGTTAAGCGAATTTGGAGTCGCCGAAACCAACGGCCCGTCTCCGTGGTCTAGTGGTGAAGCCAATGGCGTTCAAAGCCAAGGACCCGGGTTGAAAAAGTGCCTTTTCTTAACTTTCTTTAATTCTGTCAATCTTTTTCTATTTGGAAATTTACAGAATTGTCATTCCCCTTCACAATCAAGGATCTGCCCGTGACGTGTGTTTGGAAATCGCTGAATGCTTTATTAGCATATTTAAAAGCTACAAAAGCGACAAAATAGGGCTGGAACTCGAAAGGATCTCGAAATGGTTTAAGGCCTATTAATAACTGTGTCAAAATGATAATACCTATAACTATCATGCCCATTACCAGAGAAAATTAGATAAAGAATACAAAAACACACCCCACACTTTGGGAATAAAAATCTTTAATTTGCTATAGCTATTTCCAATCGATATCTGCATGATTTATTAAAAATTTATATGGATCAATAACTTTGAGCCACCAAATGAATTTAGGACAACCATCAACCATCAGCCTATGAAGACAATGCAACAACTTCCAGCATGTAACCTCTTTGTGAGAGATAGCCTATACGCTGACACAATGCGTGAATGTCGCTCCACCCTTAAAACACCTGTTATTGTACATTTCCTATTCAAAATCTTTACAAGCAAATTCCTTTATAAATTATCGCATTGCGCCGTATGCTAATGACGAGGTGCATTTCAGTCTTTGTGATTTACATCCGGCGGCATTTTGGAATGCTCAGCTCAGAGCAGACAATTAAATTTTTTTAAACACATGCACATTTTGGGATCAATGTGCCTATAGCGCGATGATTTATTTAATGTACGATAAAAGAGCAATGGAGATAAAATGCCTCGCTCAAAGGCATTAAAGTGCCGTGCCGGAGTAGCACGGAGTATCAATACCCTTGAACTTAATGTGGGATAATTCTAAAGGACGGGACTGCCAGAAGCGTCTATAAAACAAAGAAAGCAGTTTTGAAAGTGCAGTTCATTTTTATAAGTGTCATAATGACGCATACTGTGGAACCAGCTGCGATTTTAGGTTAAGACTGTAATGGACAAGCCCTTGTTTGAACTTCCTTCTGCAGGGGACACAACTTGCGGATACTTGATCGTATCCGCAACGTTTGCCAAAATGGCAAAAGTTCGTTCGCGATTCTTCAACCCAACACCTCCGAAAAATGTCCGTAGAACCGTCAATAAAACTGCTCATATTCGTCGTTTAAAATCATTTTTAACAGTGTGGATTCATCTTCAGGAGGACATAAAAGACGCGTGCCGTAGAACCAATACATTATTAATCGGAGGAACTAAGACAAGACTTTGGAAGATAAGCCGTTCTTGAAAGTTTCATCTGCAAGTGACTCAACTGAGGGACTGCCTTTGAGATCTTAGACTTAAGACACTGCGTTTGCCAGAGGATCGCTCGCGATTTTTCAAGGAAAGAGTTCCGACGGCAATCTAAAAACTGATATATCCCTCGTTTGAAATGATTTTCACAGTGATAGTCCAGTGGGCCCCCTTTATATCTTCATGAGACATAATTACGCTGTCATGCCACCAATATGAGTATATCGGAGGAATTGAAGCAATACTTTGAAACACAAGCCGTTGTTTAATGTTTTGTTTTGTTTTGTTTTGTTTTTGTTTTTGTTTTTTGGTTTTTTTTTTGTATTCTAGACAAGAGAACATTTGCATTGAAGGCTCCCATCTATGTGGAGTTTTCCTAATAGCAGCAGTGTATATTGTTAGCCTGACCAGTCCGAACTTGAGGCTGTGGAATTCGTCGATAGGTCTGAACCTGACGGGTGGTTTTCCGAGGCGAAGGCTAACCTTTTACCTCACTATAGTTCTGGTAACTTGCGATGAATGGAGTTGATATGCGATGAAATTGGAATTAATTTTTATCTAGGCATAAGTGGAATTTATTTGGATTATTATCCCTGCCAGCAAAACAACCAGCACAGACTGAACTAGACAAGCAGAGACTTTTCTACAAGCACTGTCCCTCTCTGGGTGAGTAAAACCCGTAGAACAAAATGTCACTCATGATTTTAATAAAATAATAATAATATTTGGTTCGATAGCCAGTCAATTTGTAGTCTAATTTTTTTTTCACACTTGCACGCGTTGTTAGGCCTATTTAAATGCCTAACTTATAGCATGTTCATTTATTCGTTATTATTTTAAAAGCAATGTAGAAAAAATGCCTTTCTCGGGCATAAGTACCGCGCCGGGGATCGAACCCTCGACTCTCGCGTCTCCAGTCAAGCGCCTCAAACCACTCGACCAAGGCACCCGAAGACCGTTTGATTTATAGATGTTAAGTGAGCTGGTCACTATCAAAACTGAGCTAACCAAATATCCGTCCCATTCCACCACTGACTATCGATATTCGTTAGCTCAATCGTTGGTTCGTTGCGCAATGGATGTACTATAACAAACATCAGATATATACATACAGCATGGAATAGGTCTCATGTATTTTGTATTTTTTGAATTTTTTATTTATTTTTAGATTCATTATTTTGTAACATATTTACTTGCTGTCAATACGTCGCTTAAGAGGTACATCAGGGGGGCGTTTCATCAACATTTGTTGTCTGACAAGTTGTCAGATCTGACATCTTTCCTTGATTTTGATTGGCAGGGAAGCATCGTTACTATGGCAACTGTCGGATAAAACAGACTTTGTCGGATAAAACATCCGACAAGTCCTTTCATGAAATGCTCTGCTGCATGGGTGAAGTAGTTTGCGAAAGTTCTTTTTTTTCACAATTCAGACACTCCAACTCTCCGTTTTCGGCGGGAGATCTCCCTCTTTGAGTCCATTTTCACAAAACCTCCCGCTCTCCCGCTTGAGTTTGAATTTCTTCCGCCTAGCTGTGTTTCTCCTTTTTTCTCCCGCCCAACCAACTTTTTGTAAAAAAATGAATCTGAATCATTAGATGTTCCCTCATTTTAGTGTTGTCATTATGTTCAAAAATAAGCCTAAGATAGCACCAGATAGCTTCTATAACCATAAAAGTGGCCTCCGGCCGCAAGGAATTTCTTGCTTTGCGCTGGTGATATGGGCTATGCACACATTGAGTCAGATAGTCTCCCGTTTGCTAGGGGGTCTCGGCAGGAGAATCTCCCGCTTAAGAGGTGCTTGGGGCTGCAGTATTCACATGTGTTTTGGTGAGCTTCGGCTTGCCAGCTATAAAATACGACGAGGGCCTGAAGAAGCTTGCATGCAGAGCAGCTCTGTAGCATGTATGCTTAAATATTTTATTTAGCATGTGATTATTAATTTTCGTTAAAAATAGTCTAAGAACTAAGTCATAGTCTCATTGTTTCATGCACTTAAAGCAGGGGTAAAAATGGTGCAGTAACAGATCTAGAGTAGATATGAACTATAAAGGTTATTCGAATAGGCAATCGGGAGTTGGCTGTCATGTTTTTTTAAACCTATCCTGCTTATATAGCTATTCCTCTTTAATGAAATATTTTGTGTCCTGTATATTATCTTTTGCTGGTTCTGCTTTTTTTTTTGGGGGGGGGGGGGCTGGTTACTGTTGTGATCGTTATTGTTGATGTTGTTTTGTTCTAATGTTGAACGTGTCCTTGCTTTCCTTCTTTTTGTTGTTGTTTTTGTTTTTATTCATGTTGGTAGCGTTGCTTTGTTTAGATATCGTGACTATCATTTATCTTCTCGTAATGACGTAAATAAACTGGAAGTGGAATCGTTAATAAGCTCAAACGGGGTCTAGCTAACTGCTACCTTCACATGGCGGCCCTGTTATGTAACTTGCACGAACTAAAGCAGTACTTTGTGAATGAATTAAAATGAACATTTATTTAAAAAAAATTGTCTTTTTATATTTCATATACATCAATTACTGCCTTAGTTTGTAATGATATCGTTAATGCCTTTTATTTCAACTAACCCAGGGAAAAGCTGTTACCGTCACGGGGGCGGGGAGACTGTTGTGTTTTGAACATGTTACTAGAACTGTAACTTTTCTTCTTCTTTTTTTTTTTTTCGTTCTTCTTTCCCTCATACGTCTTCGTTGTCTGTCAACTCTTTCCTATCTCTTTCCTTGCTTTTTAAAATTTGAGTGTTTTTTTTTTGGGGGGGGGGAGGGCGGGGGACATTTTCTAGTCTGAGGGGTTGTCCCTAGATCCGCCAGTGGATCATGGGTGGGGATGGAAAATGGTCTTGTCGGAGGGGGTTGTCATTTTCGCCTATCCCTAGATTCGCCAATGAATTAGAGACAAATAATCATTCTTACCCATTTCTCTATCAACCTTTGTGACGGCAATTGTCTTCAGATGATTCCAAAACTCTTCGGCTACATGGGAGTAGGTCAGGGTCAGAGCTTCTAGCAGAGCGAAAAATGCCTTGTGCCCGTGCGCGTCGACCTTTCGAATCAGCCAATCCAAGAGCGCCTCGGCCCTGTCTTGGCGCGTATTCCCGTCGAGTACGCGCTGTCGTATCGAATCGGTGGGATCGATAGGAGACTTGAGAAGAGGGAGGAGATGTTCGACCCAAATGTCACTCGTGAAAGCCTCGGTACTATTTCGGCACACATCGACGTACGATTCGGGCGTCGGAAGTTTAGATGTTACTGAAAGAGAGACAGAGAGAGAGAGAGAGAGAGAGGAGAATTTAGGACATGAAGGTCCTTACATTGTGAATACAAGATCCTGATTGGTGGATGGTGTCCGTACATGACATTAGACATTTTATGGATTTTAATTTTAGTAGACGACAATGGCAACCACATTTCGTTGATCAAATTTGACTCCCTCATTCGTGCCTTTCACTGTAAAAGATATAATAGCACCCTCCAATTAATTACTTTTAGACATGCCTACAAATCGGGTGATATTCGTTATTTCGAAGGTTCGTTATTCCGAAACACGCAAAGTGCGTATACCTAGATGTTCGTTAGTCCGAAAATGAATATGGATTCGTTAATCCGAACATTTGTGGCGTTATTCCGAAGATTCGTTAGTCCGAAAATTTCGAACTTACGAACCTTATTTCATTTTCGGACGAACGAACCTTCGGAATAACGAACCTTATTTCATTTTCAGATTAACGCACTGTAACCTACAAACCTATAAAATGTGTCATAATATCAGTCCATCGTAAACTAGCAGATTCTTAACTTTACTGAACCCATCTTTATTTCTCATGCTGTCATAAATAAATTATGAGAAAGCACAGCCCCTAAAAGGGGGAGTGGGCGCTTTGGGTTATATTTCAGCTTCCCTCTCAGCTCCTTTTAATTTTCCTGTTCTCTAGTGTTGTCCACTGAGACATGATTTGTGTTATCATTTTTTATTGGTGAACTGATGGTGCGTTCTAATACCGAATTTCTTTTCGTCAAGTGAGGAACGATGGTGTATATTCGGCATGACTGTCTCCGTTATTTTGGCAATGATGCTGATAAATGATCTACATTTGTTCATCATTATCATTACCATCAAAATGATATATCATTTTCCTCAATATGATTATGATTACGATTATGATTATGATTAGTATCATTTTTGTTATCGTGCTGATGCTGATTATATGCATTATATATATATTTATATCATTTTTTGAAGAAAAAAAAGGAAAATCACTTTGGAGCAAAAAGCCCTGTCAACTCAGAAAATACCGGTATATTTACATGAAGCCCAAATATAGTCACATGAAAGAATAAAAAGTGACATTATGATGAAATTTAATAGTGCGTGCACAATAATCACGTAAAATTATTTCAATTTAGAGCTATAAAATTTATGACTTGTATTAATTTTGAAAAAAAGAACCAATGAAACAACATTCATTCTTCAATTATCGTGAAAAAAATATATTTCAAAAATCGGTTTAGTATTATTCCACTTGTATACCACCTCTACCCCTCTATCACACACAAAGAGAACACACACGCACGCACACCCTCATACACACACACACACCCACCGACACAAACACACACACACCCTCACGCCCACACACACACACACACACACACACACACACAAACGCATACACCTTATTCTTCACATGGCTTTACTCCCGAGGACAGCTATTGTTCCTCCATTGTTCTCCTGTCCTTGGAAGGCCCAAGGAATAAGGCTCAAATCTATTGTTAGACATTCGAGGACTATTGTGTGACATTCGAGGTTTATTGTTTGACATTCGAGGACTATTGTTTGACATTCGAGGACTATTGTTTGACATCCGAGGAGCATTGTCTCTGTCCTCACTTAAATAGCTATACAAGAGCCATCACCCACACATACTATAATCTCTTTCATCCTTTTTTTTCTCTCTCTCTTTCTGTCTTTCGCTAACAATCACACACAGCACTAACATCCCCTCTCTTCCTCTTTCATTTTTCTCTCTATCACGGTCCAATCTCTCTTTCTATATTTCTCATAATCTTATATACTTTCATCTTTTATGTCCAAGTCTCATACCATTCTAGCATCAAATATCCATATAAAAAAAATCCACCGTTGTTGCTAGGAAACATCTTCAATATTAGCCCATTATGAAATTGATTTCACTGTCAAATAAATTACAAGTTTTTTTAATTAAGGCCCTCTGAAACTCTAAAATAATTGTGATAGTTACCATTCAGAGAGAATTCTTTTTCAAACAGAGAATGAATTATGAAGGTCATGTAATATTAAATGAGCATGTATTTTAAATCCCAGTCGTACAATAGATCTACCTTATAGCGAATTTCTGGCCGACACGGTGAACTGATGTAAAAATCGCACGAAGGGATAACCTTCAGCTCACGGTGGCTACGCATGTTTTAATTTTCTATACAGACCAACGCTCTGAAATTATTCCATATCATGAGTCAATAAAGAGTGACAGTATATTAATAATGTGATAGCATGCCCAAAGAATATCATTATTTTCTTTGCAAAAATTTCATCTCCCTCCCTCCCTCCTTTTTGTATTAACTGCCCTTTTGATGGGGGAGGGAAGGCCTACAATAGACGTGTTTACTCATTTTTAAAATGTTTCAAATTCTGTATGACAAAATCATGTCACATTAAGACCAAGGGGGTAGCCGTGTATTCTACATTAAATGCCTGAAGCCATTAACTTAAACGTTTCCTGGCCAGGGAGGGAGTTCCACAAGCGGACACTGGTTGGAAAGAAACTTCTGTCCAGTGTGCATGTCTTGATAGCCGGCAAGGAGATGGCATAAAATTTCCCTTGACAACTAAGGAGCTTGCCAGAGGCTTTCCCAACATAGCAACATCTAATGTAAGGATTCCATCTATTGCAGATTATGCATAACAGGTGACTGAGGTAGGGTTCTGAAGAGAAGCATGCATAAATTCGAATTTATTAGCACAGGTCTATTTTGAAAAGGCTCACAAAATTGGAACCGAACAAATACATTTATGTCATGAAGCTCTTTTCCACCTTACTTCATTTTACATATATTCGAATATATTAGTGCAGGTCTATTTTGAACAAGCTCACAAAATTAGAAGCGAAAAAATATACATTTCATGGGGCTCTTGTCCACCTTCCTTCATTTTTGGCCACGTGAATGACCTTTGTCCCCCCCCCCCCCCTCTCTCTCTCTCTCTCTATATCATTCTACGTCGATCTGTCTCTCTCTGTACTGTTTCCCCTATGACCCTCGCTTGTATACAGGCCGATCTCACCCAAACAAAATCACGTGGTAAATTAATACTTGCCTTCTTAGTCATTTTCAGTTTGCTCGTCTGTTAAACGGAACAAACAACATACATGCTTGATAGAAATTTATTCAAATCTTTCGCTAAAATACAGACATATTTTCATGTGTTCCTGAAAAGCTGTGCAGTTCTATCGCTATGATCAGTTTGCTTATCTGTTTAAACAGATAAAACCATTCGTTAACCCGTTCTCTGTACAGAAATACATGTATGCGCAGTATTGTCTTTTACCTCTTATATCCCCCTGCGCCTCAGAATAGTTACTAGATCGACGGCGCATTACAAAATTAATGCTGTATTTGTTATTATCATTATTATCATCATCATTATTATTATCATCATCATCATTATTATTGTTATTACGATTGGTTTGCTTGTCTGTTAAACAGATCTCACTGCATAATGTCTTATTCTAATTTATGCATTAATTCACTATGGCACGCCCACATTTCCATGCGTATCCCTATAACATACTGTGTGGTTCTGTAATTGCCCTTGATATTTTGCCTATGCATAACTATGTGACATCAGTGTATGATGAAAGCCTTATGTATTTGCTCAATGCCGCAAAATCTAATTAAGTAATGTACTCATCTCATCCTACTATTGTCGGTGTATTTTGGGGTAGCATTAATTTATTTGTGTCTAAACTGCAATTTTGAATTGCCTGTTTTGCTGAGGATTTTTGATGATGTCCAACAGAAGAAAGAAACAACAACAAACAGCGCTATTTTATCATCATAAACAAAAGAATTTACCTGAAATAATCATGTTTATAATTATAATGATAACAACAACAACAACAGTAATGATAATTGTAATAATGATGATAATAATCATAATGATAATGATTATAATAATAATAACAATAATATTAATATTAATGATAATAATTATCGAAGTATCAGTGTAGTAAAAGTAACTGTTGTAGTAGTAGTAGAAGTAGTAGTAAGCAGTAGAACTATAGTAGAAGTAGTAGTAATGTGAGTTCTCGTACATAGGCCACAATGTCTTTCAGAATTAACACTCGTGGCGCTCCACTGTTATTATAACTAGAGTACCTACATAAAGAGAGTAGCGACAACCCAAGATTTGAACGCCATTTTGTTTCCCTGTTACGCAACATTTCTATTCAATTCCGATAAGCAAACGGGTGTTCGAAATAGAAAGAATTTGAACGCCATTTTGTTTCCCAAGAAGTAGGACGTCTATGTCGCTACTCTCTTTATGTAGGTACTCTAATTATAACATGGCTGCTATTACGTGCTCTAATTTTTTTCACTGAATTTCTTCCTGTACCGGGTATACCAATTTGCTGCAAAGTCTAATTAAGTAATGTACTCATCTCATCCTTCTATTGTCTGTGTATTTTGGGGGTAGCATTAATTTATTTGTGTCTAAACTGCAATTTTGAATTGCCTGTGTTTGCTGACGATTTTTGATGGTGTCCAACAGAAGAAAGAAACAACAATAAACAGCACTATTTTATCATCTTAAACAAAAGAATTTACATGAAAATAATCATGTTTATATTTATAATGATAACAACAACAGTGATGATAATTGTAATAATGATGATAATAATGATAATGATAATGATAATGATAATGATAATAATAATAATAATAATAATAATAATAACAATAATATTAGTAGTAATGATAATAATTATCGAAGTATCAGTGTAGTAAAAGTAACTGTTGTAGTAGAAGTAGAAGTAGTAGGAAGTAGTAGAACTATAGTAGAAGTAGTAGTAATGTGAGTTCTCGTATATAGGCCACTATGTCTTTCAGAATTAACACTCGTGGCGCTCCACTGTTATTATAAATGGCTACTATTACATGCCTCATTTTTTTTCACTGAATTTCTTCCTGTACCGGGTATACCCGTTTGCTATATACCTGGGTGAAGAGTGGCAGTTGTAGGTTGATGTCTTGCCATGATACATTAGTGCCACGGCGATATCCACAAGACCACGACACATGTGCCAAAGTATAGTAGTAGGCGTATAGTAGTACAAGAAAAAGTAGTAGTAGTAGTAGTAATAGTAGTAGAGTAGTAGTAGTAGTAGTAGTAGTAGTAATAGTAGCAGTAGTAGTAGTAGTAGTAGTAGTAATAGTAGTAGAGTAGTAGTAGTAGTAGTATAGTAGTAGTAGTGGTAGTAATAGTAGTAGTAATAGTAGTAGAAGTAGTAGTGGAAGTAGTAGTAGTAGTAGTAGTAGTAGTAGTAGTAGTAGTAATAGTAGTAGTAGTAGTAGTAGTAGTGATAGTAGTAGTAGTAATAGTAGTAGTAGTAGTAGTAGTAGTAGTAGTAGTAGTAGTAGTAGCAGTAGTAGAAGTAGAAGTAGGCGTAATGGTAGTAGTGGCAGCACTAGTTATTGTAGTCGTGGTCAGATCTTGACCGCTTCATAATCAATGACACCATGAATTTTCAAATCAGGAGCAAATCACAAGTTTGGGAATAATCCTTACGAACATTTCGCGTTGCACGTTGCAAATAGAGGATGGTCTTCTGCCTGCGACTCTCAAGTAAGAGGTTATCAGTAAATTAAGGTGTGAAAATGCAATGTGTAGAATAATAGCAATTACCAGCGGACCATAAGAACCATGAAGGCGAAAATAATTCGTTTATACGCATGGGTTATGATATTGATTTTAAGTTGGTTATTGATACATCTTATTAAATCCGACGATTCAAACATCCTCTTCCCACCACCAGATGACTCGAACTTTACCATCTAGTGGTAATGATGAAGATGATCGATAAGGTAAGCATACAATGTACAAAAGGATGTCATTAATGAGTATCACTGGACCTCTTCCAATAATGCAGGGGAAGAGAGTATCTTTAAGGGTACAATGTGTGATTGATCATAACAGTTTTGATAAAACGAATATAAAACTTCTCATAAATTTTCCAAACAAACCATGACTGCAATTTCCTTACAGTGCTGATAAAGATAAACATTATGGAAATGATAATGATACTACTACTACTACTGCTGCTGCTACTACTATACTAATGATAATAATTATAATAATAATAAAAATATAAAATTAAATGAATAAATAAAGATACTGTGGATTTTTATAGAGCGTAATACATCTATGTATTAACCTTACACAGTGTATGCACCTTCTCCACTTCTTGGGTGTATTCTAATCAGGCACCTTTTGCAGATGCTCAACATGCTACAATGATACTGAAACATGACTTAAATACTTACTGTAAGCCTTGATACAACTTCCTTTAACACTCTTCGATAAGCTCGACACAGGACCAATTTCAAATACATGTACTCGGTTGGGTTTTAATTTTGCTGTGAGAAATACGGGCCTTGATATTTCACACGTCGACGAAATGACATTTATGAAAACTAGAGTAAGTTCTCCGTCTAATAATGAATTCACTCCGTGAGTATGCAGTATTCTGACAGGGGATGGATAATTAACCAATTGAGTTAATTGGCTGAAAACTGGCTCCAGAGTAGATCAAAAGTTAAATTATTGATCTTATCATCTGCTCGTTTAACCCATTCGTGACAGAGGACCACATTTTGTGGTTTGACCTAATAACTTTTGATGCAGAGCCCTAAAAATTATACCAAATACATCAGCAGAAAGAGCAAAAAATTCTACACAAACTGTGCCCATTTTGGTTGCGTCAATATTTGTTGTTTGATGCTGAAAATTTGTTAAAGGAAAATAAGCATTAAAA
This sequence comes from Echinometra lucunter, assembly GCA_029962745.1. Lineage (NCBI taxonomy): Eukaryota > Metazoa > Echinodermata > Echinoidea > Camarodonta > Echinometridae > Echinometra > Echinometra lucunter. Next base: position 28,625,198 of record CM057157.1, read on the forward strand.
TCCTTAAATAGGCAATGTGATAGAAGGTTTAAAATCACCGTTTTCCCCTGCAAATTGGCAACCTTTTGACTTCTCATCATAATTTCTGTCAATTTATATTCATTTTAGATACATGACGTTTTATAAGAAAAATGTAGCACTAAAATAAAAATGTTGGAGTTGCTAATTTGAAGAATAAAAGCTGATCAAATTGGGCTTTAAATATTTCCTGTCACGAATGGGTTAATAACTGGGACAAATACCAGCAATTGAAGTTTGATATCAATGATGCTTGAATTTTACCCTAGATTAGTCGTGATCAGGCATAAACGTGAGCACGAAATATAACAATGCTGCGAAATTCGAATTCAGCTTCGAAAATATGCTTTGCGGACGCCCATGTTTCTCACACTCTCAGAACTGTCTTCCTTTTAAACATATAAGAAAATTGACCTAACAAAATGTGAAATACATACCAAAGTGAAAAGGAAAAAAATTATCTTTGTGTTTAAAGTACTGGTCATGGTTTAGCAAACCATTTCGTTTGTATCCTAAGTGTGAAATGCTTATTATCATTATTAGTACTACTTGATGATAAAAGATCTAAGGGATTTTCAGAAAGAAGCCTGAATGCTTGGAGCACTAAAAGAGGGTATGTTTGGTAAGTTTACGCATTGTATAGAGCATTTTCTGTTCATTCCGAGAGGATTTTCTTTATTCTTCTAATTTAAGTGAGTATAATCTGTGTGATCCTATATTTTCATGTCATAGTTTCTAGGAGCTGATATCCTGTATAATGATTCCTTATAAATTCATAAGTGTGCAGATACGGATGAGTGAGCAGCAGTCTTTTCAAAAAGTATTGTAAAAAATCCTCTGGTATACCAAGTTTGGGCTTACATAATCGATGCGAGTCAAAAGATCCTGTGCCTCTCAGACGGAAAGCTATTGGCGATTTATTTATTTTGATTTTCTGCACTTGGATAGAAAACGTGTCCATGTCATTTCAAATTCAATAAACTATTTCTAGCAGAATTCATGATATCCCTCTGTCACAACAAAAAAATCTTTGCTTTAATAAGCAGCATCCCTTGTTTATAAGAAAAGCTCGTTTATCGAGTCATTCAGAATAGACAAAGTTAATTTGTGATGCTCAGTCATCCGTGGCTGTAGATTCATGAATAAGTCATCATTTTAAAGCAACAGTGAACTGACCCTTATAATGATGTATTTACAACATCGCCAACTTATGGCTACTCAAAACCAGGGACTCTTAGAAACATTATATCCTATGTGGCTTCTCGTGAATTTCCTTAGTATGAATACAAATACATGCTGGGAGCAAAAAGGGGACAAAATCAGTAGTTTAGGACTGAGAGGGCGCTATTTCAAAATACAGTACAAAGGTGCCAGTTCGCTCTGGCTTTAAAAAAAAATCAGATAACCAGATAGATTACATCTTTTTAAATAGAAGCTGACAAAGTTTGGTATGCTTTTTAAAAATGCATAGCGCATTTCGTACTCTACTAAAATGTTTATTAACATCTAAAAGGATGGAGGAGTGACTACATTTTCAAAATGTTAGATTAGCACTTCGAACATGCTGGATTCCAACCTTTATAATGTTGAACCCAGCATGTTTAGTGTTGAATCCGGCATGTTCAAAGTGGTAATCTAATATTTTGAAAATGTATCTAGTCACTCCTCCTGCACCCTTTTAAATGTTGATATCATTTTAGTTTTAGAGTGTAAACGCTTCAACATGTCCATCCGCTTTGCACTGTTAAATACTGTTACCCCTAATCACTGACCGCTTTCGAGCCCGCACACACTTGTGCACCAATTTTTTACAGTCACCCTCTTGCATGCAGGGTAATGGTAAGGGCGGCCGAATCGGCTCTTCGCTGTCCTCAGCAAGCCATTTTCCCTCCGATGGAGAATGGAAGTGCTTTGCCCAATGTAACAATGTGATAATGACGTTTGTGCCGCAACGGGACTCGAATCGCAAACGCACTGTCCGGTGAGGTCTCCACTAGACCACGACACCTCTGTGTGTCGGGGGGGGGGGGGCACACATACCCTCAAATTAATACATCGTTAATTCAGGAGGTGTTGACCGTCTCCATGAAACCGTGACCAATACCCGTTTATTGATATCAATTCATTAGATACTGCGCGGATAGGAATTTTCTTTTAGTGAGAAAATGAAATTGCGAATTGGTTATTTAGCGGTTCTGACGTCATTGTCGTGTAACGGTCGCCTGCAGGTATGAGCTCCGGGAATCCGCCAGTCTTGCATGGGAAAATACAGATGGCAGCAAAAAAAATCATTAAACCGTATCCTTCCTGGAAAAAATTCTTTTAAGAAAATTCCGACCTTTCAATCAATTTAAGAGAATATACAGATAATGATACAGTAGTATGAGTCATATCGAATCTTGGGATTGCCTGAAGCATGATAAATGCTCCGCCGACATTGCTTCAGGTTTCATTTCGTTCCAAATGAATGACATGTATCGTAAAGGTGCGTTCAGATATGATGCAACTTTGTGCCGCCACATTTTTTGTGTACAGGTCTATGGGGTATGGGGCGACAAAAATATGTCGCCGAGGCAGGACAGATTTTGGTTTGCTGCCTTGCCTGTCTGCAAAAAAATGCGCACCAATCAAATTCCTAAAAAGTTAGCGAAAAAATTGTTGTTATGAGATTGTTTGCGCAAGTTTTAACAAAAATCTCTCTTATTATTATTATTGATCCGTTAATGCACGTTCATATACTAGCGGCACAAAATCGTATCATATCTGAACACAAAAATGTGCCGGTGTCATAGAAGAAATGTTCTGGGTTCCGGAGGAAAGAAACGACTAGTCGATTTGTTCCCCGGAACAGCGTTGCCAGCTTCAAAATGCTGCATTTTCGTACTAGAGAATAAAAATTATCGGTTTTTGGAGAAAATTATCGTACACATAGCCGACTCTACAGTATACATGCACTATGCATACGATTAACGGCCTCTAACTTTAGGAAAACTCATTCTGATTGGCTGCAAATTCAATGTAGGGGCCTACAAGACGCGTAGACGGGTAAATTAACCGTTAGGTATATACAAAGCATGCATGTACTTTGCAGAGACTTTGAGTAAGTTGAAATGACTATGACTATCGCATCGACTGGACCAAGGCGGATCCAATCGGCGGATGAAAATTCAGGCGATTGGTTCCAAAGGATCCAATCGCCTGCCCGGAACAAATAGTCTATGGCACCGGCACAATTTGGCGGCACAAAGTCGCATCATATCTGAGCGCATCTTAAGGTTAGGGTTACTGATATATTTTATATATATATATATATATATATATATATATATATATATATATTTGATATATAAGATTTTATTTTCATTTTCACAAACTCAACACAATAACAATTACAACATAAGAAATACTATAATCAGAATTGATACATGTTACAATTCAATAAAAATCAATAGTTATCTATTTGAAAGTGTAGCAATATCATAGTGTGAAAATGAAAATGAAGGGCTTATTAAAAAGCTACGCTTGTAGAGGTAAGCCCCTCTTGAGACATAGATACTTAGGAAAAAGAATTACAATCGTCAATACAAACTTAGGGGTATTTTATGATGAGGAAAGAGGAGGAGAAGAAGTAGAAGGAAAAAAAAGAAGAAGAGGAAGAAGAAGAATAGAGGATGGATAATTTTTAAAAAATAGAAAAAAGAAGGAAATACTAAAGAATGGATGAAGTGCCCAACAGAGAAAGGGAAAGAAGAAGTAGAGTCGAGAGTCGAAATATCATGAAAAAAGAAGTTTTATGTATCGTGCTCGTACTCATGAAGGAATGATTGTTTTAGGTGTTTTTTGAACGTATGCACATTATTATTGCTTTTTAAGGGTTTGGCTGATACCATTCAATTCAATTCAATTTATTTACCACTTGTGGGACGGAACACCCTATCAGCATATGCTGTTTTCGTAGGGGTCCATTCCAATAGTTGGGACCTGTGTAGATGATAGTTTTTTGTGCGAGTGTCGTTCTAGTGAGGGGAAGATGATATTGGTTTTGAAGAGCTTGTCTTGTGAGATAAGTGTGTACATCAGTGTTTTTGGTAAACAGTGATGAAATAGCAGAGGGTAGTTCGTTGTTGGATAGCTGAAACATAAATGTTCCTAGGTTAAGGAGGTAGAGATCGTGTATTTTTAGTTGTTGTTGTTTTTTTTTACAAATAACGGGCTAGTATGAGAGCGATAGTGGACGTTTTCTATTATTCTGAGAACTCGTTTTTGAAGCAATAAAATTCTGTTTGATTGACTTATTTGAGAGTTTCCCCACGATAGGATCCCGTAGTTCAAATAAGGGAGAATGAGGGTCGAATAAAGGGTTAAACGTATATTGTGTGGTAAAAAAAGTTTTTAATCTATTAATGACACCAATGTTTCTTGAAATCACAATACAAATAATGTCAATGTGAGTTTTCCAGGATAATTTATTGTCGATGAATATACCGAGAAATTTTGTTGATTGGACACAGTCAATACTGACTGGAGATATATTTGTTTGTATTGAATTACTGAATAACATGTAGTTTGTATTTTTTATGTTTAATGATAGTTTATATGCTCGTATCCAAGTATGGACTGAATTCAATTCTAAGTTTATAAAATTAAGTAGGGTTGTCGGGTCCCGATGTGATAAAAATAAATTGGAATCGTCTGCGAACAGAATAAAAGATAATAGTGTAGAAGATTTATGAAAATCGTTAATATACAATATAAATAATAGCGGACCAAGGAGGGATCCTTGAGGCACACCACAGGTGATATTCTCCATGTGAGATTCGCATCCATTAACAAACACGTACTGAGTTCTGTTTGTTAAGTAATTCCTGAACCACTCCAAGGCCTTTCCTCTAATTCCGTAATGAGAGAGTTTGTTTAAAAGAATATCATGATCTATTGTGTCTAAGGCCTTGGGGAAGTCCAGGAATATTCCAACAGTGTGAAGAGATCTATTAATAGCTTTAATAACATTGTCAACAAGTATAATCATGGCATGGGCTGTTGCATGTTTTTCACGAAAGCCATATTGAGAATTGTGAAGTATATTACAATCATGTATGAACTTAATCGTTCGAGTATATACAATTCTTTCTAATATTTTGGAGAATGTCGTCAGTAATGATATGGGTCTGTAGTTGCCCTTTTCTCGAGTATCACCTTTTTAAAATATGGGAATAACTTTAGCTTTACTAAAAAGGTTATGTCATATTAAGAGTAAGTGCTGTGGTTAGGGTAAGGTCTGTCTGTGTGTGTGTCTCTCTCTCTCTCACTCTCTTTAAATCTATCTGCAAAAAGAAAGACCACTTGTCACCGTTTGTCGGCCACCTGAAAATCTATTTTTTCATAATTAAGAAATATGCTCCTGATGGTGGCGCTGATGATGATAGTAATGATAATAATAATAATAATGGTAATAATGATAATAATAATAATAATAATAATAATAATAATAACAATGATAATATTAGTAATAAGTTTGAAAATAATGGTAAGAATAATAATAAGAGTAAAAAACAACAGAACAACAGTTGAGTTTATAACCTGTGCTTTCTCTTCGGAATATAAGGTGTTATTACCTAACTGTAAGCTACCATAGTTTGGGACCTGGGCCCCGTTTCATAAAACTTGTTATCAATTACAATTTGCAATAACGGTTATAAACTACTGAAATCCTTGCATTTGATTGGCTGAGAGCGAATTTGTCATAGAAATGTGGCAGTTATTACTGATAACAATTTTATGATATGGGGCTGGATAGAGAGTGGCAAATTTAGTTTAGTCCCTTGCCAAAGGACGTCACAGTGCCATAGCAGGAATGGCAAGTTAATCTTTTTTTTGTAACTATGTGTTTTATTAGCTTTCAAATCACATATATCGCAAGATAACCTTTATCTGCCCTTTGCTTTTTAATGATAGAATAAGGTTGACAGTTTTCGTCACAAAATCCGGCTTTATAACTCTTTATCACAGAATTATGTTCAATCTTTAATCAAGTCACGTATTGTTACTGTTTCAGTAAAATGAAAATCCCGAAAGAAATGAAGAGTTCTCTTGCAATACTGATTTTCATTTTCACTGGTTTGGAACCAGCATTCGTCATTGCGAGTTTAGTCTTCGACCACATGTAAAAATGGAGACTTTTTAAAATAACACTCTAAAAAAAAGGTTGAGTAAAAATATACCCAATATTGGGGAGAAAGGGAACATGCATGTTGGGTAAAATTTTGTCCCATATCAGTAAAACGCCTGTTTTATGGGTAAATTTTAACGCAACTTTGGGTAAACTTCACACAGTATTTGGTATCGTTTTACCCTGCCAACAAACTTGCATGTTCCCTTTTTACCCAATATTGGGTAAACCTTTTTAGAGAACCGATATGTTGCCTTAAATTCGCGTTTTAAAATGTTATTAGTGACACCGCCTCAGTGGTCTCAGCACGTCGATTGCATCTCCCAAAATGTGACAATTTGTAGATTTTTTTTCAGACGACTGTATTCTATATTTCATTTGTACAAAACATCTTTTAATTATTCCTCTCTGCGTCTGTGCATGCCCAACTCATATTACAAAATATCATTTGATATGAATAATGCATGTTTCATCGCCTCTGGTGTGACTGTTTAATCATTTTCCCGCGCAGAATAATCCAGAGAATGTCATGATTATTGATCGTGTCTATTGACATTCTGTCTGGTAAACGACAGTACCTCTGATGGTGAAATTTTGAACTGGTGATGCGATACTGTCGACGATAGAGATTATTTTTGGTGCATTATTGACTGACGCAAGGCATGTTTTACCATGGATCTTATATTCCAAGTTATCGTCTGTTTGGAGCCAGAAGGCCGTTAACTCATATGCTTTAGCACATAGTTAATGCCCTTCTCGCTCTGAACAGACGATAATGTTTGATATTTTGATCTCCAGATCACTTAAAATTTTCCAATATGTACATGAAGATGAGATGAAACGCTAAATATCGACAAAAAGTGGGCTACAATAACGATGCAAAGTTGATATCTAATTTTAAGTATTGAAGTGAGTATAATGTTTGGGCCCTGGACACTATTTTCATCAAAATAATTTGCGAGCTCAAAAATGCTTACACGGCTTAACGTCTCTCTCTATTTAGCAATTTTAAACTTAAAACTGACACTCTTCATAAGGATTTAATACACTTCGTTTTGCACCCTATTATAGAATCCATTAAACCTGTTTGCATAATTTAAAGTGTGCCAGTCACCCGAGGAAAAATTGTGTACAGTTTGTACAGTTTGTACTTATTCAATAACCCCGAAAATGTTTAACTGGCTTTCAAGGGCTTAACAATTAAAAAATCACAACGCCCCGAATCGAATGACATATTAGCACAGTTCGATTTGTAACGCCCAAAGTCGCAGACCTATCGGCGTATATCCATCCACTAGTCGAGATTTGGGTTAGCTAAGAGTATACTTTGAACTCTCAATATCTCTTCATAGAAGTGATATTCGAAGCTCCTGTTTTGAATAATAGTAGAGTGACGTCTGAAATGAAACACCCCTAACATTCAGAGCAAAATTGGTTTTTGGTGACTGGTACACTTTAACCCATTCGTGACAGGAATTATTTAAAGCCTAATTTGATGAGCTTTTATTCTTCAATTTGGCAACACCAACATTTGTCTTTTATTGCTACATTTTTCTTATAAAACATCATGTATCTGAAATAAATATAAATTGACAGAATGTAAGATGAGAAGTCATAAAGTTGCCAATTTGCCGGGGGAAACGGTAATTTTAACATTTTCATTGCCAATTTAAGGATTTTTTGCTCTTTCTGCTCATGTATTTGGTATGGTTTTTAAGGCTCTGCATCAAAAGTTATTAGTCCGAACCACATAATGTGGACCCTCTGTCACGAATGGATTAATTGTGATTGATGGATATTGATTAATTTCTACCATCCGTAAAAGCTTGTCCACTCAATTTGTGCACTCTATAGAACTATTGCATCATTGATACTTGATATAAAAATTCTCCGTCACTCTCACAAATTGGTCTCTGAATCATTAATATTTTCATGGACAAAGATTCTCACAGACCGTTTGTGTTTTGATCCATCTTACAATCAATGGACTTATTATTGAAAGCGTTTTGATAGAAAGCAATATGCCCCAGTTTGTTGTGAAACGATGTATGTGGAGCACGTATAATAACAGCATCTAAGCTTTATCTCATAGATTTCTAAACAATAGAATGAATGATATGTTTTGAAAAGGTGGCAATTATTCTCGTTTAGAAGGACGGACGAACATTGCTTGCTTCTGTGCGTTGTAATATACCTTCTAACTGGATGCGCTGATCTAGCTCCATCCCCCCCCCCCCCAGCCCAGATCAACGTTGATACCAGTTTAGTTCACAACGCTGTTATTATGGTTATGGCAGAAACACGGTTCAAAACACGGTTACAAAAAGGCGGAACTAGAATTTGTGTTGAGAAATGAGAATCTCATATATGAACAGGGTTCCGAGTGAAACAATGTGTTTTAAAGCTGATTCTGGCTTCGAAATATTGAGCTATAAACGCACCCTAAAAGAGAGAGAGAGAGAGAGAAAGAAAGAAAGAGAGAGAGAGAGAGAGAGAGAGAAAGAGAGAGATGTACAGTATATGGTGAGAAAATTGACTACAAGATGGTCGTAGCTTCAGTAATATATCTTCCTTTATTTCTGATCAAGCTTTCGACTAGCAAAAATCTTCATCAGGACTCGAGCGGACAAACCTGTCGTGTCTCGATGTTGCTTTTAAGGATGACATGGTTTTTTCCGGGGATCAGTGACACCCAACGAACTCAAATAGTTCTAGTGGACACCCAACGAGCGTCTTTATAGTTCTGTGGTGACACCGCACCACTACACTACTGGATCATGCACTGATCCCAGGAAAAACCCATGTCACCCTTAAAAGCAACATCGAGTAACGACAAGTTTGTCCGCATGAGTCCTAATGAAGATCTTTGCTGATCGAAAGCTTGACCAGAAATAAAGGAAGATATTACAGAAGCTACGACCATCCTGTAGGGTAGGCACTTTTGAGGCGACTTCCACGTGAGGGGGAAAAAATACTCATGTCTGAAAAGTTAAGACTAGAAATGAATCCAGGTATAAAATTAAATGAATAAAGTGCACCCAATGCCTCGTCAACTGCTCGTGGCGCAGTGGTTAAAGCCACTATCAGAGCTCGATATATTACTAGTCATGCTAGTCAAGGGTTCGAATCCCTGTGACGCGGACAGTTTTTTTGTCGTTATGAAATTGATGACAATGGCGTTTATTCCGTTGACAAAATAGTTAAAGTATGATGGATATTCTTCAAACAGGTCGCTGATAGACGATCTTCGTTGTCACCCTCACTTCAGAGTCGCCTCAAAAGTGCCTACCATCTTGTAGTTATTTCTCTCACTATACCTCACTAATAACCAACTATGAGTGACCGCCAGCGTTTTGTTTATGGAAAATTTCTTCCACTGAATTATACAAGGTTATCATGTTGCACTGTGGCCAAGGATACATCACGTTTCGTTCTGATGGGTAATAAATGTAGTCAAAGAGTGAACATGATATTTTCATGTTGACAAACTAATCACATTTTCATTTCATGTTGCAGAGGTATTATCTAGCCTAGCTTATTCCGAAGTATAGTCCTCGTATGATTAATTGGTTTTTATCTTCAATATTAATCAGATTTCTTCTTCCTTCCTTCTCTTCTATTCACAGAATGATAGCATGTTGTAGGCCTATATCATTCTCTCTTGCGTTTTTGCATCTGTTTTCATCAGTCCATCGCGATTGTCCTTTATGTCAATGTAAACCAATCACATGAAAAAATGTGTACATCTACATAAAAAATACGCCCCCAAAATACTCGGCATTCTAGGGGTTTGATGAAAATAATGGATAAAATAAGACCACTATTAAACTCGCGCAAGGATCGAATGGCAGCTCGATTCCGTCGCCCGGCCGATTTCATGCGCGCGCAGGATCGATATACGCTCGATACAGCTTGTCTTGTCATGAGTCAGGGTGTGTGTGTATGTTTGTTGAGAGTTTGTGTGCGTGTGTGTGTGGGGGGGGGGGGTGGGTGTGTGTGTGTATTGAGAGTATTTGAACTCGCAATATCTCTTTACAGAATTAATATTTGAAATTCATATTTCTAACATAGTTTAGTGACAGTGAACCCCAACATACAGAGCACAATGTATTTTGGTGATTGGTAGACTCTGAGTTGTGTAGTCTTTCCGTGTATTTTCCATCGGGAAGCCACCGCACATTATACGATCCGACTGCGACTCGATTATGGAAGAACTCGCATTTTGCATTGAATATGAAATTTTAAACAAACAAAATTATCCTTACTGAGGTTCGGAATAGCAAAACTAAAATGGGAATTTTGGTTCACTGCAAGCATTTTAGTCAGAGTAAAGGCCAAATCGAACACAATCGCAAGACTACTACGACGCCACTACGATTCGCAATTGATTTCGCTTTTTCTTCTGCGAGGAGGCTCGGAATCCTGAATTTTGCTTTTGGTATTTGTATGACTATTCAGAACGTTGAGTATTAAGATTCAACATGTTTGAATTTGCATCTAAAGTGCTACAACATTTTTTTCAAACATCGGATCGCAGACCGATCGTATAATGTGCAATGGGCTTTATACGATCAGACTGCGAAGAAATCGCATCGTGCATTACATAATTATGATAATTTAAAAATCAAATTATCGTAATTGAGGATCCGGCATGATTATAGGAATATTAAAATCGAAATTTTGTCTACTGCAAGCCTTTTACTTTGCGTAAAGGTTGAATCGGCTTAAAATCGTGGACAGTCGCAAGACTGCTATGATATCACAACGATTCACTACTGATTTCGCTTTGTCTTCACTGAGGATGCTCGCAATAGCCCAGGATTTAGAATGTAGTATTTACATGTTCAAGATTTTGATCATTAAGACTTTACATCTTTGAATATTCATATTATTGCTATAACGAATTTTTCCCCCAAAGTCCGACCGATAGTGTGCAGTCGGCTAGTGTCGAGACTCTATGCTATAATCGGCGTATACACGTCATGATCTTGCCCTGTATATTACGACAATCATTGTAATGAACTATGGATTATTAAGTCATCTTGTAAACAGAAATGACGTCTTGCCAAACATCTCCATGCTCACACCGTGCCTTCCAGAGGTTCTTCATTCAAGAGTTCTCACGGAGCATGAAGGAAATTGAATTATTCTAAGATAATTGTATAGAAGGCTCCCTGGTGTATACTTAATGTCGAGTGCGAAAAGCCCATAAAGTAATAGCAAGAGCCATATTCATTAAATATATTCAGAAAGTACTTGATTTTTAATTTAATCAGGAAACGCGACAACTTCCTAAAACATGCTTCCCGTTTAACCTTAAAAAATAAAAATAATAGCCTACTAGTAACATAATTTTGATCACGCATGGGATCTAAATAAATCTGAACATAAACCAAGGGAGAAAAGGAGAAATGGAGAAATAAGTTCGTTTTAGAGGTCTACTTATGTCTGTAAATTTATTAAGACAGAAGAAACCAGGGGGGCTTTTCATGAAACAATTAGTCGGTGGTTCTCACCGACTAATTTGCTTTCAGCCAATCAGATGCGAGTATTTTCAGTAGCTTATAACATTTGTCGGTGATTTTCACCGACAAAACTCTTCATGAAACGCTCCCCAGGTAAACATATTAAGGACGTATGGGTTTAATACATCACTATTCATTCTTATAGCTGAGGCATCCTGGTAGTTTTACAGCTCACAAGACCGACGGAATCGGTTCCGCTTTAACCTTTCCTCGTTTTCTCTTCCGCATTCTTCTCCCTATCTCATTAACAATCCCCTTTTCTTCTCTTTATCTTTTGTTGAAATGTTATTTTGTCTCTCAACTTTCCCCTTTTCTTTTCTTTTACATCTCTTGTCCTTTCTTAAACTTCATTTCAACCTATCCTCGTCTCCTCTTCCACAGACCTATGCATCTCTTTTATTCTTCGCTTATATCTCCTTTTAAAAATTTGTCAAACATTCCCCCCCCCCTCTCTCTCTCTCTCTTGGTTACAGTACTAATCACACATCGTCCTTAATCTGTTTAATTACCTGTTATCTCATGATAGGGTCCATCAAACATCAAGTCATTCTGTCATCATGTTACCATGGTCTCAACTTCATCTCTGTCATCCCATCACATCATCATCCGCAGACTAGGCCTTCGTGATCTTTGCCCTTGATCGATAGCATATTGATAGATTTTCCCCTTTGTCAAATACATTATGTGGTTGAATGCGTTTTCAACAAAGATGTCCGGAAGTAATCATGGTGGCGCCAAGTACGTAATGATTTTATTACTTTTTTTGTAAGCTAGATGTACCTGAATATGTCGTGCTTCGATGGATATACATAAAGCAGTTTCGACTATTATTTCAAGTTATTGATTTTATAGTGATTTATTAAGATGGAGGTTACTTGCCGTAAGTTTTGTTAGTGTGGGTGATTTATGTAATAGATAATGTAAAAATATATTTGAAAGTTTGTTTATTTGTTATAATTGCACTAATCTGTGTTCCATCTATATATTGTCTGCTTTGTTTTGTTTGGAAATGAAAATAAATAAGTGAAATGAAATGAAATGTAAAGTCTGTTTGGTTTATATCTAATTACATCCTGACTTTGGCGACGTCAGGATCAGGAAGAGTCTTAGATTTTTTTAGTCAATCATATTTCCAGTCATAGGTTAATTAATCGATTTCAGATTCATTCATTCATTCATTTATTCATTCATCAGGGGCCGTGGAACGGGGGGGGGGCAGCCCCCCCCCCCCACTTTTTTTGAGTAGACACATTGGCCTCTGTACAATAACGCGGAAATGATTGTGCTGGTTTGCAGGTTCAGCCCCCCCCCCCCCCCACTTTCAAAAACGCTCCCGGCTTCGGTTCATTTTGCCCATCTTCAACATTAAATATATACATACATATATATATATATATATTGATTCATGCTACGCTGTTATTCTCTCAACTAATCTCATATATATATATATATATATATATACATATATATATATAATTAAAAATAATTATATCATCAACTTATAAATGGACGAAATAAGAATAATTTTCAAACAATAGAATTTTCAAAATTAAATATATAAATAAAGGCAAATTTTGAAAATGGATCTCAGGGAATGCTAAAAAGCCAAGCTTGTAGATGAAAATTGTTACATTTTTTCTTTCATGGAGGGGGGGGGGGGGGGTGTCAGCATTCACATAATATATGCATAACAAAGCTACTATGCACTACCGAATATTTTTCAAGCAGATTTATGATGACGGCCTTCCGTCCATGCGTTTCTTTGAAATTGAAGTTTGAAGTTACCATGGAGCTTCAGCAAAAAAGAAATGAATGAATAAATACATAAAAATATTACCCTTTCCGTTTATCTTTTGCTCTGATTTCTGCATTCTCGCGTGATTTAACTTTTATTTCTTCTTTAAAAAAACCCCGCATGCATCACAGTTTTGATGACTACTACGGAACCCATTATTTGCTTCAGGAAAAAAGAAATGAATGAATAAATACATGAAAATATTACACTTTCCGTTTATCTTTTGCTCTGATTTTTGCATTCACGCGTGATTTGAGTCTTATTTTTTTTCCAAAAAAAAAAACAAAAAAACCCCGCATGCATCACAGTTTTGATGATTACTACGGAACCCATTATTCATATTAAATGTTTTGTTGCCCTTTAACCATTTCCCCTCGAAAACAGCACTTGCATCTCTGAATAATTTATACCATTAATTTGAAATGGGTTGTATAGTTCAAGGCTGAATGCACGTTTCCATTAAAAATAATTTTACTTGTCGGCTGCAATTATTCTTATTACTATAATGAACTAAATTTTCTCTGTACTAAGAGAATATTATAATTGGAGTGAGTGAAGAGAGATACTCATCCAAATTCTATCATCGGAAATAAAAAAAAAATTAAAAAGTTTTAGGCATATTAGGCTCAAAAGAGATTTTTTGGGACATAAAAATATAGATATACTTTCCTTATTCTTTCCACATGAGCGTTCATCGCAAAAAAAAGAGAAGACAACTTAATCACGATAGTTTATGAAATGAAAGTGATAACACGAGGGAACCCACCGTTAAAAACAAAGAATAATATATAGCAATTTATATAATGTAAAGTTTTTAAAAATAGAAACAAATATAAAGCCTTGTGATAGAAGTACACTTATTGCTGTTCGAGTGAGATATTGAGGTATTGTTTTTGTTCGTATGGTTTGCCTCTTTTCTGTCGGTGATTTCAGATAGTCAATTTGTCATTCTCAGCTGTACCACCTCGATCGTCCTGAAAAGTTGGGAGGCGAAATGACTTTCATTTATCTTATCCCTTATGATGATTATAATTTTGTGTTTGTGTGTGTGTGCGTGTGAGAGAGAGATAGAGAGAACTTGAGCTTGAAGGAAAACTGTCGACTTTTATCTCTATCTTTGCTTGGCTCGTTTGTATGTATAACATCCTCCTCCTCATTCCAGTCGCATTTTCTTCATATCATCCCGTTGACACGCCTTGGCGTTGCTGGAACATTTTGAAGGTGGGGGGGGGGGGGGGAGACCAAAATTTGCCGACAAAGTTCTAGGTAGTGACCCCAAATTTGCTGACATATATGATGCATTCTAAGTCTAATCGAACCCCCCCCCCCCCCACACACACACACACACAGATTTTATTTTTCAAACACCGCGTATCTTTATTACTTCAATGGAATGTTTAGGGGCCGCGAAGCTTTTTTCAAAGCTGGAAGAAATAACGTTTCTTACTAGACGATAACCCATCCTGTTTTAACAGTTTCAACAGTTTTAATACGTTTGGTCACCAAAATATTTTAGACAATTTCTATATGTACACTTCCCTGCAGAATTCGAGCATAGTCGGAAAACTCGCTGCCCAAATGTAATATTTGGGCATCTCGCTGCTATAGAATAAGTGAGTGCTTGCTGCCTCAAACTATCCTGTTGGTATATTTAACGAGCGAGCGCAGCGAGCGAGAGAGAAAAAAGATAATTTTGTTTACTGAGAACAGGCTTCAATGTTTTGTTACTCTGTCATTATGATTAAAAAACGTAAACTTTATCTGCATCATCCTTTTTAGAGTGAGCATGATGGGTATAGGCTATTGGTCACAGGCCGTTATCTTTTGTAATTCATCTATTTAAGGTCAACTTGCTGCCCTCTTCCTTGCACTTATTACTAACATTCTGTGAGTAGAAGAATAGTATAACACTAGAGACACAAGATGCAAACCAATATCCTTTTTAAGAATAATAAATGCAAGCGAGCAAAGCGAACGAGCCCTTCCAGTTTTCCTTTCTCTTTCCTTTTCTTCCCTCTTCTCTTTCTTTTTCTTTCCCCTTTCCCCTTTTCCCTTTCTTTTTTCCTCTTCATTCCTTCCTTTTGTCTTCCTTCTCTCTTGCTCCTTCTCTTTCCCCTTTCTTTTACCCTCCCTTCCTTCTTTTGCTGAAAGCGATAGCGCATTTTCTGACGGAAACCTGCGCCCGTATAGACCTAATAAGAGCTACTTGAGTCCGTATATGTAAATTATTGACATATAATTAGTGAGGAAAATAATCCCGCGAAAATAACCCTAAAATGTTTGAATTTTGAAGGTGCAATCCTCAGTTATCACCTGAATAACAGGTTTTGCATGTCATTTTGTAAGCATAGAACATGTAGAACAGTGTCCCCATGACTTTGCATTATTACACCTTTGAACCGCATTTAGTCTACGTCAAGATCATAAGCAAGCTTATTTTTTGCAACTTTTTAACAACGAAAGAAGTGCAATCTGTAAAAAAAATTACTTAGAACCAAACACGACTGACAGTGCGAAACATGTATTTTGGAAGAGATCGTGGAATAGTATTACTGACGAATTAAATGCGACAGTTTCTCCGCAACGATTGGTAAGTATATCAAACTTCCCGTGTGGAATATCGAAGATTTTGAAGCTTTTAACAAAAGATCAATAATAAATTAATACATGAAGACGTAAAGAAGTTATTTTTCATTATTTTAAAAATTTTTCATACTGTTTATAAGTTGCTGATGTGGTTGCTCGAATTTTTGAACTGTAAACATTTGGGAGGGGGGGGGGGAACTATAGCCCCCAACCTCCCCCTCTCGGTTTGTACAGCCTTGTAAGAGATCATATCATGAATATCTAGACACTTCACAAAGGAATAAATTACTGAATTCTGAATTTGATACATTTCCTACTTAAAATGTATTTCACTCCATATCATGCAGCATCGACTTTGCGATTACATTATAAAAACTAGGTTTTTTCCGTAAAATCAACATGAACTGATTTACCTTTTGATATTCAAGAAAATCAACGTATCCGTTCTCTTCTTTTAGGAATTATAGTGTTATGCTACTATCCTTACGCTGAAAATTGATGCTAACATTTTTTTCTAAAGTCGTAAAGGCGATGAAATTTGAGTGATTAAAAATAGCCGAATATAGCGGACTACAAGTTTTGAACAAGAATATGAAAACGCACACACACACACACAAAAAATAATAATAAATAAAAGAAATAGAAAGATAAAGAAATTAACCATTTCATGGCCGAATTTAGAATTACCAACTGAAGAGGAAGGGTAATTTCTCTTCCGGGATTTTTTCTCGGAAATCCCGTCCTCTCAAAATCACTGGGAGGAGGTTGTGGGATGGACAAAGCATCTGAGCAAGATTTTTTTCTCTCTCTCATCTTCCCCTTTTCACTTTTCCCATAACCCCCTTTACTGGGGGGGGGGGGGGCGGGGGGACCTAGATAATTATCCGCTATCTAACTTTAAAAATATAAAACACTCCTTTTACAGCACTTTAAAGTTTAACTGTCAAAATATATGAAATTAATGAAAACTTACCTTTCCGTAGTTGTTTCAGGACAGCCGGATCTGCAACTCGCGTGTCCTTTTCCGCTCGACGTAGCGCTTGAAGTAATTTCTCATGTCTATGAGTTTCCAGAGCGTCGCATAACGCGTCGAAAGCCCTCGGCCCGCACGAAACCAGCAACTCAATCAAACGATACGCTTGCTTCCCCGGAGACGGTTGCCTGGCAACGTCCTTCAGCAGAATGATTGGAAGAACCCTTTTTTCGCGTTGCTGATGGTGCGCGAGCGATCTCGCGATCTCTCTTGCGTTGATCTCCTTCGCGATGTCGTCGATTTGTTTCAAGAGGACGAAACGGTGGTGGGTCTCCATCGTTCGAAAGGGATTTCGGCGGAACAAACCAACTTTTTCTTTCAAGGGGTTATGAATACACCAATTTCTACCGGAAGATTGAAAGCGGTTTCCAAAATGTCATATAATTTGTTAAAGGGATAGTTGCTGACAATAATTATGATTGTCTTGGTTTGCCCCTCAATCGGAGCTGATTAATTAGAAGTGACAGTCTTTAAAAGAAGACCTCGCGTTTAATCGAGTGACCCCCATAACGTTTTCTCATCTATTGCGAGATTGCGAGTAATTTTTTAATGAATATTTCCACTCCTATAGAATTAGAACTTTCTCTCGTCCTTCAGGTCAACCGTAATTACCAGATTAATGGATAAATCCCTGAATAGTTCGCCCTCGGATAGGTAGTTAATATACTAGAAATGGTCAACAACGTAATGCAATTTACGTATAACCTGCATTTCTTCTGAAAAGAAGATTATCCATTAAAAGAAAGTTCTAATTCACGAGTTTTCCTCCGCTGATGGTTGAAGTGGTGATGGGGTAGTTGATAGTGGAAATATACTTCTGGTCCAAGTTGTCTGGTGACTTGACTATCGTCCCTCGGATAATTCAACAAGAAACAGGTCCATAAGTTGGTCCTTTTCCAGTTTTTCTGAATTTCGGTCGTTGAAATTCGGGGAGATTATGAATTCAAATAAAAAATTATATATTCAACGTTTCCAAGGAACTACTGTCAAAAGAAGTGCATTAAATGAAAACTGAATTCCTGTTTCATAACGAAGAGTGAGAGTCCACCAGTAATGGAATTTGAAACCTAATAATGGTCATAAGCGCTTTGCTCATGTTTCGGTATTCACATCGTGTGTGCCGTGCACGTGTACCTCCAACAGCGCAATTCCCTATGAAAAATAATACCGGAACATATCGGATGCAACACAATAAGGAACATGTCGGATGCAACATGCATACTACCACTGATCAGTATCAAACGCTGATCAGTATAAAACTATGCACAAGACGTGTCCATAACACGTAGTCATCGTCTGCTCCCACTGCACTGTACATTTGTTATTTACCACCATACGATATGTAGGCTTCGTATTGCCCCTTGCCTAATAAAGCTCAACAATGCCGAAAGTAATAATAATAATCCGGCAAACTGATGGCTACATGATACTGCATAGGAAAAGAGATGCTACATCGAATATTGAACAGCATTGTTGTACTACACAGGCACTGGTAGGATAATGATCGAACGGCGAGGGCCAATGATTTATTGAATACCGTGCCCAGGTTCAATGAGTACC
The DNA here is from genome assembly GCA_029962745.1 of Echinometra lucunter. Lineage (NCBI taxonomy): Eukaryota > Metazoa > Echinodermata > Echinoidea > Camarodonta > Echinometridae > Echinometra > Echinometra lucunter. The sequence goes on from CM057157.1 coordinate 28,643,884, forward strand.
TAATTGGTTATATGACTAAGATGCATACTCACTAGTGTCTTAAAGGGAATAACTGAACATAGTTTGACTGATCTTTATAATGTAACAAAAAGGCGTGGTTGAATGGTTTCTAAAACCTACATTAGGGTAAGTCCAAGACGTATTTGATCATTTTGATGTCTCACAACTTTCACATAGCATTATTGCGCCATGACATCAACAAAATATTATCTTGCTTTATAGAGTTCCCATCCCCAGTTGGGCTACAGTCATAATTCAGTTTCAGTTTTTCAGTTTTTATTTTTTCTCATTTCCAACAAAATAAATCCAGAATCCATACAAAAATCATGAAATTGAATATTTAGAGAAGAATACATGCAATATAAAACATCAAAATTATAGATCTCTGAATGAATATATCAATTAATATTGCAATTTATAACTAAAGCAAATCATCAGTTTTGCTGGAAATGGAGAGGTCCACTGAGAAGCGGAGCTTGTAAATCGTATAACAATAATTGGGAATAGTACATTACATAGAAAAGAATAAGAAAGGTAGTGGCCAACAGAGAGAGAGAGGAAAAAATGTGAAAAGAAAAAATAATAGAGCAAGAAAAAAGAGGAGAGAAAGAGAACGGAAATGGTCTCCAAGTGGACTAAATAAAAAGATCAGAGGTAATAAGCAAACATAATGTAAATTGAGTGCGCAACATTATTTAAATCGCAAGAGAAGGAAATCGACTGAGATGATAGTAGGCGAGTGGTGACGAAATCTTTGGAATAAGATAATTTCTCTATAGTTTTAAGTGGAGACGGTCTATGAATGAATCATCTAAAAGACTAATTGGTTCGTATGACGAGTCCCCAAACCCTGGGTTTGTCCAGGACATGTCTTTAAAAAATCTCACATTTTCCCCTCACAGAATTTTACCTACTCTGTGTCGCTCGTTTCCCCAATAGGAAAACAACGATTCTCGCATTGCCTGAAATCAAAATGTTCTATAGGAAGTTGTTTTTAAACGTTTTATTTAATTGATGGAACTGTTCCAAAACATTTTTCGACGTGATGTCTCAAACACTTTGACCAGATAATGTTGTCATAATTCCTATCTCAAATAAATCTAGTACATTCAGTAGGACAGATAAGAATTACCTTTGGAGGCCATGGCTATCGCACTGTGGTACATTGGTGAAGACTCTAGACTCTTGTGCGAGAGGTCCTGGGTTCAATCCTCGCTGGATGCTTACATCCTAGGACAATGAGTTTTCATTCAAAATTCTGTACCTCTCGACCTAGGTGTAATTGGGGACCTAGTATTTGCTGCACGAGGTATTGATGATATGCAGGCCCCTCGGGAAGAACAGCACTGTGAGGCTGATAAAGCTTCATTATCATTATTATTATTAGTCGTAGTCGTAGTAGTAGTAGTAGTAGTAGTAGTAGTAGTATTACTGCTATTATAACTATAATCATCATCATCATCGTCATCATCATTGTTAATGTGGAGGTGTTGTGGTAAAGCTGGAAAGAGTGCTCGCTCTTAAATGGTCGTGAGTTCGATTCTCACTGATGCCTGATGTCCTCCAGGACATCATTATTGCTATTATCGTATAACAGACTACTAGGTTCAAAACTGATATATATATATATATATATATATATAGAGAGAGAGAGAGAGAGAGAGAGAGAGAGAGAGCATAATATCCACGTGTTGGATGATTTGTAATGTAGACAATAATAACTTCAAAAAGAGTCGAAGGTACGCCATGTGTAAATCCAACATTAGCTTTTATTGTTTAGAATTTTCGGCCCGCCTCGGGCCTTCCTCAGTGTATACAGTTTAATGACAAGATAAATGCAAACAAAAATTTCCTTATAGTAGCTCCTTAGCAACGCTAAGGATTAACACATGGCGTACCTTCTACTCTTTTTGAAGTTATTACTGTCTACATTTAATATATATATATATATATATATATATATATATACATATTGATAAATGAAAAAATAAATTATTTTGCCAAGGGGTATAAGTACCTCGGCGAGACCCGAACCACGAACCCTGTAATCCACAATCCGTAATGAACCACAACTCGTAATGCAGTGACATTGTGTGTTGCGTGTTTTTTTTTTCCGGGGGGGGGGGGATTTTGAGTGTGGGAGTGCTTTGTTTTTGTTTCGTTTTCTTTGTTTTATGAGGGTTTTAACAAAGGTATACTTATAGATTCAATTATACGAATAATGATCTCCCTAAGAATACTCCCTTTGAAAAAGAGAGAACGCATTCTATTAGGGGTGAATTTAAGGAAAGAGTGCATTTAGAGTGAATTAAGAGTGAATTAAGAGTAAAAATTGTGATGTTCACTATTTTAGAGGTGACCTCAGTGATCACTCAAAATTTCAAGAGAGTACGCTTTAAGAGTTAAAAGATTGTTGGAGGATATTTTGATGTACCCTCATCTTTTCAACACATACTTTGCCCATGAGGACAGAACCATTCAAAACAAAATAAAAACGCATATTCCATTTTAAGAAAAAAAAGGCAATTGTACAGTAACGTACAACACTGATCCGTATAAAAAGCAATTTTATTGCTGTCTAATCAGACACTGTTACAAACACAAGTCCTCTTCTATATCCACACAATGCAATACAGTACGTCCTTGAAAACGTTGTATAACAAAATTACAATTTTGTCAACGTTGATCTACTGAATTCATTAAAAGGATATATATATATGCATGGAATAGTTAAATAATACGCCACAAAACGTAACCTGGGATACCAAATCAAATTAAAACGCATATTTAAAGGCCACTTATAATAATTCACTGGCACAAAAGCTGCCCTTAGTGAGAGAGAGAAAGAGAAATAGAGATAGCGTGCTAGAGATGATGAGAGATAGATGGCTAGTATGAAATTCCTTGTTTACCCAGCGGAGCCTCTTTAGTCATACTGTTCTCCATGCACAGGGCCATGCAGTCATTATCCCGGCTTTAAGCACGGCAACCGTAGCGCTCAGTAGGCCTGCATTCAAGGAATAAATCCTACGAGGTAAATACCCTACACCCGAGTGGAGTGCTGCAATTGAAGATTAATGTCTTGCCAATGGACATTGGTGCTGCGGCAGGGATTCGAACCCCGTACCTTGTGGTTCACAGTCCCAAGACATGTCCACTAGACCACAACATGTATTATATAGCGAGCACCTGCGTAAGACGCGAGTACGCACACACCCTCACTCACCCACACAAACACTCACGCACATACTCTCCCACACTATTTCACGGGGTTTTTTAGTAGCATTTCAAGTAGAAATTCTATTGCTATAAACGTTGTATATGATATATTTGTCAAATATTTCAACAACTAACAGACTGAAAAAAAACTTACTTTTCCTTTGAAAAGTGGGATATACTGTATTTGTACACGCCATTCCCCTTTCTAGAAAGTGTGCGTGGGGGATATACACATAACTGAATAATTAAACTTGAAGTAGTAGATGACGACTATATCTGCTTTTGTTTTTCTTGATTTGAATTGATTAGATTTATTTTCTTGTCATAATACTCATCAAATCTGTGGCTAAAGGCTGAAACCATTGAAGAGCACAATATAGGTCGGTAATTCTGTTTTTTGATACTTCATTATAAATTTCAAGTGTTTGTTTGTCTCCGTTATAAAGCGAAGTAACATAAGAAAACATACATAGCAGATGCACACAGCTGATTGCCCATTTTAGTAATATGTTTACACTTTGTTCTTCCATTGGGCCCAGAAAGTGTAATGTTTAGCTGTGATAGCTATAAATCAAGATTTGATATTAACCAATGAAAATGCCTAAGTTATACCGGTGTCATTAATTTTCTGCCAATACGTGAATAGATTTATATCATTTATATATGTCTGAGGTGTAAACTTCCAACACAAGTAGCCAGGACTGCACGAAGATATCAAAGAAAAACAAGACAGTTTTGATGAATTAAGTAACTTTTAAATTTATTAAAGTTAAAAGTTTTTAAATAGTCGTCGCTGTTCCAATAAGGCACTAAAATGACATGGAAATCTAAAAACAACAACAACATATGGCACATTGCACATCTCTTCTTGCACATCTTTTCTTGAAAACTTATAGAACTGAAATGTTTTAAGTTTGATTCACCGCCTGATAGTTAAGAAATGATAGGTCACAGAAAAAAAAACTGGGATTTAATTGCAACTGTTTTCACACAATACAAGATTGAACAACGAAAACAAAATAGCGCGGATCTGAAAGGTTACTGTTATGCAAACGAACGTTTTGTTATTCAGGACACATGATAACTTACTAGTATATAATGCTTAATAATCAAAAGCTGATACAAATCTAACGCCACCAAATTAAACTAGACGGAATAATCCAATTTCTATAATAATCCAACCCGTTGTCGGTAATGGAATTGTTTGCAAAAAAGTAGACTGAAAGGTCCAGTAAAACTGTTCATAAAGTGCATTAGCTTTTCCACTTCTATAATGCAGATTAAAACTAATATGGAATAACCTTGAGCAGTGCGATAATAAGATTATGCAGGATTGCTTTTGGTATAGGTAGGGTTTTCAGGATGCGTTGTGTAGGTGTAAGACAACTCTTCCATCTGCTTTTCCAAGAGGAAAATGTAGATAATAAGGATGACCCTCTACGTGGGTCGTTCCCGTCGTTCCTGGGGAGGGACGACAATGCCAGGCGTTGTATTATATTATCATCTTTGGTGATCATCTACTTGCTTCCCGCATATTCCAGCCTTCTTCTGCTAAGTACTTCATGGAGCTTTATCTACGCTCAGGACAGATAAATGAAAAGAACTGATCCATCATACTGGTTACGACTTTCGTATGAGGATGCACCAGGGGCACGAAGTTTTGAGCGGTGGTCATGTCCCACGCATCAATGAAAGCCACAGCAGGATAATCCTTGAAGAGCGCCCTCAGTGAGAGGTCCAACGTTTTGATGTACCACTCACTGTTCTGCAGCTGATTGATGACTCGACTGTGCTCTCTCGTGTTGGCACTTTTTATGATTACCAGCGTTCTTGGACTTCTGGCGTGCAGTCTCCGAACAGCGTCTTTGATGTCTTTTACCCTGTTTTCGTAAAAACTGATGGGATAGGTTGTAAAGTGTTGAGATAGGGTAAGCAGGATCACTGACTGATTGTCTACGTCTAGATCGTCCAATTCGTTGACGATATAATCGATGGTATCCCTGTTTGTCCAGAGTGTGGGACGGAGGGGAAACCCATGGGCTTTGAAACGTATTGTAATGTTTCGTTTTCATCCTTTGCAGTCATAGGACCTGACCTGAGTTGGCTCGCATGTTTAGGTTTCGAACCGACGATGTCACCGCGGTAATGCTGCGACAGATATTCGTAGAGCTGGCGAGCTGTCGAGTCGCCGTAAAGATGAATGTGTTTGTTGCGGAGGCATTCCAGAGCGGATTTCTTGTTGAAGCGGTGTATATTGCATTGATCAGAGTACCAGATGTTGTGATGGTAGAACCCTGATGGAACTTTGTTGTGAAGATGCTGACCTGGTAAACAGGATGGCAGAGACTTTTGATACTTTTCTTGGGTACTCGTCCAACCTGCGGCATTCAACCGATAATTACAAACAAAGAATCACATTATAATAAATTCTAGATGTAGAATATTCAACGTGAGCCATGTTTACATCAACCAATTAAAGTTGTATTTAGCCCTTTTTATTTCTTTAGACATTTGTGTTTTAGTTACATTTCATAAGCACCCCCTGACAGTAACTATTAAAACATTCTAGATTTTTATAGCGCCTACATCTCCGATGCTTCTAAGCATTTTACTGAAATGTCATTACCCCTTATCGGATTCAGGCTCGTCGCGCACAATGTATGCACTTCTACACTCTCTGGTTGGGGAGCATTCCAGCCAGGCGTCTTTTACAGACGCTCACAGTGCTAAACAAAAAACAATGACTTTCGCATCCTAACGGGTAAACCACCTAACATCTAGGTGGAGAGTGGCAAATGTAGATTCGTATCTTGCCAAGGGACATTATAGTGCCGCGGCGGGACTCGAAATCGGACCACTTGATCCTCAGTACGGTCACCTACCCATTAGACCACGACACCTCTACAGTTACCCCAACAGTTCCCGCTGAAATTACCCTCCCTAGCTGGTTATCGTCCTGGGAACATTTGTTCAGGGGGGTAATTTTCCTTGGATACACGTCATAGGAGTTTTTGACCAGGTTGTAACTGTCCTTAGAGTGTAGTAGACAGGGGAAGGGGATGGTCCAGATGGTAAAAATCCTATAACCGTGTCAGTGTCACTGTTCATTTGCTAGGACTAAAAAAAAAATATTAAAAAATATGAAGATAAGATATTACCTTTTATCGTTTAACTTGTAACGAATAAAACAATTCAGAATGGATTCTAACGGGTTAAATGATCAAGAGATTTGGAATTATATCCATTGTTATGAATTTCACCTGTTTATAGGACAAAATGAGAAAAAACTCTGTTTCATGTACAATTTATGAGGATACAAATTCTTAAAGCTCTAGAAGGTAAGCTTCCATACGTACTCCCGGTTTTATCAACGACGTTCAGCTGTGGTGTTAAGACTTTGATCGGTAGTTTGTGTCTGAAAAATAATCGTATAGAGAAACAGAAGTTGGGAAATCAAAATCATAATGTGATGACTAAAAGTTTGTACATAACATCTTTTCTTAAACACCATCATTCCCTGTACCGGCTAAGATTTTTTTTTTCTTTTTAATCCCAGTCGTTAATCAGTTAAATCGAATTTTCTATATTCTTTGTCAATCTGTAAACTTCGGTTGTAGAACGATGGTTAATTTCAGATAAATTATTCAAACCCACGAACTTCACTTCCATATCAGTGTACTTTTAATATTTCACATCAGATTACAAGATTAAAAAAAAAATATTCTGACGTAAGTGCCAAATTATTCTGAAGCTCTGGAATGATTCCACCTATAAGCACATAAGTATAATAAAATCGCGTCAAGGCACCCTGGGTATGTCGGCAATGATAAAAAAAGACTTACGTTTTGAAAATATCTTGCTCGGTTTTCTTGAGTGCACCGAAAGTGTACTTTGAGGACAATGTGTGATGGTTCTTATAGGACAACCAGTCATTACACGTGAGTGAGTCTCGTGAGGGCGCTACACAGAACCAGGGGTATCCTGTTCGTTCATCTGAGTAATTACACAACTTTTTCTGTCAAGTGAAAAGAAAACCCACATAAACCGAAGCAGAACATTTGAGTGTAACTGGCATGCCAAGACACAAATCTACAAGCGGTGTCATAATCAGCGTCTATGGAAATCGCGCTTAAAAAATGGGGATACTTCAGGTGTTGTTGCTGGAGTTAGTTCATTGATGAACACCAGTTGTGACGAATGTACAGTCACAGTGCCGAACCATCAAACTACCAAACTATGAGATTTATAAATCAGACAACCTAGTAAGATTCAAGGCCAAATCAGTATCAGTCACTGGTCTAATGGTGAATAGATAATCATGTTTAGTCATTTTATATCGATGTAGGTTAACTTTTGTGTTCAACTGATAATTATGTTAATAATGATTTTGGGCGTGATCTTACATTTGCAATAACCTTTGGAAGGCATTCGACATCCTCCTGAACCTCTTTCGAGTTCACCTTCTTGAAGAACCGTCCAAGGAAGACACTCCTTCCGGGTTCAATATCCCGGATTCTCTCTAGAATCTCTATGGCCTCACTAGGATGCACCAGGGTCACTATAACACTGACCTTTCCAGGCCAGCGGAGTGTGAGCTCTGCTGTGTAGGAGCCATTCCCGAAGTCCTTCGTGACGTCGATGCTTGAGGACGACTCGGTCTCCTTTGTGTACAGCTTGACCCGGAAGTAGTCGCCTCCTGAATGCTTGGGGGCGCCGCGACCATCACGTGCGATGATGCGAATATGTATGGTGTCATTGACCGCGAACGTATCTCTGGGGTCAATCACCTCAGCTGTTGAGTAATTGCTCGTGCACGTGATGCAAGCTGGAATGGGTCCTTGCGTTTTCGAAGTAGCCATTCTCTTATTCTCTGGTTCCTTGCTGGTTTGATTTGTCTCTATCTCTGCCTCTGTCCGTGTTCCTGCCTCTGACTTCAAGAACTGTGATTTACAAGAGTTTGAATGAAAAAATATATATCTAACACGAATCCTCTGAACACTGAACAAAACCAAAAATAAACGGGGATGTAATGTTGATGTAAAATTTAATGGGAGTAATCTTAACCTACATAATATCATTCATTTACCTTCTTGCATAATGATATCGTGGGAGTGTGAATCACACATCACATGTTTCATAAAATTTGCTGTTTATCTTTAACAATTCCATTTGACTGTACATTAACTAATAAATAGATTTGCATATGCGATACGGACCCCAGGATCAGATATATCAGTCATAATAATTGTTTCTGCAACATCCACTACGCAGAAGAACCACATCACCCTTTCTACACTGTCACCGTAAGTGCCTCCTCCGATGGGAGATTGTTCTAGGAGGTTGCAGAGCCCTTTATTATGTTTCGTCAACTCTGTTTCAGTAGATTACAAGATGGCGCGTGTTGCTTTGTTATGCAAGCACAATACAAAAGAAATTGCGCCATGTTGTAACCTACTGAAACCGAGTTGGCCAAAGTCTGTAATAAAGTGCTCTGGGAGATTGCCCCGTGGAAAATCCCCCGCAGGTGCATTGTAGTCATTGGAGTAGTTGGTTTGGAACCATCGTGAGCGTGGGTCCAGTAATGGGAGGAGGGGGGGGGGGGGGAGGGTGTTGGGTGGAAGGGTTATTGCATCATGGGGGCTATTGTCTTACCGAGGGAATGGAACACGAACTGATAAGGTCATTTCATTTCATTTATTTTTTCCATTTTCAACTTAGAATAACACAGATAGTTATATATATAAATAATTACATAATCATCAGAATACATAAAATAAGAATAATTTTCAAATAGTGAAATTTTCCAAATTAGGTATACGAACAAAATGTTGAAAATGGAGGGGAATGCTCACTGATACGGAGAAGCAGGGGCGTAGACAACGGGGGGGGGGGGGGGGGGGGGGGGGGATGAGGGGTATGCATCCCCCCACCTCACAAGGTGGGGGGATGACATGTACAATCATCCCCCCCCCAGGTTTTAGGAAAGGATGTTTGCTTACAATTAAACTGAATTAACATTTTTAGAAATGATAGGAACTGCAATAATAATAGTAATAACAATGATAATTATTATTATTATTATTATTGTTATTATTATTATTGTTATTATGCTTATGATAACGATAGTTACCATCATCATCATCGTTAATGTGACTGAAATGACGATTACTATCATAACTACATCGATCATTATTCTGATTTGTGTAGTTATTTATATTACTTTAGGGCAATTTCGGCGCCATCACAGTTTTTCTAAAGTGGTGTAACAACAAAATAATAATAATAAAAAGCCTGATGCAAGCATGCAATAATGTATTTCAGTCCATATTCTATATTTGTTTGTCACAGTGCGTATATCTTCTATTTATGTCTGTGCATTCAGGTGTATGTGTGTGGGTGTGTGGGGGGATGGGTGCATGACTGTACGCAGCGGGGGAGGCCCCCCCCCCGATATATTTTGAAATATTACATTTTTTTACTGAAAATTTTCACAAAATTCACCAAAAGTGTGCACCAAATCCTTCAATTTCATTTTTTAAAAATGCAAAAGCGCCCCAACGACAAGCTCGGTCGCTTCGCTCCCTCACTTTTCGAGTTTCTTCGAAATTGTTTACGCATCTTGCCCCACCCCAGGAAAAAATTTGTTCCTCGATTTCTCATGAATGGTAAATCATCCCCCCCCCCCAGGTGGAAGAACCTGTCTACGCCACTGCGGAGAAGGGTACATCAGGAGTCATTTGGTATTCATTTCATGTCCTTTCCTGCGTCTCTACTTTCTATTCTCACTTTTTACCATTTTCTTAATTTTGTTAACATTTTTACAACACGATGGAGGAGGAGGAGAAGGAGGAGAAGGGCGCTTTCAAATCCTAGTGGGTACCACTGATTTGCACAGTGCGAAAGCGAGTTCAGCTACTATCACAATCCAGCTTTTAACCTCTGAGGTAGTTATGAGGTGGGGATGGGCTCTTGCCCCTAACCTACTGGCAATTTCAAAATAAAGGTATATAAAAGAAAGAGAAAACGAATACAAATTCAAATTCAAATTTATTGAAATAAAATCTTAATATTTAAGGATTATCATTATAAATCGAAACACAACAAAACAAAAATTTAACGGAAACATATTGAATAACAAAATATAACAAAACAAAAACAGATTATATCAATACGAAATTGTACATAAAGAAGACATGATTGAAGCATATTGTATACATGACAAAAAATAATGACATTATCCAAGCCAAACCATCACATACCTGCCAACCCTGACAGGCAAGAAATACGAACAAATTATTAAGAAATATTCGAAAACAGGAACATTTCTAAATTTCCTATTCAATACAAATTTATACAATATTCATGAAACGAGAGGGGATAGGGGAAATGGGAGAAGAAAATGTAAAAAAAAAGCGACCACGACCCTTTCCACACCCAACCAATATCGTGGTTAATATACATACTATCCACTGAATAAGACTGGTGTCGCCCCTCCCACCACCCATCATCGTTTCCCACGACCCCAGGCATCGATGGCTTTCAGGCGGCTCCATTGAATCACTATACACCTAGGGGTTCCGGGAAATATGCGCGGATAGGTGCATTCCACAAAGCAGTCATTTTTAAATCATACCCATGAAACATTTTCATTTTCAATTTTGTAAAATTACAGTATGGCACCTTGAGGATTTAGCTGACAACAACTTCTTTGATAGGATCACTTTTTATGTGGCCATAACAAAGATAAAAACAATGGAAGGAGAGAGAGAGAGAGAGAGAGAGAGAGATAGAGAAATAAAGATTGATATAAAAACATTTAGAGGGAAGGTAACGCATGCTCTCGTCTCCTGGAGTTTTCCCTTTGCCTGTTTCATCTAAAATGTTTTCTTATTTAAATTTTCAATAATTAATACTTTCTTAAATCATTGCAGCTGGTTGCCCATGTTGTCATGACTTTGCGCCAGTCATTTATAATAGCATACAGTATGTAAAAAAAAGAAGAAGCTACAACTGACCTTTAAGTATTGATTATGGAGGAAATCATTTCGCAAAATGATAATTAATATAAGATTATGGAAATATGCCTATTTCTCTATACCAATCACTGAAACCCCGTCTTATTCGGTCCAGTATGGAAATAGGATATTTGTACCAGACGTCATTCCCTTCTGTCCAAGTGTAAACGACACAAAGCATTGCGGACAAAGCACACTCCTTTTCATTTTCATTTTAATTTATTTTTACCATTTTCAGATCATTTGTGCTAAATGGTTGTGATGGCAACATTTGGTTTATTTATCATCAAAGTAATCATTATTTTTGGTTTTATCTTTGCTGCTGTTGTTGCTGCAAATAAAGAGAATATGCATATGCTTTCCCAAAACGAAATAAATCAAGATTGTAAAAAGCCGTTTTCAAAGTTTTTAAGATATTGGTCATTGAAGACAATGGTAACTGAAAATTCAGTGATTAAACAAAACTATAGGAGTCAACCTTGGGAGGAGTTGGTCTAGCTGTAAGGTCTCCGTTAGATCTTTGTCTTCGCCTCCAAACTGAGTCTGATCGGACACATATTCGAGTCTGAGCCACGTGGGGACAGGTCGGTCCCAGATGTAAATAATCATATCTGATTGATACACGTCTATAAAAACCCCCATTCAACAACAACAACAACAGCAAGGTATACTTACTTTTAGAATAGAATTTGACGTAATCGATGACGTCAATGTGTCCGTGAAATGTACTCTGTACAGCTGAAGAAAAAATGTAACGACGGCAAACGTCATCAAGATGGCGATCTTCCACACACTTCTCTGCATTGTCTCATTCGGTCCTGCAGATGACAGAGATCATGGTGGTGATTTTTATCAGTTATTTATTCTTTATTGATCCGGAAAAAGTCCGTTGGGGTCACACTCCGTTCCGGGTAAAAGAAATGACCCGGAATAGGGTAATGAAGACTTGTTTGTAGCTCACATTTGACCTTATACCGGGTCATTTTTCCTTATTCCGGGGCATTTTTGACCCATAACGGAGTGTGGCCCCAATGGACTCTATTCCGGGTCAATCTGACTCGGATTTTTTTAGGGTGAATTGGATTGATACATGATATAGGTTAAATAAACGAAAATAAACGTATAACATGTTTCAATGAAATACATAATCAACATTAAAACAACTTATACATACACGATATTTGCGACAACTAGAGTGGACTTGGACTCAATAACTACTACTACTACTATTACTACTACTACTACTATTACTACTTCTACTACTACTATACTACTACTATTACTACTATAACAACTATTATAACACTGCGAGCGTATACCAGTTATTGTGATAATAGCATTTTTATAGAGCACGTCACAATATATCTCTGTCTGCTATAACTGAGATAAAAAAAATAAATACGGGGATTGTAAACATACAGACTTTGCATTCTGGCAGTTCCAGGTGCACGGCATCGAGTGATGATGTAAAGGCTCTTAAGTAAATACTACAGCACGTGTGACTTATCGATCAATGCTTGCCAATGTTTCTCTTGATTACGATAATATCAGGGCAGCGCTACAGGGTGGGGGCGGGGGGGGGGGGGGTGTCGACCACCCCTTTGATTTTTTCAAGTGATAAAAAAGAGGAGAAAAAGAAGCAAAATATGAGGAAGAAGAAAGAATAGGGAAAGAGAGGGCTGAGGCATGCAACTAAATAACACCCACATAAATAAACTCACCTATGGGTCATCTCCCCCCCCCCCCCCCCCCCCCACCATCAAAGCACACTGGCGCCGCCCCTGAATAATGTTATGCTCGTTTTTATTTTTTCCTTGTAGTTTTTTATAGGACCTTGTACTACTCCGCAATCGCAGATAGCACTTTAGATAAATGTTGTAAATACATTCTTGCTACTCTGCAATCGCAGATAGCACTTTAGATAAATGTTGTAAATACATTCTTGCTACGCTGCAGTCGCAGATAGCACTTTAGATAAATGTTGTTATAAATACATTCTTGCTACTCTGCAGTCGCAGAGAGCACTTTAGATAAATGTTGTAAATACACTCTTGCTACTCTGCAGTCGCAGATAGCACTTTAGATAAATGTTGTAAATACATTCTTGCTACTCTGCAGTCGCAGAGAGCACTTTAGATAAATGTTGTGAATCCATTCTTGCTACTCTGCAATCGCAGCTAGCACTTTAGATAAATGTTGTGAATACATTCTTGTACCACTCTGCAATCGCAGATAGCACTTTAGATAAATGTTGTAAATAAATTCTTACCACTCTGCAATCGCAGATAGCACTTTAGATAAATGTTGTAAATACATTCTTGCTACTCTGCAATTGCAGATAGCACCTTAGATAAATGTTGTAAATACATTCTCGCTACTCTGCAATTGCAGATAGCACCTTAGATAAATGTTGTAAATACATTCTTGCTACTCTGCAATCGCAGCTAGCACTTTAGATAAATGTTGTGAATACATTCTTGTACCACTCTGCAATCGCAGATAGCACTTTAGATAAATGTTGTAAATACATTCTTGCTACTCTGCAATCGCAGCTAGCACTTTAGATAAATGTTGTGAATACATTCTTGTACCACTCTGCAATCGCAGCTAGCACTTTAGATAAATGTTGTGAATACATTCTTGCTACTCTGCAATCGCAGCTAGCACTTTAGATAAATGTTGTGAATACATTCTTACCACTCTGCAATCGCAGATAGCACTTTAGATAAATGTTGTAAATACATTCTTGCTACTCTGCAATCGCAGCTAGCACTTTAGATAAATGTTGTAAATACATTCTTGCTACTCTGCAATCGCAGATAGCACTTTAGATAAATGCTGTGAATACATTCTTGCTACTCTGCAATCGCAGCTAGCACTTTAGATAAATGTTGTAGATACATTCTTGCTACTCTGCAATCGCAGATAGCACTTTAGATAAATGTTGTAAATACATTCTTGTACCACTCTGCAATCGCAGATAGCACTTTAGATAAATGTTGTAAATACATTCTTGCTACTCTGGAATCACAGATAGCACTTTAGATAAATGTTGTAAATACATTCTTGTACCACTCTGCAATCGCAGATAGCACTTTAGATAAATGTTGTAAATACATTCTTACCACTCTGCAATCGCAGATAGCACTTTAGATAAATGTTGTAAATACATTCTTGCTACTCTGCAATCGCAGCTAGCACTTTAGATAAATGTTGTAGATACATTCTTGCTACTCTGCAATCGCAGATAGCACTTTAGATAAATGTTGTAAATACATTCTTGTACCACTCTGCAATCACAGATAGCACTTTAGATAAATGTTGTAAATACATTCTTGCTACTCTGGAATCACAGATAGCACTTTAGATAAATGTTGTAAATACATTCTTGTACCACTCTGCAATCGCAGATAGCACTTTAGATAAATGTTGTAAATACATTCTTGCTACTCTGCAATCACAGATAGCACTTTAGATAAATGTTGTAAATACATTTATAGAAAAGTTTGCCTGCTAGAACCTTTTTTGTCCCGTATTTAGAGCCTCCAGAAAAAAAAGAGAGTTCTATAAAGAGTTCCTTTTATTTCCAAGAACCCCAAAATGTCCCTTGTACAACCAATAATGGTTCTAAAGCCCCTGTAGAAACCCTTTAGAGAACATTTCTAGGCTATTAAAGGTTTCTTAAAGAACCGTTAAATGTTCCAAATGTCAGACAAGAAAAGGATTTTTTCAGCACCATTTTTTCTAAGAGTGTATGCTTTCAGCGATCGATATATTGCCTTTAAAAACTGTGGGTATATAGCTCATGATTAAACAAAATTAGTCTAAATCTGTTTTAATGGCCCATCGTACTCTTGTATAACAAATTTGTATGAGAAGGTCGTTCTGGTAGATAATTTGGAAATGAACTTTTGATTCCAGCATCTTTTGCAAATCCCGCATTTATCCGAGGAGAAGGTACAACCGTTGCGATATTACTATCATTTAAAAAGCACAACTTCACTTCAAAGCTTTAATGCAAAGCCATCTTAGTTTGCAGCGTTTCGAAAAACATTTATGAGACAGTTGTGATACGTACAAATTACAAATAACGAACTGAATGGAGGATCCTCTGAAAACTGTTTCCCCTATTCACATGAATGTGAATAGATGTTTAAATATTTACTCATGTAATGGAATAACTTAAACATATTTTCCTGAATAAATTTGTAGTATAAATCCATTTTAACGAACATTCTTTGGTAAGGAAACCATCGTATAATACAAAATATTGCCTTTCGAATCGTACCTAGCTCATAAAAGTATATATTTGAAATTATCATCAAAAGTATCACGAAACTTACAATCACTTTCCATATATTTCGCCAACTAATATCTCAAATTGACAAATATCGAAATAACCTGTTTTGCAACGAAACACTTCACAATCATATACCCTGAAAAAAGGATTGGTCAAATAACCAATGTGTTGGTGAATATATGTCCGACCAAAAATATTGGTGAAGATTGACCAATATGATGGTCAACATTACCAAATTATTGGTTGAAATGCACCATTTTTTTTTTATACACGTGCACACCTTGGTATCAGTAATGCCTATAGCATTTTCATTGGTTGATTTTGACCGATATTTTGGTAGAAGAAATATTCACTAACACACTGGTTATTTTGAATCAATCTCTTTTTAAGAGTGTACTTAGAGTGTACTTAGACTTTAATCTTTGGTCTACAAGACTAGTATTTGCCCTGGTCATGTCCGAGTGTTTGAAATTGGAAAGGGTATTCTTTAATAAGGTCACTGCATAAATTAATGACTTGTGACTTTGGTCAGCAACATGCATAGTAATAATAATGATAGTATTCCAACAATGGTGATGATAACGATACTATACTACTACTACATCTACTACTACTACTGCTACTACTACTACTACTACTACTGCTACTGCTACTACTGCTACTACTACTACTACTGCTACTACTGCTCCTACTACTACTACTGCTACTACTACTACTACTGCTACTACTGCTCCTACTACTACTACTGCTACTACTACTACTACTGCTACTACTACTGCTACTACTACTACTACTACTACTACTGCTACTACTACTACTACTACTACTACTACTACTACTACTATTATTATTACTACTACTTCTACTACTACTACTACTACTACTGCTGCTACTACTACTACTACTACTACTGCTACTACTACTACTACTACTACTACTACTACTGCTGCTGCTACTACTACTACTACTACTACTACTACTACTTCTGCTGCTACTACTACTACTGCTGCTGCTGCTGCTGCTGCTGCTACTGCTGCTACTGCTGCTACTGCCGCTACTGCTACTACTGCCACTAGTGCTACTACTGCTATTGCTACTGCTGCTACTGCTGCTACTGCTGCTACAGCTACTACTGCTGCTACTGCTACTACTGCTACTACTGCTACTACTGCTACTACTATACTACTACTACTACTGCTGCTACTACTACTACTACTACTACTACTACTACTACTACTACTATTACTGCTACTTATGATGATAATGTTGCACATTACTTGAATAGTTTAATGCATGTTATTCATTATATGTTACAATAATGGTGACATTGAGTACCAAACAGAGACTGGAAAACTATGAAAAATCAGGTTCAGTGATCTCCATTAAAGTTTAACGGTGTTGAAATAAATGGGGTCCACAGTACAAAGTGTTTAGCGGTCATGATGAACTACTCTGGAACGACCCGTATGTTGATTATGTATGTAAAAAGGTATGTGCTGCACTTGCAGAACTGAAAAGAGTGAAACCGTTCATTGATACATGTATTACTGAAGCCAAAATAACTTATAATTATATAATTCAAAGCCAAATTGAATATTGTTGCAAAGTATGGGGACTTCGATTTTTTACCCAGACAAATCAAATTACCAAACTTTTTTTTTAGATTAGATTATGATTGATTGATTAATGCTAGATTTATTTCATTTCCAGTAACAAAAACAACATAATTTACAAATTAAGTAAATAATCGTAAATTGAAATGAAATATGGGAACCTACTGGAAAGCATAGCTTGTTTATTTAGGTTCCCTATATAATGGTAACACACTTAAAACACGTGCTGCAAAAACAATCCTTCAATAAGCTAATTATTTTACCCCTTCTACAATTATTCAAGCACTGGGTTGGCTCATTACGAAGAAAGAGTAAAGTATTTTAGATTTATTTTCTTTTTGAGGTATCTGAATAACTATCTACTGATTTTGGAAGTATGTTTTAATACACGGTCTGCCGCCAACCAAAACCTCGCTATCCCAAAATGCAAAACTGATTGTTTTAAATACTTCTTCATTAATTCCGCAAAATTTTACGACCTATAACTCTCTTCCGTTGAACATAAAGAACCTGACTACTCTTTCCAGCTAAAAAAAAAAAAAAAAAAAAAAAAAAACACTTAAATCTAAATTCATTCATTCAGATTAATTCAGATTAATTTATTGGCCCATAAAAGAAATTCATTTTGTTGGCATTACATATAAAGTACATACACAATATTAGAAAATAATATACAAACAATGCATAGTACATAGTAACAATTTCAGTAACATGGTCATACGAAAACGGAAACGCGTAATATGACGTCAATTAGGGAAATGATATAAACATTATAAATAAACTTTCAATATTGACAAAATAAGAGGGATTCGGATTAATTTGTGAGAAAGCAATAGCCTCATAACTGAATTAGTTTTGGTCTTGAAAAATTTGACGGCATGTGAACAAGATTTTAGAATAACACAGGATAACATAGGATTTTTCCCAACTAATTTACATTTCCCCATATTTCTATTTATGTTACTTTCGTCTCTTTGAATTTGAATAATTGTTTTGCCGTTTTGCAGTTTTGCTTATACATGTATATCAGCATGGATCAGTATGTTTTCGTTTTCGTATTTATATATATGTATATATATTTTTTATGCATAGCTAGGGACCCCGTGTAATTAGGGGGCTGCAATCTACAAGCACAGCTTTTTAGCAGTCCCCTCCATTACCTACCTGTTTTCTAGGCCTGTTGTACGCGGTGAACTATTTACATTCACGATTACATTGTTAAGTTTCATTGTTTTACTTTGTACAATGCATCCTATGTACTCTGGTTTATATTGTTGGAAATGGAAATAAACAAAATAACGAAATAAACGAAAATAATTCCAGCATATTGTTGAAAGGGCACCCTACTGAAATATTGTTTGAATAAATATATATTGTGTAAACTAATTACTGATTACTGGATTTCTGGCACCGTTTACATGCATGCATGCATATAGTGTACAAGAAAAGGCAGTCTGAGTCACACTTGACTTTTGGTAATCCTGTCATGCAATTACCAATTCTTTCTGGGTGGAGAGGGTGCACAAAACACAATTAGGAGGGTGTTTTTGAAGTATGGATAAGGTGTACACGTTTCTCCTTCTTTTTTTTTTTTTTAAACATGGGCACGGAGAATCCATAGTTCTGAAAATATAATGACGTTAAACTTATTAATAGTTATGTCCTATCAGAGCTTAGGTAGGTTATAAGTTTCGTGCAGTAATGTGATACAGTATATACTAAAATCTAAAATGTTAATGGTCACGTAACCTTTGCGACAAAATAGCCTTCAACGTACCAAAATTATGTAGAATGTCATGATATAATATACTCACAGTTTCTTTGGACAGAAAAGTGAAGAGTATTGGCTGATTCAGTGTCATGCTCGTCGACCAAACAAACGCAGTAAATGAAATCGATCGTGTCTGTCATGATCTGAGCTGCATGGACCATAAAGCACGCCTCTTGATCGACAAAGAATATTTACAATGATTGATGCATAGGTGTGTGTGTGTGTGTGTGTGTGGGGGGGGGTCTACTCATGGTAATTTAGGTCTACTTGTTGAAGAGTCGTTTTTAACACCTCGGACGCATGCAGATGGCGAGACAAAAGCGCGGGTTGATTTGATGTCATGGCAGGGGCAGGGGCGGATACAGCATTCTGGAAAGGGGGAGGGGCACACAATCCAGAAAAATGGCAGGCGAAAAAAGCCCCCACGCCCCCCCCCCCCAAAAAAAGAAAGAAAGCAAGAAGATGGTGTTGTTATAAAGGTGTACCATTTTTTAATGGGCGGAGGCACAAAATTAGTGAGGGGTGTATTTTCCTTTTTGAAAACTTGAGGAATGCCAGTTGGGCCTTAAAAGGGGTCACGGGTCAGTTGTTCTTCCTATAACCATCAATATGCGGAGAACGGCTATGTTGCTGGGCCAGGGGCGGAACGAGGGGGGGGGGCGAATCGGACATCCCCCTTTTTTTTGCTGAACAGACACCTGAAAAAGCCGATCAGTCCCCCCCCCCCCTTTTTTTTTTTTTTTAAATTCTGGATCGGCCCTGTAAGGCCGTAGGTAGGAATGAATGAATTAGAGCCAGAGAGATTGAATTGTGAATCCTACAAATATTTTGAGAAAATATTGCTTGGTTTGCACTTGTTAAAAGAATAGGGTCTATGTAACATATAAAGTGTTAAAACGCCGATTATCATTCTCTCTCTAAAATTTTTTTTTTTTACAATATCGCGGGGGAAGAGAGAGAGATGAAGATGGAGATGATGGGCGAAAGTTTAAATAGAGAGGCGGGAAGAAATAGAGATACAGAGAGAATGGAAAAGGAAATCTTGCCATAACCCCCCCCCCCACCCTATCTTCATATTGAATGCAGTATGCAACTGCAAGATGAGGGGGGGGGGGGGAAGTGGGGGTTGAAGACGCTTTATCATATGCACCTCAGAAAAAGTTCTCATGATAGTTTTTAATATTTATCAAATGTGTTGGTGACCACTCCTTCCAGAATCATCAAATGAAATTTTATATTCTCGTGTGTATCAAAAGAATAATGTGGATAGAAAAAATAGTTAAATGTGAAAGCAGGGCCCAGTTTCATAAAACTTGTTATCATTAACAACTGCCTCATTTCTATGACAAAATTGCTCTAAGCCAATCAGATGCAAGGCTTTCAGTAGCTTATAACAGTAACTGCAACTTGTTATTGATAAATAAGTTTTATGAAACGGTGTCCTGGAGTAGGAATCTGAAGCACAACAAATAATGTCAGCTTTTAAACAAAATTGCAATGATTTATTTCCTCGAATTCTCGGAATATATCTTGATATACAAACATGAATGCCAAATACGATGACTCATATTCTCACTGTGATCACCACAGTGATGTAGCCAATTTCCAAATTATTACATTTTGCTTTAACTAATTACATGAAAACAGTTTGTGTACAACTAGTACATTTGAAATACTCCCAGAAAACTTCACGAGGCATTCTAGGGGTTAACAGTTAAGGAGTACGAAGAAACTAAAGAATAACTTAGACCTATTAGAAAATTTACAGAATTAAATGGCTGTTGGAAACACCCTAATTCATGTATCCTCACATATTTTCAAAATTCAGTAGTTCACTTTCTCAAAAGTATGTTCTATTGCAAAAAGATATGTGTATTATTAAACAAATATGTCATATTGATCACCCTCAGGAGGGTAAATACTGTTCTATTTGTATATGCCAATAGTCAACACAGTGACAGAGAGAGAGAGAGAGAGAGAGAGAATGCACTTGAAAATACAGTCCGCAGATTGCACTGTGAAGCACTTAATATAGACCGGATACCCTTGCTAAATTCAACTTCAACTTTACACTATCCAGAAGTTAAATTAGATGAATCCTCGACCACATGGTCGAAATTTATGCCTACGTCACTGCCAGATCAGAAATATGCAGACAAGCCAAGTCTGAAAATGAGTCATCAAATGGTTCCTAAGTTATCGCATTAACGAGCCATTTTCATGTATGCAATGACCGCTATGACCTTTGACCTTTGACCTCGTGACACTAAAACTAATCAGGCCACTGTCCCTCCCACACGCATACATGCGCCAAGTTTGATGTTGATCTGTCACAGGGTTCTTAAGTTATCAGGAGAATGTGCCATTTCCATGTATATAATGACCTCTATGACCTTGGACCTTGGACCTTGTGACCCCAAAATCTAATCAGATCACTGTCCTTCCCGTATGCATACGTGAGCCAAGTGTGAAGTTGATCCGTCAGACGGTTCTTAAGTTACCGTGAGAACGAAAACAGGATGGACGGACACACGGACAACTCAAAAACAAAATGCCTCTGGCACCCACCTTCGATGGGTGGAGGCATAAAAATGAAATACTAGTAAACATTTTTACTCCTTTATGTAGAAACTGAATGATAAAAATTCATGTCGTTCATATCATATGAGTAGCAATCTACCCCGAATAGCTTTTTCTGCCTCCTATGCTGATGATATGGAAAATTGCCTATTTGTAAAAAAAAAACAAATAAATAATAAAAAAAAAAGCACAAAGTGACTTGAAAATGGGGGTACTAGGAAAAACAGTAGCAGTGCAAAACAAATGCTACCACGGTTATATTTGCTAAGATAAGAAGCACACTATGTTAAAGGCATTGGCTAACTTTGTGAGTAGCTGATTTAAAAAATTCTCAAACTAAGATGAAACATGTGTATGAGTACTTGTACTCAAAAACCCTTAAACCAACCATAATTTAGAATGAAAAAGTGTAAGTTAGACGCAAACAGCAATTTTATTATCCTTCGTCGCATGAGACAATCACTGAGAGGACCACTTTGCTTGAATTTGAAAATGCCGTTATGTGCCTCCCGCCGCGTGATAGGCCAATACACACAGTACGGTAAGGTGAGTCATACGCGCATGCGCACTCCTTATGTCTATTCTGTACAACCGACCATCGTATATTTTTCAAACATTGGTTCACATTTTTGATATTTGAAAATACTTCCTGTGGATGTTATACTTTGAAATTTTCAGACTGGTATTTTTACACTATAACCCTTATGTTTATCCCATTTTCAAGTAACAAAACAAGATTTTTTAAAATCATAACAATGTTAACCAATGTCTTTAATGTCATTTTATTTTCCCACAGCAAATTTGGGCTTCAGTTTAACCCATTCAAGACAGAAATTATTCAAAGTCTAATTTAATCAGCTTTCCTTCTTCAGATTGGCAACACCAGAATTTTTTTTTTCATTGCTACGTTTTTCCTCATGAAAAGCCATGTATCTGTAATGAATATAAACTGATGGAAAGTATACTAAAAATTTAGAGTTGCCAATTTGCATTAAAAGACAGTATTTTTATACTTTCCATCACATTGCCAATTTAAGGATTTAGTGATTATTTTCCTATAAAAATTCAGCATCAAACAACAAATAGTGGTGGAACCAAAAAGGACATGGTATGTGTAGAATTTTTTGCTCTTTCTGCTCATGTATGTTGTATTGTTCTTAGAGCTGTGTGTCGAAAGTTACTAGGCCAAACTACACCAATGTTTGTGTGAATAAGGCTTTCCTTATCATGCAAATCATGTGCATACAGACTAATCTTTCAGACCATTACAATAACAACATTACATGTACTCCTTTTTCTTCCTCCATAACTCAAAACAGCTTACATTGCATAAATGTGACATTAGCAATTTACCATATTGCAACAAAAGAAGCTTTAAAAGAGCAAATGGAATAAAGTCCATCAAATGGACTGATAAATGAACAATAAATATATGTACCTGAAGTTCAAGTCGGTGAAGTGAAGATAAATTTTCTACATGCCAACACATACTTCCAAGTTCAACCTGAAAAAACTGAGACCAATTACTGAAATAATTACTGACAGCAAAACAAATATAAATTTTGATTTGGTTCCAACTATGCCTCCATAATGCCTCATTCATACTGCACGACATAGTAGTCTCTCTTTATGCTTCTCACAGATTATTGATTACTTCAGTCATATAAAGTTCGGGAAAAAAATCTATTTTTTCCTCGAACTATTGAAATTAGCCCCTGTAAAACTTTTCAGAAGGGTTATTTTGGAATGCACAGAAGCTACTTTATATTGCATCCCAATGATCCATATCAATTGTGTAATAAGCCAAATATTTTGAGTAGTTTGAGTCTTTACTCAACTTTTCGCACCTTGTCAGCAGGGGGGGGGGGGAATTTTTGCAGTAATTTCTTTTTCTTTTTAGCCCTCATGTTTTAACTCATGAAGGCAATTTCAAAGGTTCAGGGGCAAATCGCCCTTTTTCCCTGTGTATTTTTTTTTTTTGCTGATCTAGTTCACACCCATTCATTTGGTAATTTCATCAACAACTAAGATACAATAAAAATAATCACAAATAATAGGGCCTCCTAATTAACAGTACATCAAGTGATTCACAATAAACACAAATTAAATCTTGTGGAGCATACCATTTTAAGATATTATACTGACATTGGAGGGTAGCAGAAATTCGAGCATCATACTCATTTTATTAAGAAGGGTAAACACACACAAGTGGCATAACCCTGAAGACACCTAAATAGCATATCCTAAGGCAAATTTCATGCGCCAAAATAAAAATAAAAAAAAAGAAAAGAAAAAGTCATCATTTTCAAAGGGTGATTTCACATTAGGTTTGTGGTGCAATCATACCTTTGGAATTTAATAATTACTTCAAATCTGGTGCTGCATCACGATTACACCAAATAGCATAATCATCAAAATGGAATCATCCATTGTAGTAAGACTTTCTTATGGAAATTTTCATCTCAAAATAACACATTCTTTCAAGCAAAAATATTGCATAAATCATTGTTCACAGATTTCACAGTATAAAGCTTTTCATCACTGTAGCAACTGTTTGACACATTTGGCGCAATCACCAACTTTCGCTGGGTTTGTCACTCCCACAAGTCCTTTCACCAAGGCAGAAGCTTCTAAAGAATTGGCTATCGCTTGCGAGTTCTCATCCCCTGATAGCAATGTCCCAAGGCACACCAGGAGCCGGAACTGCGCTTCTGGTTCCTTCTCCTGCCCGAGCTGGGTGACCGCCATGGCGACGCACTGCGACTTGGCCTCCACGTCGGATCCAGTGTGCAGCAGGACGGCATAGTTCAGCACAAGAGTTGCAACAGCAATGCGCAGATTCTTATTGGATACGCTCAGGCTCCCCATAGCGGAGGCACCAATAGTTTCCCGTTGCGCCATAAGCAGGGACTTTCCCTCCGACTGTGTGAAGCAATTGCATAATGTCCTGTAGAGAAGCATGTGATTGGCTGCGGGGCTGGACTGGACAGCTAGGCTGAAGAGGTGGGAGAAGAAGCCTGGTCCATCCTTGGAATTACAGAAGTGCTGGTTTACGGCAGGGTTGCGGATGGCTAGTCGAAGCAGGTCCAGACCAGGAAAGACTTGATCTATAAAATACATAGAAAAGTAAAAGAAATGTAAGCAACTTTCCTTAGCCAAAACAAAAGTGAAATGTGTGGGCCTCAATACCAATCTTCTTTACACAATTTTTCCCCTGGACAAATCTACTGAAGAAAAAAGAAACTGGTTTAAATTACTGCAAACATGGAAAATTTTGTGGTGTGGAAATTTTCCCGTGGCATGACACTTGTGCGAAAATAAAACAACACAAAATATTTTGTTTATTTTGCACGTGAATACAGTTACCTAACTATCCACAAAAATTAAAGATGTGCCATCGTGTTTAACTCGGCTGAGCGCGCAAAATTAATTGCACAAAAATTTCCACTTTTACAGTATTAACACAATTATTTTTCAACTACATGTATGTAAAAGGTCATATAAATCAATATTTTTTAACTGACCACTTGGATATAGTGACTATACTGTACCTTGAGGCCAGTGAAGTAATGACCAGAGTGCAGCCAGCTGCTGACTAGTAGGAGTGCCTCCTTGACCATTGGATACACAGGCTAGGAGGCTTTCCAGATGGGCGAGACTAGCATCATCAAGACGGCAGGAGGCATCGACGGTGGAATTCAGCTGGGTGATTTTACCTGAAATCGACAAAGAGACAAGAAAATACACTAGTGATGATGTACGATTCAGTGAATGCCAAATAGGTGTTCTCTGTTTGGTTCTAGAAGGGCATCAACCCTGTATGAAATGATGAGTCAGTGCCCTTTTGGCTCCAAACTTAGGACACATGATAAGCAGGGTTCTCACTAGAAAAAAATCCACACACGGTTCCCACTCTGCGCAAAGCGTGGAAGTTTCGGAAGTTTTACAGAATAACACCTAAAGTTAGATGTGGCGGCAGTATATGCTATAGTAAAAGGATGAAAAATACTTCTTGGTAAGCAGGAGTTGTCTACTAATGGCATAAAAGTAAAAATACATTGCCAAAAAGCAAAAAAACCTGTGACATTCTTCATTATTGTTAGGAATATATACTGCAATATTTTTTTACCCTTGTTGCCACGCATGGTGCAGCAATTTCACACATGGTTCTTCCTTGTCTGAAACCCTTTACGCATGGTATTGGAACCATGGGTGTTAAATGCTGGCGAGAACCATGATGATATGCAACTCTCTGTATACCGCAAGTAATACACTTCAAAGAGAAGCTTGAGTTCAGGGAAAGGTGAAAAATAATTTGTGAGCTTTCTCATTCATTCCATGTCAGTTAGGAAGAATATTGTAGTAAAAATGTCCCCTAGGAAGCATTGCTCTCCAATGCCCTCATATTGGAAATATGTCAAGAAAAAGATGAAAAGTTCGGGGGTAACATTCATGCCAGATTTGTGTGTGGTCCCATATATTTATTTGTGCAGTGCAAGTACTTTTGGGGAAAGTAAGCGAATCTCTAATTGATTAGATAATATCCAAATCTAACACTAGGCACCTGTATTTATATACAACTTATCTAACTCTCCCAGTTGCTTTGGAATCGTTCCCTTCACATTATGATCGGATGACCAGAACTCCAGTTTATCTTTAGATGTTTGGTCGTCATCAGTTGTTACAAACTGTTAAGGTTATGACTGCTTACACAAAGAAAGCATCAGTAGCCCTTACCTAATATGGCTTGTGTGTTGGCAGAGTCAAATGTTACATAATCTTTCTTAGGGAAGTACTGGTTTGCAGATGATGATTGGCTAGGTCTGGTCTGGGCAGCAGCACCCGATCCTCCTGGTCGATAACTTGAACCACCTAGAAATAAAAGGGAAACATCCATCTTAAAATCAATTTGGATATCATGCAAATGAAAATGAGCAATGTTGTAAATACATGTGTGACGTAATAAAAATATAGGATATTTCATGAAGTGATGAATTATTTGCCAGTAAGAATGTGTACAGGTCTGTTTTATTTTATTCTTTAAGTTCAAAAATCTTTATCATTTACATGAACATATAGTTATAGCAGCTTAGTCCCAGATACTGGAATTCATGAGCCATTGTTTTTTTCTACGAGAGAAGCCCAACCCTCAACCATTGTACTGGGGGTTTGAATGAAATTTTTTACATCAATATCTAAAATACATTAGATGTTAAATGAAAAAAAAATGCACATTTCAAAGCATTCTTTGCTGTGCATAACCCTCACCAGTGGCGGATCCAGATGGGGGTGCAAGGGGCACGTGCCCCCTCTATTTTGAAGAAATAAAGGCTACTTTGGTAGCCCAGCAATCATTGTGGCAATAGGGTAACTAACACGTTAGAAAGGAATGTCACAAAGCATGTAACAAAGAGTACAAAGCATGCAGAGATTAGAATCACGGCATGAAAAGGGAATTTAATGATTAGCGATCCAGGTAACAGTTCGGGCGATGTAGACAAATCGGTAGTGACAAATAGCAAGACATCGATTCATGTAGATGGGACCGTTCTGACAGAATCTGAAATGAATCTGAATCTGAATCTGAATCTGAAATTTTTTGAGAATCACACACTGAACATACATTTTGATATAGCTATATCTAAGAAAATTTTCATCTGCGCCCCCTCTATCTTTAAATGGGCTGTTTGTGCCCCCTCTATTTCCAAATTCTGGATCCGCGGTTGCTCATCCCCTACCAACCTCACCGTCTTACAAGAAACTAGCGAACTATATTAATAAAAGTCCTTACCAGTGAAAGGGTCATGACCTCCTGACCCCCCTCCTACCGATGGTAGAGATGGGTCACCCTGACTACCTGGAACATAACGAGATCCACCTGAAGAAACAAAGGCAAATTTGACAGAGTTAACTAATTGGCCTGAAATTTCTGAACAATCATTTGATGCATTTGCTAATTCATAACTTTTATGACATCACAGCTTTAACGACAAATGCTTGAAATTACTCCTAATCTCATACGTACATTATACTCATCAAGCATTATACAGATCAAAGCTTATAATCATCATCCCACCATTTCTTTTTAAATTTTCAAAAATGACATTAATCAGTTTTTGCATGTAAACTCTTCATATGTTCACAACAACAAAATACTTTGTAACGTATAGCACACCAAATGATCAAATACTTTGGACCTGCAGGTTGCATGCAGAAAACGTAAATAAAAGTCGATAAACGAGCCAAATATAAGACTGTACTAACCTGTAAATGGATCAGCAAAGTCCTGCCTTGGAGCTGTTCCTAATGTTACACCCTTAGTGTTCTGGATAATGAAATTGGCAACCTGCTCGAGGTAGTACTGACTGAGGTCATTGTCATGGATGAACTTCTGGGCTACGAGCCACGGGTCATCGCTCGTGTTGTAGGGTAGCTTGAGATTGGGACGCCCTTCTTCGAGGTCCACATCGAACACGTAGTCGTACTCCTAGTGCATGAAACATTTGAAAAAGAAAGGTTAAAAGTGTGACTATGTATGGATGTATGATTTACTGGAGGAAAAAAGATTGTGCACACAGCAAAGAGGCTATCTAAAATATGTTTACATCTATCTGCCATTTCAATACAAAAACAATAAATTTGCAAACAATTACGAATGTGATAGTATGGTTCTGATACTTTGAAGTTTGTGTGCTTTCCAATGTAGTAGTCAACCAAAAAAAAGTATCCATGAATTATAAAGACCGACCATTAATATGGTATTACACTTCTAAGTATTGCATTTCCTAATGTAAGAATAACTATTCATCTCTTGACCCTTGACCTTACCTTTCCTTCGTAATGAACCTTTCCCGAGGACGGGGTCACGTCGTCTCCTTCTGTCCCTACAACATCGCCTATCTTGGTCCAGTTGTTATCAGCTGTACTCCACTGGTAAGCCTCCACTGTCTTACCCGTACGAATCAGTTTGGTCTGTCCCTCTTTGGTGCCTGGATATATACAGAAAACCAGGGTAAAAAATACCCCAGGGCAACGGGCGATTTCGCCCTCAGTGGAGCTTAAATCCTTAAAACCCAATTCTTTGGGGTGACCATTTTTCTTCAGAGTAGCCCTGCCTCAGCTCTAAAAATAAGCAATAAATTTGGAATTGGGATCTAGGAGCAGCAGAATTAACCCATAGAGGTACAGTGTCTCCTTTAGGAGATGCTTTTGCAGTATCTGTTGGTCCAGGCATTACACATTATACATGAGCAGCAAGAGAAAAATTCACCGAAAAATTTTAGTCGATTTTCAATGCAGTAGAGTGAGGGATTCTTGAATTAGAGCAATTTAATTGTAACTAATCATTAAACTCTCTAAATTGGCAATGCAGTGAATAATATGTAATCCCTCTTTCCATGTTCAAATTGGCAATTTTTTACTTAATTTTACAATTATAATTGATTTTGGTTTATGTTATATCCATATATATTTTTTTTCAAACTATGTATGAGTGGGAAAAAATATTAGTTGTTGCCAATTTGAGGATTAAAGATGATTAATTTTGACCTCAAGAAAGCTCTGAACTTCTGTGGGTGAACACAAGGAGAAAATTGGGATACTGATAATTTAACATAGCTCCCTTCGGTCTAGAAATAGCTCCCAAGGTTGTCCACGGAAGCTATTTTTTTTTCAGAGAATACCTCTCATAGGAAAACAAAGTATTTTTTACCCTGCAGAAAACCATTACAAACTTTTGATCTGTGATTCTATGGGTTAATGATTAATGCTCATAAAGGAAAGAAATATATGACAAACCTACAAGGAACTAAAATCTCACTGAGATGTAAGCGGCCCTTTTTCATGTAATAGCATTTTTTTTTTTTAACCCGTTGAATACTGAGCTCAAGATAACTCGGGCTAGGGTCAATGGAAAATGCATGTCACTCTAATATCATATCGTGGTCAATAGATTTAACGCATTCAGTTCGTAAAAATATTAAGACAGCAACAAAAGTTTGTGACAGCTCAACACTGGCTATATTAGGCCAATGTTAAAGAATAACATACATGTACCTGAAGAACGGTCTGTTGAATGACTTTAGACACTGGTAAGTAATAATTTTCATACTGGGGTCTACTCAGAAAATCCGATTTCCTCTCCTCTACTCTTCTTTTAGTTTTCCTCTGTCCTATGCGAATAAGTACTGTAGTTAGGAACATTCATTTTTAACATCTTCTTTTTCATACTATGTTCCAGTTGTATATCAATGTGTATTTTAAGGGAATCATTGTGATAATTTTCATACTGGGGTCTACTCAGAAAATTTCCTCTCCTCTACTCTTCTTTTAGTTTTCCTCTGTCCTATGCGTATAAGTAGTTAGGAACATTCATTTTTAACATCTTCTTTTTCATACTATGTTCCACTTGTATATCGATGTGTATTTTAAGGGAATCACTGTGATAAGCCAGTGGCTTTTTATGATTCCCCCCACTTCTTATGTGCAATTATTTGGAACTTTGTGATGTAACTATTTTGAAGTTTTTTGAAGTGAAATAAATGAAACAAAAAAGCAGTGTTCCTTCTATGCCTGTTTTTTCTGTCCTTTTAATAGACAAAATAAATATCAAATAAATATTGCTGATATGATAACAATATAATATGGGCTAAAAAGGTGTTTCATCAAAGCATTTTCAACATGAATTGGCTACCAAGAGAAAAACTGTACCTGGTTTTGCGAGGTCTGATTTATCTGGTAGATCTTCCATTTTAATCCCACCAAAGGTTTGTGTCTTAGCAGGCATGGCAAAGGCTCCTACTTGCTTCTCAAAGGCCTGCTGGGCCTCGAGGGGGGCAAAGCGGGACTCCTCTCGGGTGAATACCCTGGCCATACCATCACTGAATAGATGATGCATAATGGAGAAAACACTTTAGGGTAGTTCACAACATTGGCAAATAAAAACTCTATTGTGGGGATTCATTTTGCAATGTCAACTACTGTATTTATAACAGTCATATTTTCAAATCAATACAGGCTTCATCAAACTCATTTTAGTACAGTGTGGTATGCAATAGGGTGTCCCTGAAAAAAAGAAAACCCAAGTTCATGGGTAAATTACTTAATGATTCCAAATTATATTTTGATTAATGTAAAAATCATTGAAAAACTAATGTTTTTTTCATTTTTAGAGACCTTAAACATGATCAATCAATTTCACAAATTTCAAACTGATTGTTTAAAGTAGTAGTGACAGAAACACATGATTTCCAAATGAGCGGATGAGTATTCATCCTAAATTATGGATTATGAGTCATCAAAAATCATTTTAAAGGCTCCATGAATATTCACCTGGATCCCACAAGGATGTCTCCATTTGACAGGCCAGCCACACTCCAGATGGACTGCGCCGGCATAGTGATGGTCTGACTGCATCTGCCATCCGTCCAAACCCTCACCGTCCTATCCTCGCTGGACGTCACAAAGTCCTGTCCGTTGCTAAGCAACGAGATGCTATAGATGAAGCCCTGGTGACCATCGTATTGGTGGACACAATCCCCAGTGGTCAGCCACCTCCGGACGGTGCCGTCGTTGCTGGCAGAGAGGAACTCGACTTCGGAGAGGATGGCCAGGGCCCGGACACAGTCAGTATGTCCTAGAAGCAACCAGGCATAGAACAATTTAACTTGAGATGTGCAACATCAACATTTGCAATATGCATTCTTTTCCCACAACTGAACACACTTTCTAAAGGCATGGATAATCATTCTTATTTCAAAGAGTCTGTTTTCTAATTTCAGTGTTAATCATTCATGTTATGTGAAAAAATAAATCAATTTGAATACTGATTTATGTTACAACTGAAACCAAACCCATGTCTGATCATTTTTAGACATATTTTAGAGACCCATATTACAAGAAATATAATCCTAAGCCTAAAAAGTTCAGAGGAAAGATCTTGTAAATATAAATTTCATCCAAGATCTTTCTTCTAGTGGTACAATTTTATTTCTTTTCCCTTAGCATCAATACCCCAAGGTAGGGTGTTCACATGGAACCTATGAAAGGTTGGAAATTCTTTCATCCCAATACAGACAGAGAGGGTAGGATTTCTTACCAGTAAAAGTGCGTTCACACCGGCCGGCTCTCCACATCTTGATAGTCTTATCTGCAGACCCAGTCAACATTAATCCTTGGGTGGGCAAGAGAGCGACGGCCCACACGGTAGCCTCGTGACCCTGTAGGGTCATCACATTTCGTTCATTCAGCCACACCTTAGCTGTCATATCCCACGATCCACTCAACAGCGTTCCAAACTTACCAGATGCCAGGCAACAAACTGCAACAAAGAGATTGGGAAAAGAAAATGTTTTGATAAGGAGTAAATAAAACACCAAACCATCACTAACTACATGTACAATATGTACTGCTATATATATTGACAAATATCCACTTATTAGCGTGTTGCAATAGATTGGCAATGTTTTCAATAAACAATCCTCTTCAAAAAGAGGATTGTAAATTATTCTTTGGCAATGAAGGAAATCAAATGTTTATTGTCCGAACACAGGTAGGTACTGTAATTTGTATAAAATCTATTCCAAAACCTTGGCTTTACCGTGAAATAGGAAAACACCTTTTACTCCGAAGAGTCACATGTACTGGTCTTTTCTTTCCCCTCTCCCTTTACTTTATGTATATGTGAGCGCTTGTTTGCAAATGAAAGGGTGGTTTTCCAAACCATGGTATAGCCAAAATCTTACATTCCATGAGTTGTTGGTTAACGAGTGAAAACGAGCAATACGAAAGACACTCTTTGAGCAAATCCATGAACTTGGGCTCTGTGTGTACTTTAAAAAAAAAATCCACTTGACTGAGACTCAAACCTGAAATCATTTGAGTCCAGAGTACCATTGTGGGTTTTTCTTTATGTCTTACAGTATTTGTTCCCTATACCATGGATAAGGTCCATGCCCACACAAAGTCACCTCCAGAGACAAAACTCACCAGCATTCTTATGCCCTGTGAGGACATAGACAGGAAGAGGGCTTTCCAAGGTATACGCATGGATCTTGTAGTCATTGCTTCCAGTGATGATAAGGCCATGATCGTACTTCTCACTCGGCGGTAAGACGCACACGCAGGAGACAAAGTTCTGGTGACCACTCATACAGTGCGCCTCCTGATATCGTGTCTCAGAATCACTGTGATTGAATTGAAAGTAAAAGTGAGAGAAAAATATTTGAATAATCACTTAACTTCAGCAAAGGTTACATATTGATAAACTTATTTCACTTCAACAACAATTAACTAGGAGTGTGAAAATTTTTTCTTTAGTGATAGCAGTTGGTCTAACGCTAGCTACAGATACTAATCTCATGTGAGTCTATTCTTTAATTAAAGAATTTACATTCCTAAAATTTTCATTTGAAAAGTCAAACTAGACAATCACGACAATAAAATGATATATCTTAATGTTAAAGTTAGAATCATGACAATAGCCCACACAAGTCTGCAAGTCTGCATAATTACACGCCCGAGGGTGACTCGTCCAATTACATGGAGCATGCTTTGTCATCCAGAACTACTGCAGCCATGATTGAAAAAACTAGGTGGTCATCAGTGGAAAATTTCAGCTAAATGACAATGACACTGAGTACATATGAATATATTTCTGCAATGTGAAATGCAAACATTCTTTCGAAGGGACTGAATAATCTGCTCCCGAATACAAATGTGGACATGAATTTTCGTGAATGAAACTAGTCAGGCCTTTTTTTACGAGCGATTATATTCCCGACTGGAAAGTTCTAAAACCCATGATTCCATGTGCGGTACTGGACTTTTGATTTTTGTTGATACAGGAGTCATGAAAACCTACCAAATTAATTTGTCTTAGTAATTAGGAGTCTAATCATAACACGAGTATTTCTTTGTAATTGTAATATTCCAGGAAATTACAACTCTTGCTTGTGGCTACAACTGCAGTAGCACATATCGGTACTACAATGCATACTATTATATTCAGATATGATCTCACAACATGTGCTTTTAAAAAGTAGTAGACAATTTCATTTTGGCAGTATGTTGTTAACATGTTGTTGAATTTGCTATCCATTGCTGACTTACGAAATTTGCTAAAACCCCTGCGAAATGTTTGGCACATACAGCAATAGTAGACCCTTGCCCGGTTGGCTCCTGCACTGAGGCATTGCTATTGGGCAGTAATCTACAGGAAAAAGACATAAAAATCTGCCTCTAATGTTTTTAGTTTGTTCACCTCTTATTTGGGTAAGGTTGGCCCCTCAGCCTCAGCTCAGGGTCTCATTTGAAATTGGGCTGCTCCTATCCAAATGAGAGGCCAAGGAACTAGAAGCAGATTGTAGAAATATCGTGACAAAGGTCCCGACTTGAAAATTTTCTAAGTTTTTAGAGTTAAGGTTTAGGGTTACGCAGGATTCTCACTAGAAAATAATCCACACACGGTTCCCCCTCTGGGCAAAGCACCAAAATTTCGGAATTGATAAGGAATAACACCTAAAGTTATGTGTGGTGGCAGTATATGCTATAGCAAAAGGATAAAAAAACAATCTGTGGCATTTTGATTTATCATTAATGTTAGGAATATATACTCCAGTATTTTTTTACCCTTGTCGCCCGGCATGGACATGGTGCAGCAATTTCACACATGGTTCTTCCTTGTCTGAAATCCTGTACACATGGTATTGGAACCATGGGTGTTATGTACTGCAGAGAACCATGGGGTTACGGTTATGGTAGTTGATTGTGGTTGCTTACCAGTTGGGTGTTTCACAAAGAGTTGAGTACTTGAGTTGGACGTAAAGTCACACTTAAATTCCTAGTTGCGTACTGTATGTTACGCATCTCCGCATTGCCACAGATCATGTTCAGGGGACGCGCGCTAGTGGAAAGTCTATTAATGGCGCAATGGCGCTTAAGCATGACTCTAACGGGAGTCTAAGTCAAACTTAACTCTTTGTGAAACACCCCCCTGGATTGGGAAGAATAATTTGAGACTGTACTATCACAACTGATCTATGTACAAATAAGCTCGGCATTCACTGACTACACCATTACACTAGTATTCATCCTAGAACGATGGATTCCACATGGATACGTCCATGGCACTGATCCTATAGTTGTTTCCTGAATAATGGTGTAGTCAATGAATGCTAAACTTCACAACCCTGCAGTGCTGCACAATGATGTTGTTGTTGTTTAGTAGGCCTACTAATGTTTAGACCCATGTCAGATTTTTCTTTACAAAATGTTAAAGAAGATCTACACTGTAGGATCTACATATGGCAAACCCGGAGAATAGGGGACTGGAACGCGCGCACATATTCATTTTGTGTGCAAACAAATGCAGCTGGTGGCAGCGGCAGAGTCGGCGGCAAGGGGGACGATCTGCACAAGATTCATGGATGAAACATTTGTGAGTTTGAGAACATTTCTGGCAAAAATCAAAATGATTTTCACCACATAATCACACATTTGAAAGCCAAGAGGACAATGTAATATATTAGAACATAATTACCAACCATGATTACTTGATTAAAACATAGACTATTTTAAAGTCGTTTTGAACTTGATCATGGACTTGTCACATACCGACTTTCGGCTGTTGCTGCCGATCTCTGCATAGTACAAATGGCATGCGCGCGCGTTCTGGTCCCCTATTCTCCCAGTTTGCCCTACATATCATTATCATCATCATCTGATATACAAGAGTGAGGTAGTCCTGTAGTCTCCCCGTCGTTGCGAAAAAGAAACAAATAGTTCGTACACTGTCATGACTGTAGTTCATGGTACATGTAGTTATCTAGATCTATATTCCCATATCCTGAAATGATCATCTAAAAGATATAAATTCTTTGTTCCAAATTTCAAGGTAGTGACTATTCACTGAATATCAATTGGCATGACTGGTGAAGACTGAAAACTCAATTCCGTTTTGGTCAAGTCTCTCGACTCAAGAATCTCTTTTCTTTGTTCTTTTATTTTTTACCTGGAAGGGGTCCATAGACGTGTAGTTCTATCTCTTGACGCTGTAATAATTGCTCCATCAGGATACAAACCAGCAGCAACAGCACGGACATCAGATTCATGTCCAGAAAGGGTGCTTGAGAGCTTGAAAGGCACAGCCATCTTTGTGATTTGTAGCAACTCATTCATTCATTCAATTCTTATTATGCATTGCGTGCATGCATAGACTAAATTCGTTGCTTCATGCGTGCATGCATGCATAATCAACGAAAAAGATAGTGCTATACCGCCATCTGTTGGCAAGATAGTTGTTCATTATTATTGTTATGGTAAGCCAAGCGGTGGTTATGCATTGCATATATGTTGGTTGGTTGTTATCGTGCGTGGCGATCTGACTGCAAAGTTACTGCTGATATTGATGAATTATTATTTGACGCACCGACTACAGCACATTGGAATGATTTAACTTATGTGTGGATAACAGAGGTAACAAGATATAACTTCTGGTATGTATTCATAAATATTGGACATTTATCAGGTTAAACTTTATTAATTTAAAGGGCAACTATTCAATTAATTTGACCTTCGAATCTGAAGAGCAACCGTGTTTAAATCTGTGTGTGGTGGGCCGTCGGCCGGGTGTGATTTCGATTGTGAATTGTGATTGAATTGAATGTAGGGTGAATGGATGTCAATTGTGTTACTGCTAAGTTAGTGCCAGTGGGTCAGTGAAACGGCTCATGAAACTGGAAGACTGAAGTTAAGCAAGAAAGTGGGGAAAATAAAGAATTAGAAGTTCAGATTCATGAATCTTTCATTGTCATTGAGAAACAGGATAGGTTGGTAAACATTGTGAAACTGGTGGAAGTGCACACATTAAATTTTGAAAGAAGCAGGGAAAAAATTCTGAGAATTAATGAATTTTTCACTGTCATTGATTCAGTCAAATTTTGGCATTATTATGACACCAGAAACTACCTTTGCCATTGCCACTGGCATCTACTGTGCATAATAATTTGATAACACATATCTGACCGACTGCCAGTTTTAAGCATTTCGTCAGATTAGCCATGAAAGCTCGTGGAAGAGTAGAAAATAAAGGCTTATTAAATCTCCAGAGTCAGAGAGCCTAGCCATTTTTTTTTCTTCTTCTTCGTCTTGCCAGCAGTCATACTCATAGGAAACTTAAGGATTAAATTAACAATCTTTCATCCCCAGATACTTAACCTCTTGCACACATTGTTTCGTTGAGCTGTGCAAATTTATGTTGCTGCCGACCTCTATACACTGTATAGAGAATAGGATAGGATATACAGGATAGGAAACACTGTAATAATCAATTAAATTTTTGGAAAATATTTGCTTTTTACCTATTTCCATCTCATTCCTTCAATGGGATTTTAAAAATTATCTTCATCATGTGAAATTCTTGGATTCTTTTTTTTTTTTCTGATCTTGCTCCTCTGTCTCACACATGAGGCAGGGACCAATACTTTCAATACTTTTCTATTCTCAGCAAGATCTCCTGTATTGGCCTACATGGCAGCAAGGTTTTCTGATAAAACCTTGCTCTTGTGTTCATGTACACATGTAAGTGAACCTTTTGAACACTTAGGCCAAGTAAAAAAAAAATTATTAGTTTCTCGTCCTTACTTTTTGAAAAAGGAGGATGAGGGCACTTTTTTTTTTTTCCTTTTCACTGCACAGCGCTATTCGGGTAGTCTAATTTCCAGTCATTTTTAAATACGGTACGATATGTGCGAGGTTCAACGGCTGGAAACTGCGAAGGTCAATAGAAATTTCATCTTTTTATTGTCTTTTTAATAAAAAAACCTTTTTTTGATGCGGCGGCAAAAAATGATCCGGGCGGGGACGAGAAACGAATAATTTTTTTTACTTGGCCTTAAGGCTCATTTACATATGAGGAGAGAAACTGCGGAGGTTTTATAAAATGCGTTTTTTATGTACAGAAAGAATGGCAACAACGCTACAAAGAACTGCTTAAAATGTCGTGCACTCGTTTGCTTACATACAGTATACATTTATAAATGCACTTAAAACCCCGCATTAACAACCCTCAAATCCATACTGACTATTATATTGGTACTTAAAGAGAATTTTCACCATTTGCCTTTGATTATACATGTTCATTGTACACTTTAAGATTTCATAACCTTATTTTTAGCAATTTTTCTTCAATTTTTTACCTGATTTATTTCTTTCATTTCTATGCTTTTTTTTTTTTGGAAACCAACTTAGTTAATATCAGGGACTTCAGAGTGGGCTTCCCCTTTGGAATCAAGAGCACTAGATTGCAGTGCATACTGTATACACACTTTATATCACAAGCAAAGCAAACTCTGTTCTTCGGCTCCGCAGATGTTCACAAATGTAAGTTAGGGTCATTGACCTCTGAAGGTCTTTTGTACTAACAGAGGGCAGATTTTAATGGAAAGGATATACATGTATGATTCAGGACAATTCTAAATGTTAATTGGATTTATCCAAGGTTGGGGTTTTATTGATGAAAAAAAGGATTTAAAAGTAAATCCGCTCGTGAGTAGAAATCAGATGAAGAGATTTGGATAAGGCTATTATCTAACCTGCATGTGGAAAACTTAGGCCACTTTTAGTGTGCTGCTAGAACAAATTAAAATGAGATGTATAAGCCCAGGCATGTGTCTGGACAGTTTGTGTATTCAGACATTTTATCATTTAACTCATTCATAAGTGGAATTATACAAACTTTTGAAGCCTTGTTGATCAGCTTTTCTTCAAATTGGCAACAACAGTATTTTTCTTTTTATTGCTGCATTTTTCTTACAGAAAGTCCTGTATCTGTACTGAACCTAAATTGACAGAAAGTTTGTTAAGAAGTTAAGATGTTGCCAATTTGCTTGGATAAACAGTGATTTTGAACTTTTCATCATGTTTCCAATGTAAGGGTTTTAGTGCTTACTTTCCCTTAAAAATTTTTCATCTTCAAATGACAAATAAACTGACGCAACCAAAATGAGCAAATTATGTGTTGAATTTTTAGTTCTTTGCTCATGTACAGTGTATGTGGTATATTCATTTTAGGGCCCTGCATCTGAAGTTATTGGGCTAAACGACACAATGTGAACTCTCTGTCACAAATGGATTAAAAAAAGTAAAATTGATCACTTCTGTTACATGAATCTTTTGAAAGATTACACGTATGTTGTCAAAATTGTTAAAGGAGAATGCAACCTAGGCATCAGTGTGCTCTTAGTGAATAAAGATTCAAGAAGAGAAAACCGTGAAAGTTTGAGCAAAATCGGACAATCGGTTCAAGAGTTATGAATTTTGAAAGTTTCAGTAAATCCCTATTATGTGGATCCTTGAGTTAGCAACTTTGCCAGCATCTGTGATGTCATCGTGGAGAACTCTCAATTCATTTTGTACATAATTATTAAAAAAAATTGATTTATATGAAATTTCAAGTCAGGAATCAACAAAGTTTCCAATTTAAGGATCCCCATAATTAGGATTTACTTAAACTTTCAAAGTTCATAACTCTTGAACAGATTGTCCGATTTTCCTCAAACTTTCACTGTTTACTCTTTTTGTTCTTCATTCACTGGAAGCACACTGATGTCTGGGTTGCATTCTCCTTTTTAATGACTCCTGAACAAGGTATTCAATACTTGAAGCCATTTTTTTTTTTCTCCAAAATCCAACCTCAAACTCTATGGCTTGACTTTTTGTCTCGCCCACCGGAGGTGAAGGCGAGACTAAGGGATCCAAATGTCGTCCATCCGTCGTCCGTCCGTCGTCCGTCCGTCGTCCGTCCGTCGTCCGTCCGTCCGTCCGTCACAAACGTTATGAAAGATAACTTGGCAACCGTGACTCACTTTTCAACCAAACTTGGGTTGTAGATGCACTAAGGGGACCTGCATGTTATGGTCCAGTCAGAGGTCACATGGTAAGGTCAAAGGTCATTTCAGGTCAAACGTTAAAGTTTACGTGCAAGACTCTCTTATGACACAAAACTCTGCAACCGTGACTCACTTTTCAACCAAACTTGGGTTGTAGATGCCCTAAGCGGACCTGCATGTTATGCTCTAGTCAGAGGTCACATGGTAAGGTCAAAGGTCATTTTAGGTCAAACGTTAAAATTTACGTGCAAGACTCTCTTATGACACAAAACTCTGCAACTGTGTGACACTGTTCAATCAAACTTGGGTTGTAGATGCACTAAGGGGACCTGCATCTTATTGTCCAGTCAGAGGTCACATGGTAAGGTCAAAGGTCATTTCAGGTCAAATGTTAAAGTTGACGTGCAAGACTCTCTTATCACACATAACTTTGCAACCGTGACTCACTTTTCAACCAAACTTGGGTTGTAGATGCACTGAGGGGACCTGCATGTTATGGTCCAGTCAGAGGTCACATGGTAAGGTCAAAGGTCATTTCAGGTCAAACATTAAAGTTTACGTGCAAGACTCTCTTATGACACAAAACTCTGCAACCGTGTGACACTTATCTATCAAACTTGGGTTGTAGATGCACTAAGGGGACCTGCATGTTATGGTCCAGTCAGAGGTCACATGGTCAGGTCAAAGGTCATTACAGGTCAAACGTTGAACGGTTAAAGTTTACGTGCAAGACTCTCTTATGACACAAAACTTTGCAACCGTGTCACACTTTTCAGTCAAACTTGGGTTGCAGATCACTAAGGGGAAGTGCATGTTATCATTCTGTTGGACTTCACATGATAAGGTGAAAGGTCATTGGAGGTCATATGTTACAGATGTTTTCAAATTCTTGAATTTGCTTTTCCTCTGTCATTTCTTGTATTTCAAACGTTAAAGTTTACCTGCAAGACTCTCTTATGACGCATAACTTGGCACATGTTGCTGCAATAGCAACCAAATTTGGGTGATAGATGCACTAGGGGTACATTCATGCTATTGTGCTGTCAGGTCACATGGTAAGGTGAAAGGTCATTTTAGGTCAAACTTTACGACCTGCAAGACTTTCTTGTGACATCAAACTTGGTTAGGGCAAGGGATGTACTTGGGGAAACTTTCGTGTTATTTAGCCACGGGTGGGCGAGACACAATCTTCCTATTGGCTTGTATGTGTCTAGACAGTAGACACAAAGCACCCAACTCATGTGTACTTTTGATGAACTTTTACCATGGATAGCATGACAGCCATCAGTATATTATGTAGATCATTAAATGCAAGCTGGTAGATCTTTAGTTTTAAAAGGTAACACAGATTACAAAGGGTGAAAAAAATATGAGCAGAGAGTGATTTAGCACTGGAAAGGTGAAAATGGAATTCAAGCCTAAACAAAGTATTAAAAAAAAATTGCTATGCTGAGTTGCTGAGTTTTTATATATATATATATATTTGTATGTTTTATTGAATCATAAGACGAAAATTAGGAAAAATTGCAATATTTACAAATAATTACAACAGATCAGGATATTGTAATAAACAAAACAAGATAGAAAAACCGAGTATACAAACAAACAAACAAAAAAAAAAAAAAAAAAAAAAAAGGGGGCAGAAAAACTGTGGACAATACAATACTGTACAGTTGCTTAATACATGTAGGGGAATTCCCAAAAAGACTCCATAATTATCTTAAGGCTGTGCCATAGAGTCTTATACAAAATTTAAGAAAAAAAAAACAGATCTGCTGATTGTTACTGAGGAATGCCAATTCTAGACATGTAGGTGGAGAAAAATCTAAAATCAAGTTCCTGTCAACAAGTTCTTTTCAAAGCAAACTAACACAAACAATATTTTTAGCTGACATTCTACAAGTATGGAGTTTAAGGGATCCAAACATTCTTTGTGTTTATTTGTATCATTTTGTTTTCAAAGGAAGTTAGGGTTGTTTTTTTTTTCAATAGAGATACATGATGTAAACAACCCATTTGTCTTTATTTGAAAAAAAAACTTAGAAATGTTACCGTTCATAGTTCATGCAGTGGAACTAGGTTCCAACACTTCATTTGCTATATAGGACTACAAAGCTGTTTTTTTTTTTAATTTTTTTTTTTACTACATCTGCATTGTCAGTCAATAGTTACTGTAAAACTTGAAAATTACTATTATACCCATAGGGCCATTGTCACAGTCGCTTTTACTTTTTCAATTGAAAATGAAAATTGGTGGAGTTTTGCATAATAAGTTTTTATCTTTGATAACTTGAAAAAAAAATTCTTTACCCTCTGAGAAAGATTATAATGTAATGTGTGAGAAGATGAATTTTAGAAGGTTGTAAATGTTTTTTTTTTTCAAATAAATTGTTATTAAAAAAAAAAAAAGAATAACAGAGTAATTCAGGCAAAGTAATTACCAACCAGTTTGGTTTTACTATGTAGGATAGATACTTTTCCTTTAAAAGTATTCTTGAAATTACATGTAGTTTCTTGCATACATGTAACTCTAGGTAGGTGGATTTTTATCTTATACAGGTTCACGGCCCAAAATCAGTTACAAGAAACCTATCTTAACAAGTTTGCACTGTGATTTTAACTTTTTAAGTGTACTGTTGGCATTTCCTGCCTCACATGAGGCATGTGTTGTGGTGCTGTAAATCAGTGTATGTTGATTTGTACTTTGTTCTGCGGAATTTAGTTGAAATCTATGGTGGCCCTGAAGTACGCTCGACAACAGGTCATATGCGACCGTGAATTTTGCATCCCAGGTCCTGAATTTTGCGCCATTGGTCTTGAATTTCGCATCGCGGGTCAGGAATTTCGCATCCGAGGTCATGAATTTCGCATCGCAGATCGTGAAATTCACGACCCGTGGCGCGAAATTCATGACCTGGGATGTGAAATTCAAGTCGCAAATGACCTGTTGTCGAGCGTACTTCAGGGCCACCATAGAAATCTACATGCATTTTAGTCAGTCACTTGACCTGGAAGTTTTACGGGAAGGCAATTCACCAAAAAAAGGCAACACTTCACCTGGCTAAATACATTACACAAGAACACCAATTATTTGCTCACTATCCAAAAAGAGCCTAGGGGGTTGCTCTGCACAATGATTCCAGAGGCTTTTGTATTCTCCGTGCCTCAGGCATGCAGTCATTGTAGTGCATGGAAATTTTAAGTGTGGATGGATTGCCTATTGTTTGCCAGTTATCTCCAGTCGACCCAACGTGAATGAAAACTCGTTGAAGGGGGGACTTTGATCCAAATGAACAAATCACTTGATTTCTCTCGATGGTAGAATCGTAATCATAATAAACAAAGTAATTTTGTTTACTGGTATGTTGGTCATATAACAATGT
Organism: Echinometra lucunter; assembly: GCA_029962745.1. Lineage (NCBI taxonomy): Eukaryota > Metazoa > Echinodermata > Echinoidea > Camarodonta > Echinometridae > Echinometra > Echinometra lucunter. The sequence goes on from CM057157.1 coordinate 28,686,650, forward strand.
ACATGTATGATACATAGTTTCGTTCACTGTAGAAGTGTTAAAAGTTTTATGACACATTGTATAATTGTTGGCTATGCTGGGGGTGACAGACGTATATTGTCCCAGATATATGTCTGTAAAAACAAACACACATTATGTGAATAAAGCTTTTCCTCTCTAATTGAAAAATGATATCTAATTAGCCACCAAAATTGTTGTAGGAGTTGAACCACATGAGATTTATAGTGGAAGTAAACATTTGACATACATTGTACACGTACAGGTGAATAACATACCGGTATCCTTTTCCATCTTACAAAGAAATTGTGATTATCAAGAATTCATGGATGGAGATACCTGCATACATGCTACTGCAACAACCCTACATCAGGGGAAAAAATACACGGGGGCTCGGGGCGAATTCGCCCTGAAAACGCCAGAAAGAGCCCTGGAAAACTAAAAAAGAGCCCCTGAAATTCTCATAGGGTCCAATGTAAACTGTAATACAATGTAGAAAATTTGGATGGGTGGGCTCAAAGAGTAGCCCCAGAAAAAATAAAAATCAATTTTTTTCCCTGCCCTACATGTAATTCCCATTTATGATATTGGATTTTACATGTACATTTTATTTGTAACATTCTCGGAGGAATAATATATATGTACATGTAAATTCTGTATAAGGACATGTAGTGCAGGTTAGTTTGCAGGCGCAAATCAGGGAAAAAAATACATGTACATGGGGGCTCGGGGCAAATTCGCCCCCAAAACACCAAAAAGAGCCATGGAAAACTAAAAAGAGCCCCTGAAATTCTCATATTGTCCAGTGTAAACTGTAATACAATGTAGAAAATTCGGGAGGGTGGGCTCAAAAAGTAGCCCTGGAAAAAAAAAAAAAAAATTTCCCTGGTGCAAACCATGGTCAGTCCAAACAGCTGTCTGAACTGAGACTAACTGAACTTTATGGAGTTCCTGTACAGGGTAGTTAGGCTCTATTCAAAGAGTTCACAAATCTTGTGTCTGTGTCTGTAGACTTTTAGGAGAAGTATACAATGTATAAAGATGGTCAAATGAATTGAGTGCTGCATGTATACATAACCTTGGTATAGTTTTAACTTATCTACTGAACAAATGTATGCAAATAACAGTTACATGTGGTTACTGTGAATGTAAACAATGTGGTCCATTTCAGGAATGTGTGATTCATTCCAAATGATACACTGTAGCAGTGAGGTTGACATGGACAATTAAGTCAATTACATTTCAATCAGGGGAAAAAATACACGGGGGCTCGGGGCGAATTCGCCCTGAAAACGCCAGAAAGAGCCCTGGAAAACTAAAAAAGAGCCCCTGAAATTCTCATAGGGTGCAGTGTTTAACTGTAATACAATGTAGAAAATTAGGGCGGTGGGCTCAAAAAGTAGCCCTGGAGGAAAATTGATTATTTTTTCCCTGTTCTGCACATACATGTACATGTACATGTATGTATTAGTCTATTAGTACATGAATTCTTTCTTTCAAACAAGTTTTCCTACAATTTGCTCTTCTGCAAAAGTATTGTTTCAGAGTAAAATATTCCATACCTGTAAAATGTCTGGTTCTTGATGAAAATGAGGATGATCGTCATGACACTCAGAATTGTCCTGTTACAATTCCCTGATACATGTATATACAGGAAGTAATATACCACATGCCGATATTCTAAGTCTCTGATTGGTCAGTTCTGCAGACATAAAATTCACTACTGGGCTGCGTTTCACGAAACCGTCATAAGTCTAAGTTCATGGACATCCCATTGAAATGCGTGTTAATTCTACAACACGCGTTTCAATAGGATGTCCAAGAAGTTAGACTTATGACAGTTTTGTGAAATGCAGCCCTGATTGCCAGGCAGTATAGCGAAAAGTATTGACCAGGCACATTTTCCAATGACGCAGTACATTTGGTTGATATTGATAATGGATGCGCACAATGAGACACGTGCAACTACACCTGTACTTTTGGGCATTCTTGCGTAAAAAGTTGCAATTAAACGCAACTCAAAAAATTAATAATACAACTCTATTTTCAACCAGTTAGGATTTAGTATTTGGGACTTGCGTTAATTTTTTTAGTTGCATTTAATGGCAACTTTTTATGCAAGAGAGCCCTGATTGGTGAATTTCCCTGAATGAATGCTATTTGACATATTTGTTGAAATGATTCCCCCCCCCCCCCCCCCCTTTATAGAATCCCTGGGCAGGAATCGGGATACATGTAAAATGTGATCTATTGCATAAATATAAAACAAGGCCTGAAGTGCAAACTCATACTATTGTTTGAGCGTACATGAACATGTAGCTCCACAATAAGGAGTTATTGTCAAGTGTGATATAACTCCTTGTCCATACTTTTTTTTAAGGAGATCCGGATTGAAATTTCAGGCTCTGTATTGAGCTCGGTGTTGAAATTTGTCTATTTGGGGAAGGGGGGAGGGGCATGTCCAGGGCACCTGTTAACCCATAGAAGTACAGAGCTTTCTAGAGGTAAAATTTAATCATCTTCAATCCTCAAATTAGCAACAACTATTATCTTTTTCTACTCTTATGTTGTTTGAAAAAAATGAATATGGATATAACATGAACCAAAATGAATTATAATGGTAAGATTTAATCTGAAATTGCCAGTTTGAACACAGAATGGTGATTATGGAATATTCACTGCGTTGTCAATTTAAAGAGTATAATGATTCGTTACAATTAAATTGCTCGAATTTGAGAATGCTGCATCATACTGCGTTGGAAATGGACTCAAAATTTTCAGTGATTTTTTCTATTTCAGCTCATGTATAATGTGTAATACCCAGCATTCTGGACTAACAGATACTGTACTACCAAAGCGTCTCCTAAAGGAGACACTGTACCTCTGTGGGTTAATGTTGAGCTCTGGTTTAAGGATAAGAAATTGATGTATTATCCTAAAGACTATAACAAATACTTTGCCATGTTTTCAGTAAGGTTAAAGTTATCGCTCGTGCTTCAAAAAAAAAAGAAAATAGCCTTCGTTAGTGAATTACATACATTGTATGTACACTTTGTCCAGACTACAGAACATCTTGTCAAACTGAGATCAAATCAATGCCCAATCTTTAACAAAGGGCTGTCTTTAGGTCAGCTATAAGCTTCTTACCCTTCACTACAAATTGAGACTTTGTATAACCTTACTTCCTACCTTTACAGCCCAATTATTTAGTCATGTATTTCTCCATACCCCCCATGTAGCCTTGTTCCCAGACTATGAGATTTCTCTGTTTGATGAAGAAATATGCAAGTACATTTTTACTGAGTGTACTCTTGAGTGCAGAAAAAAAAAAGTAATATCAATGGTAGATAAATGTGTGGGTAAAAAATATGGGGTTTTCATTGCACTGTAGACTCAGTCAGAAGTGTACAATGTACATGTAATTAGAGGCCCTATTTATCAAATTGTCTGTTTGGTGGGTTGTTTTTGTTGTTTTTTGTTGTTTTTTGTTGTTGTTTTTTTTTGGGGGGGGGGGGGGCAACATTACTTTTCTTGAAATAAAACCAAGCTACATGTAAACTACAAAGCAGTAATACAAAGGTGGTTAATAGTGCAATATAAATTGTACATGTATTAGCATTACAGGTGACTTTTTCAATTTCCTTGATTTAGAAGTGGTTCAGTTTGGTCACAAAAAATATTATTTGGTATAGTGCAAGGTGCACTGCCCTACTTTGACAAAAGGAAGCAAATGACATTTCAACCAAATTTGAGTTTTTTATATTTTCATATTTTACATGTACGTAGTGTTCTCTCCCTCTGGGCCAAATTTTATGCATGAACACTGATCCTGCTAAGAGATATGTTAGAAAAGACATCACAGTCTTCCATTGACATCAGTGTAAACGGAAGATACATTTTGCTCTTTTACAGGAAATGTCACTTTTGTCACTTGCTTCCTTTTGTCAAAGTAGGGCAGTGCAAGTACAGGGGAGCGTTTCATGAAGAGTTTTGTCGGTGAAAATCACCGACAAATGTTATAAGCTACTGAAAATACTCGCATCTGATTGGCTGAAAGCAAATTAGTAGGTGAAAACCACGGACTAATTGTTTCATGAAACGCCCCCCTAAGTCCACCCTCACCCTGCCCCCTTTAGATTCTTTATCGTAATAGAATTAAGCATTAGTTCATCATCTACTCGTACCAGTAATTGGGTAATTCCATGAATTAGGGAGCCGAATTGTGACATTTTTGTGTCCCAGTTACGGATATGAACTACATGCACATGTACACGTATATGCCATCCAAACTGTCATGGAACTAGTGTGAAGTATCATCTTAGATCTAATGAATGAACATTTAGGGTATTTGGTAAAACAACTTAACTTAAACTTGTTTCATGGCAATTTTGATGGCCTTAATAGTTTCTTGTAATTGGGACACCAAAAATATCACAACTTGGGCCCCTCATTTATGGAATCACCCAATTCTTGTTTCGTGTAAAGATTCCAGACTGTACAGACATGGATCATTAGCTTACAAATATTCCACATCGGTAGAGGATGCATTTGGGATGAAGATATGATCTTTGATGATCAGATCTGACATGCTATTAGCATTCAGTCACGGCTTCACATACAGTTTAACCCAGTGAGCATGATTTGATTTCAGTATAATACACTTTTCCGTATTATTTTTATTGTTATTATTATTATTATTACTATTATTATTATTATTATTATTATTATTATTATCATTATTACTATTATTATTATTATTATTACTATTATTATTATTGTTATTATTATTATTATTATTATTATTATTATTATTACTATTATTACTATTATTATTATTATTACTATTATTACTATTATTATTACTATTATTATTATTATTATTACTATTATTATTATTATTATTATTACTATTGTTACTGTTATTATTATTATTATTATTATTATTATTAATATTATTACTATTAGTATTATTATTACTATTATTATTATTATTACTATTATTACTATTATTTGTTATTATTATTATTATTATTATTATTATTATTATTATTATTATTATTATTATTATTACTGTTATTATTATTATTATTATTATTATTATTATTATTATTATTATTAAAATACATAATATGCAAAATACAGAAATGACAATAATTACAGATCACAAAAGTGCATGAATACTGGATGCACCTGGTTGTGCTGCCAGGATTTTGGCAGAGTTACCCAAATAACTAGTCCGCAGACTGCCCTCACCTACATGTATATCCCAACAAGGTGCATCCAGTGTTGTAGATTTGTGTGACTATAAAACAATTTAAGAAAATCAGATTTATATAATAAAAAAACACAAACTCAAAAACATATATCACAAACTGCATCAATTACACTAGGCCTACACTACGAAATTTCACAGGTGTTGAATCACACTCTGGAGACTCGTGACCGCACAAGTTGAAATAAAATATGGCACAATACATACATGTAATTCCAAAAAAATTCCTTCTACTCCTCCTCCCCCCCCCCCCCCCCCCCCCCCCCGATATTAAATCCAATCACAAAGGGACAATAGTCACGCCCACCCCCTGCTTCCTCATTGTAATTACCTTTAGAAAAAAAAAAATCACCAAAATTACTTAGGCCCTAGCCGTAGTTGTCTCAGATTTAAGTGTTCCATGTGATAATGGCAGTTAATATGAGTGTGCTTCAGATATTTAAAAAATCAATATCATTTTTGTTTGTTGTCTGCAGGGAAGTAATATCAATTCAAAGTATCTTTCTTTGCATTCCTGTATTCATATTTCATTACTGAATCATTAATAATGACAGTTATAATACCAGACAAACTGAACTTGAGGGCCTTATCAAAATTGACAGCTGCCCATTTGAATCAGTCAAATAATTAAATCTTTAAAGAGATATTTCACTGAGCTGAAGAATCAAGAAGCATTCCCAGGTAATGGACTGGTTGGTTGACTTTATGTACACTTACAGTATCTTGGTAACATGCTGAGTACAATTTGAATTCAGTTTTCAAAAAAACACACAATATCCTTAGACCCTAGCCCAAGTTATCTTGGGCTTCATGTTGAAAGGATTGAATTATCGGAAGGATGACAGATTTGTTGCTGCATTATGGGTACAGTCTGTGGTCAGTTTGGATAAAAGATTGTTACAGTGTACACATACATGTATAAGAAAAAGAAAAAAAAAATCAATAAATCAAAACAAAACAAAACAAAACAAAACAAAAGAGAGAAAAAATAGAGGGGCCCAGATGGTTTGGATCATCTTTTCACCAGTCCTCTATTTAACATTAATTCTTTTAACATTTTAATTGAGATATAACAGGACATGTGTTTGCTCTGTACGAGCTGAATTTATAAATTGATTAACCACAAGTATGCACTTAGAAGCAACCACTGAAGCAGCACTCCAGATTATAGACCATACATGTACACTTCAATGTCATTTCTGCATAAACATGGAGTTGCATTATTGAAGGAGAATTATTGATCGCGTCTGAGACTGGAGAGCGTGCCTGTATTGACATAATGATTCTTAGCAAAATGAAATGAAGGGTCCTCAAGGCTGACCATTAAAACATGTTTACTGTATTGATGTGCAACAGACGATTGGACTGGAAGCAGGGAAACTTGGTATGTGTACGCTACATGGAGCAGATGAATTTTAATGGTATACAGTGTACAAAAGTACATGTACTGTATTGATTTAAAGAGATGTGCAGTGTATCGATGAAGAGTTTTTATGCAAAAACCGATATTAATGCAATTTTTGAAAATTTTATAATATAATACTTTTCAACTGATACATTGCGCATTACATATGAAGGTATGTTGTTGAAGCTATGGTCAAAAATAGAATATATTTTCTTATTATTTTCTCTATTTGTCTTGATCTTTTATTTTAAATATCTCGATTTGATGAAAAGGGATATATATGTTTTTGCATTCAAACTCTTCATATGTACTTGCAATAAATAGTGTTCTACTAGTACTTTGAAAAGTTAAATGTTTTACTGTGCCTGAATTTATGTCAGTCCTTTTTTACTACATTTTTGAAATATTTTTTTGAAAGTGTAAACTCTTAGGAAACCAGGAAAATCAAGAAGATTCAAGACCGTAAATACATTAATTCCCACATTATTTTTATATCAAGTCTTTCAGTCAAACTTTAAACTTATTTTGTAATAGTTCTTTTCATTTGAGTTTAGTTGTAATATATAAAGCTCTACCATCAACTAAATATACATGTAGTGATTTTATATTTTACTATTTGGCCAGTTGGTTGTTGATAATATCAGCTTAACCTTCAAAATCCGAAAAATATGATATTCTACATGAACTTCTTTGTGTATGGGTTGCCAATTACTGCATACATGGACATGCATTATGTACATGTACATGTATGAACTATGAAATATTATACTATTCGGGAATGGCCCAGAATAATATTACCAGCTTTCATTTTGCATTTTTGAAGGTCTGCTGGAGACTACTGCATGAGCGTGCATTTCATTAAGCTCCTTATTCTCTCTCTCTTTCAAAAACAAGCATGGAGCAAATATCTTGAGCTAAATGTAATGTGAAGAATGGCTGCGTGGCTCTATACAGGCTCATCCAGCCTCGAAAGTGTATTGTAGAACACAGAGCGGGTTCGTTTCTTGGTTTAGGAATTGCAGCTGCCGGTGGGGAGAGAGCCTTTCAGCAAATCAACCCGTCTTTTGTTTACTTGACAGTGAAACCCAAACTTTCTGTCTTTTCATTCCCAGTTGACACAGTGAGTAGAGGCTCACTTTTTGTATCCTCGCTTCGCTTTTCGTTGGCTTGCACACTTGGAAGGGGCAAGTGGAAAGTGTGTGAAATGCTAGTGGTCAAAGTGTTCACATCATGTAGAATCACTATGGACATGACGGACAAAGAAAGCGGACAAAATAAACAACCCCTCGTTCTACCCTTCACCATAGTTCTGATGGTCAAAAGAACATCCCTTCACTGCTATTGTCTAAAATATGTGGAACAGGTGTCACATGCATATTCACCTGGAACTACATGATTAAACATGATAGCTGTGAAGGGATGTTCTTTTGACTACCAGAACCATTGTGAAGGGTAGAATGAGAGGTTGTTTATTTTGTCCGCTTTCTTTGTCCCCCATGTTCATAGTGTATCCATACAATGTACATTTTTTTTTTGCTTTTGTGTATGTCATTTGGTAGGATGATGAATGATAACTTTTGCTTCTCATACATCAAGAAAAGGTCAAAAGGATTGGCGAAAAGTTCCAAACGAATTGTGGAAATTCCTTTCCATAAAGTTCCTAATTTTGCTGTTGTCGTGTAAAAGAGAATTTGAATTTACATATGTATGTTGGATAAGTTAATAACTGTATCAAATATCAAGTACCATGTCACTCTAAAAGGGATGGAATTACTTTTTTGCAAATATTACATTATTCAAGACATATTGATTGATTGATTGATGCAAAGTTTATTTCATTTCCAAGTTTCCATGATAAAAAACCCCATAATTTACGAAGTATAAAATTATGAAAAGAAATGCTGATATTCTGAAATATAATGATGCTTACAATGCACAGAGATAATGAATTGTGTGCACATTCATTGAGTTCAATTGTATTGAGCCAAGCTGCAATTGTGTGGACCTATTTAGAGTGTGAATGCAACTCATCGTCTCCAAACACGTTTCAAAACCCCATTGTCAAGCGACTCAAGCCCATTGTGCTGCCCTTTGGTGAGCTGGGAATTGTTGGTAAACATGTTGAATTGCAGGGTGGAGGAAGCTGAAGTGAAGTGAAAGAAAGGAGTTAAAACGATGATGGATGGAGATCAAGTCACAAGACTAATGATCCAATTCTTAAGTTCAACTTCAACTGACTTCTGTAGTATCCTGGTCGTATTTGGAAAGGATTAGGGTGCTAGAGTTGTGCCTGTATCTCCCAGGTAGAATGTTGGTGATTTTGCCTTTCTAAAAACAAGTGATGTACTGTAAGTTGAATTTCAGGCCTAGAGCATTGTAAATAGCATTCCTCTTTAGTCTTTGATATATTCAAACTCCTTTGAAATTTTGTTACAAAAACTCGCATGTTTTTTGTACAAGTGTACATGTAAATTTAAAAGCTACACTTTTTGAAAAAAGTGTGAGAAAACCTGATTCTTTTGACCCTTGCACATTCTTTCGTTTCTATGGATTTACCTACATGTAGAGAAATGTATTATTTCTCATTTTTTCTTATCTTTCTACGTCTACATGTATTTCATGAAATTTATTAAGGAATTTTATTTTTGCTCTGTTTAGCTCTTCATAGGGCATCAATTTTTCTGCTCTTTTCTAACCTTTAAGAACCTTTTGTTTGTATCCAGAACTTCTTTTGCTGGAAAAAAGGGGAGAAAGAGGACTGTGCTGAACAAAATGCAATCTTATTTTCATCATTCAATTAGAGGGAGGAGGGATCCATTTATTCATTTTTGTAAATAGAGGGTTTAATATTTACATGTAAGTGGTTGTAATTTTATGACAAAGCAAATATTTGGTGTGAATAGAATTGCTCTTAATACAAAATAGCATCCTTTTATTTACACAAGTGATGCAAGGGCTCGTCATATGAATTATTAATCATCGGCTTACAGCTACAGTGTATGAGAGGCTTCCAGTGCGTTCCAACTCATATTCAAGGCAGAAGGGTTAACAGTCCTGAGGTGCTGCCTATGTAAATTTGTACAATTCCAGTGAGATTTGAATCGAAAGGTGTGTACAGCTTCACACAACCCCCTCATTGTTTAGGCAGTAGCTTGAATACCTATGCATTTCATGCTTGGTCTAGCGTGTCCCACTCAAAATTAGCCATGGAATATTATATTTTCAAAGAATAAATAAACATTGACTATTTCAAGGTGAGCTTACCACCTTTTTATGAAATACAAGTATCAAAATTTTGATGGAGGGCTCGCGCAAATTATTTATGACTCCAGGCAGGTGCTGTATTTTGTGTATTAGTCCATTCAGGTGCCAGGATCAGAAGGATGTTTCTGCTAGGCATTATTGACAGTAGGCTCTATTTAGTCTTGCAGACAGCCTATCCCTAGCATACGTTATTGGGAGACTTCCCATTCAGCATGCATTTGATGACCGGTAGTTTTGATTATTATTATTATTATTATTATTATTGTTTTACAATAAGACAATTTTTTACCTCCAAATTTGGTTCTTAACCAGATCACAGGTTTTCACGGAGCAGGTGAACTGTTTGCAAAGGATATTAATGGCGAAAAAATGGCAAAGTCCCACATTTATATTTTAGGCTCCAAAAGTTCGACACACATGCACAGGAGTTTGGTACATGTAGCATCATCAGTTGTTCACATGATGCTGGAAAGGTTTGCAAGAATTTTCAAACTTTCTTGAAACTCCCAACGAACTAAAAACAAACAATTGAATAATGCTTCTGAACCCTACATTTACCTTAAGCAAAATTACCTGCTAGCCATATTATAACTTACTACTACTACTAATCATATGAGATATGTACTTCACAAGTCCTCTTGTATCTGGTGGCCATGGGTATCAGTCTGGGAGGGACAGGGGGACACCCCCTCCCCCATTTTAGGGGTGGGGACACAATAGGGCATCTCCCTCCAAAAAAAAATGGAAAAAATAGACACCTGAAAAAACCAATAGGGGGTGTCCCCCCCCCCCCCAATTTTTCGAAAAAGAGACTCCTGAAAAAATTGTCGGCAAATTTTACCTTTATGTATTCTCCCCCCCCCCTCTGTAATTTATGCTTAGGACCTTTTTTGTTTTTGCTTGTCAAATTTTTGGACAGTGTCCCCCCCCCCCCCCCCCAAAAAAAAAAAAAAAAAAAATGTAAAATGGATTGATGGCAATGCATGTGGCAGACAGTTCTTGCTTATCATATTGCATTAAAACAGTTGAAAGGTTTTATTTGTGACTTCTTTGATCTTGGTAATCCTTATTGATTACCAAAGTAACAATGTTGAATTCGAGCTGAAAATATACATGTACTTCAATTAGGATTGAATTGGTTGAATATATCATTTTCCTAAAACGTATCTATGCTTTGCCAAAATTTATCTTCAAAGGTACAGTATTTGAACTTTTTATATACATTTACAGGAGACCTGTATGGACATAAATATCTTTGCATACCGTGATATCAAATATTCGCCATAAATTTGTATTAGTACATGTGGTTCATATTCTACTCGTCATTGTTGTTGTTGTTATAGATTTGCAGGACTATTCAACATTACAAAAATGAAAAATGAAAAAGCCAATAAAAGGCAGCAGCAAGTTCAACTCAAAGTCAATCCCAGTCAAGATCCATTTGTTTATTAAGAACTAAGTCGCAGAAATCTGAGGATTTCATCTCAGATTAACCCCCGACCCCTGATGTTGTCGCACTGGTGCGTGAAACCAGATTTCCCTTGTTGAAACATCTCTCCATGGAGATGTATTAGACTGCACTTCTTTCATTTTACTGTTGTGCATAAAAGCCCAAATTGGAAGTTCAAAAGTGCATAAGTGCTGAATCTACACTGTAGATGCATTTTATCACATTATTGTATTTGGAAGAGGAGGCCTGAAGCTACATGCAAGTAGCCACCTACTCATGTACATGTAGGTTTTCCCCCTGCATTCCCAGGGAAGTTGCACCCAAATGACCAGGCAATTTTGTAAACATTTTGGAAGAATATATCAATCCATTGATCTGTATATGAATTACATTGTGGAATAAAAAAGGTTTTGAGTGTGTGTTTGTATGATTGTTTGTTTGTTTTAGATGATACATGTACGTTGTAAGATACAACTGTAGGGGAACAAACGGATGCATCTGGAGTGCAAACAATATAAACGATTCCACAAAATAATAAAAACATTTCGCGTTTCTTATACAATTCACATGCGACATCTTACATTTAATTTTCTTTTGAGACAGATCCACGATTTTTATGACTTTTTATCTCCTCTCATGGTGGCAAATCTGAATTTGGAAGAGATCATACCATCACCGTTCCAATTTGCAGATGTTAGAGTGATAATCTGATACTCCATGCTGAAGCCAGCAGCAGTATTTGATCAGGTGTACCCCTTGGGGCGAAAAAATAGGGTACAGTCGCATTCCATCACATTTGAATCATGCTTTACCATGGCAACCGCAAGCCAGTCTGTCATCCATCTAAGCTACTGTATTCCAAAATGGCAGTTTTACATTGTGAATAATGTGGTATATTGACTTCAAGTAAATAACATGTCATGAAACATTCTTACTGCAAACATGATTGAGAAAACTTTCATAGTACTTGTCCATGAACTTACATGTTAATATGTATGCTGTAAATGGACTAGAGAGACCTGTAGGAAATTAGTTTCTTCTGTTTTTAGCTGCATATAGTATTGTAAAGTTTGTAGTGAGTTTTTTACTTGCACTATTCATCTGGGCACTTAACAAGCGCAAGTACGATAATACACCAACGGCGGTGTGCACTCAACTGGAAGAAGAAGAAGAATAAAACTTGATACTTCAGCTCATGATTTAATCTTGGCCTTGGAGCGGTAATGTGAGAATTGATGCGTGATTTGGAGTCATTATCGAGTGAATTATGCAGCTGTGTGCATTGGATTTCATTGTTCAGAACACTGCACATTCATGCTTTCATGAAAATAAATTATGAGGCAGATTCAGAGTTTTCAGAAACTCGCTGGCATACATGTACATGTAATTTGATAATTGAAAATGTTCCTGAATGTACTGTACTTATTCAAGATCTTGCACATGAATATCAGAGGGGTCAACCCTTCAATTCTTTGGCCAATAATGTCATCTTGGCCTTGAGGCGATGATATGATGCTTGATACATGATTATAGAGTCTTTAAATCAACTGAAATATGCAGCCATATGCATTGAAAATAATTCTCTGTTTAGTACTCAACACATTCAGGTATGAGTGAAAGTACTTATTCTTGACACATTAGGAGATTCATAGTTTTCAAACACAGAATTGCTTTTTGACAACCCACTTGCATGTCTTGATAAAGTCCAAAAAACTAATAATTACATGTATCATCTGAATAGACTTAATAGGTTTTGGAATTGTATGGTATTTTACTAATTAAAACTGTAAAAGGTTGAAATGCACCTTATGCTATTACACTGTACCAATTACCAAAATACATTTTGCTTTGTATGTTTAACTAGTTCTACATCACTTCACTATAAATATTAGTTTCAAATATACTCTCGGTGAAAATAAAAGTGACTAGAATGAGAGCATTCATAGAATTGAACTCCATTTGATTCTGGGCACTGTGGTCTTATTTTGTTCTTTATTTTCAGAAACTGTGTTTACCATCAGCTCCTTCATGCTGGGTAAAGATTTCTTGAAGCTACATGTACTGGTTGTCACTGGCCAATCAAAATCATTGTTGCATGCATGTCTTCTTAAAAGGGCAGACCCTGAGCCAATCAGAATGGTTGTTTCAAAATAAGCAATTATTTGCAATCGATTGCAACTTTCTTGCAACACCCCATAAATATTAAAAATACAGTGCTGTACAATTGCTGTAAAGTATCATCATCATCATCATCATCATTATCATCATCATCATCATCATCATCATCATCATCATCATCATCATTATCATCATCATCATCATCATCATCATCATCATCATCATTATTCATGATGTAGATCACAAGGTTGGTGGTTCGAGTCCCGCTGTGGCACTAATGTCTTTTGGTAAGACATCAATGTACAATTACCACTCTCGACCCAGGTGTAGTAAATGGGTACCTGATAGGATGAATTTCCTTGAAATGGTAGAGCACTCTAATGGCTGCCTTGCTAAAGCCGGGGTAATAACAGTGGAGCGCCAGGAGCATCAATTCTGACAGACATGACCGTTATATACAAGAACCCACTATCATCATCATCATCATCATCATCATCATCATCATCATCATCATCATCACCATTCAAGTATAAATCTTCACAGATGGACTACAAGGTTACGAAACCTTGTTATTGCAGCAAGAATTCACTTTCCTCTGTAATATAATACATTGTAGATCTACAATATGTACATTAAGATGCCAATCAAAGTCTTGTTTCTCCTGGTTGAGCAAGCAAGGAATGCCAGCATTCTTGGAGATGTGTTTATTTCAGATACCTGAGCTAGTAATTTGATGCCCATACATGTAGAATATTTCTGTAGCACCTTGGACGGTTACAAGTACAATTCATGCTACGTGTACATGTACCACCAGGATCGCTCTGCGCCATTTGTTTAAACTAGCCAGAGTCCCAACTTTAAATTTGAACTCAACACTAAATTTACCTTACACGATTTGTAACCCAAACTCTAACCCTATACCTAACCTTAAAGGGCCGCGGCAACTGTATGACCTACTTGTACATGTATCCCTATATTTTTTTGGGACGAAATTAAGTCGAGCAGTTGTTGATGCCTCCTTGACATTTATTGTCATATGTAGTTCGGAAATTGCCACCAAGTCACTTAATGAGATCCTGTTTTCAAATTTCTCTCTTTCAGATAACTAGAGTCCAACAATGACCCACTCAGCAGAAGTCGGCTAGGTCACGACCTGATGACCCTCGGCCATGGCGGCTTGCTTCTGTGTGCGTCTTACCAAGGAAACGGTCAGGACGCTCGATTTTCGACACTGCAATCTGCGCTTTGTGCCAGAAGAGATCTATGAATATGACGAAACGTTGGAAGAACTCTTCCTTGACTCCAATGATATCCGAGAGCTGCCAAGGGTAGGAATGCCAATATGTTTTATAATTCCACCACACGTTCTACAATCCAGCTGTCCAATTTTTGTAAAAATTGAGTTTTAATAAGTTGAACTGATGTAATCTTTGTGATCGATGTTTAGAATTGAGATGTTGATGGTTGAATTGGAAGAAAAAAAAAAGCTTGGTGTATCTTGAGCGTGGAGTATTAAAATCAGCCTAAAATTGTAGACAGTAGCTTGCACAGCTGCTGGATGTGACTTTGTTGATGCGATTTGGCTTTCCCTCATAGGAACACCTTCAAGCGTTAGGATTTTCTATGTTTGAATCTCATTACAATTCTTCCGGAATCAGATTGCAGTCAGGTTGTATGTTGTGTAAATGGACTTAACATGTAAAGTTGTATGTGTAGTGAATAAGCAAAGCAGTACCAGTGTTATTCTCCATTGAAGATTTATCCCCATTCCTATATAAAAATTTAATTTTTACATTGAGGGGAGGAGGGGGATTTTTGCTATTAATCATTTTGTTTTATAATCAGTCCTTCATATACATTGTACATGTAATTATGGTGTTAATATCAATGGTGTTGTCATGCACAGAGGAAAGCTCTGCAAACGGTCTTGTTGAAAAATCATGTATGTTGTTTAATTTTCTTCTCCCCTTGTTTTCTTCTACTAATTATTCACACACTCCTTGTTCCTCATTTTTAATAATAAATAATAATAATGGTGAAAACTTATAGAGCATACACACCATCCAAGGATGCTCATGGTGCTAGCCCAGCAACAGTTCCCTGTAATACCAGTATAGCTATAGTATACTACAAATATATATTTTTTTATATATTCATATATTTTGATATTTCATAAGTGTATATGTGAAAAAGGTAGAACTGGTACAAGATGAAGCAGGTCACTGCGTGTACATATTGATAAGCTTTTGGCACCTGGCTTTCTTCAGATTTATTTGCTATATAAATCAAACGAAATAAAACAATAATAATAATGATAAGCAACTTAACAAAACTAGAGACAATAGAATAGAATCATCATAAAGCTGTTAACCTATCAGACAGAAAAATAAAAGTTGTAAATCTATTGGAATAAGTGAAATATTATAGTATACATATGATTTATATTTTTCCACATCATCCAGGATCTGTTCCATTGTGAGCTGCTCAAGAAGCTTGGGGTCAGTGACAATGAGTTGGTCACTATCCCCAATGCTGTGGCCAGCCTTATTCATTTGGAGGAACTGGACATCAGTAAGAATGGTGAGTGACCAAAACTGCTTTCTACATGTGTTTCCCTTAAGGCTTGTTCAGATATGACGCGACAAACCCCCCCCCCCCCCCCCCCCCCCCCAGTTTTTTGTGTGTACATGTAGTATAAAGGGGATGGGATATGAGGCAGCAAAAAAAAAAAAACCACGCCAAGACAAGAGGTATATTTTTTGCTTCCCTGCGACAAACAGCAGTGGACCAGTCAAATTCTTAAAGATTTAGCGCAAAATTTGATGTCATGAGTTTGTCTGCGCAGCTTTTGATAAAAATTTTTTTTAAATTTGAGCATTCACACATTAATGCGCTTTCCCCTTACATAAGTGGCATGGTTTGCTGCACCATATCTGAACAGTTTTGCCAGAGTGGGCTAGCCCCTAAGAAAATACGGTATTATCTGGCCTTGGAAAAAGGCAGGGTTAGCATGATGGCAATTGGGTTGTCAGCACCACGGGTTATAGGCAGATAGTACAGGCCTAAAAATCTGTGCGTGAAAGCCAAAATTGATAGTCCAGGGTTAACTAACGATAGTATACAAGGCGAAGAAAACTGAGTGTATGAAGTGTACCAGTCATCTTTCTCCGCGGGGATAATGATTGTCAAAACATAAAATATATGTGTTCTTAATCATCTAAGTTCCAAAGGGACATTTGGCATATTACTGAACTTGTGTCTTGTTGCATGTGTCTGTCTGCAGGGATTGTGGAGCTACCTGATAACATCAAAAGCTGCAAGAGCCTGAGACTGGTTGAAGTCAGTGTGAATCCTCTGGGAAAGTAAGTATAATGCCCCGTGTTCAGACGCAAAAAATTTGTTGTATGGCTATACCAAAACGGTATAGCTATACGATGGATTTGTGTGTCTGAACGCTGACTAACGAAGCGATGTTTAAAGAAACGCCATATAACAAAACTGGAGTCTGAGCATCGTTTCAGACAAGAAGTCAATAAAGAATCGTGTTCCGTGTGTGTGTCTGAATGTATGGCGAACACCGAACGGTATAACTGGGCAGGGCTTAACATTAGCGCGGTCGAAAGAGACATGACATGACAACAATGTTTCTTCTGAGAGCTTGGGATGTGTGTCTGAACGGTCTGTAGGCTATACGATGAAAATTTTATGCGTTTCTTTATCGAGTTTCGGTATAACGGTTTGTGTCTGAACACGGGGATGGTTTGACCAACACATGTTTTCTTATTAAATCTCTTATCAGGAGGATCAACACTTTGTTGAAAATATTTTGATGCACCATGGGTGTCGATCCAGTTCATAATTGGTGAGGAGGAGACACTTGTTAAGGTCCTCAGCTTAAAATATCCCCCCAAATTTGGGTGATATTTTTCAGGTGTCTCCTTATCTACATTTTTTTGGGAAATACCCTGTTGGCTTTTTTAGGTGTCCTTTTATCCCTCATTTTTTTTTTTTTTTTTTGGGGGGGATACCCTATTGCGTGTCCCCCTGTCCCTCCCCCGATTGATGTCCATGTGATGCATGTGTTTCCGCAAGCAAAGGGTCATCTTTCTTTGTCAGCAATGCTACTCATTTTGAGGATACATCCATGGATATTTTTGAAACTCATATACTGTAGAATTATGGGAAAAGGACTAAAACTTGATGTTAAAAAAAATTGATGTCAAATCTTAGCACAGCTGCCATGCAGGCAAAGTGAATGTAGGTGTTCGAGAACCTGTTTTCTTGATATCAGTATCAAAAGCTTATGTTGGTTCACAACAGATATATGTGACAGGGATAGTTATGGATTGCTTTTTACTGTCCTGCATCAGGTTACCCGAAGGTTTTACCCAGCTGATGAACCTCGGTCATCTCTACCTCAATGACACTCTCCTGGACTACCTACCAGCCAGCTTTGGCCGTCTTACCAGGCTTAAGGTGCTAGAGCTCAGGGAAAACAGGCTCAAAGCTCTTCCAAAGTAAGCCAGAGGAAGGTGGTGGATGGTGATAGGATGTTGCTGATGAGTTTCATGGTCATTGTGGTGGTGGTAGTGATGATGGTGATGATGATGATGATATTGGTAATGAAGAATGAATATGAATATGATGGTGTTGATGATTGTTATGGTAATGATGATGATGATGGTGTTGATGATTGTTATGGTGATGATATTGTTGATGTTGATGATGATGATGGTGTTGATGGTTGTTATGGTGATGATGATGTTGATGTTGATGATAGTTAGGGTGATGATGATGGTGTTGATGGCTGTTATGGTGATGATGATGTTGATGTTGATGATTGTTATGATGATGATGATGATGATGATGATGATTTTGAAGAAGAGGATGTTGATGTTGATGACTGTTATGGTTTTGATGATTGTTATGGTGATCATGGTGGTGATATTGACAATGGTCATGGTGGTGGTGGTAAAGATGATGATGCTGATTGTGATGCTGCTGCTGCTGGAGATGTAAACAATGGAAATGACGATGATAAATGATCATGATCAGAAATATTGTGATAAAGATTTTGCACCTGAGTTTTTTGTGACTCAGTGATACCCTCTTAGACTACCGGTACCTGCCAGCAAGCTTTGGCTGTCTTGACAAACTCCAGGTCTTAGAGCTCAAGGAGAATGGGCATAAAGTTCTTCCAAAGTAATCTACAGGCAGAGCAATATGATGCTTGTGATCACTATGATAATGAAGGTGGTAGTGATGGTGGTATCAGTGGTGCTACAGGTGGTAGTGGTGACGGTGATGAAGGTGGTTGTGATGATAGTGAAGATGACAGTGGTGGTATCAGTAATGGTACTGGTGGTAGTGGTGAAGGTGGTTGTGATGATAGTGAAGATGACAGTGGTGGTATCAGTAATGGTAATGGTGGTAGTGTTGATGGTGATGGTGGTTGTGATGATAGTGAAGATGACAGTAGTGGTAGTGATGGTGGTATCAGTGATGGTACTGGTGGTAGTGGTGACAGTGGTGAAGGTGGTTGTGATGATAGTGAACATGAGAATGTTGGTAGTGATGGTGGTATCAGTGGTGCTACAGGTGATAGTGATGATTGTGGGGAAGGTGGTTGTGATGATAGTGAAGATGACAGTGGTGGTAGTGATAGTGGTATCAGTGATGGTAATGGTAGTAGTGGTGATGATGGTGAAGGTGGTTGTGATGATAGTGAAGATGACAGTGGTGGTAGTGATAGTGGTATCAGTGATGGTTCTGGTGGTAGTGGTGATGGTGATGAAGGTGGCTGTGATAATAGTGAAGATGACAGTGGTGGTAGTGATAATGGTTTCAGTGATGGTAATGTTGTTAGTGGTGATGATGGTGAAGGTGGTTGTGATGATAGCGAAGATTACAGTGGTGGTAGTGATAGTGGTATCAGTGATGGTTCTGGTGGTAGTGGTGATGGTGATGAAGGTGGTTGTGATGATAGTGAAGATGACAATGGTGGTAGTGATAGTGGTATCAGTGATGGTTCTGGTGGTAGTGGTGATGGTGATGAAGATGACAGTGGTGGTAGTGATAGTGGTATCAGTGATAGTAATGGTGGTAGTGGTGATTTTGGTGAAGGTGGTTGTGATGGTAGTGATGATAACAATGTGGTAGTGATAATGGTTTCAGTGATGGGAATGTTGTTAGTGGTGATGATGGTGAAGGTGGTTGTGATGATAGCGAAGACGACAGTGGTGGTAGCGATGGTGGTATCAGTAATGATAATGGTGGTAGTGATAATGGTGGTGAAGGTGGTTGTGATGGTAGTGAAGATGGCAGTGGTGGTAGTGATAGTGGTATCAGTGATGGTAATGGTGGTGAAGGTGGTTGTGATGATAGTGAAGATGACAGTGGTGGTAGCGATAGTGGTATCAGTGATGGTTCTGGTGGTAGTGGTGATGGTGATGAAGGTAGTTTTGATGATAGTTATTATAACAATGGTGGTAGTGATAGTGGTGATGACCATGATCATGATCATCATAATCATCTTTAGGACAGTAGTGGTGGTGGTTATGATGATGATGGTTAAAAAAAAAAAAATGAATGATGATGGTTATAATCTGGATGATGATGACGATGATGACGGCGACAACGACGATGACGACGATGATGGTGGTGATGATGATGGTGGTTGTGATAATGATGAATAATTATCGATATTGATATTGGTCTTGATGATGATGGTAATAATCATGATGGTGTTGATGATCATTCATATCGTCTATTTAGAGCCAGAAGGGCGTTAAATCTGAAATGATATGAGTGAACACCCTTCTGGCTCTGAACAGATGATTGTTAATTCCTTCATGATGATGCTGCTGCTACTGATCGTGATGATAAGGAAGATGACTTCTATGTAACTAGGCATGATGATGAAAGTGATCCTTTACATGTATCTCCCAATGTCTAGGTCCATATCTAGATTGACAGAACTGGAGAGACTCGATCTTGGACAGAACAGCTTCCGAGAGATTGTAAGCAAAGCTTTTATTGCTTTCACCTTCCCTAAAAAAAATATTCGTGATATAAAGAATGCTTATTATAACTTATTAAGGAAATGGAAATTTGACTAACATATTAAAAATGTCTACAGAAAAAATAGTTTTATTAGATATGCTCTTTTCCTTCCTGTAGACCTGTTAACTAAATTTATGTATAACTCTTGAAAAGAAAGTTTTCTTGACAACTCAAAAAGCTTGTAAAGAGCTTGTCAAACATAGCAATGGTTTATGTATGAAAAATGATTTCTCACAGAAATGCTGTTACCATAACTTACATGTACACTGTATGTAAAGCAGGTGAATAGGTCTTTATTCAAACTGTATTTTATACATGTTTATCTAGCAATGAGCAATTACAATCACCTGTTGCTCGCATATTATGTCATAGAAAATATATTTCATGCATTCATCGTTGCTAGATCGGGCAGATATTTTGGAATGTTCGACCTAGTAACACAAGCATATGCAAATTGCATTCTATCTATTGAATACAATAACTGGTAACAGGTGAATGTTATTATTTGTTACTAGGGATTTTATTTGAAAGGGAGCAATGCATCAAATGTTAAAGTATTGCATAAATGGCCTATTCAATTGTCAGTAACCAGTGATTCTGTAGAGAACCTTGCATAAACTATAACTGATTAGTGAAACGGGCCTGTTGCTCAAAATCATCATAAGTTCAAGTTTGTGGACAACTCTTAGAGACATATGTTATAGAATCAGCACTTCTTTCAATGAGATATCCCCAAACTTTGAGACTTACGACAGTTTTGAGAAACAGGCCTCTGATGTGTGCATGAATCATTTAGATGAATGAAAGTTAATGTGAAGTGAAAAGTTTGATGTTGAAAGGGAGTGGAAAGGATATGAGATGAGGGAGAGAACAAGAAAGAGAGAGAGAGAGAGAGAGAGAGAGAGATTAATAGTGAATGTGCCATCAATTGTTGAATGATTAGGTAGGAAACTCATACATTGTTCCTATCTGAGCACCATGTATTGTCCTGGGTAATGTATCATTTGGATTAATAGCTGCCTGTCAGTGAACAGATAATGGACTGGCATCACACCTGTTATAGACTTAAATAGTCTTTTGTTGATAGTCATGTGCTCATTGTCTTGTATTCTGGGGTATCAGTGTGGTTCGATTCTATACCCGATTCTATCAAACTAAAACTGTCTTGTGTTGAGCTGTAGCAGTTTGCCTCATTTACACACAAGTTGCTGTTATTTGTATGTGGTGAAGTCCATGTACACGTGTAGCAAGTTATTTCAGTATGAATAATGTTACTCCTTGGTTGGAAACTACTGGTAGTTCCAGACTTTGCGGCCTGTCCGCAAACCATAATTACTTTATCACCATCCATGGCATATTATATCCAGAGAAGGACTGGGTTTTTTTCTGTAACAAACATTGGAATGTCAGAAATAACGATGCACCGAAAACATGGGGTTTGTCATCAAAGTAGATATTAGAAAAGGACATTATGGTATCAATCTACAAATAGTTTGCATGAACTGCCAACCTTGATTAGCTGAAGGAATGTCATCGTCATTTGTGAGTGGACAGCTTGTTTGTCACTTTTAAAACTGTGACATTTGAAATGTGGGATGGAATACACCTGTTTACTAATGTATTCAAATTTATGCATGTTTCTCTCAAGAACCCTTGATTACCAACTATTCAGCCCACCTGTTTAAGCGTAATGGCATCTGAATAGATGAATTCAGTTTTCAACATTAGTTGTTGCTGTGTGAGGCAAGCTTCTGGCAATCTGCTTGGTTGTCAAGGGAAACATTTGTTAAAGAAGTTTGCATAAAATTAGTAAACAGGTCTACTTTGAGACAAGAGTATGGTTGTTCTGCATATGAAAGTTGTGAGAGGTTCAGGAAATTTGCTTTGATAAACTTCAATGTTAATTGAAGATATACTAGTAAACAATGGTTTGCAATGTGTTTGTTGTATGTTTGTTTGTTTGTTGTTTACATATTTAATGTTTTTGCTTTCAAGATATTTTTTTTTTAAAGTATTTAGTTTTAGTATTGCAAAATACCAAATTTTGATAAAACTCACATGCTTGGATCCCCATTAATCCTCTTGCATTGCAGATTCAAAATGGTGGCTGTTTGGCAATCCAATCCAGGGAGAGGATTTGATTGCTAGAATGGTCTGGGCTCCTTTTCATAAAACCTGTTATTAAACAGTTGCCACATTCTATGACAAATTTGCTCTCAGCCAATCAGATGCAAGGATTCCAATAGCATATAACAGTTATTATAACTTGTTATTGATAACAAGTTTTATGAAACAAGGCCCTGATTATATTATTCTCTTTTGTTTGTTGGTTTGTTATTTATTTGTTTATTTTTTGTTGTATATTTGCAGCCTGATGTGATTGGCAGTCTTACAAATCTAACAGAGGTGTGGATAGACACCAACAAGGTCGTCCAGCTTCCAAAGGTAGGTAATGTTGGTTAGTGTACTCTCAAGTCAAATGCTTACTGTACATTCTGTCCATGATCCGATTTTGGAAGAATTTGCGAAAGCATATTGGTGGGAACAATCAAACACAAAAAATATGAATGGGAGACACATGATAAACACAGGAAAAGTTGTCAAACGTTTTAATTTTTGTCCACCCCTACTTTTTTTTCCAGTGAAATATAATATGCTGATCATCTAATAATTGTCTTATCAGAGTGAAAACTATGACAAAGTCTTGACATTCTTGCCATTAAGCTGCAAGGTAATTCATTTGTGGCTGGATCAGTCATTTAAACACGTTGGTACAGTAACAAGAATGCCAAAATTATGTCATCTTTTCCAAATTTCACTTTCCACTTTTATTGTGTTTGAAATAATTGCTATCTTTCATTTTCTTTCGTTGCATTTGTCTTATCCCATTCATGACAGAGGTCCACATTTTGTGGTTTGGCCTAATATCTTTTGATGCAAAGCCCTAAAAATCATACCAAATACATGAGCAGAAAGAGCAAAAAATTCTACACAAACTGTGCCCATTTTGGTTGTGTCAATATTCGTTGTTTGATGCTGAAAATTTTTTAAAGGAAAATGAGCATTAAAATCCTTAAATTGGCAATGTGATAGAAGGTTTAAAATCACCGTTTTCCCCTGCAAATTGGCAACTTTTTGACTTCTCATCATAATTTCTGTCAATTTATATTCATTTCAGATACATGACGTTTTATAAGGAAAATGTAGCAATAAAATAAAAATGTTGGTGTTGCCAATTTGAAGAATAAAAGCTGATCAAATAAGGCTTTAAATAATTCCTGTCACGAATGGGTTATTAGTTCAGCATTATGTTCATATCTCCTTATTCATGCATTTCAGTCCTTTGGAAACCTGACTGCTCTGGTGTACTTCGATGCATCCTGTAATCGTCTGGAGTATCTTCCTTCTGAGATGGATAAGCTAGAGAGCCTCACTGATCTTCATCTCTCCAAGAACTTTCTCCATCAGCTTCCAGAAAATATTGGTAAGGAAACTTCACATTGATTCTCTGTTTTTTGGAAGCATTTCGTCTCTTTCAATTCATTTCAATCCATTTCAGTTCAATTCACTTCAATTTGGTTCGGGTTAATTCACTTCAAATCAATGTAAAAGTGAAATATATCCTCATTCAATTCAATTCAATTCAAGTTGGTTCAGGTTAATTCACTTCATTTCAATTCAGTAGTGAAATCTATTCTCTTTTAATTCAATTCAATCCATTTCAGTTCAGTTCAGTTCAATTTGGTTCAGGTCAATTCAGTTCAATTCAATAGTGAAATCTATTTACTTTCAATTCAGTTCAGTTTAATTCAATTTAATCCATTTCATTTCAGTTCAGATTAAGTTGTGTCAGGTCAATTCAATTCAATTGAATAGTAAAATCTATATATTTTTATTTGACACAATCCCAACAGGTCAGCTGAGCAGCCTGACAACCTTGAAAGCAGACAACAACCAGCTAGCCTCCCTGCCTAACTCCATCGGAGGTCTGGTCTCCCTGGAGGAGCTGATCCTGAGTGCCAACGACCTAGAGGAACTACCCCCAAGCATCGGGCTCCTGAGGAGGCTACGCCATCTAAATGTGGATGATAACATGCTACAGAGTGTGCCTGCTGAGGTCAGTATTCTGTGCTGCAACACAATTATGCTCAGGCAAGAGTTTGTTGTTTCAGTGCTAAAACCCCTAAATGTATTGTGCAAAGAAAAGCTTGTTGTTGTTGTTGAATTGGGTTTTTTACAGATGTGTATCAATCAAATATGATTACTTACATCTGGGACCGACCTTTAACGTCACCATCCGAAAGACGTGGCAAATGTAGATTCATATCTTGCCAAAGGACATTAGTGCCATGGCAGGGATTCGAACCCCAGACCTTGTGGGTCAAAGTCCGGCGACTTATCCACTGGGCCACAACACCTCTTAACAGATATGTATATATATATATATATATATATATATATATATATATATATATATATATGTATAACATCAAACCATGTGTTCACTTTCTTTGTCTGATGCTTTGCTGATTTTCACAGCTTGGTAGCTGCAGTGGCATCACCTTGCTCTCCCTGAGAGGCAACTACCTCCAAGTCCTCCCCGATGAGATCGGCCGAATCTCCAAGCTGACCGTGGTCAACCTCAGCAACAACCGTCTTCAGGCACTGCCCTACAGCTTCACCAAACTCAAGAACCTCCAAGCTTTATGGCTGTCGGAAAACCAGGTTAGCATTTTTGTGAAGTGTACCAATCAGGTATAATCACTTTGCTCTGTGTATTTTGGTTCCATGTTGCTATACTTTATTCAAAATTAAGCTTCAAATTAATATCAAAGCTGTAAAGAGATATTGAAAGTTTAAATAATAATGATAATAGTATACAAATATTGACAGCTTTGAAGGGCATGGTTGAAACTATAGCCCAAGGTGATCTTGAAAACTTTACTGTGCCCCGTAACGAAGTTGAGGAGCACAGTACAGTCTCCAGATCACCGAGGAACTATAGTTTTACTATTACCTCAAAAAATGAACAGTTAATATTTGTTTTATATACCGTATCTTGAGTGGATTCCTCAAAAGGGGATATTTCAACAAAATATGCTTGTTGAAATAGAGTGAAATGAGATATGCTCAACTTCTTGAACCTTTCAAATGAACATTACATTGACTTGTTAGTAGACTAGTTGATGCTCTCGGAGCACGCACAGGTAAAGGGCCCCACATGGAACACAATTTGGGCTCCAGGCTAGGGGGTCTCCTGTTTTGTTATTTTCTTTGTACTCCATTACCGTTACGCCATAGATGGCCGGGTATACTGTTTTAAGGTTGATTGCTTGCATTCTAGACATTCACAAATGATTTTATAAGGAGATTGTTTCAGTTTGATGATTGTGATGATAGTGACTGAATATATTTATATTCATAATGTTCATATTCTTAAGATTCTATGTAATCTTGTCTTTCATCCAGTCCAAGCCACTGATTCCTCTCCAGTCTGAGTTTGTAGACCAGATTGGAACTAGGGTACTCACATGCTTTATGTTTCCGCAACAACCACAGGATTATGATGAAGGTCAGATTTCACATTGTTTGTTTTTGTTTTGTTTTTTGTTTTTCTTTTTTGTTTTTGTTTGTTTTTTGTTTGTTTGTTGTTGTTTTGTTGTTGTTTTTTCCATGATTATCTAATGTTGATGTAGGAGAATAATTATCCATAACTGCCAGCCGTTTATATTTTGGAGACTTCGCACTATTATAGCGAACCTTAGATTTCTTTTTTTCTTCATGAAACACCAGTAAAGCAGCAAACAGAATATCCCATATTCTCTATATTGCCTTGAGAGATTTTCTCCTTTTTTCTGTGGAGGTTGACTGGTATGATTGTCCACTATTGACTCCACTGATTTCTACAACCGTGTAGGTCTGTGGATAGTGTGCCTTAATACTGACTATCTCCATTGTTTGTATATGCCCAAATTTAGATTCCTATGTGAGTGAAGGAGAGACTTTCCATCAGTCGGAGTGGGAGCAGGAAAGAGCTAAGAGATCCAAGATTGTCTTTGATGTGGAGGAGTTAGAATCAGAGGTAAATCATAGGGCTACAATGAAACTATTTCACATCATGGTTTTGAGGGATTTTTTATCTTTTCCAAGAGATCAAAGATTGTGTTTAACCCATTCGTGACAATTATTTAAAGCCTAATTTGATCAGCTTTTATTCTTCAAATTGGCAACACCAACATTTTTCTTTTATTGCTACATTTTTCTTATAAAACATCATGTATCTGAAATAAATATAAATTGACACACAACCACAGAATGTATGATGAGAAGTCATAAAGTTGCCAATTTGCAGGGAAAAACGGTAATTTTAACATTTTCATCACATTGCCAATTTAAGGATTTTAATGCTTATTTTCCTTTAAAAACATTTCAGCATCAAACAACAAATATTGATTCAACGAAAACAGGCACAGTATGTGTAGAATTTGTTGCTCTTTCTGCTCATGTATTTGGTATGATTTTTAGGGTTCTGCATCAAAAGTTATTAGACCAAACCACAAAATGTGGACCCTCTGTCACGAATGGGTTAATGTGGAGGAGTTAGAATCATTGGTAAGGCATGGAGCTACAGTGAAATCATTCTTCATCATGGTTTGGAGGGATTTTTCCTGTCCGAGAGATCCCAATTGTGTTGGATGTAGAAGAGGGATAAATTGACTTGAGACGTGATTCTGTTGTGAAATCATTGTGAATTATTCCTTGGAGTAAACTTGCCATCAGGAATATCAAATTCATTAGATAATCCTATTTTGTCCCGTTCATTTACACATGTAAGATTTTAGTAAATCAGATCATAAAAAGCCGAGCTGCTATACGAATATACTTCACTGTGCTCTACAGAGTATTATATTATCACTCTGGTAAAACATTCAAATATGTTCATTGTACTTTCATTCATGTTTTTAAAGGGTAAGTCCACCCTAGAAGTTTCACTGCTTCAGTAAAAGGAGATAAATTTGAACAGCATTTTAAAAAAGAAATGAGCAAAATCGGACAAAGAATAAGAAAATTACACTCATTTACATTTTCTAGCAGATTACTCTCGGCTCTGCAAATTGGCAACACTGATGACATCATATGCGAGCAGCTCTCCATTCACTTTGTACATGAAATTTCACATTTTCTCAATTTTCTTGAAAGTTACACATTTTCTTACCCCATAGTCAAAGTATGTTATGTAAAAATCAATTCTTCTGAACATACATTGACTATGGGGGTTAGAAAATGTGTAAATTCCAAGAAAATTGAGAAAATGTGAAATTTCATGTACAAAGTGAATGGAGACCCGCTCGCATATGATATCATCAGTGTTGCCAGTTTGCAGAGCTGAGAGTAGTTTACTAGAAAATGTAAATGAGTGTAATTTTCTTATTCTTTGACCGATTTTGCTCAATTTCTTTTTTCAAATGCTGTTCAAATTTATCTCCTTTTATTGAAACAGTGAAACTTTTAGGGTGGACTTACCCTTTAAAGAATCTTCTGGAAGGAACCTATTTCCAGTTTTCTTTATGTACTTATAATCATAGAAATTTCTAGAAGAGAAAGCATTATTCATAGTTTGTTGTAATAAATAAAACACAAAGAATCATAATAATCATTGAACATCTAGAAGAAGAACATTCTGGGACTAGTTTAACGCAGTAGTCATTTCGACGGCGCGGGTTCGGATCCCACCGCTGCCACCATGTTAGATAATTGAAGAATCTTCTGGAAAGAAGTTATTTCCAGTTTTCTTTATGTATTTGTATATATTGGATTTTATTCAGTTAAAAACTATGAAAAACAAGGACTAACAGTCCGAAGACCGACGTATGTCTTGTGTACAAATTGAAAGTATACATACATGCACATGTCAAGTCAAAATTACAGAATAAATGAAAACAATTACAACTAATAAAATACCCATGACATGTGACAATATATAGAAGGAGAATGAGACCTGTATATGTATAATCTTAGAAATTTCTATGATCATGAATACATAAAGAAAACCGGAAATAACTTCCTTCCAGAAGATTCTTCAATTATATACTAAAACAAAACAAAAATGAAATGAAAACACAAACAACAAAATTAACTGCTATTAAAAGAAAATGGATGTTCCTCTTTAAACCCTTCCACTTCTCTTTTCTCTTATCTCTGATGCAGCACCACAAGAACACAGCCAGGGCTACTACCCCTTACCCCAAGGAGACCATCAGACCTCGCTTCAGGATGGGTGTCGTTGCCGCCCCTTCCTCTAACGGTCACATCCCGGGCAGGCCGCACAGTCTCAAGGACAAGCTCCAGAGCCCGCAAATGGAACTGCTTCCCAGCAAACCCTCTGTCGATACAAAGGTGAGTAAAACTTATTTCTTTTTCTTTTTGAGAAATCTGGAATTCTTGGGAAGAGATTGTTGATGAAATGCATCTGGAAATATTGCAAAATTTATCATTTACATAAATCTGTGTAAATAACATGTTATTTAATACCTTTCTTTGTGTATTTCTTCATAGTATTCCTGTTATAGTGATCATTCAGAAACAGCAGTCGGGTATCAGATAAAGCAATTTTGAATAGTCAGATTTATATACATGTAAAAAATGAAGTTCTGCATGTATCTGTTACCTCCATAATTGTTCCATAGTCCTTAGATTGATGTTATAGTTTAGACTTGAAATGTCAGCCCTAAGTTATGGAATGCGGTAATTTTAACACTTACATATGTAGCTTTAAGAAATACAGGTAAGTTATTTGATTTTCAATACACTGCATAGGAATATCTTCCTTGCTCTATGATTCCTTTCCCTTCTCTCTATGAAAATAATGTTGACAGAGCAAGTGCCTGTATGCTATCATGTTGCACTCACCCGTGACTTGATTTTTCTTCATTTTCAATGATGAGAATATAGTGTAGGACTTGTGTTTTGGGTTTTTGTTTGTTTGTTTGTTTGTTTGTTTTTGCCTTGCTGTTTCATGTCTTGCAAGTCTTTGGCTAAAAAGAAAAATGTTCCACCAACATTTCCTCTTCTCTTTTTCTGCTCGATCCAGGGTTCCAGACGTGTCCGAGGAAGGCGTGAGCTGGAGCTCGATGGGATACGCATCAGAGAGGCAAAGGTCACAAGGCCCAGGTCACCGGGGTCAACCATCAGTGACAGTCTTCATCTTTTCCAAGCTGACAAGGTGAGAAAATTGGACCTGTTCCAACTTGTTGAGCACGATTTAACCCATTCGTGACAGAGGTCCACATTTTGTGGTTTGACCTAATAACTTTTGATGCAGAGCCCTAAAAATCATACCAAATACATGAGCAGAAAGAGCAAAAAATTCTACGCAAACTTTGCCCATTTTGGTTGCGTCAATATTCGTTGTTTGATGCTGAAAATTTTTTAAAGGAAAATAAGCATTAAAAATCCTTAAATTGGCAATGTGATAGAAAGTTTAAAAATCACCATTATCCCCTGCAAATTGGCAACTTTTTGACTTCTCATCATAATTTCTGTCAATTTATATTCATTTCAGATACATGACGTTTTATAAGAAAAATGTAGCAATAAAATAAAAATGTTGGTGTTGCCAATTTGAAGAATAAAAGCTGATCAAATTAGGCTTTAAATAATTCCTGTCACGAATGGGTTAATTTCAGTATAACACGCAATTTCCGTAGACCCTAGCCTGAGTTATCTCAGGCTTACTGTTCAATAAGTTAACGTCAACATCTTCCAGTTAAGAGATGTGATGGTCCTGTGAATTTATTCAATTCGTTTAAAGGCATTGGCTAACTTTGTGAGCAGCTCATTTAAAATATTCTCAAACTAAGATGAAACATGTGTATTAGTACTTGTATTTGTACTCAGAAACCCTGAAACCAATCATAATTTGAAATGAAAAACAGTCAATAAGATGCAAACGCTGATTTTATTAGTGTTGGTCTCACAGGACACTTTAGCTAGAGGAGCATTTTCAACCAATTCAAAAGAAAAACCGTTGGCTTCACCTCTCTCCCTGTACTATACATTATATGCATACACACACATATACACACCACTGTAGTGACCGTACTATACATGTACATGATATGCATACACATACACTGTGCAGGTGAACTCTGTGCACATGTCCTGTCTGTGCAACCGACCACTATATTTTCTTCAAACATTGGTTTACATTTTTAATATTTGAAAATACTTTCTGTCGACATTATACTTTGAAACTTGCAGACAGGTATTTTAAAACTATAACTCTTGTATTTATACCATTGTCAAGTAGCAAAATGAGATTTTTAAAAATTCTCACAATGTTAGCCTTTTACTTTAACGAATAATTTCGACCATTACCCTTGTGACCCCGTTGTGTCTTTTAGGAGAAAAGAGCTAAGGACAAGGCTCGTATCCGTCGTTCATCAAGTGCTGATAGCGATACAGAGGGCATCCCTCCCAAAGGGAAAGGATTCTTCAAAAAGGTATGCCACATTAGACTGCTATGCATCCATGGCAGGGAGTATGAATGCTTCCCCTATAAATCTATGATAATATGCTGTTCCTTGAATGAATTACTAGTTGTGTTAGTTTCTTTAATATTAGGGGTAGTGATATTCTGTCCCATAGAACTGACCACTAGGGCAGGTTTTAATGTATCTCTTATGATCATTATCTAACATCCATCTTCATATTTCTTGTATATACTTCAAAACTTTTGTTTGGTTTGTATTTTATCTTCAAGATGTGTATGGTGTCATGTAAACAATTTTTTCACCCATAGACCACTATATGTCTACATGCTTCCATGTTCTCTTTTCAGTCCAAACCTGATCGAGGTGCCCACAGTGACACGGAGGCCATTGACCCAGAATGGACACCCATGACCAGTAGCCAAAGAAGATCATTGACCATTGAGGACTCCGCTGGTCAAGATAGGTCTTCTCTTGATAACAGCCAGACACCACTGATGGAAAACCACAGGCAGAGTGCCCTGAAGAAGGACAGGACTGCCTCAAATCACAATGGAAGTGCCAGACACAAACGGTATAGTGATGGTATTGTAACCGACTATGGATTAATAGATAGAGGACAACATCCTGGGGATTTTGTGGATGGCCAGAGAATCGCCAATGGTGATGTTGTAAGAAGCGGAAGGAGGAGAAGTGATGTGCCTAATGGAAGCAATGATGCTAGGAGAAGGAATGTGAACAGAGATCCCAGACAAAGCAGCACGTCTGTTTCTGGTAATGTGGCCTTTCATGGGAAGAGAAACTCACACCAGAGACGATCAGGTTATGGGACGGATCCAGAGCTGGAAGAGCTGTATCATCATTCCCTTGAGAAAGACACTTTTAGGTTGCAAACACCTCATTACCATACACCCCCAAAGAAGTCTGGGTACTCCACAGATCCTGAACGTAGAACTCCACAAAGCAGACGGGTTGTTCAGACTAGCAAAGAACAACCTGAATCTAACCCCCATTCAGGGTATGGTACGGATTCTGAAATCATGGCATATAATGGACCTTTTGATTACAGTTCTCCTGCTGAACATCATGGAAGGTCCTCCAGAGGTGCTCAAAGGACTCTTGAAAGACAGAATCGAATACCTAAGAAGCAACCTGAAGCTTACGATGATCGCAAAGGACAGTGGGTTGATGGCATAGGATATGTGAAGGATACAACTCAAGAAAGGAAGGACGAAAATAATGATGAGAATTTACAGTGGGCTTATCCAACATTCGAGTCCAATCAAGGAACTGGATTTGATGGACAAGAAAAAGTTGAGAAAAGGTTTTTCACTGCCGAACCAAGAGGGGGTAATCATGCTAGAACAAAAAGAGCAGACCATTCTGGTGAACTTGATAGACGTGCTATGGCCAATGCTGGCTTGGAAAAAGGAGATGGACAGTTCAAGGAAGAAGGAAAAGTTGACTTGTCCTCAGAAACAGGAAGCCAGCGAGAGCTCCACTGGGACATCTCTGAAATTCTTGGTAGTTCAAGTAGAACAACTGGACAATTGAGCACTCCTGCTTCTTCTCCTCAGAAATCCAATTCAGAAGGGGTTGAACATGGAGATATTAATGTGGAGCGACCAGCAAAGAGAGACAAAAAGTTCAAATCGTCAACTCCAGGAAATGAAAGGCAGAGTAATAAAGGTTTGACTGTTGTAAATAATGGACCTGTTCCAAATGTAGCTCAAAGACTCGAGGAAAACATGGTGGCTGTAGGAAATCAAATGAAAAACCTTGAACTAAGATCAGATAGTGATATCCACAGGGATGGAAGGCCTCTCCCACCATATCCAAGGAAGAGAGATCCCAACTCACCTCTACCTCTCAGTCCAGCACAGCTGGATCACAGGGACTCTCCTGCATCACCAGTTGTGCACCATACAGGTCCTAACAAGTCATTGCAACTCCAGTATCACCCTTCAAAACATAGAAGTGATTCTCCGCTGCCTGCCTACAGCAATAGAACCACCCCTAAGGACACTGTCCTAAACACTAGAACACATCTCAGGAACCAAACCCCTAATCTTCACATTGTGAACCAAAAGGCACCGCAGAGCGAGAGACAGAAAGTGAGCGATCATTTGCCTAACCAAACTGCAAAGCGAGGAGCCATTCCATCATATGAAGAAGCTGTGTTGCGCAGGAAAGACAGTCTTGGAAAGCAGCAATCCCAGTCCCTAAACTCACTAACCAGGGACATAAGTAAGCAACTGAAAGTGTACCCCATACCCGTGGCTGCCTCCAGTGACGATCTCTTAGCTAACAAGGAAAGACTGGATGTCCATTATACAACTCAGGCAAGGCCTTTCAATGAGCGACTCAACGATGAGAGGGATGATTATGAAGTTGTGGATGATTGGCGTCAGGGTCCTCAAGCAAAGGACCACCAGCTGCAGGGGCAACCTCATGACAGAAAACCTCGGTCATACCCTGACACCAGGCCAGGACGAGAAATTCAGTTGAAAGGACACAGTGGAGATGATGCATTGGTGCATCAAAATCTGAATGAATTGCATGTCCCTACTGGTCAGACTCCAAGGCAGCCATCAGAGAAAACTGATACACTGCCGAGGCAACATACTCCAGGTGATGTTGGTCATCAACAAAGGAATAGATATGGACAGAGGGATGAAAACTGGAAGCTAGAGGCTGATGTTAATAGAAACATTCCAAGGGGAAAATCTCCTTTACCACACTATGCAGCTCAGAAAACACCAACTGCCAAAGAAGAACTGCCATCTACCTACCATGATGGAAGACAGTCTTATCTCTCAAACCATGACCAAAGGTCAAGAGATTTTAATCACACAAATCAAGAAAATGACAAAAGGAGGTATTCCGATCATAACCAAATCAGACCCAGGGACACCGATCACTACAGTCAAACTGGTGCGGTGTATGACACCCAAAGAGACGTCAATCACAACAGACCTGAAGACACCAGATACATCGGACAAAGGGACACCAGGTACAGTGGCCAGAAGACTCCTACTCACATCCAGGATGCCATGGCCGATCAAGTTCAATCAGCACCGACCTACATAGATAGGAGAAGTCCCATGGAGAGTCATCAACCCAGTGGAGTTAATGAGGATAATTGGAGGCAGCACTTACTGAACAAACTTTCCAAGAAGAACATGGCGCCAGGAGATGACCAACAGGTATATCTAGTGTTTTTACTATCAAACAAGAGATCCAGCACTCTACATTGATGGGTTGATTGTGCATACATTCCCCCCTCCCCTTATGGTCTATGACTTGAAATCCCAATTAAAAGATGAAATGAAAAAAAAATATTATTATATATCATATTATATCACCTTTTCCCCTCAGAGTCCACTTTTTCACGACACATGATATACATGTAACGATGTAAAATTATCCCTATCATGGAGAGATAATGGTTCAATCCAAATATTCATGTAAGGTAGGAATCAACATGCTGTAGATGGTGTTAATGCACTCCTACACAGATAGGCTCATAGTAATTGTGCTATCCAGAACGTAAGGGAGAATCGATATTTCCTCCCCAAAAGGTTTTCCCTTAAGTACAAGTTTTTAAGCACAGAAATTCGCCTTAATCCGCATTTAAACTAATAATGATGATAATAATTGATAAACGGTAATCAGTACAAATACCAATAATAATAATGAAAATAATGTTAATAATAGTAAAAATAATGATTAATAATGACAACAATAATAATAACAACAATAATTATGATAATAATGATAATAATGATAATAAAAATAATAGAAATAATGATAATGACAATGATGATAATAATGATAATGATAATGATGAAATTAATAGAAATAATGATAATGACGATGATGATAATGATAATGATAATGGTAATAATAATGATAAAAGTAAAATGATAATAATGATAGTTATGATAATACATTGTAATGATAATAATGATGAATGACGTTGATAATAATTTGTACTTTGTCCCTAGACTCCTGTTTCTATCAGACGTCATGGAGAGCACACCAAGTCCACTGTTCAGCAGAGAAGATTGCATGTTCTTAGAGCAAGGATGCAGAATGAGATGGTGAGAAATAATGAAACTCCAGCAATGCCTTGTTTCAGCTCAATTAGACTCAGTTTGCTTCACAGTTTCAAAAGTGAACCAGGGCGGTCCACGTTTTTTTTTAGCATGTTGCTGCAAGCTGCAAAATTTTCTGTGCAGCGTGCTAAAATTCTGAACAAAATGCTGAAATTTTGCACAACATCCTAAGAAAAATGGTGACATGCTAAAAACAAGGTTTGTGTTAAATGTATATGATTACAATTTGTGAACCACAAGGCATCTAGAATCCTAGAGCTTCCAGGGCCTTCAAGCAGGCCCTGGACCTTGGCTGTAAGGGACTTCGCGCTCCGTGCATGTTGTTGTTGAATTGGATTTTGACAGACATGTATCAATCAAGTATGATTATTTACGTCTGGGACCGACCTTTAACGTCACCTCCGAAAGACATGACTCGGACTCGAACCTGGGTCCACTGAATCGGAATATAACTTACACTGTTAGCTGGATTACACCACAACGCCCAGTTGTGATGTATGCTTCATGCACATAGGTAGATGTTTTTATGCAACATGCTAAAATTTCACGTGGTGGACCACCCTTGTGAACTTTCAAATATTTTAATTGTCCGAGCATTTTAATTTCTTATTTCTGAGGCATGTCAGCATGTGCTATGTTATTTTAATGATCATGTTTTGGGGTTAGATTAGATTAATCAGGTTGTTTGGAGAACTAGGCTGCATTATAAAGAATTTCTTCCTCTGTAGATTTACATGTGTAGACATATTGACTGAAAAGTAATATTTGATTTGAAAAGAAGGATTGAAAGTCATTTTGCTATGAATAGAAGTTGTAATCACATTTTGTTTTCTGTGTTTTGTCCCTTTTGCAGAAATCTGGCGATGAATCAATAGATGAGGTCTTCCATTCTCCCTCGCTGCCGTCACGCTCTCCTGGCTTCAAGCATCAGTCAAATGTTCTGCCCTACAATGCACAGCACCATTCCCATTCCCAGCACCAATCACCACAGGACCAGTACAGCTCCGATGGCACTCCAGGGACCAACAATCGCCTGTACCAGCACCAGCACCAGCACCAGCACTACCACCAACCTCCATATCCCACTCCTGACACCCATGAGTCTCCTGGCCAGAAGACGTGGCAGGAGGAACAGGTAAGGAAGGGCCCTCCACCAGGGTATCAGCAGCACCATCACCACCAGAGGGACTGGTCTCCTCCCACCCAGCAAGGGAAACATCCTGCCCAGCAGATGATGGACCATGTGGATGTAGCAGAAACTCGGAGAGGTATGTATATCTCCCTGTACCAGTTTGCTTGTATGACGTTCTCCAGCACCAATACCTACACAGTTAATATCCTTTACTCTACTCATATTCCTTGACACAAGTAATTATTTGAATAGAATACTTTACCTGCCCCAACCTACCCTAATCCTTACCCTATATCTTTGATGCTTTAAGCCTGAAGCAGTTATGGCAAGAGCAATTGTCTTTGTCAATTTCTTCTTCCACCATCGCCCAGAATGTTTAGTCATTTGTTTACTCAATTTTTGCAATGTGATTCATATTGGGTTTTTTTTTTTTATTAAATGTCTTTGCAGGTTATATTTCAGAATTCATGTTTTGTTGTATTATTCTGTCCCTATCTTCTTTTCTCTCTCTCTCTCTCTCTCTCTCTAACAATATATCTCTTGATAAATGCATCCTTTACTCCCTTACTTTAACAGGTACCCCACCAGGTAGCTCAGGGAGCTCCACCACTGGCTGCAACGGGCGAGGCTTTGCCCCCTCCCCGAGCCTCCAGCGGCGCTTGCCACCCTACCACTCCCCTGCCACCCAATCCCACTCTCCTCTTCCTGTCCGAAGAGCCGACCCAGATGGCATTGGAGGACCCAAGATGGTGAGTTGTGACAAAATATTTGAGTTTGACCCACACAGGGGAACATTGGTATGGTGAGCTGTGCAAATTTATATGGCTGCCAACCTCTATAGTTGAGGATAGAAAGCACTCTAATAATCAACAAATCTTGGAAAATGTTTTCTTTTTACACCCTAGGATGATAAAATATCTTATTTCCATCCCATTCCTTCAATTGGTTCTGAATTATCTTGATCTTGTGAAATTCTCACACATGAGTCGGGAAACACTACTTTCCTATTGCCAGCAATTTCTCCTGTATAGGCCTATGTGAAAGCAAGGTTATCTAGTATAACCTTGCTTTGTGTAGAAGAGAGTTTGACGATATCTTTATATTGACTTGTATGTAGTTATACACAAGTTGCTTGTGAATTTATTGTCTGATTGATGACACATATATATAAGTGCAAAGATAAGATTCAACCCCATGACACTTGAAGTGATTTTTACTTGAAATAAATTTTTTGCACTGTTGTCTGGAGTTGCAAAGAAAACAAAAAGAGAAGTGAAAGTGTGAAATGAAAATACAAACTTGTAATGCAAATAGGCTTTGTTGATTTCAGCAAAAGCAGTTGTCTATGTCCTTGTAATCAGCAAAATGTCAGCTTACACAGTAATAAGCATTCAAAGATTGTGATGACAAGTGCAGTTTTGCCATGTGTATGTTTGGTGTGGATGATTCAGAAGGACATATTCTTGTATGAAACAGCAGAAAAAGCTTGTTTGTAAGAAGATTTAGAGAAGATTGTAGTACTAATTCTTGAATTGTTGTACTGTTATGTATTTCAGGATAATTTAGGAATTGCAATATACTGTATGCGATTTTAAGATATGAGGATGAAATATTTTAGATCTCTTTTCTGTCCGTAGATTCCTTTGGTGATCTACAAGAATCCAGGACTAGGTTTCAGTATAACAGGAGGGCAGAATTCACCAGGGAATCCCTTCCATCCTGAAGACATGGTATGTTTAAAATGAACATTGTACAAGTTTTATTACTATTGCTTATCCTGATGGCTTTACCATTATCATTGCTGCTGTCATTTTCGTTATCAGGGAGTTTCGCATCCAAGTATGTGACTGCTGGTCAGTCATTCCATGTACGCTTGCTTATATCCTAAAGAACAAAAATCTTTGCCTGCTCAAATGATCAAATCCGAAGAACTGCCTCTCCTGTAGAAAACAAGAACTGTTCTTCTCCAAAATTGTGTCTGTTCTCAATGTAGGACACGGCTGAGTAGCCTAACAATCAGCGATTAATATGTAAAATTTTTGTTCTTCGGATTTGAGCATGCACACACAACATGCTCGACTGGCAGTCGCGTGTTTAGTTGCTAAAACTCTCTATTGGTACTAATAACATCACCAGTGTGACAGTGATCCTCATCATTGTCGTTACCATTGACGTTTCCAGCAACATACCATTGGAGATATCTTTGCCAAGTACCGTTAGTGCTGTCGGTGCCACTGATATGATGTTTGCATGTTTTCTTGTTGTATCATCAATTCCATTGCTGCTAAAGGTAATCTTGGGTTCCAGAAATGAGAAGAAAGAGGAGGAACAGAAGAAGAAGAAAGAAGAAGAAAGCAAAAAAAAAAAAAAAAAAGAAATAAAGAAGAAAAAAAGGAGGAATAAAGAAAGAAATCAGAAAGAATAAAGAAAGAAGAAAACAAAATGAAGAACGAAATAAAGTAGAAAGAATAAAGAAGAGGGAAGCAGAAAGAAGAAGGCACAGTGAAGATACGGGGAGAAAGAAGGTAAGAAGAAAGGAGAAGAAGATAGAAAGATGAAAGAAGGGAGAAGAAAGCAGAATGAAGAATTAGAGAATGAAAAACAAGCGAGCACAAGAAAGAAAAGGAGATAGAAAGATGAAAGAAGGGAGAAGAAAGCAGAATGAAAAAACAAGGGAGCACAAGAAGGAAAAGGAGAGTGAGGAGGACAAAGAGAGGAATGGTTTGCAACTTGAAATGACAATTGCCATTTCCCTAAGTATTAGCTTTTGCAATGAATACCATTTTTCCCAGTATCATTATCACTTCCTTTTAAAAAATGATTTTGCATTAAAATTGCTGTAATCTTTGTGTTGTTTTTCCCATGCCATGACCATCAATGCTACCACTACCAATGCAATTTCATTGTTATTGACTTCACTGATCCCATTGCTCTTGTTTAAACATCTCTTTAAACATTGCCCCAACTCTTACCCTGACATTTGCCATTTCCAAAACCTTTCTTTTACTTTTTATCATGTTCATTCTTTACTATTCCTGCAAACATTGTGTTTGCAAGTACTTTTATCAGCTTTTTTTTTTAGTTGCCATTACTTTTTGATCATTGCCACAGCTATTTCTTTTACCTGTATTGCATCGATTCTTAAAGTTTATGTACCGTTTGGTAGCAAATATAAACCTGGCATGACACTAATTATAGTTGTCGCACATGTCTGCCTTGCTTAAAAAAGATACCTTTGTGAGATCATGTCATATTCCATTCATGATTTTCTGTGAATTTCTGTGTGAATATATGAAATTAAAGCAATGTCATGGTTACACTCTGGCCTACACTTGCGCTGTGACTGCTCCCCACACAACATTCACAGTGCTTCATACACTTGTCGCATAAACAGGACCCATTGGTTTTCACTCATGCTGGTACTATGTGACTTTACATCGCTGACCTGAGATCAAATTTTTTTTAGCCTTTCATTTGTTTAATGTTCAACTTCAGGAGGAAAAATCTTTACAACATCTTAGTTTTGCTTCTATTTTGGTACTATCCAGCTGAAAGCAGGGAAATCTGATGAAGAGTTTAGAAGAGCCTACCAAAACTGTATATAACCTTTAACCATTTTGAATACCGTTGCTTATTGTTATTGCCAGTAATATTAACATTTCTCAAACTTAATTTTGCTATCATCATTGCCATTACAGTTCACACTAGTAAGGCTTGACATTAGTGGGTGCCCAGAGCACATGATATAGGCCTAGGAATCTGGTACTAAAAGATGTAAGAGATTTGATTGCACTGAATGTCATTGCCTTTTCCAGGCTACCAAAAATTGTGAATTGTACGTTTGCTGAACAGAGTGCAGTTAGTCCCTGTGGTTTCATGAGTGTTTGAGTGGTGGCCAAGTTATAGAGGAATTGGGGAAATGTTTATGATGTTTGCCTGTATGCACTTGTTGTTTGTTGGGGGCTGATCTATGTGGCACATATAAACATGGTTATGTCACTATTTTATATTTCATGAAGTGCAGCATAGCAAAACAAGCATGTGAAGAATTAGAGAGTTAGTTGCAGTTAAGTAGAAAGCACACACAAACTTTTCATGTTGGTATCGAGTTTTGCCATTACCAGGATCACTTTGCCAACACTTTGAAACCCTTCACCACAATGAAATGCTACATTGCTGTGACTTATGCTGTCACTATTTTCAGCCTCTTGTTCATTTTAACGGAAGCCGTAAATGAGAATTCCTTTGTCTTGCAGTCTATATTTTGACTTGCTCCCAAGATGCTACAACCGATGAAACTGATAGTTCTGAAAATTTTGAGTGTGTCGATTTCTGTGCTTTTTGTTCAGTGGTCACAGTGAATTATTTTTATTTGAAGTGTTAAATTTTTGGAAATAGTGTGAAAATTCAGACTGTGGATATTCCTTGAATGTATAGCTATCATCCAACAATTTGTCTTTGAAACATCTTTTTTTTTTTTAAAAATCATATTGATCACTTTTTCCTCCATCCGTTTTTCAGGGTATCTTTGTGACCAAGGTTCAGCCAGATGGTCCTGCAGATCACTGCCTGCTTCCTGGAGACAAGATTCTCAACGTCAACAACCAGGACTTCCTTGACATCGATCATGAGGAGGCTGTCCAGATTCTCAAGAACAGCAACCCAGTA
This sequence comes from Echinometra lucunter, assembly GCA_029962745.1. Taxonomy (NCBI): domain Eukaryota; kingdom Metazoa; phylum Echinodermata; class Echinoidea; order Camarodonta; family Echinometridae; genus Echinometra; species Echinometra lucunter. Next base: position 28,727,626 of record CM057157.1, read on the forward strand.
TCAATGGTGATCAGCAGAGAAACGTGAGAGCATTGTAAATCTTTACAACCATGACTTCAGGACTTCATCACCATGAGCAGGCAGGCTGTCCAGATTCTCAAGAACAGCAAGCTAGTATCAATGGTGATCAGCAGAGAAACAGAAATGCTTCCTCCAGCCATGATGTCAACAAGCAGATCTTCCTTGACATCACTTATGAAGAGACCAAGTGCCTGAGTAAAGTATCTCGGTAACCAAGGTGATCATCAAAGAAAGAGAGTATTGTTCATTTCAGTTGTCAACAAACTCAACATGGATCATGAGCAAGCATTCCAGATCCTTGACTTCCCACCAGTCATGAGCAGAGAAACTTCAGAGCATTGTTCAGCCCTTGGACAGACAGGAGTACTCCAGATCTTCTTCCTTAAACCAAGTTTTCTGCAAAGAAACACATGTATTGCAAGTAATACTTAAAAGTCCAGTGCAACAGTAGCTTAATAAATTTTTGCAATTCCCTTTTTTAAGAATAAGAAAATGTTATAAAGATATAATGGTACTTCAGCAGTTCATACAGAGTTATTGGCAACCTCTGAAACAAGCATAATGTTACTCAGTTATACTGTTCAACCTCGGATCTATAGCAGACTTATTTTTGCAGTGTAGTTACATTGGTATAAATTGTTTTGTGAAGTATATATCACACATGTCTGTTGTTTTGGAGTTGATAATCTGGGCCCCGTTTCATAAAACTTGTTATCAGTAACAACTGCCACATTTCTATGACAAAATTGCTCACAGCCAATCAAATGCAAGGATTTCAGTGGCTTATAACAGTTATTGCAACTTGTTATTGATAACATGTTTTATGAAATGGGGCCCTGGAACTTGGTGTGTTTATAGTGACCAAAACGGTATAGATGATTAAAGTTTACCAATCACCAAAAAGGCATTTTGCTCTTTATGCAGAGGGTTCTATGTCACTATACTATATTCAAAATATGAGCTTCAGACATTACTTCTACAACAAGATATTCCAAGTCCAAATATATTCTCGGACAGGAAGGTACATGTACATGTAACTAGTGTTTGTGCTTAACCCATAGAGGTTCAGTGTCACCTTTAGGCGACGCTTTTGCAGTATCTGTTGGTCTAGAATGCTGGGCATTACACATTATACATGAGCAGAAAGAGAAAAATTCACTGAAAAATTTGAGTCCATTCCCAATGCCATATAGTGTGGCATTCTCGAATCAGAGCAATTTAATTATAACTAATCATTCCACTCCCTAAATTGACAATGCAGTGAATATAACATAATCCCTCTTTCCATGTTCAAATTGGCAATGTTTGATTAAATTTTACAATTATAATTCATTTTGGTTCATGTTATATCCATATTTATTTTTTTCAAACTATGTAAGAGTGGAAGAAAAATAATAGTTGTTGCCAATTTGAGGATTGAAAATGATTAATTTAGACCTCAAGAAAGCTCTGTACCTCTATGGGTTAAATTGGAGCATCTATGGTTTTGAAGTCCGACTTTGGTTCCATCCATTGGGTTTAATGATATGCTTCATTATCTTCATACTTGGTACTTTTCAGCCATTAACCCCAAGAATACCAGGTAAAGGTTTTTAAAAGTTTATTTTATACATTCTAACTCTACACATTGTTTTTTAGGTGACCGGCACCCTTCATTTATTCAAAAATTTTCTTAGTGGACCAAAAAAAGCATTCTTCTCCATACATATTTTCCATGTAGTACATGAAATACAGTGTATTCATCATAACATTCCAGAATGTACATTTTCCATGAAAACCTAATACCTAAAGTCCATTTGTAATTTTAACATAGAAGATATAGAACTTCATTTGTATGTTTATTTACACATTTATTTATTAAGTTTAGAGCTTGTATTAAGCCTTGCGATATCCTCGAGAAACCTTGAAAAAGAAGCACTTATCACTTAATTCTGTCTGTTACAGGGGCCATAATCTGAAATCTAGGTTATTTTCTATTTAAAGGAAAATGTTTGACAAACTAAATGAAAAGTGCACAGTAGTCACACCTTCCACTAGTTGTGCCGACTGATAAATATCCAATGAATTGTCGCAATTTTGATTTGTTATTATGATAATGATAATAATAATAATAATGATAATAGTTGCAATATTGTTGCAATCTGTGAGTATGCTAGTGTTTTGTAACAGTATGATAGCTGTATGGTGTATCATTATGGAAAAATCTTACATTATTGATGACATCGGGCTCCAATTCAGAAAACTTATCAGTAACAACTGCAACAATTTTATGACAAATTTGCTCCCAGTCAATCAGATGCAGGGATTTCAGTAGCTTATAACAGTTATTGCAACTTGTTATTGATAACAAGTTTTATGAAACAGGGCCCTGATCCCTAAGTTACTACTCGTATATGCACTGTCATGACGAATAGATGAATAGGAACCTTGGAAAGATATTTGAGTAAATCATGAACTGAAGATTGTGGATTCAAAAGGCATCTGTGAGGAGTTTTTGTATGATTTTATAATTTAATCATTGATTAATTAATGTGTCAGTTGTGAAGTGCCTATGCAAAAGTGTTCTTCAGCGAAACATGACTTCGAGACTGCAAGAAAAATAGCGAAAAGAAGTTTAAAAGGAGTGGCCATGTTTTCCAGCTGGAATATTCCAAAGTATGCAGCTTAAGAACTCAGAATTTCATGGAGAGAGTTACTAGATAACCTTGAAAAAAAAAATTCCTGTCATATCAATTGATGAATCAGTACTGAATTTTTGTATTGTTTTTTGTATTCATGGCATACATGTATATAGCACACACCAAAGAGAGGTAGAGTTGAAGATAGACTCTGTACTTGATGCTTTCTAGATTCGCACTATTTGTCTGTATCTGTTATATGTTCTTGCGGTTTGTATTCACATGTATCTAGTAGAGATATTTTTTTTGCCAGTCTGTGGGGTCAAAGAAGTAACAATATCAGTTGATCTTTCTGTCTTTTTTTGGTTTTGTTCATGATCATATTTATATTATTTTGAATTGAATTTGAATAAGGAAATAAATGATTAATTTTAGTGTCATTGACTCAACAAGTTGACATGATCCCAACTCGGGCAGGGGTCTATGGAAATATTTCACCAAAATAAAATCGTACTCCATGGGTGACAGAATTATTTCTATTTACCTTTTGTAATGCCATTAAAGGTAGTTAAGACGTCTGACATGTAATGTTGTTAGCTGTCATGAACTTCTGAAATCTCCAAAAGTCTTAAAAGGAAATAATATGAAAAGACAACTGCTTCATAACGTTATTTATTATTTGTTAGTTGAATTATTGATGAATCTTGACAGTCAACTGATGTTTCTTTTTTGGCTTTCCTGATAGTTTCATGTACATGTAGTGATGTGGTTTACAGGGCTATAAAAATAGCACAAATTAATGAATTACATTTCTTCTGTAAATATTCAATTTTGTATGTATTGTATATACTATTTTAACAAATATATTCGTAATTATGACATTTGATTGTTTTGTATGGATGAACTAACCTTTTCCTTCAGGTGGGCATTGGACAAGGACAAGTGACTTCATATCCACAATATATGCCTTGTGTCAATTAACAGTTTGTGATTTATATGTGGATATCATGCTGTTTTAATCTGATTTGAAAAATATTCGCTTTGGATTAGGAACTGTGGTGCTATTTTCGTAAGCAGTTTTCACTCTAGTTTTCAGTGCAGAAGTACTTTGAAAATCTTACATTTTTTGACCTGTAAAATGGGATTTAGTTCATACTATTTTGCTATCATCTTTGTAGTTCATGATGAAACATACTATGTATGTACTTCCTCATGTTTGTGTATTATACAACAAATTTCTAGATCCTGATCAATTAATACAGTCACATGTAATTTATTTATTGAGATTAATCTAATTAGATTGTGATTGGGGACAAATCCCAAATCGTATTGAGAAAGTATATAGTCAGTAGACGACTACGCATGTCTATGCTTTTGACTTGTTCAAATAAACGGCAAAGCCCGTGCATTTTTTGCACTCAAATGAATGTTATATGAGGGGAGGAAAAAAGGCAAAAAGCATGATCCGTTTTGCTTCCCGGCAGCAAAAAGATGCGGACCAATCCAATTCTTATAAAGTTAGCATAAATATGACACGAGTTTGTGCAGCTTCTAGCAAAACTCTCTTATTTGGGCAGGAACCTAAACTTGGATTTACTTTCCATCTATAATGACGTCAAGGATCCAGGAGTTTCTTTGTATAAAATAACTGTTGCATATCTTCATTTGTCATTCTGTCATCAATCCTGCCTTAGCTTTTGATAGATAAATAAGGCAAGTCCAAGCTATACGTAATTATCACAAAAAGTAAGCATCCCCCGATACCTTTTAAATATTACCTGGTAAATGTTTGGACACACAATATTTACATGAACAAAAAATGAAGAGATTTGATAAGACTATACATGTGTTAACCCTACATTGCATTATGAAATGCAACATTTTTTACGGCCTGCAATAAAAGCCATAAATTTTTACCAAAAACGTCAGTTGTTCCTCATTAATCAATTAGATTATGAATGAGAAAATTGTGCATACTTTGATTTTTTTACCCAACAAAGTTTGTAGAGCTCTATTGAAGTGTTTCAGGAAGGAACTTACTTTTTGTGTAGAGTGTATCCCCCATGTTACTGATCATGGCTCGGATGTCGGTATAGAACGAGATTTTTTTATATAATTACACATGTTTATCAAAGTTAATAACCCTTGTAAGATTATAATCAGACAGAATGTGATGTGAAGGAACATTTTTAGGTCAATTTATTAATGTCCAGAACTCCACAACTGTGCACAAGTAGCACAAGACTTTGTAGCGTATGCTGTACCTAATAGTTTGGACTTACCTGATATTTGGAAGCCCAGTAACAGCTAATAATGGCAAGTACACATAATTTGCATTTTTTTAAAACCTTACCACACAGACTTGGCAATCAGTTCTGTAGATTTTAAGAAAGAATTGTTACCTAAGTCACTAGGTTATGAAAAATTATGATATGCTTTGACCATACTATATTTGAAGTTCAATTTAGTACAATGTAGAAACCTCCTTCCCTTAAAAAGAAGAGGTGGTGAAATTTGTTGTGGGGGATGTTACTAAATTTGATTATGAATGCCAAGGTTTATAGAATACCTGTTGAATAATTGGTGGGAAATGATGCAGATATCAGGCTTTTCGTAAAGTACTCATAATTATGGAATCTAATGGCATTGTATAACCTTTGTATATCAGCAACATTAGTTGCAAAGGGTAAGTAACATATCGATTGCACATTTTTGTCGAGATTTCCTAATATTCAAAACCCTACCCCTTTCAGATTGGCCCTATGGTGGTATAAGGGACAGTTGGGGCTTTTGAAGCTGAAATTGAAATTTTATCCCCATCTGTTGAACAGTTGTGGCGCTATGGCATGCATTCCTCAGGTATTTGGCAACAAACGACCCCCCCCCCTTCAGTTTTCGTAAAAGCTATTTAAAATCCCTTTCAAATTGTTCTTATATTGACATATTCAGAAAGGTTACATACGAGAGGCCATTTAAATCTGGCAAATTTTTTTCTATATCCAAGCAACGTAACGTCCAGTGACATCTTGACCTTTGAATATTTTCTACATCATTGCGTTCCAGTGTTTCTTGAAGTTGGCAAGAAAGCTGATTTTTTTTTTCAGTCTTTTTGGCCTATGACTTTTAAGTATCGGTACTTCAGAACAGTAAAATGCCCATTGTGCATGACATCTTCCATTCCATAACATCATATTCAGGCAACATCATCATGATACTGGGTAGCAAAAGCATTGTGTGGAATGGAAGGTGTGTACATAATGCGTGTTATGCTCTGAATGAAAAAAAATGTGAAAAAATGAAGAAAAAGTCAGCCTTTTTCAAAACATCATGAGAAGCTGGATAGCAAACAATGTAGAAAATAGGTCAATATACAAGAGGTCACTGAATATTGTGTTGAGAATTGAAACAATGCCCCTCCTCTTTCAAAAAAGATAAAGAAAAATGATGGCATAAAAACCTTTCTAAATATGTCTATATTAAAAAATGTGGTTTCAAAATATCCCCCCCCCCAAAAAAAAGAAAAACACAAAAAAACAAAACGAAAAACAAAACAAAAAACAAAAACAAAAAGGTGCTCATTTTGGGTCCATGTCTGTAGAATACATGCCATAGTGTAAAACTGTCAGATAAATGGGGGTAAAATGGAAATTTCAGTGCTTGAAAACCTTCAATTATCCTTTATATCATATCAAGGCTAATTTGAAGGGGGGTTGATTTTTAGGGGGGGGGGGGGCAAAATCGTGACAAAAATATGCAAGTAGATTGTCACTTTTTAAAGGCTAATGTTGCTGAATTATATGGAGGTTTATGCCATTGAATTTCATAGAGGAAATACTTGAAGCCTGAATCTCAAAAATTCCCCTACCATTATCAACAGGTTTTTTTTATGGACCACACGGTACTCATAATAAAATTTGGTAACATCGCCCAATACAGCAGATATCACCGCCTCTTTTTTTTTGGGGGGGGGGGGTTTAACAGAATAAAGGAGACTGCAATAAAACACACAATACAATATATATTTCCTGTTTTTAATTTGATTCATTCCACTTGTTTATGCATTTTTTTTTTTCAAAGTTGTGTTTTTTTGATATAGATGGAAAAATGAATTAATACATTTTAATTAACATGTATATAAGTAAATATATGTATATCCCATGTTGTCAGTTTGATCCTGTATCCCCCCCCCCCTTCCCCTGAATATTGGGGTCATTTTCCATGTTATGGGGATGTCAAGTGCCCTTATGCCAAACATTTGCTCCCCCCCCCCCCCATGCTCTGGATGATTTAGGGCATTTTAATTTTGAGGTGTAATTTGGGTTCAAATGGGTAGTAGTCATAATGAACGGCTGAGGAAAGTTCCCCCTTCTAATTATCTAAATAGAGTATGCAGACGTTTCTTAATTCGTTTTTTTTTTTGGGGGGGGGGTTGAAAAATTGCTTGAATTTATGTTTAATTATGAATTTTTGTTGGGAGTTGGTACTATGGAAAGCTGCTTTGGCAACACAACGCCTATTGTTTTGTCCATATACAGACGTCTTATTTCAAACAACCAAAAATCATAAAAATGCAAGCAAATTAACTCTAAAACCATTGGGCTTTATGGGTGTCTAATAAACTACGGGGGGGGGGGGGGGGGGGGGGGGCTTTTTTGGCCAGAATATAATTTGGGGGTATTTTACAGAGAGCAATACATTTTTCAAAATTTGACTCTAAATTACACCTTGAGAAAATTAAAATGCCCCAAAAATTAACATGAAACACGGAATGTAGATTTCCTTTCTTCTACACTCAGAGCAATAGAATAAAAAGAAATTGGAGGTGGGGGTGGCTAAAGGGCACTTCTTCATAAAGGGGGAGGGGTTACATTTCCCATACCTTATCCTACCAAACTCTTCACAATGGTAAAAATTGACCCCAATTTTTAGGGGCATCTGACAAACACATTCTGAAAATGATTTTTAAAATTATTTCCATCTGACAAAGTTAAGTACATGGGGTAAAATCGACTCAACTTTGGGGCTTGTTTCGGGGGCCCTTGGTCCTAAACCTGACATTCCCTTGATGTTATACTTATTAACTGTGGATTTTGTATTTTGCCTACTTTTAAAAAATTCACATTAATAAAGAAATTAATTAAATTAATTTATCTGAATGGTATAAGGTCATACAGAATTGTCCTTCCAAAGGGGGCTTTGCAATGAAAGAGAGAGAGAGAGAGAGAGAGAGAGAGAGAGAGAGAGAGAGAGAGACCTATTCCCTTCAAGTTGGCACAAATTTGGCATTCTGAGGCATTTGAACTAAACATGTAAGTTTTAACCCCGCCCATCAATTGTTTTTTCTTCTTTGCATTGTTAGCTGGGCATTCCTAAAGCATGAATATTGACCAAAAAATAACATTCTGAAATTTTGAAGTGACCATATTTTTTTGTAAGTGCTACATCAAATTTATTAATATTTACATATTTTGAATTGTAAATACACTGTATATCCAAATCAAATTTATCATTTTCCATTTTCGAGCAACGCAAAACTCAATGACATCTTTCAGGACACCGACTTTTAGATAGGGAAATCTGGAGGGCAAATTTGGTGAATCTTAAAGCTGGCAAGAAGCTGATTTTCACTTTTTTCAACTGATCCTGAAAAATATAAATTTTGATAGTAATTCATTCAGAGCAAGAAAATACCCATAGCAAGCATGACATCTGCCATTCCACAACATCTTATTCAGGCAACATCATCATGAAACTGGGTAGCATAAGCATTGTGTGGAATGAAAGGTGTGATAAGCAAGGAGTACCGACATGTTCTGAATCGCGAGTCGACATTCTCAATTGTATAGTTTTTGGTTTGTCAAAAATGAAATCAACTATTTTGCAAACTTTAAGAGAAGCCCAAAATCAAAGGATAGATATATCCCTTGATCCACAAGGTTAAAGCAAAGCTCAAGAGGCCATTTAACTTGTTGTTCAAACCTGGAAATCATTACAACCTTTGATTGGTTGTGTAATTTTGATTTTGATTTTTTTTTCATTTTAAATAAACTCAATCTAGCAATTATAAAAATATGTTGGGGGGGGGGGGTTATCATTGAAAAGATTATGATTTTGTCACATGCTTGAGGAATGTTGGCCACTGTGCAGAAAACCAAGGTAGAAGGTGGTAAATTAGAATTCTGTGACTTTTTGACTTTGAAATTCTTCCATTACCCCATACTTGGGCCAATTTGAAGGGATGTAGTTTGAACATTCTGGGCCAATTCGAACGGAATATACTTGAGAACGTTTTTAGCCAATTTGAACAAATATGATATGGCGTGGAAGGGAGGTGGTTAGGAAGGAGGGGAGGGAGGGAGGGAGGAGGGGGGAGGGGAGCTAAAGATAGGTGGGATGAAAACGAGGGATGTGTTAATTAATCAATCCAGCTCAGAGGGGATAAGAGAACGAAAAATACCCAGGAAAAATCTACCCAGGAAGAAGGATGAGGGTGCCTATGAGGGGGAAAGGGGCTGATGGGAATACATGTACATGATTAAAAATATTTCTCTCCACATAAAAAGACAAAATCTGATAACAACACAAAACAAAATTGCAAATATTCTACGGTTCGCCTTCTATCAGATGCCACGGAAAAGGCCAATTTCTAACTTCTGAGGCCGACATCAAATTTGCGGCAACACTGCTGCGTAGCCGTTTCACCTGCTGTATGGGTTCATCCAAGTGATTTTTCTACAAACTTGAACCCTGGAAGTGTGCAGATGGCATTCTGATGCCTAACAGATTTGTTAAAAAGGTAAAAATTGTGACAAAAACAGCTGGAGAAACCAACAAAAAATGTCCAAATATCGCAAGAAAATAAGCAGCATGTATTCCGAAAGCACAAGTACCTAGGTATGCAAAGTTAGGATTTCCCAGTTCCGGCTACGTGAGGCATTATGAAGTTTGGACTGTCCAATGCATCCGATAGGTAGCGCACCATACTGCAAATACCGAGAATTCTTACAGCAAGTATACATGTATCATACAGATACGAAAAGACAAAGTGGAGTTCTGGTCATCGTGAAAGAAACTAAAGGCTGATTATGGAGCAAATAGGAACTGCTACTTAATGTGGGGTTTTGGAATAGTAAAAACAAGAAATTGACTCCTGAATGTGCCATGCAGTCTACATAGAATTGAGTATATTGGACTACACACAGGTGTCATAAAGTTTCAGTCCAAACCTGTCAACTATATTATTTCCTCATTTTTCAAATAAGGGTGAATGTGAAAAGCTATTACTTTTAAGGGAATACAAGTATTTCTTTGATTTTTTCACCTTACCCAGAACTCGACCTTCTCTTCGACACTACCATCAATTAAGAGCAATAATACATGTATCTAAAGATCTGGGGGTGTTTCACAAAGAGTTAAGTTTCACTTAAAGTCGCACTTAAATTCCTCCTTAAACACCCTCCTGAATAATATCTACATGTACATATACAACTACATTCAATTTTGTAAGTTCCCCTGACACTCGAACTTGAGAAATATTTCATTAAATTTGTCTATTTCAAAGCCAAGCTAAGAAGAATGCTCCTGTGCATAAATTGATGATTTGTAAACATTTGACTAGGTTTTCATACTAAAATCATATGGTTTCTAGTACAGCTTGGAGAAGGGAAATAAAGTGCAGACCCTGAATTACATTATGAAACACAAAGTGCAAAGTTTTTTTTTCCTACTAGTGACTGCAATATAATTCATGATTATAAAAACATAATTGTTTACAAATAACCAATCATACTTTCCATAACAGAATTCTGCATATTTTGTTTTTAAATGAACAAATATAATGAAAAATTTCTAAAGTCATACTAAAAAGTGTGGGTGGGGTGGGGGGAAACTTCCTTTTTTTTTTCAAGTATAATGTAATGTGAAAACTGATTAAAGTCCTTCGATATCAAAGGTTATCTCAGCTTCTTAAAATATATCTGAATCAATTTAAGAAACTCTTGGCTTCTAACAACTGTAATAGTGGACTTAATATGTGGTGGTGAAATTTGACCGATTACAATAACCATAATTTCATGCGCATACTCAATATACCTATTACATATCATGAAAAGTGGTCGAACCCACGTATAAAGTCACCAATATTTTTCAACAGTAAAATGTTGGGGGAAAAAAATTGATGAGTTTGACCACCTTTGACGTTAGTGTAATACGTACATTTGATATGAGCCTAGAATTACTGTTATCATTATCAGTCAAATCTGACCACCACCTTTAAACCCTGTTGTATCCCCGGTACTAAGCAATTTCAGCGTAACGGACATGCCATTCAGATTTGTATTGGGTTATTTAAGACAGTTCTAAGCAAAATCAAGAGTCCTAAAATATATTTCAGCAGGTTAATCAGTCATGCTCAACTATTAGGGATATACAGTTGTATACAAGTTCCTTAGAAGAGAAAATGGGATTCTTGTGGTTGTAATGGACATGACACAAAATGGACAAGGGTTTTTTTTTTTTTACCCCTCCAAAAAGTCCCTAAAATCTCTAACTTATGCACTAACAGAAGCTTTATACTCATGCTTTAAACATAAATAAATGTTGTACAACATTTAGATTCCACATTTTTTTGCCAGAGCTTTAAAAAAAAGTGGTATAATGGACAATGGACATAACAGCTTGACAGCTTTTTATGACCCCTAAAACATATAGTGGCTAGTGTCAATTTCATAAACAACCAAAAAGTAAAATCTGAAAAGCTTGTAGAAAATGAAGAGACACAAAGAAAGGATGTTTAGACCAAGCCTTTCAATAAATTTTGCCCTTAAACTGAGTTTTTAGAAGAAAACCATGCCTGAGTTTACTTAAATTCTATTGGTATACCAGTTACATGATAGAGCTCTTTTGTCTAATATAAAATTCCTTACAGAAGCACAAATCTTCCGGAGTAAACAGTGGGAAAGTGAACATTTTCCATGGATTTTCCTGGAATAGTATCCCTTTCAAACCAAGAAAACAAGTAATCAACATAGAATGTTACACCAAAACCGAAGTGACAATGTCATAAAGCCTTCTCGGCACGTTGATATACTGGGTGCTCAGATATTTTCCCTGTGATGAATCTCCATCGATATCCTGGTCACAGGATCTATTCGCGTCATATGCCACTTAGATTTTTTATAGAAATCATGATTTCCAAACTAGGTCACAAGCTTTGTCTATAAAATATCATATCCTATAATTTTCAAGTAAAAACAAAGACTCAAGTAGTCTTACAAGAGTTAAAAAACAGTCAATCCACAATAAAAGCAGATTGCATGCAGATGGCATCATCCTTTGGTAAAACATCCTTGTTGGAAACATCTTTGTTGACATCCTGCAATCTATCCTGTTGTCTAGGAGGATGACAAGGAGACTATCAAGTTTCACTGTCCCATGCACGTCGTCAACTTACAGCACAAAAATGTCTACATGTGGGACTGTCATTATCTGTCCATGTTGCCAATTTGCTCATAAGTAAAGACTTGCAGCAAAGACGATGTCCCTCTTGATTTTGACGATTCCTGTTGTGAAAAAGTAGACAATTACTATTTCTCAAATACAAGTGCAAAACTATGTGTCATCACATTGAATACATTTCAGTTTAAGAATGCTTATTTCTTGCACTCATTTGGAAAAAAACACACCCCACTATATCTGTAGTAGCTAATCTTTTAGCCACGACATTGCTGCATAATGGTATTAAACCTGTTGATCATAATATGATTATAGTATAATACACATTTTCCATAGAGCCCAACCCATAACAGGTCACAGTATTCAATGAGTTCAGAAACATAATGTAAAGGTAATAGACATAACACCAATGAAAACGAAATGGGTTAGGAAACTTGACCCCTGCAAGTTTTTCCCTTTCACACAATTATCCTAAAGGGTCCCTATACCCAAGATGGTTTATTTTTGTTTGTTTTGTTTTCCAGCCAAAAATGTCTATCAAAATAGTGTAGCACACAATAATGGGTTTTTTCATCTTCAATGTATATCATTCCACTAGATCGCCTTTGTCTCATTCGACTTTAAACCTATCATTTTTCTATTTCTCCCCACTGATAAAAGCTAGAGATGTATGATCCATATTAAAAAAATCACAATTTTAATTTAATGTAAGAGTTACCAAAGTTCTGATATTAAAGAAAGTTAATTTTTACCTTGCTAAAAGTCATATAATGCTTATAAAATCGTGAAAATAGACTATCATACGGTTCAAATTAAACTATCAACACAGGCCATGTGCAAAATCTGAAAAAATCGGGTTGAAAATAGAAAAATGCATATTAAGGTTTTGATTTTTTGATGCTTTCTTTTTTTTTTAATGGCAAGAATCGTTAGACTTTGACTTCAACTTTTGAAGTTGTCTTAGCTACCTGTAATGCCATACAAACTTTCTATGTTTTATCATACAAAATCAACATTTCCCCATTTTTCAAATGCTTCATGAAGAAATAATCTATACAGTCTGATCACTTAATCTTTCCCTCTTCTTTTTGCCTTTGCGTTTAAATTATCACCCACAGAATGTGAAAAGATTTTCTCCTTTCCTTTTGTTTGTCCAAATTTGTTGCAGTTGTGCCCACTCCATTTGATTACAGCACCGGGACCTGGGCCCCATTTCATAAAACCTGTTATCAGTAACAACTGCCACATTTCTATGACAATTTGCTCTCAGCCAATCAGATGCAAGGATTTCAGTAGCTTATAACAGTTACTGCAACTTGTTATTGATAACAAGTTTCATGAAACGGGGCCCTCACACTGCACCTACCTTCAGAAAATTTGTTCTCCAGCTCTGTGTTTCCAATGGCCTTGGCCGCATGGCACATCTCCTTCATGAGTTCCTCCAGGCGTCGCATGCAGCGGATGATGCTGCCCTCAAAGGTGTCGGTCATCTTACAGATCTGGGAGAAGGACGACCCCGAGGCCCAGGCGTAGACCACCTCCATCAGGGTGGACTTGAAGGACATGACGTAGTCCTCCTCGTCGATGTCCAGCTTGGCCTCCGTGCTGACCTTGGCTATCCTTCGGGCAGTGTCCTGAAGCAAAGGGAAAGCTTTATGCTTATATTTACTTTTTTTAAAAGTACCAAGAATATGTACAAATTCAAAGTATCTGGCACACTCTATACCATTATTTCAAGAACTGAAGATTCTTAACATATTCCAGCTTAATTATTACTTTCGTGCGATATTACTTTTTAAACATAGAAATGGTGTTTTACCTCAAAGACTATGTAATATGTTAACTTTGTATACTTCTGTACATCAGTATAATACCAGAAGTGCAAGTATCTATCATTTGTGGGCTGTAAATAAGGCTTTTATTTCTTTCACTTTTAGACACAAAGCACCAGTCATATGGAATTCCTTACCAAATGAAATTACATCAGTCATTTTTTATAAAAGGGCAATTCCATAAAATATGTACGTCCCACCCACTATTTGTGGAACTTTCCTGAAATGATTCGTCTGAGCTTTGTACTGTAGTTCATATGAAAAAATGTAACACTCTCAAATTATCATGGCTTGAGTAGTTTACGAAGTGAAATAAAAATGGAGAGTCGGACGTACAAAAAGGTTGATCATTTTATGGAATTGCCCAATAGCTTCAAGAGGAAATTAAAGAAATTCCTTTATTTTATGAATTTTTGCCAAACTTTTGTCTAGGGTTGTGCAGCTTTGTATTTGTTTGTTTTTACACATCTTTTAAACTTCTGTTGTTGTACATGAGCTGTTTGTTAATTCCTTTTAATACTCTTGCCTGTCTATTTTCTATATGTAAAGGGGACTCTCTTGACAAGACCATCTGGTCTGTTTATGGTACCCTTAATCCCATGAAAATTATATGAATCTGGTTTTAACTTTGTACATGACATTGTATTATACTATCTATTCAGACTGTAAAGGAATTATTTTATATATATGTATACATTTTTTTTTATTGGAATTGAATAAATTTAATTGAATTGAAAGTATTATATGAATTAACCTGTTGAGCATGATTTGATTTCGGTAAACACACAATCTCCATAGATCTTAGCCCAAGTTATCTTGGGCGTAATGTTCAACGGGTTAAAAATTGTAGCTGCATTAATATTGCACACATATCCATCCCAGTGGATGCTCAAAAGAAAAGAAAAACATGCCTTCGCTATCGCCCTGGGACCAGTTTCTCAATTGTTATAAGTCTAGGGTTGTGGATATCCTACTGAAATGCCTGTTAATTCTATAACACATGTTCTCTATGGGCTGTCCAAGAACTTGACTAATGACGATCTCAAGAAAAAGGCCCCTGCCAGCCTATGCCCCTTTCAAAAACTTGGATGTGCCCATGATACATGTAGCATCATGCCTCAAAGGAGAGCTTTTGCAATTGTCAGTTGTTATATTCCTACAAGCACATGCAGCTGTAACATAAAAGCCATTCTACATATGTCAGCAATTATTTGACTTCACAATCACAGGAGAAAATGGCTCTTGAAATCTGGGGGGATATTGTACCAAATGAAGAGAGATATTAAAGATGATGCACTTTGTATTTGAAGCATCTTTTAAAGCATTCGCAGCTGGGAGGTGGAGAAAAACTTGAAAACACTTTCAAAGCATCTACATATCCCTAACATCTCAATAGCAATCTCTATAGCAAGCAATTTCTCTCTGCATTCTACAGTTCCACTTGCAATCTGCTCCATCTGAACCCATTGCCTACCTGAAGTTGTCGGAGAGCTGTTGCCAGTTGGCTGGTGAGTTTGGGAGTCTCCTTGCTCTTCTCTTCGAAGACAAAGCAACTCATCAGGGTGACGCACTCCTCAGCAGTCAGGGGGTTAAACAGACCGTTGAAGATCATCTCTGTTAGGACAAGCTCATCAGCACTGTACAAACATATATTATTCATTTATTTATTTATTCATTTATTTATGTATTCATTCATTTATTTATTTATTCATTCATTTATTTATTTGTTTATTCATTTATTCATTTATTTATTATTCATTTATTTGACATTTTGAAATACAAGAACAATACAGAATAATATGCAAATTATAGCATTTACAGAAATGTACATGATAAATAAAGGACCTGGATCAGAGTTGATGGGGCTGCCTGGGTTTGGAAAAGGTTAACTAAATTACCATGACCCACAGGTCTTCCTTCCTACACCCCTTTAACTCCATCCAGGTCAGAATAAGACAATTAAAAGAAAAAAAATGGCAACACATTAGGTGCAAAATGTGACATGAATATTCCGTGCAATATCTCATTCAAACTGATTTGTAAGGAAGGTCAAAATAATTGGTGTCACAACATTTGGTTCCTGGGACAACTGCTCCTGTCTTAATTTCTCTGTAAACATAGGGTTAGGGATGGGGTTGTGACAGGGGTTTTGGTTCAGAATAATGTGAAGATAAGGATTAAGACTAGTATTAGGTTTGGGTTAGGTTTCAGGTTTGGCTTCACATGCAGATTTTCATGGGAGCAATTGTCACTGGAGCAAATGTTATGGAACAGATAAAAATATTTATCTTTACAGAAAATTCAAATTAATATTTCTAAGTCTGGTACAAAGTTATAACCCAAGCTGAAAAAGACGCTCAAGTTCTGGGAAAGGTTAAAGGTTAAAAATAATTATGAGCGTAAGTGTCCAAATCATATGTCAGTACCAAATCATGCATACGTTTATGAAAGGGACTTAGCCAGCCAATACCAAGATTGGCTAAGTATTTTGTCTCAGCCAAGAACCCAATAAAACACACATATTTCTGACATAGTAAGTAAGGCACTGAATACTGGACGTGGAGCACAAAGTGTACGAATGACTTTAATTTCTTTGTCTTGCTCACCTGCTTATCTCACAAGCAACACGACCCTTGGTCTCGATGACGTCTGCTGGGGTTGCAAACCCCATTCTCCTGATCACCCTCTTCCTGCACTTGAGTTCATCCATCTGGATAACAGTCCTGGCTTTCTTCAACTCCCTCTTGGCTTCTCTGATCTGATCGGCAAGCTGTCAAAGGTCAAAGGTGATAATGATAAATCAATTCTGTTTTCAGTTTCCAATCAACATCAACACAAATCATTGCATTACTGATAGAGCACTCAATATCCAGGTTAGACAGTATCACAGTGGTTTAAAGAAATAGCATTAACAATTAGCACAAATGGAATAGAAGTTAATCAGCTAAAAAACATCCAATGAAGAAAAAAAGGAGAAAAATTGTAGGATATCATTTCACACTTGTGTTTCAGGGATGCAATATCAATTTTTAGAGCAAAAATAACAAACTAAACATATATCTTTTTATTTTGGCATGTGCATCTTATAATTGGAGTTCGTGTATTTGAAAACATCTTTATCAACCCCACACCAGGCCCTATACAATTATGTTCTGTATTTAAACCTGACCAATCAAATTTTAGCCTTGTTATGACCATGGATCTCAAGGTTTGAGTACCGACGTGATACTAATGTCCTTTGACAAGATATGAATCTACATTCGCCACTCTCCACCCAGGTGTAAATGGGTACTGGTAGGAAGGAATTCCTTGAATGCTGTGAGCACTGGAATTGGGCACCTAGCTAAGCCAGGGTAATATTGAAGCACCTTGAGCACCTTCTCTGGTAGATATGTGTGCTATATAAATATCCAATATCATCATAATTATGAAAATATCTCTTGTTGAATTAACAACAATAATGATAATAATGATTAATAATATCCCATTCTTACATAGCGCATATCACATTATAAAATAAAATAAAGTCTCTATTCACTTCAAAAGGACTTTGGATATCATTACCCTGGCTTTAGTTTGAGCAACTGTAGCACTTTATGCATTCAAAGGATATATCTTACCAGGAACCCACTTGCTAGTATTACACCTGGGTCAGGTGTGGCAAATGTAGATTACTGTCTAGCCAAAGGACATTAGTGCCATGGCAGGGATTTGAACCACGTACCTTCTGGTTATCAAACAGTCCAAATAAGGGTAAATAGTGAAATGAAATAAATAATACATTGAACTTACCTGTGCTTTCTTCTCATAAAGACCATAGAGCTTCTCCAACTCTGGATTCGTATGCAGCGTGTGTGAGTACATTCTCTCTTCAAATGCCTCCACTTTCTACAGAAATTAACAAAAGTTTTTAAAATAAAAAAAAAGAACACCTGCAATTAACCCATAGCAGTACACCATCTCTTTTTTAGTGATACTTTTGTAGTATCTTTTGATCCAGAATATATACTAGGAATTACACATTATACATGAGCAGAAAGAGGAAAAGTTCCTGAAAACTATGAGTCCATTTCCAATGCAGTGTGCCGTGCTTGAATAAGAGTGATTAAAATGTATTCTCTAAATTGGCAATGCAGAGAAGAGTACATAATCACTGTTCTTGTGTACATATAGGCAATACAAGGTATTTCTGTTGAATTCTTACATTTTGCAATTTTCATTCACACTGCTTCATATCATATACACTTTGATTTTTTCAAGTGATGTAGGAGTGGAAAATACACACAATTGTTACCAATTTGAGGAAAAGCCGATTGATTAAGCCCTATAGAAAACTCTGTACTCCAACATGTTAAAAGTTTGTTCATGAATTTCACGAGTGACAACTATTCTGTCTACCAGAACTCAAGTTTATCTTAAAAGAAAGCATCATTTTCAGAATATCACCAGGGAGGAGATGAGAAAAAAAAAAATAAGGCATTCTCTCACCTCTACCACTTTCTTGAGAGCATCATCCTTGATACCCATATCTTCTACTGGATCTAAGAGGGGAAGACCATCTGGGAATCTTCTCTGCACTTCCTGCAAGATGGATAATTCAGAGATGAAATTATCTAATCAAATAATTTGGCATAAATTTCACTGATATTTAGATAATTTGAATGATTAAAAGATGAAATTATCTTAAGATAAAATTATCTCATGAAATATTTCTTAGGCAAAAATTTAACTGATATTTAGATGATTTGGATAATTAAAAGATAAAATCATCTCATCAAATACTTCTTGAACATGAAAGTTTAGTTTTCGTGACATGTTATGACAGAAATGTGTTTCAC
Source organism: Echinometra lucunter (assembly GCA_029962745.1). Lineage (NCBI taxonomy): Eukaryota > Metazoa > Echinodermata > Echinoidea > Camarodonta > Echinometridae > Echinometra > Echinometra lucunter. Next base: position 28,746,388 of record CM057157.1, read on the forward strand.
CTTCTCTCTCATTCGGTTGAAATCTATAACATGATGAATTACAGGTAAGCTACAGACATCATGCATGTTTCACAATGGTTTGTCAAAAAATGTAAGGGGTTAGTTCATTCTTTAGGTCAAAAATTAAAAAAAAAGACAATTTGACAATTTAAATACAACAAATAATTCATGCTTTCTTAATCATCAAAGATAAAAGCGTCTCCAAATCATCGAACTGAATTTAAAAGAACGAATATTATGAAAATTTGAGAAAATATAATGAAAATCCTGCATAGATACCTGAATTGATTTGCCCACGCTCTGTCTGTTGTCCAGTGGCCTGAGGTCTTTGGGTAAGTACACTCGGACACTACTGATCTCAGTGATCAGGTGAAGCATGATGGGTACAACCTACAAAACAACCAACCAACCAATCGTAATCAAGAACAATTTCCTATAGATCTGTTCAGTTTGGGTACTGTTTTTTTATGCTAATGTTCAATGGGGGGCTTCAAGCATCCCTAGCGAATACACGAACATCTCAATGCATCTAACTCACTGCATAACCCAATGAATCATTTTTTCTTCTTTTTGGAAGCCCCCCAGTTATGGCTGACATAACTACAGTGTTCTGAAACCGAATGTGTCTATACTCTAATGTTAAATCATTAAATACACCCAACTACATCTTAACTGTTAACACAAAACCATACAAAGCAGTGATACATGTATGTACCTCACACTCAATCATACTGAAGTTGATTTTTATTTGTAAATTCATCTCAAACTGTGCAAAAATATCACACAGTTTTCATCAATAACATCATTTAGTGTTAAAAGTCCTTTTTTTTAAGTTCAATTCCAAACAATGTCATCCATAATTTTTGACAGAACTGGATTTCTGTACAATAAACAAACTCTAAAAATGTACATATAAAACCATGCCCAAGCAATCTTAGGATTTATGTTCAGTTGTTTGAAAATGAAGAGTTTAAATGCAAAAACTGATTTTTGTCAAATTGAGATTGCAATTAAAGATCAAGGAAAATAAAGTAAATAAGAAAATCTATGCTACTTACACCATAACTTCAACAATATACCTTTTTATATAATGAGCAATATATCATCTGAAAAGTATTATTTTGTACTATATGAATGTGACCTTATATTAAAATTTTCAAAAATGGCATTTATTGGTTTTCGCATGTAACTCTTCAAATATTGCGGAACTTAATTACAAAACTAGCTTTTTCTTCAGGAAATATACTTTAATACTTCTTGATATTCTTGAAATTTGAAGACAATTTTAAAAGAAAGTGTAAGCTTACTGTCATCTCTCCTTTTTCTCCCTCCTTGGGAGGCTTAGCCGATTCCGATGCTGCATTCTTGATGCTCTCTTGGGAGCAGCTGAGGAGGACCTCTGTGATGTAGAGGGGTGAATCATCTTGGGGATTGTTCATCTTCTGGTTGGCTTTCCTCCGGAAGTTGACGACCACGCCCCATCCAAAGACATCATCACCATTCTTCACCTAAAGCACGAGGATCAAGACAGATACACATTATCGTATTCCTGAAATCAACAATTATCACAGAGTAACTTTCATGACAAGTTTTTAACTAGAAATATCACTGAGGGTGATGAACACCCTCGCCTCAACGTGTGTGCTTAATTTTACAAGTATTGCTCGAAAAATGAGAAAGTAGTTCGATTAGCAATATTTCCCCCTGATTCATTGCCACAATATGCCATTACCATGGCTACACAGTTTCAGACACATTAAAAAAAACATGCCTTGTACATCTTCACAATACCACTGTGTGTGCCAAATTTTATGAGCATTGCTCGAAAACCAAGGAAGTGGTTCGATCCACAAGATTTGCAACGGACAGACCGAAAGACCGACTGTACAATGATTTCTATATACCCCCTTCAAAGTTCGTTTGGCAGGGGTATGATGATTCTTTCATTGTCAAATAGGACATGAAATACCTTCTTAAAGAATAGCTTTCACAGTAAGGTTCCCCTTTTCTTTATCACGAATCAAAAGCTCGCACTTACTCGTCAGAACACTTTGTTACACATCCAAAATAAATGCTTCAGCAGGATTTACCACTCAAGACACAGCAGGGCCTATGGCAGCTTTAAACACACTATAGGGCATCTTGACTTTCTTTGATCATTGCAATAGTAAGTTTTCTCTAACACGTTCAATGGAATTAAGGAAAACTAATTACACCAACCATATAATGTAAGAGGTAATACAATAGTTTGACTACGAAATTGAATTTCAGCATTTCAAAGTTGAACCCAAACTTTGATTCCTCACCAAGGCAGCTGCTAACGGCATCTGATAAGGTTTCTCACATGCTCTCTGACGCCAAGCCACCTAGGTCCAACATCAGCACAGAAGAAACCACCCCAAACAAAGACCTTCGCCACAACCAGACTATCTACATCGTACAAGCTAACAAGGGCAATGCCACTGTCGTCATGGACAAACAAGACTGTAGCAACAAGATTCAAGACTTGCTAGTTGACTCAAGGACCGACTCCAAACTCAAAAGAGACCCAACTGCCGCAGCTGAAAGAAGGAGCAACCAGAAACTACTCTCTTTTCACCGATCAAACGCGCTATCCAGACCACTGTACTTTCAACTCCAGTCATCCGACGCTTGTCCCATCCTCTTTGGCCAGCCCAAGATACACAATCCTCTCACTCCAGTTTGCCCCATCATCTCTACTCGAGGATCCTCATGCTGCAACACAGCTGGACATCTGGCAACCGTACGACAACCACTTGCAGGCTTCTCTGAACACCACATTACCCATTCCCAGCACTTCATAGATGTCATCTCCAAGACCCAAATCAAGGCCATAATATGCTGTTACCATGGCATCGCAGTTTTGGACACATTTAAAAAATATGTCTTGCACATCTTCACCACAAGACCAATGTATGTCTCAAATTTCATAAACATTGCTCAAAAAATGAGAAAGTAGTTCAATCCTCAATATTTCCCCAATTTATTGCCATAATATGCCGTTACTGTGACAACGCAGTTTCCGACACATTCCAAAAATATGTCATGTGCATCTTCATCCCAAGAACAATGTGTATGCTAAATTTCATGAGCATTGCTCAAAAACCGAGTTCCATCCACAAGATTTGCAACGCATAATCACTGGAGATAGACTTTTACACTGGGCTCGGCCTTTCTGTCCTGTCTCTGAATACTTTCATTTATGTACCTTTTCATGTTTATTCTTTACTGTCACCTTGTTTGTCATATTTGTCATTTCTTATGCAGTGTTTTGATATTTGTATAAACTTGTTTACCTTTGCATGTTTTTCTTTTTTTCATGAAAGTATTGAATAAATGAACTTGAACTTGAACTTGTAAGTAACTCACCTTGACCATCCTGCCTGGCTGCATGAATGGCAGACAATATTTGGGCTTGGTGATGAAGCCTTGGATGTCTTTGGCAAGTTTCTTGAGTTGCTGTCTGATCTTGTAGTAGGATTCCACGCTGTCCTCCTGGGGTATCGTCATAGTGTTGTATTCTTCCTCCAGCTTCCGAAGCTCTGTATCACAATAGAAACAATGGTATCAAATATATCAGAGCTACTAAAAGCAAGGAACCATAGCACTCTACAAATTAGGAGAGAACAGACCCAAAAAAAAAAAAAAAAAAACAAGAAAAACATAAACAAGAACAAATAGAACAAAAATAACAATACTAATAATATATATATATATATATTTAATAAAAATACTAATAATAAGATCTAGGACGGCAGGGAGGAGAAGTACATTTCAAGGAATCTTCTGAAGTGGTGAGACAAGCTATTTCTCCAATACAAAAAGGGAAGTTGCAGTACATATACAATTCATGTTGATGAGCTTTCAACACCAACTTTGTTAAATCGTCAGAAATACTAGAAAGAATGATATTTCTTGGTATGAAGAAGTCTGTGAGTCAGTCTTTCCATTCCTGATATGATGTCGATTGGCTAGAAGAGCCACTAAGGAACCTAATCTATATGACCTATCACTTTGCATGCCATGCTAGTAATATGCAAACAACATTTTGGAACAGGGCAGGTCCCTGTGTTGATGGATGCAGTCATCGGACATTCCAAAATATTAGAAATGGTCAGTCAGTTATGAGATTTTTGAGATTTGGATGTTGGAAAATAGCATTGAACACGGACATACTGAAGTATGTCCCTGTTCAATGCTATTTTCCAATTTTGCAGTACCAAACACCTATTCAGATTTGGAGGTGTTGTGGCAAAGTTGGTAAGAGACATTTAATCCACCTTCGCCGCACTCTACCCATGTGCATAAATGGGTACCTGGCACTGCTAGGGCAATAATGATAATTCATTGTAAGCATCTCGAGCATCCTTCGAGGTGGATATGTTGCACAGTGTAAATATCTTCCTCATTATCATTATCATGGGATGAAAAAACTAGGACGTGCTGGACTTCTTTTTTTTCAGACTTACTCTCAAAGAGTTCAGGAATGGCTGTGTAGCTCTGGAATTGAAAGAAGGACCTCTCCAGCATGTACTCGGGATTGATGCCTTCTACCCTCAAGAGGTTCATCACCATGTTATAGGTCAGATGGAAAGCACTGTTCAGAGGGTTTGGCTGACCCTGCAAAGGTTAAAAGTCAATACTTGTAGCAATTGGTGCGCAAAATGTTTATTTGTAGTTACATACTATTTCATCTACATTAAGGTGGGTAACTTTTTTTTTTCAAAATTACATGACAACCATTGGAACAAAATGAAAACAAGAGACTATGGGGGGTCAAACACTCTCTTGCATTTTCTGTGCGCTAAACATGACACTAATTCTTCCCGAAATTTGTTAATAGGGAGCTTTAGATATGCGACGCAGCTCAGACGACGCGGTATCTTGGCAAAAATGTAGTTGTGCGCATGCGCGAGACAGCTCTTTTCCAGTCCATCCTGCATCGTCTGTTTACACGACGGTTCTGGGACCAGTTTTACCGTCCTCCCCAATACACGACACGAAACCTTTGTTGACCCTTTTTTATGACGTAACAATGGTTCATATTTGAGCACGCGCTCTGTTTGATTACTGCGCTCATACGCGTCCTCCCCAATACGGGACGCAAGACCGTTTTATGACGTAACAATGGTTCACATCAGGTTCACATCTGAGCATGCGCGCTTTGTTTGAATGTACTGCGTCTTCCCCAAATCTAAAGCCTCTTTGCAACACGACGTGAGCAAAGAGGAGAACGTAAGTCAACTCAGCAAGATACGTCGTCTGAGCTGCGTCGCGTATCTAAAGCTCCCTAATATGATTCTTGGTAATGTGAATGAAATCAAGTATTTCATTACGCTTATACATGCACTCCTCCTTTCAGTTCATGAGAAGCTTCCACAGGAAATGAATTTCTTTAGTCAATACAGAGGCATAATCTGCTTTCTTTTGGTTTTGTACCAAGAGCCTCTGTAGCTATTCTGTTCCTTCAGTAAAATCAAATTAACCCATTTGTGACAGAGGTCCACATTCTGTGGTTTGGCCTAATATCTTTTGATGCAAAGCCCTAAAAATCATAGAAATACATGAGCAGAAAGAGCTAAAAATTCTACACAAACTGTGCCCATTTTGGTTGCGTCAATATTTACTGTTTGATGCTGAAATTTTTTTAAAGGAAAATAAGCATTAAAATCCTTAAATTGGCAATGTGATAGAAAGTTTAAAATCAACGTTTTCCCCTGCAAATTGGCAACTTTCTGACTTATCATAATTTCTGTCAATTTATATTCATTCCAGATACATGAATGTTTCATGAGAAAAATGTAGCAATAAAATAAAAATGTTGGTGTTGCTATTTTGAAGAATAAAAGCTGATCAAATTAGGTTTTAAATAATTCCTGTCTTGAATGGGTTAAATAATGTAACGGCTATCTGTTCTACCTGTAGAATGTCCTTCCCGACACCAGGACTCATCTTCTCATCAATCATGAGGATGACGATACCCCTATCATCAAGGCCACGCCTTCCTGCACGACCACTCATCTGGATGTATTCACCGGATGTGATCTGAATAGAGCAAAGAGAGATGACTACTTGATAAGACTGACCTCCATCTGCTACATGTACACAAAGTATTTAGCTTGCAGATACTGATCATCTACCACCATTCACTAATTATTATCCACTAGGAACTACTGTATAAGCTAATATTTTAGCGTACAGATATTTTAGCGATTTGGGACAAGTTTGACAGTTTTTCAGCTCATACAGTAGCTAAATCACACATCACCAACCTCTAAAATCTCTCTCTCTCTCTCTCTCTCTCTCTTATTTAAAATCCGACTACTGATGGTACACTTGAATAACCCAGTATCAATCACCAGCTACTATTCAACAATCACTAATAATTAGTCATCATTGCACTCATCAATCTAGGATAAGTCATGACAAGTGATTATCATCTAACTCTCGCTCTTTCAGTTTAGGATTCTGGGAAAATCATAAACAGCATCCAAGCACCTTCAATAACATCCCTCTAAACTCACCCATCTGAAATCCTTGCCATCGAACTTGCGTGCGTTGGTGAATATCACCGTTCTGGCGGGCATGTTGAGCCCCATGGCGAAGGTCTCGGTAGCGAAGAGCGCCTTGATGAGTCCCTCAGAGAAAAGTATCTCAATGGTCTCCTTCAGGATGGGCAGTAGACCAGAGTGGTGAATCCCTACTCCTCTCTTCAAGAGAGGTAAGACATTCTCAACCTGGTACAGACAGAGATGGAAAAGGAGAAAAATGGTTACCAGTCTTCTTTATCAAAGATTTAAAAAGTATGAAGTTCCCAGAGAACAGAATCTTAAAGTTCTGTGTAGGATGGGCAGCAGGCCAGAGTGGTGTATCTCTACTGCTCTATTTAGGACCAGCAAGACGGTCTCAAACTGGTGCAGATTGAAGAGGCAGAGGGAGAGAAATGGGCTACGTTTCTTGAAACCGTCATAAGTCTAAGTTCATGGACATCCCGTTGAAAGGTGTGTTAATTCTACAACACACATTTCAATGGAATATCCAAGAATTTAGACTTACGACAGTTTCGAGAAACACAGCCCTGGATACTACTACTAATTATAAGAAAAGCTTGGTTGCATATAAAAAACATACAGACTGATAATACACATTAAATTTAAGATTATTATTCAAGGAAGAAAAAAAAAAATGATCTTCATTCATAGTACATCATGTCTTTTACCTGGGGAAGTTTTTTGTCCTCCTCTGACAGGCAGTCCATGGCATTGTTGAAGACCTCTTCCACCAACGTCTTCTCTTCCTGGGTGTTAAAGTCCAGCTTGGAGACCTGGAGGCCGTACGCCTCGCATTCTTTCTTGCTGAAGCTGAAGACGATCACCGGCTGGAAGCTTCTCTCCATCACCATCTTGACGATCTTGAAGATGTTGGATGGCCCTGATGATGTTAACGGTGGTTTGATCAAAGATTACATTTAGCGTATCATTCACCTTGTCAAACACCTTTTCTGAACCTAATCAGTTAAGACTGCTATTTTTGTTCATCTGTGACACTGATCATTTTATTAGTTTAAGTACACAAACAAATTTTATCGAATTTCGACTCTTTCAGTGATGCCCTTGACAATGAAATTTTGCAGGTCTTCAAACTTACAAAAATTGTAAAATGTCTGTCTGTGACAAATCAATTAGGCTCTTCCCTTGGTGCTTTCATCTTGAGCAACATGTAACTGCTTTAGTTTACCTTATCCCACTTCTCTACAATTTGCAATATGATCTTAACATATACCAATTTGTCTTTCAAAACACTGTTACAATGTATTTTATTGTTTTGCCCAGCAGCTATTAAATAAATTAACATAGTGCTTGAGGTTCCATACTTCGAAAGAAGTGAAAGAGGCAACTGAAGCTGGACATTTAGAAGAATCAAATTCACTTTTAAAATTATGTAGACCATCCTACCATTATAGTTAAACTGAAATACAAAGATACGAGGCCACAGCTCAGCATTTTGCGGACTAATAAATTCAGAGGCATGACTCTAGTGAAATCATGTCATTTAATATTCTTAAGTATAATTTTCATGAATTTAAACAAGGATTCAAGCTCACCTTTCGTACCTCCACGGCGCCCTCTCTGGTCACCCTTAGCTGCATCCCCGCCGTCTCTTAGGACTTGCATGGCAGCATTGAAGTTATCTTGACGAAACTCTCCCTGTGGTTGGAAAGTTTAATAATAATTATTACTTTTAAAGCACGAAAGGCTACCCAGCGATGCTTTACAGTGTATCCAAGCATTATCTGGACACTACGCATAAATCACAGAAATCGCATAAATCATTCATGCATGAATGATCATGATTTGTAACTACAGGCGAATCAAAGGCTTTTCTTTTTTATTCAAGTTGATATGAAATTCAGATTTTATAATGGCATATCCAGAAATTTTGGACTTCAATATATGCCATTATAAAATACGATTATTTACGTATGGGACCGACCTTTAACGTCACCATTTGAAAGACGTGGCAAATGTAGATTCATGTCCTGCCAAAGGACATTAGTGCCGCGGCAGGGATGGTTCACCTTCTCCTTTTTTAGTGTGGTTTATGTGCAGTTTCCAGATAATTCTTGGATACACAGTACATGTGCACGCAGATAATGAAAGATGCTTTTCTAGCAAATAAACAAATTTTGTATCAGTGCAACATTTTACCTCACAGTACATACATGTACTATAAACAAAGTTTGACTGACATCTAAAATCAAGTTCAGTGATACAATATGGCAAACATTATACACATTTTTTTCATTTGCATATGTATACTATCAATACTATCATATTAAAATTTATTCTTTGAATCAGTCATAAGTTCATACTCAGTTCCAACAGGTTGTCTCGATTCCGTAGAGCTTCATCAGAGCTGCCAACCCCAACTGGAAAAAAAATCCTATTCTGTACTTCCTTTTATCCTATTTTCATGCCCAAAATCTTATTTTTGCATGAAAATTTTAAAAATACAACAGTGTGATTCCCCTTTCACTCTCTTTGATATCCTAAAGAAAATACAATATTAATAATATGTATGACTTCCTTAATTATTTTGATCCTAACTCTTCTACATTGTACTTCTTTTATTGAAAATGATCTACAGTACAAAATGCACAGGTAGAGTGCACCGAGCATTGGGATAAATTTAAATGTTGATAAAATAACATGAAAATAAGATAAAATAAAGGTAATAAAGAATCAATGTCAGAACTTTCAAAAATCCTATTTTCATGGGGAAAATCCTATTGTCATATTCTCTCAAAAAATCCTAGTAAATAGGATAAAATCCTACTACTTGGCAGCTCTGCTTCATGTAAGAAATTTCATCTCTTAAAATGTCATTAAAATCTAGAATTATATGTACAGAGTAGAGAAAACTGTTTGAGCATTACCAGTAAATACAGGAACTTCGATAAGTGAACTAGACTACCATTACTACCCTACCTTCGGCAAGATTTTCCTTGCCCCCCCCCCATGCCTTAACCCATAGAGGTACAGCGTCTCCTTTAAGAGACGCTTTTGCAGTATCTGTTGGTTCCAGAATGTTGGGCAATATAGCTATAGGATAGCTATCGTGATTTTATTCTGATATTACACGATAGCTATAGATTGCCGCCATAGGCCCCTGTGTTGAAAGATGTGACCTTGAAATATTATGCCTCCAAATCACACTTTCTCATGCCCGGTTAACCCTGCAAACTACCTTCCAAGTTCGCCAGTGGACCAGTCGATCAAACTGTGATATCAAAACCTGAAATTTATTTTTCAAACTAAAAATATCGACTTTTGATTGATACGGGATCCTACCTTCTTGTTGATTTCGCCGCTTGATTAATTTCCATTTCAATAGCGCGACCTCCGACATCTACACCCGATGGTCTCGGCCACAGGCGCAAGGCGAAGCAGCGTTGCACTCTCGCATGTGTCGGCGAACGCAGAGTGCGTGCGAGAGTGCAACGCTGCTTCGCCTAGCGCCTGTGGCCGAGACCATCGGGTGTAGATGTCGGAGGTCGCGCTATTGAAATGGAAATTAATCAAGCGGCGAAATCAACAAGAAGGTAGGATCCCGTATCAATCAAAAGTCGATATTTTTAGTTTGAAAAATAAATTTCAGGTTTTGATATCACAGTTTGATCGACTGGTCCACTGGCGAACTTGGAAGGTAGTTTGCAGGGTTAACCGGGCATGAGAAAGTGTGATTTGGAGGCATAATATTTCAAGGTCACATCTTTCAACACAGGGGCCTATGGCGGCAATCTATAGCTATCGTGTAATATCAGAATAAAATCACGATAGCTATCCTATAGCTAGGGCAATACCTATCAAACATTAGCAGAAAGAGAAAAATGCACTGAAAAATTTGAGCCCCTTCCCAACATTGTATGGTGTGGTGTTCTTGAATAAGAGTAGTTTAATTGTAACCAATCATTAAACTCTTTAAATTGGCAACACAATGAATAATATATAATCACTATTTCTGTGTTCAAATTGGCAATTTCTGATTAAATTTTACAATTCATTTTGGTTCATGTTATATCCATATTTCTTTTTTTCAAGCTATGTAAGCATGGAAAAAAAAATTTTTGTTGCCAATTTAAGGAATGAAGATGATTAATTTCAACCTCAAGAAAGCTCTGTACTGCTATGGGTTAATAATGAAAATCCTTTCTCTGGTATTTTTACCTTCTCATCCACGACCAGATGGAGTCCATCGCCACCTGCTGGGAAGATATAATGCTGAAGAGGTACTGGACGATACTCTGTATATACCACATGGCACGGCTGTGAACATAGCAATAAGAAGCATCACAGAGGAATCAACAACATTGTTATAAATTTTAACAAAAAAATTGATATTTCTGAAATCTTTCAGTTTAAAATCACTTTTGGAAATCAATTTTCAGTGACATGCAAAGGATACATGAAAATTCTTGAGATTTCCTAAAACCTTGCATACAGATAGTTACAGGGCCCTAAATTGCATCGGCCCGTGGAAAATTTCCAACGCCTATTTAAAACTGCCCCATCGGGTACTATGTGCAGGGAGTACATAAAAACACTGGACGTCATGGAGAGTAATAGCGTTAGCGTTTTTTTTTTTTTTTTTTCTCCGGACATCCCTGGACTACATAATCAAGCTACAAAGAGATTACAAATGAAATTGAATGCAATTTTCCTTACATTTCACTGGCTATCTGTCAATCCCCCAAGTCTCGAATCACACGCACAGCACAGAAGTGATCTCACTTTTAAACTTTGTGAAATAAATTCAACCCCTGTAACAAGGGAGGCACAATTCAACTTGCCAATTTTCATTTGAAGGTTTGAATATCTCTGCCAGCAAACAACTTCCCCAGCTCCAAGAAGAAAACATGGCTGCCTTCACTACTGCACCAAATACTTCTCCTTAGTCACTTAATCACAGGCAATGAAACCCTTCACATCACATTCTCCCCGGAACACTTTCACATTCTACCCATTCATGTTCACTCAACCTCTCACTCAAGCCCAAGATTTCTCATTTGCATTTTAATGCCAATCCAATCACACACTATGAACACGGCGGACAAAGAAAGCGGACAAAATAAACAACCTCTCATTCTACCCTTCACAATGGTTCTGGTAGTCAAAAGAACATCCCTTCACAGCTATTATTTTTAATCATGTAGTTCCAGGTGAATATGCATGTGACACCTGTTCCACATATTTTAGACAATAGCAGTGAAGGGATGTTCTTTTGACTACCAGAACTATTGTAAAGGGTAGAATGTGGGGTTGTTTATTTTGTCCGCTTTCTTTGTTCATAGTGACAACTCCCTCCCTGGACCATCAACCTGTTTCATAAAACTTGTTATCAGTAACAACTGCCACATTTCTATGACAAATTTGCTTTCAGCCAATCAGTTGCAAGGATTTCAGCAGCTTATAACTGTTATTGCAACTTGTTATTGGTAACAATGAAATGGGGTCCAGAACTAACACAAAAGGGGAACAATGTTGGTTGAATGAAAGAGGAGTAAAAGCATCCAAGCCCAAGTTCTTTCATTTGCATTTCAATCCAATCTGATCACAACTCTCTCCCTGGATGGGACCAACACAAAAGGTAAACAATTTGGGTTGAATGAATGAAGAATACAGGCACCTGACAATCATTCTGATAGATTAGTTACATGTACTTCCTATCCAAGTCACATGACTTACTTGCCTGTGAAAGTAGCACATGTGCTCTACCAACTGTTAGGATTTAGGGATAGGTCATTTTCAAAATGTTTTCAACATGTTACAAGCTATGTTACTTCAAACGTCAGAATGCATATTGCATAAATTGAGGGTTTCTAGGTCAGGCAAACATTTTGGCTTGCCCAACCTGAATCCACCTGAATTCTGAAAATGGCTCGCTGCAGCATAACAGAAACACATAGTGAGCATTGTTAGGTCTCTACAACACCACTGGGATGAGGGGGGAGGGGAGGGGGGGGGGGGGGGGGGGTGAAGGGTGAAACTTTGTCTATAGACCTGTTCCATTTGGGTGCTGTTCTCTATGGCAATGTTTATTTCAACAATAGCTGGGAGTCTTCAAGTGTGCCTAACAATAGTTTTTTTTTTATACACTGACAGCTATACACCTGACTCATTGCATGACCCATTGAATCATGTTTTCTCCGTATTTTGGAAGCCCTGAAGTTATGGGAGACATAAGTTACAGTATTTTGACAGTGAATAGGTCTATAACTTCGAAATTTTTCATTCATAATAGATAGCTTACCTCAGGAACAGCACCAGGGTATTTTGATCGGGGGGCGAGATGATCCACAGGTGATTTTTATTTACGTTTTAAATGAACAATTAGGGCTATAATATAGTCACATGACCCTGCCCTCTCTTTCCCATACTATTTTTTTCTTCTTCTTCTTTTTCTTCTTTTTTTTTTTCTTCGTTTTTCTTTTGATCTGTTTAAAAATCATGGGAGGGGGGCTGCCCCCCCCCTGGTAGTGCTGCCCCTGGCTTACCTGTTTATGAAGGTGACAGATCCATTCTGCAAACTGCTTGGCATTAGGGATGGTAGCAGACAGAAAGACATAGTGAACATTGTCTGGAAGTAAGATTATGGTCTCTTCCCATACTACACCGCGGTCTGGGGAAATAAAAAAAGAAAACAAAAAACTGCATGTTTCTCCCCAGAACCCCTGGTTGCTAACTATTCAGTTCACCTATTATGCATAACGACAACTCAATAGATGACATTCACTTTGCATAGATAAGCTGTTGCTATATCAGGCAAGCCACAGGCAAGTTTCTTAGTTGTAAAGAGGAACTTTTGTTCAAAAAGTACGCATAAAATTAGTAAACAAATCAAAGTCAACAGAAACTCTTTATAACAAGATATATAACAAATCAGTATACAAATCGATTAAGGGATAGGTAAACAAAAAAGGGGAAATATAAGGAATTTCTTACATCAAGTCTTTATTTGGAATAAAAAAGAACTTGTTCACATGATATATACACCAAAATCATGGTCCACTTGGCTCTTGAATGCTAGGAATCACACAACACACATGAGCAGAAAGAGAAAAATTCGGTAAAACTCAAAAAAGTCTGTTTCCAATACAGAATGTTGTGCAGTTATAAAATAAGAGCAATTCAAAGGTAACTAATTATCAAACTCTACAAGTTGGCAACTCAGTGAAAAATCACTTAATTACATTTTTGTGTGCAAATTGGCAATGTTTCTACCAAATTTTGCAATTTTTCACTCAATTTGGTTCATGTTATATAAACTTTTATAAATGGTGCCAATTTGAGGAAGAAAAAGTGATTAACTTAGAACTTAACAAAACGATGGACTGCTATGAGTTAATATCCACTTACTTTTGTCTCTCATGTAATGGATCTCATCAAAGATTACCCAGCCAACCTCTCTCATGATCTCTGACCCTCGATACAACATGCTCCTTAAAATCTGCAATCAAAATGAAGTAATCACTTGAAGATACATTTCAAGAAATATAGTCGGAAGCTAGACAAGATGTAGAACGGCTCCCCAAAATTACTTTCATGACAAAAATTTCTTATTTGAGGGAAATTCATAATATGGCCTCATGCTTGGTACACAATACACAAATATAAAATATCTCTAGCCATATGAATACCCCCTAAAAAGAATCCTTAAATATTTCAAAGAAAATTTTCTTTTTCAAATTCTAATTACACCCAATAGAATGAAAGAACACTGACACGCACCTACAAAAACAGGGGCTTCGAAAAGTATATGAAAGCATGATCAGATGGAATATGAATTATGTCAAGTTCAGAAATACAGAAGTTTTTAATTCACGTTTTGTTACACTTTCCTTCTGCTAGGGATTTATCAGTATACGGTCTGGACTGGTATATTTCAATTGTGTTATATTGCACAAATTAAAGGGGGTACCCAATGCTGAAACAATGTTAGTTCATTTAAAAGAGCGTGATTTCATTAGCAGAAAATCATCTGCCTAAATTTGCAATTTAAGTCGTGTTGCCAAGGAAACCCCAAATGTGCTAAAATTTCAGGATATTTTTGACCCCTCAGCTGTGACCCAGTTTCAACTGGGTACCCACTTTTACGTCAAAATGACGTCAAAGTGGGTACCATGTCGCGCAATTTTAGCAAAATGCGCGCAAGGTATAATACATTTTGTACAGTCTAGCGCGCAGCACAACTGCAATGCGCGAAGCTGGGTACCCACTTTTACGTCATACCTCGTGCTCAAATTTTTTGGTCAACTCTTGACTTTTTATGAGAAAATTATCCAAAATGCATTGATTTCGACTGAAAATCATCAAATTTTTAATGTTATTCTTCTTAGAATTCTGTTCTCGATCATATATCAAAATTTTGTTTACCATTGTGTATTCACTTTAAAGGAACAACATACCTTGGAAGTGGGTGCAACTGAACTCACTTTTACGTTGACAACATTTTTCCTGCTTGTCAGAAAATTCCAGAGTATAAATGTGGACTTAAAAAGCTGATGCCTTTTGTTTTCTTCTGTTTGTAAAAGAATTGAGGACGTGTCTGCCTTATAAATAACATTTAGGTGAGTAAAAATGCACTCCTCTTTAAAGAAAAAAAAATTCTTTTGGGCCTGTGGCTGCCTGTAAAATGCAACTGACCTCTGTGGTCATAATGAGACAACTAGCGGATGGGTTGATGGTCACATCCCCAGTCATTAGACCAACATCCTGGAACTCCTCAAACAGCTCTCTGTACTTCTGGTTGCTCAAAGCCTTGATTGGAGTGGTGTATATCACCCTCTGTTTATCTCTCAAAGACATGGCTATGGCATATCTGAGAAAAACAAGGAAAGATATGATCACAATCTTTTAATATGCATGCTTTATCATGGCACTGACCAGATTTATATGCATGGGTGAAATGATGAAACACTTTTAGGTGAAGCAAAACAAAGCAGCACATCTAAATAAAAAAGAAATTATAAGAAGGTTTAAGTCAGCCACTTGGCTTCAAATACATGTATATCCTTACTAGTATTTTAAATTGTTCCCATTAACACAAAGACCTAGATCTACTGGAAAAGCAGAGAAATACTATTTTCTGTATAAGAAGAAGGATAAGAAGAAGGAGGAGAACAAGAAGGAAAAGGAGGAGGGGAGGAAGGAAAAAAAATGAAGAAGAAGGAGGAGGAGAAGAAGAAGAAGAAGAAGAAGAAGAAGAAGAAGAAGAAGAAGAAGAAGAAGAAACAGAAGAAGTAGAAGAAGAAGAGGAAGAAAAAGAAGAAGAAAGAAACATGATTTAAAAATTCACTTACTCTGCACAAACTGTCTTTCCAGCTGAGGTATGAGCCGATACCAGCACTGACTGATTGTTTTCTAGACATTTGATAGCCTCCTTCTGAAAGGGATCCAGAATGAATGGATACTCCTACAAGAAATAACACATGACACGCAAGAGGAATCAGCAATCATGAATACAGTCATAGGACAAATGTATCTTGATTTCATTTCAGGTTGATAAGCAGTATGGTTAAATTTTCTAGACATTTGATGGCCTCCTAGAATGGATCTAGAATGAATTAATACTCTTAGGGGAAAAAAATGTGAGGCCATGAGCACGATTAATGATGAAAAACAAAAACAAGGGGCAAAATATCATACACCGATTCCATTTCAGGCTGATAACCTTAAACTTCATACAAGTAAATAGTCTATGAAATAAACCTGTCTCTATGTAAAAACATATAAGCTCAGGCCAGAAAATGCAATAAAACTAGGAAACAATCCCTTTTCATTATTTCTCTCATACTATTTAAAGACTTCAGACAATTTCAAATCACATAAAATCAATCTCTCCAAAGTGATAAAAGTTTTACAATAAGAACTACAACTTGTTTGAAAAGTGAGAGGTCCAAGGTATACATGTTATGATACCAGGTATGATGGAATTTTTTTTTTTTTAATTGCGAACATTAAGTGACACACACAAAAAATATTATTTCACTTAATATTCTATCTGATATAACCTCCAGTATGGCTTTCAGCTACAAACAGTCATCAGATTCGAAACATATGGGACAAAATAGCTTGCACTTGCCCACATAGAAAAATCAAGCATTACTGTTAGCATTATCTTTGGTTTTCTATGACATCACACATCATTTTGTTGATTTGTAAATCTAAAGGATGCACAGACTGGGAAATGATAATAAGATAGGTCCTGATGCGTACCTTTGCTGCCTTTTTGTTTGTGGGTTCCAGAGGTTTGAATTCTTCATCAATGGGTATGGCCACTTCGTGGGTACATCCTTCCAGACACTCCACATCATGGGTCTTTACCTGAGGTAGGATCTCAGACAAACTGCGGACGTAGAGGGCAAAAGTCATCTCTTATTATTAGACTCACAATCACATAAAGACTGATACAAAGGAGGCGCTGTGGCTCAGTGGTAGAGCAGTAATCTCATAACCGGGAGTACCCGGGTTCGATATCAAATGGAGGTGCTAATGCCCTTTGGTAAGGTATTAATCCTCATTACCAAGTCCTTCAGATGGGACTTAAAGATGTTCTGGTCGCTTACTAACAAGCATTCATACACATGCTTTCTTAGCAGTCAGGTAAAATAACCAACCATTTAACCATTTAACAAAAAGTCACTAATGATTACATTATGGCAGCAGCAAAACCATTTAGATTAGCTTCATGTGGGATGGCTACTTTAATGCATACATCCCCCAGACCTAACATAATTCTTCACTTGGGGTAATATCTCTTGATAGACTCTGAATATAGAGGTCAAATGTCATTGTTTATCATCAATCACACACAAAGTGATACAGAAATCATTTAACACGATGTCCACACTGCATAATATAGCACGTTGGTTTATCTTTGGTTGCTATAACCACTTCATTCTTACATCCCTCGAGACACTAAAAATTATGGGTCTTCACTAGAGAAATAATAAAATTGTAAAGACTGTGAAGGTGTTTTCAGCCTATTTTCATGTGACTTTGCCTGAAAAATATTGTCCACAAAAATGAAGGTTAATCTCTTAGATAATCTCAGCATATCTAAGAAAGAGGATGATGGTTTGGGTTTACTTACTTGAGTTCTTCTGTGATGAGAGAAACCTTTGGCCTTTTGACCTCTGCTGGGTCAGAAGCGGTCGAACCCTCGGCTGCTCGCTTGTTTGATGATCCACCTAAAGCTTCAGAACTGGGAGAAGAGAAGAGAAAAGAAGCAAAGGGAGAGGGAAGAAATTACAAATGAGATCCAGGTACAATAATACGCCAGAAGAAGAGGCAAAAGGTTTGACAATTAATATGACATCGGTAACTGTATGTTTCCATCAGCAAAAATATCCTTATGGATACATTCATGCTGACTTAGTTGATGGAAAGCATTACAGGCCCTATTAAAAAAAAGGTATGTTTTCATGTTGATAAATGCCCAAGAGTCTCTTCTGTCAAGTGCCACTAACAAAACAGATATTTGTTCATGCTTGGGCGAGCACCAATGTTTTGTCCGGTGCCTGAAAAATGACTTGCACAATCACTTGAGAGGAGTGTCTCTGTAATCAGACTTTTGTGAAGAGTTCAGGGAGCCTATTTGGGAGATGGACTTGAAAAAGTGATATATGGATTGCTCAAGAAATTACTAATTTTTGACTGTCTGACTTACATTTTTAAAAATTCAACATCTACTCTGTTTTCTTTTTTTTTTTTTCTTTTTTTTTTGCTGTGATTCACAATGAAACACACACGCACACAAAAGCAAATCAAAATAGAAAAACAAAGAGGCTTCTGACCTACAGCTCAAAGACAAAAAATTGATGGGAAAATATCTTGTAGGCGGTGTTTTTTCTATTGCTGGAGTCTGAAGAAAAATACCTTTTTAATATGGTCTTGATTGAAATTCTACCTCTTTTAGACAGAAGGAATGCTAGTAGTTAGCTAGCTTACCACCCCCCCCCCCCCCCCCCCATGCAAAAACAAAACAAAAACAAAGCATAGACTAATCAACAAAACAAAACAAAGCAAAACAAAACTTCAAAAGAGAAAGATTTTTTTTAAATTTAAATACCACATTTTTGTAAATGTGGGGTGACAGGGTCAATATCGTTATATCAACATAGAATATTTACATATTTAATTACACAAGCAATTAGCCAAACTAAATCTGCCATCATTTTCCATTTTCTAACAAGAAATTTCTAACAACCTCTCGTCTTATAGGTCTAATGTTAGTGATTCAGTTTTCTTTTAGAGTAATTTAGAGTACCTTAAATTTTAAGGCTTAAAATTTACAGAATCTGCAGATGAAATATAGTCGAGAGTTAAATTAATACATCATTTCATTTTCTAAATCATACAAAAATTGAAGTTTAATAAACAATCAATCGTTGAGTAAAGAATCATGACAATGGATGTTATAATATTGTCCAGAGATGAAGTTTCCCGCACAGAGTAAAACCACAAACACAAACTCCCTACAAATAATTCAATAGTTGGGACTGAAGTAAAAGTCGACCGTAGCAAGTTACCTCTTCGACGACACATTCTTTGTATCTGTAGTTTCTTTGGAAGATTTTGAAGATGTGCCATCATCAAAAACACTGAACAGATCATCACCAAAGGCGTCTTCCATCATTATATGACTGAATATTGCAAAATCCTGATAGACGGGGAATGGGAAATACACAAGCATGCACTCAACATTTCCTGAAATTAGCCCACGCGCTAGAAACGTTGTCAATTTGAGGGAGCGTGGAAAATAATAGAGCACATAACACTCTTATTACACAATTACATTTCACAATTACTACACCAAATGTCAGGGGCACTTTCATGACTGATTATTGTTTGGATTAGTCTTTTCAAAGCAAAGTTCTCCTTCCTTTTTCTTCATCATCATTATGCACACCTTTTCAAAGTTCTACTGCTTTCTAAATCCCTAGATTTCTTTGAGGTGCTATGACAACAATTGCTAGAAACTTTTTTCTTCTTTTTCTCCTTTTTTTTTTTTTGACTCACCTGAAAAATCATGGGGGGGGGGGGCGGTCACGCAACTACCCCCTGTAGCACCACTCTCATTTTTTATTCTAGTAATATTTTTCTTAATAGGCCTAATAATATTGATGAAGAAGAAGAAGAAGAAGAAAAATTAGGAAAGGGGAAAAAGAGGAACAAGCCAATAGCAAGATTGTGTCTCGCCCACCCGTGACTAAATAACACGAAGGTTTCCCCAAGTACATCCCTAACCAAGTTTGATATCGCAAAGTCTTGCAGGTAAACTTTAATGTTTGACCTCAAATGACCTTTGACCTCACCATGTGAACTCCGACAGCACCACAACATGATGTTACCCCTAGTGCATCTATGACCCAAGTTTGGTTGCCATTTGACCATCAGTTGTCAAGTTATGTGTCATAAGAGACTCGTGCATGTAAACTGTAATGTTTGAAATAAAATAACCTTTGACCTTACCACGTGACATCCGATGCCACTATAACATGAAGGTCTCCCAAGTGCATTCATGACCCAAGTTTAGTTAAAAAGGGAGCAGACGTTGCAAAGTTACTTATCATAAGAGAGTCTTGCAAGTAAACTTTCACGTTTGATATAAAATGACCTTTGACCTTACCATGTGACCTCTGATACCACTATAACATGAAGGTCCCCCAAGAACCCTTTCACCTTATCATGTGAAGTCCAACAGAATGATAACATGCACTTCCCCTTAGTGATCTGCAACCCAAGTTTGACTCAAAAGTGTGACACGGTTGCAAAGTTTTGTGTCATAAGAGAGTCTTGCACGTAAACTTTAACCGTTCAACGTTTGACCTGTAATGACCTTTGACCTGACCATGTGACCTCTGACTGGACCATAACATGCAGGTCCCCTTAGTGCATCTACAACCCAAGTTTGATAGATAAGTGTCACACGGTTGCAGAGTTTTGTGTCATAAGAGAGTCTTGCACGTAAACTTTAATGTTTGACCTGAAATGACCTTTGACCTTACCATGTGACCTATGACTGGACCATAACATGCAGGTCCCCTCAGTGCATCGACAACCCAAGTTTGATAGATAAGTGTCACACGGTTGCAGAGTTTTGAGTCATAAGAGAGTCTTGCACGTAAACTTCAACGTTTGACCTGAAATGACCTTTGACCTTACCATGTGACCTCTGACTGGACCATAACATGCAGGTCCCCTCAGTGCATCTACAACCCAAGTTTGGTTGAAAAGTGAGTCACGGTTGCAAAGTTATGTGTGATAAGAGAGGCTTGCACGTCAACTTTAACATTTGACCTGAAATGACCTTTGACCTTACCATGTGACCTCTGACTGGACAATAAGATGCAGGTCCCCTTAGTGCATCTACAACCCAAGTTTGATTGAACAGTGTCACACAGTTGCAGAGTTTTGTGTCATAAGAGAGTCTTGCACGTAAATTTTAACGTTTGACCTAAAATGACCTTTGACCTTACCATGTGACCTCTGACTAGAGCATAACATGCAGGTCCGCTTAGGGCATCTACAACCCAAGTTTGGTTGAAAAGTGAGTCACGGTTGCAGAGTTTTGTGTCATAAGAGAGTCTTGCACGTAAACTTTAACGTTTGACCTGAAATGACCTTTGACCTTACCATGTGACCTCTGACTGGACCATAACATGCAGGTCCCCTTAGTGCATCTACAACCCAAGTTTGGTTGAAAAGTGAGTCACGGTTGCCAAGTTATCTTTCATAACGTTTGTGACGGACGGACGGACGGACGACGGACGGACGACGGACGGACGACGGACGGACGACGGACGGACGACGGACGGACGACGGACGGACGACGGACGGACGACATTTGGATCCCTTAGTCTCGCCTTCACCTCCGGTGGGCGAGACAAAAATAGGGAAAATAAAAGGGAGAAATCCTTACTGGAAATTCCTCCTGAAGATATAATCATAACATTACTGCTGGGAATTTCACCCGTAATACCCAAGCTCTCTCTCTCTCTCTCCCTCATCAGCTGAAAAAAAGGAGGGGGTACGTGGCAAAACATGGTGTAAGTCTGATAGACAAAGATATGGAGCTAGCCACAGTATGGTAAGCACCAGCGTCAATCTGCTTCGAGGAGTGGGGCATGACAAAAATCTTTTGCCGAAATTTCTAGCACAAACACACCCTCACCCACCTGCGCACATACACACACCCATCCTATCTCTGTTTTAAATAGCATTTCAAATAGAAATTTCACTACTAACTGTCTTTTATGATATATTTATCAGACATTTTAACAACTGATTGATTCAAAATATTATTTCTTCTTTGAAAACACGCCATCATCTCCCTCTAAAAAGTGAGGGGGGATACACCCCATGTCCCCCCACTTGCACCTATGATGGTTTCATAAAGATAAGTTAAGTTGCATAGAATCCACTGAAAAGAAATATTTTAATATGTGCTGCAGATTCCCCACCTTGCACAAAAGTGGTTAAAAACCCACTTCAGCATCAAAATAGCTTGGCTTATACATGTAAATATAATTGTGGATATTTTGGAGCATCAAAATAATACCAAACTGTTTCTAAAAGGTACAGATGTTTGTACAGTCTAATAATTCTGGAAACATCAACAACATCAAATAATATGAATATAAATAACATGAATCCAGAGCCCTTTTGAATGAAAAGTAGCATACTTTCACCACAATTCATAAAATCAAACTCAACTTGATTTTCAACCATTCAGGTTTGAGTGTTTGGGAACTGCATTCATTTTTTTCAGGTCCTTTTATATGCAAGAGGGCTCAGGCGTGACAAACAAAAAGCATAAAAACAAAATAAAAGGTGAAGAAGCATTAAACTTCAGGTCTTTTCATCTGGTTTATGGTCATCTTCAGGACTTCACTCATTCTGAAGAAAGATACTCTCTACTCTCTCTTACTCCATTTCTTCTCCCCGTCAACTTTCTCCATTTTTCCTCTAACTGAACAGTCCTTTCAGGATTTACCACATGGTGTAGCACCACCATGCAAACCTCCACCTTCAAAGATCATCTCATTATCAGTCGTATTATAATCATTTCTCCATGATCTCTCCCTTGACATGTCTGGCTACATACCCAGCCCCCCCCCCCCCTCCAGGGTCGGAGGGACCGCATGCGTGTTCCTTAAATCTCCGGTAAGGGGTACTTTTCGACTGACAAAGTCCGGCCTGAGAATTGTAAAAAAGGGGGTGTATTTGACTCTACACCCGGACATGCCGGAATTTCCTTAAAAAGGGGGGTCTTTTTCAGCTTCGATCAAATGATAAATTCGATCCTACGTTAGGGTATGAAATGCAGATTATAATTATCTACTATGGTTATTCCTCATGTTATTTCCGATCATTTGCAATGGCATCAAGTCGTCTTCAACGGGGTCTTAACTTTCCTGAGATAGGGGGTTGAAATGAGAGCTCACCTGAGAGGGGATGAATTGAGTAGTATTGCGGATTTAGGGGTTCTCCAAGGAAGGAAAAGCCAGCGAAAAAGCCCACGAAAAAGCCAGCAAAAGGGGGGGTTTCAGAAATTTTGGCTGTCCGGAGATAGGGGGGTACTTAAATTGGGAACAAGCATAGCATACCCTAAATAACACTGAGTGAGGGGGCTGGGGCTACATATGAAGTGAATCACGGTTCCATGAAACATCTATATTATCAGATTCTTCTGGACCCATCGACAACATAAGAACATAAAGAATATCATGATTTTTCCATGTTTTTGTTTAATATACACACGGTAGAAATTTCATTTTTACACATATTTTCACAATACATACAATGATATTTGAAACACAGTAACAATTACCTTTTATAGTTACATCCATTGGTAAAACAAATGGCCTTTAAAATATCTGACACACACAGATTTGTAAAAACAAACTATATTAACAAAAAATAAAATTATTCGCATATAAACACACATTTTATAAAATTTAACATATAACATATATTAGGTACTTACATTTTCAATCAAATATTAACAGAAACAATAAGCTAGAATTATGAGAAAAAAAGCCATTGATAAGATAAACTAGAAAATATGATATAATGAAGGAGAATTCATCTTTTAAGGCTTTTACGGTCAAGCATGATTTATCAACCAATTTGATTCAATGTTTGGTAATGCTTACACCTGAACAATGCAGATAAATCTACATGCATTACAAAATCAAAATATACATAAGTAGGCACTGAAAGAGAAAAAGAAAAGAATGAGAAAGAAAAAATTATTTCAAGCTTCTGTATTTCCTGTGGGAAGCATGTCTTCATTGCCAAAGCAGCAAATGAAATGGAAGAGATAGTGAGTGGGGCTAAATAGGAGAATGGAAGATAATGAAAGACTTGCAGACAGAGGGAAGAAGAGGACTTTAAGGTTATGTACACTGTGCACAGTTTCGGTAGCCCTCAAAAACCATTTGTCAGATTCCTTTGCTTTTAGTTGGTCAGTAGCAAGACACATGTATTAGAAAAAAATAAACTGCTGTAAATTTTTTCCCTTCAGTTGAATCTGAAACAAATGAAAGGCATAAAATAATTTTTATCCGGGGTTAGCGATGTAAAACTTCAAAGTTTGAGTTACCCAGATTTTTTTGACTTGCCCATTTATGAAAAGCTACTTATAGGTCTGCCTATCTTTTCAAACGAATATGAGAAAAGATGGAAAAAGTTAAAGTTGCCTATTCTTAAACTTTACAGAAGAATAATGCTATTATTACAGTAAAAAATTATATTAGACTTCAATATTGAAAGACCTTTTTCATTTTTTAAGATGGAGGGAATTCTGAAAGCCCAAGTCATGGCCAGACTCTTTTTATATAAAAAATAAACATTATTTTTTTTACAATTATACCTATTTTAAATCAAACATTTAAAATATACCGAGTAATTATAAACATGAGCTATAAATTCTACTATTCAAATCAAATACAGTTATTTGGAATTTAGATAGACTAGTAAACGTAGAACGATTTCCATCATTAATACAAACTATTACTGTATGAATGTATTTAAACTCACAGAAGAGCAAGGAAATAATCAGTCCTGTTACATAATCGCATAAATAATAGTTTTACTAACAAATTACCATTGAAAAAAGTAATATCTTTTGTCTATGGACAATGAAACAAATATTTACTACGGCACAGGTTACAATTCCCTCAGGGCTTTCTACACTTGTATATTTTTCTTGGTCCCAGCCTACTGGTGGGGTCAAGGGGATGGGGCCTTAGCCCCACTGATAGTACCAGAATTTCCTTGGCCCATGCACTTTCTGTTTGCACTTGTTTTCGTAAAAGTAGGCGAGCCCCAATGATAATCCTGTGTAGCTGACCCTGCAAAAAGCAGGGTTAACTCAGCAATAACAGTGCCTGGCTAGTGAGTGTAAACAGGAAGAAAAAGTAAGCTGAGTTTAAGCGGCAGAGACAAAGCGCAAAGCCTACTGACCAACAGAAATGAGGTAATCATGAAAATGTATATTTTACATACACTAATTGATGTATTAGATTTTCACACAGGATATTTTTTGGAAAGTATGGGGTTAAGAAAATGCAAGTGTTAAGAGCCACTTTTCTCCTCAGCCTGGGATAAGTGCTTAGTATGAGACTTTTTCAGTACTGGATTAACAACAGGCCTGGGCCAAGGTACCAAGGTAAGAACAGGGTCAAGAAAGCCAAGTGTAAATAGCTCTTTTGATATCACAGTGCACAGGCAAGCTGACTTTACTATTTACATTCAAAAACTGTTTGCTAGTCATAAAACACTTCTAAAATATAATGTTTTATTTCAAAACCAAGTAACACTAATTTGGGCCTAATTTGAGACTGACTCACAGTAAAATATACTTTTGATATTTACAGATTTGTAATCAGTCCAATATATTGGCTAAAATGAGGTAAGACATGTGATCAGTGAATTCAAATCAGGTGCTTGACCGCTTATTTAAAAAAAAAGGAAAGATTCAGCCAAAAATTCCAAGTAGCAAAAAAACCTTACTACTTTTGCGTAAGCGTTTGAAAGAGTAACTGCAAAACTCTATTCAGCACTCTCTAAAATATCACAATAGATCAATAGTAAGCCATTCATGACAGAAGGTTCACTTTCTGTGGTTTGGCCCAATAACTTCTGAATCAATCAGGGTTCATACACTTATACATTTTCGAAATTCCATGACTTTCCATGACTTTCCAGGGCAGAAAAATGGAAATTTCCATGACTCATCAATCACATGTGATGCAAAACTTCCATAAAAAGCACGCTGATTAAAAGAGTTTCAAAGCTGATCTGAGTGGCATGAATGCAGGGCTGGCCGGAGCGCGAATTTATAAACATGAAAAATGTCTTGAATAAATGATTTTCCATGACTTTCCAGAAGAAACTGACTAATTCCCTCATTTTCCCTGACTTTTTGCTTCTGGAAAAAAGAATTTCCAATTCCCCTGACTTTCCTGAAATTCCCTCACCTGTATGAACCCTGTCTGATGTAAAGTCCTTAAGCACATACCACATACATAAGCAGAGAGAGCAAAAAAATCTGCACATACATGTATTGTGCCAGTTTTGGTTGTGTTAGTATTTGTCGTTTGATGCTAAAAAATTTTAAAACTGAAAATAAGCCCTAAAGTCCTTAAATTGACAATGAGTTGGAAAGTTCAAAATTACTGTTTTTCCATGCAAACTGGCAACTTTTCAACTTTTAGAACACATTTTTTGTCAATTTATATTCATTTCTGATACACAACATTTTATATGAAAAATTTAGCAATAAAGGAAAAATATTGGGGTTGCCAATCTGAAGATGAAAGGCTTATCAAAAAAGGCTTTAAATAATTCCTGTGCTGAATGGCTCAAAGCATGGATTTCTCTTATATAGGTTTGTTCATGCTGCTTTAAAGAACTGTCAAAGTAATATTGATAAATATTCAGTGACTATTCTCATAAAAATTGTTCTCTTTTGCCAAATATCTTGAATAGATTGCTCAAACCTATTACTTAAAATTCGCAAATAAGACAATAGATACAATACCAAAATTGAAGACATCAATACAGCTGACATACAATGTCACAACACTGCAATTCTGTGCTGAAAAGATGATTTTTTTTGTTCATGGTTTATCAAATTTCAAAGGTTAAGGTGTGGGGGCATTTCTGCATGATCCCTAATATCTTGTACCTTGTGCAGAGGAGTGTTAAAAATTATAAAAACAAGATAAATAAATACCGGTGAAGCATCTTTGTGTACACAGTGTAAACATGTATACAGCTCATCAATTATATCTCTAAAGGGTCTGAAATCATCATATGTAGTTACTCACATATTCATGTACAACAATCATGCCTTATGTACAATCATATCTAGGTGCACTTCCATTTTGCACATTTGCAGAGCATTATTTTTAATAAAGTTGCACTGTAACCTATAATAATGATAATCTGTGAAATATTATCTTTTTTTTTCCTGTGTGTATGCCTCCAAGCTAAAGAGTGATGAAAGCTTGGTGTAGATATATATCAAGGTGAATATCTGGGATCTTTTTAAGGTTACTGGTAACTTGTTCTGGGCCCCCCGTTTCATAAAACTTGTTATCGATAATAAACTGCAATAACTATTTTAAGCTACCGAAATCTTGCATCTGATTGGCTGAGGGCAAATTTGTCATAGAAAAGTGGCAGTTGTTATTGATAACAAGTTTTATAAAACGGGGCCCAGGTCTGAGTACAGTCAGAGGACATTCGTGATGTCTTCTGCTTTTAAACCTACCTTCATTCTCACTATACTTTTCCACATAAATAGATATATCCCCAAGAGGTGTCATGGTGTAGTGGTTCATTCACTAGACTCTCAATCAGGGGGTTGAGGGTTCAAATCCCAGCCCAGCACTAATCCATGTTTGCCACTCTCCACCCAGGTGTTAAATGTGTAATCAGTAAGTTGTGTACATCATTGTAGTTAGATTGCTGTATGTGCACCTGTAAAATGCTGCCTGGATAATCTTTTTACTTTTGTCTAAGCAACTCAATGGCAGGTTGTCCAGGAACTGTTGTTCTTGACAAATATCTCAATAACCCTCCTGCTGAGATCACACAGTTTACGGACGTTATGAAGATGATTCATCCACCAATACCTCCGTCATCACTATAACAGTACAAAGAATTGTTTATGCTGTCAAAGTGCATCACTTCTTTTTCTGTCTGAGTATCTCTATGACGGGTTGTATGGGTACTTGGTCTCCCTCATGACAGCATGTCTCGATGACCCTCTTGATGTGAGACAATGAAATACCAAGCTGGTAGATGAGGTTGTAGTTGTTCACCAGGCGAAGCATCTCCTCTCTGTCCAGACATCCTGTCATAAAAACAGAAACAGAAAATCTAATTAACAGAAACTTTCACTACTTGGAGCAAAGGACCCGAGACATTCCAAACTGCTTCTATCAAAGGAGAACGAAAGCCCAGGCCTTCCTCAAGAGAGACAACTGCAGATAAATGCCATGTCAAAAGGATTACAATACACATGCAAGTATTCAAACCCTCAACCCTTCAGGCGGAGAAAAACGTTATTAATGTTTAAACAATAATTGATTTTTTTCCCCATGGTTTTGGTTCCCTGAGGGAAATAGAATTCTTACCAGTCTTTGATGTATCTGTGCTATAGAGCCCCTTGGCAAGATGGAGGAATCCCTTGAACCACTCCTCCCTCTCTCGTTTCTCATCTTTCTGCCTTGACACCACCACTGCCTCCTGCTCTACTGGTCTCTGGCGGTGACGCTGCTGATGCTCCTGGGCCATCTGCCTGAGTTGTTCGATCTCGTAATCCTCCTGCTTCGGGGACGGGGTGGACGGGGGAGAGTTGATGGAGGCTTGTTCCTCCGTGGGGGTGTCATTGCGAGTTATCTCCATCTCAACATCGGTCACGTTGTTTTGTTCTGGAGCGTGTCTCGAGGTTTCAATTCTCTGTAAATAAATACAGCAAACATAAGCATAAATCAGGTAGTAAAACATTCATACCAATTATGTTGATCTCTAGTATTTTCTATTAACCCATTCGTGACAGGAATTATTTAAAGCCTAATTTGATCAGCTTTTATTCTTCAAAATGGCAACACCAACATTTTTATTTCATTGCTACATTTTTCTAATTAAACGTCATGTATCTGAAATGAATATAAATTGACAGAAATTATGATGAGAAGTCAAAAAGTTGCCAATTTGCAGGGAAAACGGTAATTTTAACATTTTCATCGCATTGCCAATTTAAGGATTTTAATGCTTATTTTCCTTTAAAAAAATTTCAGCATCAAACAACAAATATTGATGCAACCAAAATGGACACAGTATGTGTAGATTTTTTTGCTCTTTCTGCTCATGTATTTGGTATGATTTTTAGGGCTTTGCATCAAAAGATGTTAGGCCAAACCACAAAATGTTGACCTCTGTCATGAATGTGTTAACAATATATTCAAGTCAACTCAGATGTTAGAAGATTTTCTGATTCATAGTTGAAATGTATCTCACAGGATTATGAAAATCTATTTCTGGCATCTTTTTCAGGATGGCACAGAATGAAAGTCAATTTCATTTTCTGATCAGTGACCATTTTGTCGGTGGGTTGTTAAAACCTTGTATCTCAAAATTCAAAAATCTTGAGGACAGCTCAGAAAAAGCTGTATTTTCAAATTATGGCAACGGTGGCAACCTCATTTTGTCTGGAAACAGTCTCCTAATTTATGTAGAGAACTCTTTCCAGGCAAAAGAAGGTTGCCACTTATGCCATTACTCTAAAATAGAGCTTTTTCTGAGCTGTCCTAAAAAATTCTAAGTTTGAGATACGAGGTTTTAACAGCCCACCAACGATATAGTGTTGCTCGTAGTCTGACTGTTTCAAGAATACAAAAAAGGGCATGTCTGAGTAGAATATCCTCACCAAATACTGTCAGAAAATACTGTAAAAACATGATAAAATTGAGAATACCCTTTCTACATAGAACTTCTTGAGCTAATTGAGTAGAGAAGCTCTTTTAATGCTTCTCTCCACTCACCGCAAGAGGTTTCCTGAGCCATGGAGGGGATGAAACTTTAGCTGGTTCCTCTGGTGTGGGTAAGACCTCTTTGATGGGTCTCTTAGGCCAGGTGCTTGGTCTTCTTGGCTCTATGACAGGCGCCAGCCCTCCAGAATGTGGCTTGGGCCCGTCTCTAGACCTATTCCCACTTCTTTCCCTCTGGGAACCGCTGTTACGAGGACTGTTCCCAAAAGAGTTCCTGTTCCCAAGCGAGGTGACGTTAGGGTCTTCTGAGGCTCTCCTTTGGCTGTGGTTTTGATTTTGGCCCTGGGACTTCTCTCCGCGCGGTGTCATAGCATCCCCAGAATCCACTCTCTCTAGAATTTCCAAGAATGCTACCCAACTGATATATTATAGAAATAGGGAAGGGTGAAAGAGAGATTTCAAAAATCACTGATCTTAGAAATATGATAATAATAATAAATATATGTAGTTAATACCGTAATTAACGTTCTATAAACCGCACACGTGTATTAACCGCACCCCCAATTTTTGACCCCCTCTGGTGAAAAAAAAAATACACACATAAACCTTTCTTCTCTCACTTTGAACAACATTTCGTATTTCCAAACAAAATGGAAAATCAGACATGAAATGAAAGGATTCAGTAAACTAAATACCAGTTTAAAAAAAGAAAAGGAAGAGTAGTTCAATCCACATTCCGATTATCCCAGCGACAGCTGCTCTTATATCCAACTTTTGCAATGCAGATGCGAGGCTGGCTTTAGTCAGGTGACGAAGCTTTTAAATTAGTCATGTGACATTTTGAAAGTCCCCGGATGCGTAAGTGGAAAGTTTATTTCCCTTGCAAGACACACGCATCCCAGATGCAACGCTCGTAGCTGGCATTGCTGTTTGGCAATGCAGACGAGGCTGGCTTTAGTCAGGTGACGAAGCTTTAGTCATGTGACATTTTTAATGTCCCGGATGCGTAAGTGGAAAGTTTATTTCCCTTGCAAGACACATGCATCCCAGATGCAATGCTCGTAGCTGGCATTGCTGTTTGGCAATGCAGACGAGGCTGGGCTGTAGTCAGATGACGTAATTTTAGTCATGTGACATTTTGAAAGTCCCCGGATGCGTAAGGGACATGTCAAAGCAAGTTGAATTCCCTTGCAAGATACACGACACACCATGCACACAATGGTCCACACTCTCGTGAGTGTTCAGCACAGGAATTATCATGCAGCTAATTGCAACGTGAAATTAACTTTTCAAAACAAGAATTGCAACCTGTAAACTTCTGTAAACTGTAAGTTCTTACTTGCCGAACGTTACCGGGACCTTGTACCCGCTAAATAACTTGTCTGTATGGGTGACTGACTCTTATTATTCCTGGCGAATCCTGGCCCAGACCTGTCATTGTGTATTAACTGCACCCCCGACTTTCGGTGAAATGGAGGAGGAACAGCGACATGTAGCTCCTACCTCCAATACCACTCCAAAAAAGGGTATTAGAGTCAATGGTGATCAATATCACATCTGTGTACATTAGAAGTACCCTTCAAAAAAAAAATCTATGGATTTACACTATACATACCCCAAACTTAGAGCGCCACCAAAGTTGGGATTGGGAGAGGTTTACGCAACAGGGAAAATTAAATTTGCATTAATCTTCCACTGAGATGTCAGCAAACTTGTACTTAAAGAAAGTACTGTAAATGCAGGAATATTTTCCATTTTCGTGGATTTCGTGCTATTTTCGGCAAGCACGAATTCTAGAACTCACAAAAATATTTCATATGTACTGAAATACCAAATCAAATTTTGTACCTTTGAGAGTGCAGTGCGAATTTAAGAACCAGCGAATGTGTTCTTGGGTTGTTCAGTGCAAAAAATTAATCATGCAAAAATAAAAGCGTTTACAGTATTGTGAAATGCTGCCCTCTATACTCTACAAAAGAAATCTTGTACTCACCTCAGTTGTCCCTCCCCTGTGTCTATCCTCTGTATCATCTTGTTGAGGAGCGAGCCTTGGACAGGTATCCGGTAGAATAGGAATAAATCATCCAGCTGCAAAAAAGCATATCCACACACATTTAGAATATCAATAGTGGATCCATAGACATATAATAAATTTACTAGACGAAAAGCAGCACGCGCAGATATCATTACGCAAATGGCATTAGGCCCCTCCTCTTTCGGATCATTTGAAGGGGCCGATAAGCACCCGTTATTGCCATGATATCGACGATATCAATGACACCGTTGCATTATTCAATCTATTGCGCTTATCATTTTTATTTTAACACATTGATTTAATGCTCATTTGTTGCGCGTTTATTGTGCATTAACTGCGCATGCGGTAAGCTGATGCGTGTTATGTTTCATAACGCGTACAAACAAATGCTACTAGTTGGAAGCATCTTACAAAATGAATTATTCATTTTTGATCATGA
This sequence comes from Echinometra lucunter, assembly GCA_029962745.1. Classification (NCBI taxonomy): domain Eukaryota; kingdom Metazoa; phylum Echinodermata; class Echinoidea; order Camarodonta; family Echinometridae; genus Echinometra; species Echinometra lucunter. Next base: position 28,778,452 of record CM057157.1, read on the forward strand.
ATATTGATGGGTGCTTAGGTCAGCCTTCTAATGGATCTGCACAAAATGGCGGAGCTTTAGGGGCCTGAGTGGATCATCCATGCTGTTGTGTATTTTCATGGTGTTGATCAATAGGAAGGTAAAGATACAATTAAAACTTGTGTCCATCTCTTAAAGGCATATGGTAGGCAGTTTCCATGTGCATTTGATCAGAATTCACCAAAACCGAACATGGTGGAAAGCACTGGAAATACCAGTGATGGTTACAAGTCTGGAACACGGCAAACCCACTGTCCAATATCCTCTGGTTCCTCTTCGCAGGCTTCTGCCCGGTTCAGGAGAGAGAAATGTTTCAAAGAAATTTGACAGTTGCGAAAACTTGCTTCTGCATGAAGCTGAGAGAAGCAGAGTCAATTCCAACTTACGTCTCTCCTGGTGAATGTTCCCTGTTTATGTTTGTCTTTCTTGAGGCACATTTCCCTCATGCCGTCCACATCTATGGTCTGTTTCTTCTTGCCATCCGTGAACTGCTCCTCCAGCATTCTGATCAACATAGCATCTTCCAACTCAGTGAATGTTTTCAGCGGTTTCCTAGAATTTTGGGGGAAAAAAGGAGTAAATCCAATAAAGAAAGTGGATTATTGTTCCTCAACACAATATCTATTGCTGTGCTAAAGATACTCTTCGTCTTTCTGGTTTATAACCACTTCAACCAAACCCCACACACACACATATATATATATATATATCAGCATAAATCTCATATCTCTTTGCCACAAGTGATTTTCACAATTTGATTTTAAAAAAGTATCAGGTACAAAAAAAAAAGAGTGGAAGGCTGAAAATATATGCATCTACTAAATCTGTAACATGTTAACCATGTGTTCTATTGCTTTTAACAATTGCAACAAAATGACAGGATGAAATTCTTAGGCAATACTCTTGTTGGAAAGAACTACTGAAAAGATAATAAAAAAACTTACCTTATTTGAAATGAAGGTTTCCATTTTTCTTGTTCTCTGTAATACAATTGAATAGAAAAAAACAATGCATATTAGATAAACAAGGTTTCAAGATTTCTTTTATTTCCACAAGATATTTTCAATGTTCTATAGAACAAATAAACATGTAATATATACAGGTTGATATAACATTTCTTGCAGCAAAGAGATCCATTCTCGTATTTCAAATCAACAACTTAATACAACACCACAGAAAAGGTATCATACTGTTTCAACCTACAGAGCAGGTGCTGTGGTATACTGGTTCACGCACCTGACTCTCAATCAAAGGCTTGAGGATTCAAATCCCAGCCCAGCACTAACATCTTTTGGTAAGACATTAAACCATGCTTGCCACTCTCACCCAGGTGCTCATTGGGTACCTGGTAGGATGCGAAGGTCAGTGTGATTGGATTAGGATATGCGTGCCCTTAAAATGGATGAATGGCTTGAATGCTCCCTAGGAAGTGGGAATGTGTACAAAGTGCAGAATAGTTAATTGAATCCAGTGGCAGGAGTAATACTACAACAATAAGCACTTCGGTCAGTTTACACTGTTTTGCTACTTGCACAGGTTTTTTCAATCTGCTCTAATCTTACATCTACAATTTGATAATTTTCTTGACATTTCAATTTTACACTCAATATCATATTTCTGCAAATAGTAATGTGCATTAGTTCTATTTGAATTTTTGATTTCATATGAATGTTTAATGTTTCAAAATTTCTATTTCCTATTTTGTTGTACATTATTGTATCAGACGATTTCTTATCATATTGCTTTTTAATAATAAATTCACGGTGATTCAGCCTTTGGCTGCTACTTTGAATTTTTTTTTTAAATAAATACACCTGAAATACACCTGTATGAACTGTCGAGGTACTTATAAGAAACCTGTATTATCATTATTATTCAAAAGGATAATTACCACACAAACAGAATGCAAACAGATTTCAGCTCATATGAGAGTGCATAAACTCAGCAAGTTGAATTTTGAAGTTTATGTTAACCCATTCGTGACAGAGGTCCACATTTTGTGGTTTGGCGTAATATCTTTTGATGCAAAGCCCTATAAATCATACCAAATACATGAGCAGAAAGAGCAAAAAATTCTACACAAACTGCCCATTTTGGTTGCGTCAATATTCGTTGTTTGATGCTGAAAATTTTTATAGGAAAATAAGCATTAAAATCCTTAAATTGGCAATGTGATAGAAATTTTAAAATCACCATTTTCCCCTGCAAATTGGCAACTTTTTGACTTCTCATCATAATTTCTGTCAATTTATATTCATTTCAGATACATGACGTTTCATAAGAAAAATGTAGCAATAAAATAAAAAAAGTTGATGTTGCCAATTTGAAGAATAAAATCTGATCAAATTAGGCTTTAAATAATTCCTGTCACGAATGGGTTAATATATCACGTGGAGGCTTACAGTGAAGGTACTGGTAGTACCGGTAACTTACTTCTGTTTTTTCTTCTGCCTCATCTCATTCAGTTTTCTTTCTTCCTCTTTTCGCTCTTTCTCCTCCTTCTCCTCATATCGTTTGATCTGAGCATCAAGTCTTTCTAACTCGTGATCCGCGTTTCCACCATCGTTTGTTTCATGCACAAACCTGAGAACGTAACAATTATAACAGAGTCATTCACACAAATCTGGCATAAAGAGGAATGTTAGTTAGGCAGAGTAAATCAAGCAAGCAAGAATAGTGTATTCTTGTAGTGCTCAAAGAGATATCTGGCAGCAACCCCCCCTTTTTTTAATTTGTACACAAATGGCATGGTAAACTGCACCACTTACGAGAACGAGATGCGCATCAAAGCTCAAATAAAAGAGTTTTGCCGAAAGTTGAACAGAGAAACTGAATTATGAGAAACTGAATCATTACTGAAACTGAATTACTGACAACTAAGAATTAGCTTGGTCCACACCACCTGGAGCAAAGAAACATACTTTTTGCCTCAGCGAGTTTTATCTTGCCCCCTCGCACACCATTTATTTAAGTGCAAAATAAAAGCAAGGGTTTGTCACTTCGTATATGAACAAGCATTTAGTGGTTCATTCTGGGGAGTGTTTCATGCGGTGGCTTGTCAGTGATTTTTACTGACAAAATTTACTCTCAGCCAATCAGATGCAAGGATTTCAGTAGCCTATAACAGTTATCAGTAAAAATCACTGACAAGACACCTCATGAAACACCCCCCTGATGACTTTCAACTAAGAGACTGAATCATGGCTTGTGCATATATGTATAGACAGGGCATTTCATCTTCAGCTTGCTCTCTTGACACAAGTTTGCTAATGGGTAACTGGTAGCACTCATTCCTTAAGATGCTCTGTATGATGTAAGCACTGCTGGAGCTAAAGCCAGTAATAAAATCATTTGATGTAGCAATAGGAGTTTAAGAATTAAAGGAATTTATGAGCAACTTATGGGCTTCTATTTTTGCCCCAAACCACTAAACAATTATACAATTATGGTTCTTTTCAATAAGATCATACAATTCTTACAACTCATACCTGCAGAACTTAAATATTGGGAGCCAAATTTCCAACACTTTCAGTTTTACCATTATTCCAAAATTTTGACAAACTATTTGGGCTTGTGTTCGTTGATGAAAAGTCTCTCAGTAGTCAGTGATATCTAAGACAGCTGACCACCTAAGGAATTGGATTTGAACAGTTTCTGTTTCATAGTAAGAAGATAAAATTTGAAAGCAATCAGAATAATGTGACTTCTTCAACACTCTAACCTATAATAATAGCTTCAATGTTACAACCCTTACATCATGTAAACCATCCCTTGATGATTCTCACGAATTAGAACTTACTTATTTACATCATCCACCAGTAGGGTTTGTGCCTTTGCAGATCCTAGCTGCGCTCTGGCCAGGAACTGTATCAGCTTCTCATAGTTCACCTGGTCTGGATTGGAACCCTTGGCGAAGTTGGAGAAGAGCAGCCTCAAGGTTGCGATAGGAATCGGCAGCTTGTGCTTGTGAGCGATCATGTTCATTTGCGGCTGGCTGACGAAGCCATGCAGCCCATGATCGAATTCTGCAAGGTCCGTGTACATCTCCTTGAAGTGGAGCGGGTCGTATCCGACCAAATGCTCAGAGACTTGGTCTGTCAGGGAGCGCTTATTGTTGATAGGGGATAGGACTGGAGACGAGCCCATGTGGACTGGGAAAGGCTTATGGAGGATATCCTTGATATCAGGAGGATCTTCTTGTGGTGTGTCGTCGGACCAGACATCGTCATCGTCACCATGATCATGACTGTGTTCGGAGGCATGGATTGGTGGAAGAGCTCTATATAAAAAAGAGAATGGGAAGTACGACAGGTATGTTATCACTGGGTCATCAAGGAAGTACATAATTTCAGGCATAATTTTCTTTTTTTATGGCATGGTTCATAGCACTATGCATAACCAGATTTAAATGGAATCAAATAAAAGAACACAAATCAACTACAGAACAATATGTGCTTTCAGTGATCAACACGCAGGCCTCAAATTTCATCCAATTTACATGTAGGTCACGGCCACTTCCCTGGAGGGCACATAATGCACTCAGAGGGGCACCAAGGCCAAAATAAGAGCTGACCTGCCTGACCAACTTGCGCACACGGTTCATACTTCTCCCATGTCATAATCACCTAGGTTACTCCTAATATTCTTTCTCAAGAGCAATCCCAATGATACCAACCTTGGAGCTCCAGGCCTGCCTTCATAGTGATTCCCTTTGCCATGGATGTGTGAGTTGCTTGTGTCTCTAGGTGCCGTTTGGGAGTAGATCTTCCGGTAGTTACCAGGCAACTGTAGTCCAACCAACAAGAGCATTTTTTAGAAATGCCAATGATAGAAAAATGACTGAGGTGGGATATTTGATATAAGTTTGAAACATCAGTTCACCAGTGCAGGGCCCTTGCATCTGATTGGCTGAGAGCATATTTGTCATAGAAATGTGGCAGTTGTTACTGATTATAAGTTTTATGAAATGGGGCCAAGTACAGGTCTGAGCAAGGTGTCTGAATCATAGATATTGATACTGTCACAGATAAATAGTGTACCTTTATGGATGTGTCACAAAAACTTCTGTGCTAAAAGGAAAGCAGGTAAAAGTAAATAGTAACAAAGCAAGAGTGCAAATAAAACAATGCTCAAGAAAATAATTATACTTCAGCCATAGACCTTTCTAAAACAGCAAGGAATCATTCCTGTAACTTCACATGGTTCATGGTTCGAGTCCCACCATGGCAAATATGTCTTTTGGCATGACATTTATCTACATTTGCCGCTCTCCACCCAGGTGTTGTAAATGGGTACCTAGTAGTAAGAAATTCCTTGAAATGCGAGAGCGCTGTAATGACAAAGCCGGGGTTATAACAGCGAAGCACCGGAAGTGTCAGGTGTGACAGACATGCGCTCTATACAAGAATCCACTATTATCATTATTATCACTATTCAGCAAATCAACTTAAATTTTAATTGCTTTCAAGCAAAACAGTTGCCCTCTTTGAAATGCATGGTGTGAGGATTACAGTTATTAACAAACTCCAAAATGTCCTTGACCCTAACGAAGAAAAACATTCTACTAGCTCTTCATCAAAAAGAGACAAGGGCAGTTAAAACACAATGATGTAAAAACTGTTGATAAACAAATATTTCACTATCAAGGCTCATTCAGACTTGACACAGTAAACTGCCATACCAAAATAAACCCTGTACATCACTTCCAAATGAATGGCAAGCATGGGTGAGTAAAAAAAAGTTTCTTTCTGGGTATCCTCAGGCATTTGTTGGTGGTATTTATTTTGCTTGTTTGTACAATTTCATCTCTGCCTGAAAATGAAATAATTAAATAAATAGCACATATTCAAACAGAGCAATATTAAGGGCTAAAATCAAAAGCACTCAAGTTAAATGTGTTATAAGATAAAGAAATTGGGGTTCCCTTTGCAAATGACATTTTATTTTGCCTCAGAATTTTTGAAATAGTCTCCAGGGCTGGATCCAGAATTTTTCAAGGGGAGGGGGTCAGCTTATTCAGGTGTCTGGTTTTATCCAAAGAATTTGCTGAAAAGCAAAAAAAAAAAAAAAAAAAAGGTTTGTGGCATTTTCAGGTGTATTTTACTTGCTGATAGGCAAATAAAAAGGTTTCAAAAAGGGGGGGGGGGGGGGGGGTACCCTGGATCCACCCCTGGTCTCCACAGAGCATAAAATAGGCATGTCACATTATTTTGCTTACTGGATCCGGACTGTTATTGTAGCTGCTGTGGTTGCTCTCCTTCACTGGGGGCTGGTATTGCATAGGAGGGGTACCGTGAGGCCCCGTCTGCAGTGACGCAGACGTTTCTCGGCTACCGGCACTGTAAAGAAATAAAAAATCAAATTACATGTACTACAGTGAAACCTATATAAAGACCACTCAAGTGGAACAAGAAAAGTGGTCTTTATGAGCAGGTGGTCTTAATGGAGAGATTCCTTTCATACACATTTCACTGTTCAAGGGAAGTGAGAATTGCAATCTTTAGAGACAGATGGTTTTTCTATGCTTGTGGTCGCTAAAGCAAGTACGACTGCACGAATGAAAACATTATATTCTACTGTGCTGCATGCTTCTGATGTGCTCAAAACTGCAATGAGCACTTAAATGACAATATGTATGTTTGATTCGAAAGTATTCATAGCTGATTTCCAATGGTAGGTTATGCTAATAGTTCAAAGGAACATCATTAAGTTTGTTCACATAACAAAAGTCATCTTCCAAAGATACATGCAGGAATCAGCACTGTTTGGGGAACTTCTGAGTAAGGTGCTTTACAAGAAAATAAAAACTGCACTCTCACTAAAATAATTTTTGAAGTTTAGGGGTTATTCATCAATTGACACTAGATAATCTGGTGTCAAGTGATAAAGCTGCTTATTTCTTAAATTGTTCCCCCCCCTCCCCCCGTTTTCATTCAAACTGCAATTTTTTTTTTTTTTTGCGAGCGTCATTTTCCAAGTGTTGCATAAGAATATTGTCCAGGATGTCAAAGTCTGTCAAATGTATCATTCTCTGCTTTTCTACATTGCTTCATTACCATTACAGATAAATGTATGATACAGCGAAGAAATAATATAGAAAATTCATAACCTAACAAACCGTTGAATATGGCAGACAAAAGACACCCATGTCATAGATTACACAGGGTTCATACACTTATATATTTTCAAAATCCCATGACTTTCCATGACTTTCCAGGGCAGAAAAATGCAAATTTCCATGATTCATCAATCACATGTGATGTAAAATTTACATAAAAAGTGTGCTGATTAAAAGAGATTCAAAGCTGATCTGAGTGCCATGAATGCAGGGCTGGCTGGAGCGTGAATTTATTAATACGAAAAATATCTTGAAAAAATAATTTTCCATGACTTTGCAGAAGAAATTGACAAATTCCCAGACTTTCCCTGACTTTGTGCTTCTGGAAAAAAGAATTTCCAATTTCCCTGATTTTCCAGAAATTCCCTGACCCGTATGAGCCCTGTTACAGCTTAAGACTGATGGTCCCTGTATGAAGCCTACCAGAATAAGAAAATTCACTAGCAATGGGTTATAAATGCAAAGTCATCAACAAGTTAAAAATCTCATTTGTTATCCTTAAATGTGTTTCTTCACTGCAATATAGCATATCCTGATAAAAAAAGTGCTTTAAACAAAATAGAAATCCAACTGCCATTACTATTACCAGTATTTTGTGATTTCAACAATTTTAAAAACAACAAGTAAAAGTCAGTATTTTGCTTAGTCAGTGTAGTATCTACCTTGCAGGTGGTGTCTTTTCAGCTACCTCTATTGTTTTTCCACCAATAATTTTTGTCTTCATCACTGGTTGGATGTCCGTCCCAAACGGAGCATTCCGTGCCGTAGACGCTGCATTCGCTCGTCTGCTCATGTTGGCCACTCTTGGTCCATCCTGTGCCAAACATTATAGAAAAAAAAAAAACCACAAGGAACATGCATAAATTTGTATGAATTCTAAAGTTAACAGTTAACATTGAGGCCACCACCTGATAACAATGACAGAGAGGTCACAAAATCTTAAATGTACAACAGACAAATTAAGACCAAGTTAGGTTGATTTGAGAAGTGTGTACATAAGGCCTGATATATTTTTTATGATGGGAGACCATAAGCTATGCCTACGCTGAATAGAGACTTAACATTAACGTTAATACGATCTGCAAACCAACAAAATCAAAATCTTGTTGTTGTTGTTGTGGTAAGTGGTGGTGCGTCGACAAACTTGTGTCCTGTGCACCAGGCGCTATACAGAGATTCTTCTGGTCTACTCCGGTAAAAAATTTCCTCCAATTTCTATAAAATAAAAACTCTATACTGGTTCTTGCTTAATAATAAAGAAAATGAATTTACATTCATCAACATCGTCACACACAGTGCAGTTGCAGTTACACTGACAGTCATGACAGTCAGTGAATCCTTACAAGTTAAATCAAGCGGCTGCAAAAAATACTATTTTATCGCTATAATTAACAACTAACATTTGCAACACAACATGACTGTCACTTTACATAATAAGCTTATAAGAATTCATATCTACAGTGATATACATCTCTCAGAATCACACAAAATAATACCTTTTGGAGATGAAAATTGTCGTCAGCTCCCGTGTTGTTACGCTACCTGGCTACGAAACGCTATGTGAGAGTGGCTGAAGACACATCTCTTTGTCTAATAGACAACCACAGACCGTACAGATCGGTGCTCATTTTGGAGAATGATAAGTGAGAGAAAGGAACAAGATACAGTCTCTTGTGAGAAAGTCAATGGGCGTAGAGGGCTTTCAAGTAGGATTGAGAGCAAGGAGATTGACCACAGAACTAGACGTCGTATTTTGCATTACGACTCTCTTTTTTTCCTTCTTCTTCCTTCTTCTTTTCTTCTTCTTCTTTTTTTTTCTTTCCCTCTTTCATCTTTCCTTATTCTTTTCTATCTCAGCCATGTCGCATAGGTGTTTATATATATATATATACATATATACTGACATTTTCACCACTCTTTTTCTTACTATTTTTTTTTTTTGAGGGGGGGAGGGGGCCCGGGGGGGGGGTATTTTTGGTTTCGTGTTTTGTTGGTAGTGATATCATCAAACTAAAACACTTTTTTTTGTTTATGTGATGTTTGTTTATATACACGTTAATAAATAAATTCATTTAGGTTATTTTATCATGATAACCATTATAGTGATTACAGGGTCACAAGCTCAATGCTTTCTTGCTTTCCATAATTAATGGTTTGATGCAAACCCTGCACATGTGAATTATTGTCATGCAAATAAAGGTCGTTTTGAACTTTGAACTTGAAGTTGTTGTTGTTCTTCTTCTTGTTCTTGTTCTTCTTGTTCTTGTTCTTGTTCTTCTTGTTCTTCTTGTTCTTGATCTTCTTGTTCTTCTTGCTCTTCGTCTTGTTCTTCTTCTTGTTCTTGTTCTTCTTGTTCTTAATTGTTCTTGTTCTTCTTCTTCTCCTTCTTCTGTATGGCTTTCTTTTTGTTTCTGGTTTCAGAATCTTTCTTTCTCGTGAAGAATTTGTGATATAAGAAAAAGAAGATTTAAAAAGAGAATATGTACAGCCACGTTGTCTTTACAAAGGCTAATTATGTCGTGGATTGCTCCTTGAACATACCCCAAAACTTTCATTTCATTTCATGTATTCGTTTTCATTTCCAAACTTAAAACAGGAGCAAACAATGTAACATGTTTTCATAAATGGAACATAGATTATAATGATTTTAACGAATAAACTTGCAAAGAAATCATTACATAATCTAATTTTTTTCTTCCAAACTATCAACAATTGCTTTAGGTTGATTAAAGATTCCAAAGCTCTTAGAATAAGGGTCCATTGTTGGACAATGGTATTACAAAGATATTAAAATAGCACATTAATAATAAAATAATAGGAACACGGTATTTCAGAGAAATAAAGAAAATTGGTAATCATTAAAAATATTCCAGAAAACAGCTTCATTATTTTATTATGAAGGAATGCAAGCCATTATAACTGGATGAAATACAGTGTTATGCATTCTAACGGTGTTTTTTTTTTTTTTTTTTTTTTTTGTCTCTACCCTTGTTGTATATTCTTATTTTATTCTGGATGTTATATATGAGCTTTACATTTTAGAAACACATATATCCATGTTAATTACAAAGGACCAAGAAATACCATACTATATTATATTATACTATACTGTACTATAATGGATAAGGGAAAAGGGAGACTATAAATGATGATGATAATGGTTTATTTATTCAACAAAATATGTGTATGGCAGCCCGAAAGCTGAATTGTACAATATTTTTACAATAATTATATACATGATAAAAATATACAATCATTTGAGTCCTCTACAGTTACAAATATAAATACTGTACATGGTAAACTTAGGAAATACAAAATATCGCTGAAATGAAATTAGCATTATGTACAAAGGAATAAATTATTGTAAAATTAGTGAACAACCACAGGAAGAAACTTCGTGTTCTGAAGCGCGACGAGGGTAGTGTTTAGGAAAGAAAAAAAAAGAGAGAAAGAGAGAAAGAAAGAAACATAAATAGGTAGAAAGATTAATAAAGTAATAATAAAAGGGGAGAGGGGAAGAAGGGGAGAGAAGAGGAAAGTGAGAATAGATGATGAAAAGAATGGGGAAAGGAGGGAGGCGGTTGTTAATAAGAACAATAATACATGTACATAAAGTAAAATTAACATTGGAAAGTATAGGGAAGTAAATTTAACATGTTTAAAGTAAGTTTTGCACAGTAACTTAGGCATCTGACAGGAAGTGTGGTGTAGAGAGTGTAGGAAATAGTCGTTTCCAGTTTTAAAAGACAGTATTGGGCATAATATTATTGATGTTATTTAAGTAAAGGAGGATACCGCTAAGTTATGTAAAACTATATTTAAAAAACCATAATGGGATGTAAAGGTAGACTATGAACTTTATGTTGGAACAATAAACATAAATAATCAAAGAATATTCAAGAACACCATGAGTACAAGTAAGGCTCCATTTACAAACCTAGGAATATCCGGGGAAGAGGTAGAGATAATCTGAGATCAAGGGTTAGATTTCATTTAGAGCTCTTGCTATAAAGGGGATCGGACTACATCTATACCTTTCAGTCCTGCATCTTATAGGGTAGAATTTCGGAGGGTTTCTGAGTTGCCTCGTTTGATTTGCCATGGCATGGGGCAACCAGCCTGAGTGTCTGAATTCGGGGGATGTCATAAGATCTTTACCGAATTTGGTGCAGTTATCTGTACGTCTATCCTCCAGCGTTTGCGATTGTGTAACATCAAGGGCATTGTCGTATGTTAGGTACTGACAGCCTAGAATGAGCCTGAGAGCCCGCTTCTGCACTCCTTCTAACATCAATCTTTGCTTTTTGGTGACAGACGTTATCAAGTTTATGGCAAGAATATATTGTGAAATAAAGATAAGATAAGATAAGATTGATCAACTCTATAGACCCCCTCTCGGGGTATGAGAGTACAAACAAAGAAACGTATTTACAACTATTTTACATACATACACCCATACACACACACACATACGCACATACATACACATATACACATATACATACATACATACATACATACATACATACACCCATACACACATACATTCTAAATGTGAATACAAAGGTTTAGTAGATAAAATATCGTATATAAAAGAACATTTTACAAGACTAGCCGTTCTGGCTGTTTGACTAAAAAAAATGTTAAAAGATGATCAGAAAAAGATCAAAAAGATGATCAGTGCTAAAAATGATAAACTGGTTTGCTTGCTTCAAAATATTGGCCTATGGGTGCAAAGTACTTGTAAATGGAAAAATGAAAATTGTAGTTTTACTTTCCATTATTGGCAGATATATATATTACTTGTTGGCCGGGGCTTGCATGGCAGCGAGCTGGTGAAAATGATTTGCTAATCACATAAAGGAAAACTACTGGAATGCACACTCATCTTTTGAAATATTCAATATACTCCGAAAATCCTAGGTTGGATTAAAAAGATACAAAGATCATGGAATCATTTAAAAACTACGATGAACATTGCTTTGCTCGTAAAGATGGGCGTGGCATTTTGTACGTGTACGGTACTCTTAATTGCATATAATTGCATCATTATTTTTTTCTGCGGAGCTGAAAGATACCTTACCATTCAATGTGTAGCAACATATGCATGCAAGACATGGGGGATATTCTCGAAGAAATCCTTAAGATTGTGGAGCGAGTGGGGGATATAAATTCAGAAGATGTAGCAAACTGGCTTGAAAAGGACCACCAGCAGGTTGTTGGGGGTATAAAAAGTCTACAATCCCTAGGGAAAGTAAGTATTTTCACCGTATCCTTTCATCCGTTCTGTTTGTGCTAACAAAGTTTGCTATGCATGGGACTGTGCTTTGTTCTCCAAAATTGGTATGACTAGTATAAAACATGGAATTGGTTTGGAGCAAAATAGAATGCCGATTTGGCACGCACTTTACGAAGAATTAATTCAGTTAACTTTAGACTCTCTATATCTGGAAGATATCCATACGCCTAGGGCCTTGTCTTGAATGTGATGGTATTCAATTTCAAGTCTGGTCAGCATTGGTCAGTGATGGTGAAGTTAATAATTGTTAGTCAAATGTCAATATTATAAATCAGCAATAGCATGTGTCACGTTGGTCTAAATCTCCACATTCATCGCTCTTTCAGTTTTGGGCATTGAAAGTCCTGACTTCATTTTTAGATTCCCTTTCTTTCTGCTGTACATCATGATAACTCGTAGATCAAGTCAACTCTATTTCCAATCCAATTTAAATGCCTCTTATTCTCCAATCCCAAAACTCAAAGAAAGACTATGCTAAAAATTAATTCTGTTAATGTTTTGAACTTTCCTTAGCTTATCGAGGCTGAGCAGCAGACTTCAAAACACTGGGAGCTGACTGCAGAAGGAACGCAGATCGTCAACAATGGTAGCCATGAGGCAGCAGTGTTCAATGCTATACCCCCTGAGGGTATGACACAGGCTGAGCTCATGGTAAGGTTCAAAAGGCCAGCCATTACTTCTTTCTAACTATCTTCTCTCCCTCCCCCCTCTCTCCCCCCCCTCTCTCTCTCTCTCTCTCTCTCTCTCTCTCTCTCTCTCTCTTTCTCTCTGTCAATCTCTTCTATTTCTCTCTCAAATCTTTTCATGTGTTCTTGTATGCCTATAGATAGTATTTGTTTTTAAGATATAATACAATTCAATTTCAGAGCTCTAACAGTTGTAAGATTTTCATAAGATGTCATTATTTCACAGTCCCTGTCTCTCTATCCCTCTCCCTGTCTCTGTTTTTGTTTCATGAATATTACATCATCTGAAGCATAGTTTAAAGGCATTGGCTAACTTAGTGAGTAGCTGATTTAAAAAATTCTCAAACTAAGATGAAACATGTGTATGAGTACTTGTATTTGTACTAAAAAACCCTGAAAACAACCATTCTTTGGAATGAAAAAGTGTAAGTTAGACGCAAACGGCGATTTTATTATCCTTCGTCTCACGAGACAATCACTAAGACGACCACCTTGCTTAAATTTGAAAATGCCATTATGTGCCTCCCACCGCGTGATACGCCAGTACACACAGTACGGTAAGGTGAGTCATACGCGCATGCGCACTCCTTCTGTCTATTCTGTGTAACCGACCCTCGTATATTTTTCAAACATTGGTTCACATTTTTTATATTTAAAAATACTTCCTGTGGATATTATACTTTGAAACTTTCAGACTGGTATTTTTACACTATAACCCTTATATTTATCCCATTTTCAAGTAACAAAACAAGATTTTTAAAATCATAACAATGTTAACCAATGTTTTTAACTATCCTGCCTTTATATATATATATATGTGGACTTTCATATCAAAGGACAAGGTTTTAAGAAAGTGTAAATCAAATTCTATGCTTCTTTTCCTTGACTGAAATTAGTGGCTTGAAAGAAGTTTGAAGAATTGTATAATTATTTGTAATAGTTGTTATGACTCGGAGACAACTAACATATATATTCTGATCAATGAAAGGAGAAGTACAGAGAGTATATTAGGAAAGATGTAAAATTCATTTCTGCAGTAAATGTTCCTGAAATTTAAAGTGAAAGATATTTAGCAATTTACCAATATATCTTTGTTGGTTGTCTTTGTGTATGCATACCTTCTATTGAATTAAATTGAATTTAATTCTTCAGGTTTATTCATTAAAAATAGCAGCCAAGGGCTGAATCAAATTAAATTTACAATGGAAATGCATCCTGATATAAGTTGATACAATAAATATAAGAAAATAGATTAATAGGAAAGACCTTGAACTTCAAGATCAACAGGAAAATTATAAAGGGAAGTAAAAAAAAAAAAAAACCCAAAAGTTACAAAAAACAAAACAAAACAAAACAGACGATGAGACCAGAAAAACAAGATATAGATTCTAATCTTAACTAAGAAATATGCTGTTGAATTTAATTGTCTTTATTAGTTCATGAAATTAATTAATTAATTATAGTTTTTCCCCATCATTCTATACCGTGTAAACTATTTAATTCATCACTTCTATGTTTGTACATTGTTTTATGTTTAAATCTGAAATAGATTATGTAAATTTATTTTAGTGTGATAGTAAAGCTGACAGAGAGCATGTGCTTATGCAGTATCGGTATACAAATTCAAAGTTGCTTATTATTATTATTATTATTATTCATCTTTGGATCATATATCTTCCTTATATATGATCACTGTAGAAGACTGTTCCTAACGCCAAGATAGGATTCAGTAAGGCGATGTCAGCAGGATGGCTAGAGGTCAACAAGAAGTGTGAGGGCGGTCCTAGAGTACAGAGGAAGGTAAGAAATATCGGAGATCAACTTGATTTAGATGTACATAAGGTCAACAAACTTTTTAACCCATCTAATACTAAGCCCTAGATGTCTTTGGCTAGGTTCTATGAAAAATGTATTATACTGCATTCAAGTCATGCTCAGCCGGTTAATGTGAGCTATCTAAAAAGTGTGAATGACTATCAAGTGCATGTACATGTAAACATTTGAATGAATAGAATGTTATAGTGATAAATGTTGACAGACTTATTAAGGATCACTATGTAAATGGTGATACCAGTATGTTATTATCCGTGACAACCCACTACACCGAAGGCCCGCAAGGCCGAAAATAGAAAATTGTAATCTATAATATCACACCGCTCTGACCAATTCCTGTGCCAGAAGGAAGTTTGATAAGTATTAAAGGGCAGCGAATGTTTTTCATTGAAGGTGTGAAACATCCGGAAACGAGGACTAAACATGATTAAGGAGACATATACCGATAGCTGCATTGTCTGAGATGAAGGAAAATACAATACGAGAAAAGTCGGCCTCGCGGGCCTTCGGTCAAGTGGGCGGACCCCGTTATTATCCTGTCACGAACACTAAGCCTGAGATAACTTGGGCTAGTGTTGGCAAAGGCATGTTTTTACTGAAATCAAGATGGTTTTATTGAAATCAAGATCCTTAATAAGTCGGTCAACATTTATCACTATATCCTTGTGCTCAACTAGTTAATGAATGAATTGATTGCATAAAAAGTTAAGAATATAGAATGAGTATTCTGATGTACATAAACATTTATTTTTGATAATTAATAAATGTACAGGTAGAACATTAATATTTATGTTAATATTAATGGGCTGATAAGCTTGTGAATGGATTGCATGTCATTTATTAATATACATGACATATGTGAATATGACTATGGAATATTTATATTATATTGGATGGCTATGAATGGGATATCAGAAAATATTCCACGAGTTAGGGCCAATATTGCACCTATCTTCGATTCGTTAGAAAATATTCTAACGAGTGGAATATTTTCTGATATCCCATGAAATAAAGACATCCAATATAATTATTATTATATATCAACATTATTTACAGAAATCATAAGCTGTGAAAAGCAGTTGACAGAGGTAGACTCTGTAATAAGTTAGTTATTCATCACGAATTTGTGAGAAATTTACATATACTTACTGGTATCAATGTAGAAGGCTGATATTCCACAATGCACAAAATCTTTGAATCACTTGGTATCCAACTGTTTGATACTTCTTTGTAAAACACTAACTGATGAACACTAACACGAACAGGCTGAGATATTTACAATGTAACAAAATGGCAGCAAACTCCAATCTCCAAACAAAGGCAAAACTGTAAATGTCCAAAATATTTACAAGTTACATGCACACTTCAAAAGTTAATGCGTGTAATAGTTGATAGTTACATTGCAATTGTTCGGCACGAAGGGGCTCTGTTGAAAGCGCATTGTTTGAGTTCTTGATGTCCTATTTACATTTGTAACGGAGTTGCGAGCAATTGTGGTCGCATTTTCTTCTGGTGGTGCATGAGCATTATCCTGATTTGTCTCTTGACTCAAGACTTCAGACTGAGAGTGATGTGTTTCCTCAGTTTCTTGTGAACTAGTGAAAGTGTAACCAAGATCAAAGTTCACCTCTTCTTGGAATGGAAGGCTGGTTTCATTGATATTGCATGCAGTATCTCCAGTTTCACCACTTTCCAGTTTCACTGCCGGTGCTGGTGCTCTGCTTACAGTTGCTGGCGCTCTTGGCCTTGAGGTCGATGGTTTGTCAGTTTTAGAGCGTTTCTGGTCTGGTTCTTTACCTAGAGCTCGTGACAAGGCATTAGAGATGTCATGTTTTCTGTCGTCGCTAACTCGGCCAACGTATGAAGCAAGGCTTCCTTCGTTCCTATGACCAGAGACATGACAGATCTCCCTTGATGCAAATCCAGTTTTGTCTAGTATTGTAATGCATGTAGCCCTGAGGCAATGATTAGTGTACACTCTTGATAGGTTTGCAGTTCTTGAAATCTTGACCATCATGGTGCCTACTATGTTGACACCCACTGGACATTTGTTGTACCATGGTCCTGTAGATGGTGCAACCGATTTAAGGGTTTGAAAAAATGCGTCACATCCAGGGTTCAGCTTGGAGGTGTATTTTTTGAAAGACACAACTGGGAAATTGTTGTCCTTTGTTTCGTACATTCTACCACCATCTGCTCCCTTACTGTACATATTGTCAATGGGGGAGGAAACAAAACGTGAAATGTGACCTATTTTCATTAATGATTGTTGTTCATTCTAATGTGAGTTTTTTTCATGAAAGTTGGCATATATCTTCCTGAGGTCACTAACAAACAGGATCTTACGCCAAATTAAGTATCCGGTGCAGCACGGAGCTGGGACAAAGTGCTAAACTTTCTTCTCACTTTCATGATTTTCTCGTCTCTTTTGCTCACTGAAGCGTAAGAGATCAGGATTTCGATGAAAATCAAATCAGATGAACTCCCCATAAAGACTTATGATGGTTACCCAAATTAAGCAATTGAGTTTTGGTCCATAAGTGAAAAATGAACTTTTCCAGTCCCACGTGCTCACTGAAGCGTGAACTTTCCATGAAAATGCCACGGGATCATTGATACATGTACACTGGTCATATAAACATGCTAAAAATGTTATCAGTATGATTTTTAGTGCACAAAAATAAAGCAATAATTACTTGAAAATTTTAATACGGTGATATTTTGTTTTTATTACGTGTTCATTCAACCGTGAATTAATAGGTATCAATTGCAAAAGTTGCAAACACCACTCCAAAACACAAATTGCTTTGCATTAGATCAAATTTACCGCGCGAAAGATGTCAAAACTGCAGTTTTTGCAATTTTCACCTTGTGCTCACTCAAGCGTGAAATTTGGCCCTCAGGTCATTTGGTATGTTGGGAAGCACATGAAATTCATGGTGCATGCCTTCAAACGCTGAAAACTTGAAATGTGTTCCGATATCCTTGACTCAAAGTCATGATATGATGCTTGTGAATTTTAAAAAGTGGCATTTTTCCTTTAGTGCCTGCTCACTCACGCATGACTGGACGGATCAATCTCATTTTCTCACAGAAGTTGGTAAATTAGTGTAGGAACATTCATGCCAATTCATTTTGCTCAAAACCTCTTCGTTGAAAAGTTACAGCATTTTGTTTAGGGGTGAAGTTACTTTTTTTGTTGTGTTTATATAGACAATTTAGAAAATGAATGAACCTTGTGGTAGATTAGCCTTGTGCTAAACAAGTTATCCAATAAAGTCTCCTACTACTACTTCTACTGATAGAAGAAAGAAAACTGTAATTTTGAATTTGATTGAAGGTGTCTTTGAAGGGATAAATAAAGATGCATTTGAATTCATGTTTTTTTGAAGAATGAACTATAAGGTTTTTTGTTTTTTCCCAATAGGTCTCTTCAATAGAAGACAAAGTACAAGCTCAACTCCAAGGGATCAGGCAAGGCAACATAGGCACCATGACCGACAAGGAAAAGGCAGAACTTAAGAAGAGAAAACTAATCACTGAAGTGTACGTTTTAATTCCTCAGTGTTGTAATGGATAGAAGCAAACAATTTGATCTTGTCAATAATGATAATAATGTGCCAATTTAAAAGGCATAACACAATACCTGTAGCGAAAAATGCTTTAAAATCATTGCTGTTATGTATACGTTTTGGAATATCATATCAGTGCTTGAGAGACGTTAGTATGGATACTTTTTTTGTGTTTCAGCATATATCACCCTCTTGCTATCCACTTGTTTGTCCTTCTTTCTGTTCCCCTCTATCTCTTGCTTCCTTTAGTCTACCCCTACCACCCATTCTCTATTTCTGTATTTCCTTTTGTTTTATTCCTCATACCTTTTCTTTTATGTCTCTCAAATGGGCTCATATCCATATAGTTGCAAAGGTATTTATATACTTTAATTTCATATTTCTCTCTTTTGTTTTTGTACAGAACAAGAAACACTTTCCTGATCAAGAAAGGGGAAGAGTTCAGCACAAAGATACAGAAACCAGAGACAGACCTTACACCTGACATGATTATGAAGTGAGGGCCCTTGACATTAATCCCTCTAAAGTTCAGACTGCCCATTTGAATTCTTTGAGGGATAAAATAATATTTTCCATATTAAACCGTTGATACCGTATTGTCAAATTCCCATAGACTTGATAAAAGGGATTCCTGTTGGCGAGGGGCCCATTCGTGACAGAGGTCCACATTTTGTGGTTTGGCCTAATATCTTTTGATGCAAAGCCCTAAAAATCATACCAAATACATGAGCAGAAAGAGCAAAAATTCTATACACAAACTGTGCCCATTTTGGTTGCGTCAATATTTGTTGTTTGATGCTGAAAATTTTTTAAAGGAAAATAGGCATTAAAATCCTTAAATTGGCAATGTGATAGAAAGTTTAAAATCACCGTTTTCCCCTGCAAATTGGCAACTTTTTGACTTCTCATCATAATTTCTGTCAATTTATATTCATTTCAGATACATGACGTTTCATAAGAAAAATGTAGCAATAAAATAAAAATGTTGATGTTGCCAATTTGAAGAATAAAAGCTGATCAAATTAGGCTTTAAATAATTCCTGTCACGAATGGGTTAAGTTTTGTCTTGTTATAATTGAGATTGAAGGATGGAGGTAGATTCAAGCTGTTTTGAAAGGATGAAAATACTGGTAAAAGACATGGACTGATTGAAATATACTTCACTTGTAGTGTTCAGCGTAATTATGTTACTTATAAATGCGATTATATTCAATAATTATTCATCTGTATGTTGCATGCAAGTATAGCATATTTACATGTACCTTCGTGTATAGTATTTGAATCCATTGTGTACTCTGCATATAATACATTTACCCCCAGTATTTACTTCTATTCCATTCAATTCAAAATTTATTACAGATTAAAGAGAAAATGCCTTAAAGGTAGGAGATCCCATTTGCAGCTCTAAAATATTAAGATGTGTGAATATGTGTTCAATTATAAGAGAATGATTATTAAAAACCTCTGTGAAAGAAAAATGGATTGTACAGGCTAATTAACTGAATAATTAACATTTTTGATAACTCTGTACTTATTTCGGACTGAAAATTTTAGCGGATTTTTTTTCGAGAGAGCGTACAACGAAAAGATTCATGTTACTTACGGTACAGCACTGCTATTATGCAGTACGTGTGGTAGCCACGAGCTGCGCGCAGCTGAGCTAGCTGGCTAGCTGGCTTCGCTTCTACCGGTGAAGCTGATCCGATTTGCTTATTCAAGGATGGTAGCCAGATTTTCATTTTTGTATGACCTTAAGATTAAATAAAGAGTATCAGAAGGGCATATCCTAAACTCCTGCCAAGTTGTATGGATTTTCAAAGATTTTGCAAAAGGGATCTCCAACCTTTAATACCTCATAAATGCCTTAGTAAAGTAGTGTAGAAACTGGTGTAAAGAGCAGAACACACCTCCCTATGTGAATTAGTGGAACATTTAATAGAATCATCATTAGCAAATAAGTTATGGCTAGTTTCAAATTGGCTTTGAAGATAAATGCAAGATTATGTAGATTAAAGATAAAGAGGAGTTCTGGTCATGCGATCATAATGTGAAAGAAACTCTTCCAAAGCAACTAGGAGAGATAGATTTGCTGTATGTAAACACAGGTGTCTAGTGTGAGACTTGAATATTATCAAACTGATAAGAAATTCACTTGCTTTCCCCCAAAATGTACCTACACTGCACAAAAGAAATGAGTATGGGACCACACACAAAACTGGCATGAATGTTACGCCCAAAATTGTTAGCTTTTTCTTGTCATATTTCCAATATGAGGGCATTTGAAGCCTTTCTAGGGGACATTTTTACCATGATATTCTTCCTGACTGACATGGAAAGAATGAGAAAGCTCGCAAATTATTTTTCACCTTTCCCAGAACTCAAGCTTCTCTTTAAAATGCTAATACTTGTACTTGTGATCATTATCCTGACAGAGGAACGTGGAAGGACCACAAATTCAAGGATTATAACTTTGAAGCTCTCGGAGTCATGCCCCCTTCAGGTCACCTTCACCCTCTGCTCAAGGTCAGGTCACAGTTCAGGCAAATCTTCCTTGAGATGGGGTAAGTGTTCAAAACTTCTTTCACGTTTTAGGTCACAGATCACAGTTCAGGCAAATCTTCCTGGAGATGGAGTAAGTGGTGGAATGTGGATATCACAGTGTTTTCATGTTTTAGACCTGGGCCCTGTTTCATAAAACTTGCTATCAGTAACAAGTTGCAATAACTGCTATAGCTACTGGAATCCTTGCGTCTGATAGGCTGAGAGCAAATTTGTCATAGAAATGTGGCACAATACTAATAAGTTCTATGAAATGGGGCCCTGGGGGTGTTTTATAAAGCTCTTTGTAAAGTTACGCATGACTTTACAAATGACTAGAATATGAAGTGCCAAATGGGATGCCCAAAGTTTTTCCTGACGTTATAACAGTGTGACTGCATGCAAAAATATACTTTGCAATACAAATGTTTGTAAACAAAAGTAATCTTAATATATGTCTGCATATTTCACATTTATTAGCTGAATGATACAATTTCTAGTGATTGAGGATTCCACTTGGCTTACCATATTTAAGTCATTTCTAACTTTACGAACAGCTTTATAACTGCCCCCCCCCCTTGGAGTTGATAACATTCATTCAGTAGGATGATGATCGATTTGACTACCCTTTAAAGGAATATGGTTGCTTTGATAAGAACAACCTAAACCCCCTTCACTGTTTTTTATGAATGTCACTTTGAATAAGTAACTACCATTGACTTTAGTGATAAACTGTATTCCAAGAGATCATTACTTTGAGATCTATAAAACTAAGCAATCAAAATATATTCATAGAAGGAGCAAAAGTCAAGGGAGAAATCTTTATAATGATTAGAATAGATTAATTTGCCATTTTATATTTCAGGATATGAATATGGTGAATTGAAAAGCCAGTCATGCTGTTGTGCTGGTAAATTCATTATCATCAACATTACGATGTGAGATTGGTATTTGAATTATGCAGAAATAAGTATTTTCAAGATGCGTAGTACTATGTTTGTAGTACATATGATTGAAATTGCTCAGATAGTTTGTTCACTATGTAGAGGGGAAAAAATTATAAGACAGTCTTTTTCCTCACTTGTGATTTTAGCTTTACTGAAATGCCAACCAACAACTTCATTGAGAGTTCCTTCTGGAACTTCGATGCTCTCTTCCAACCTCAGCAACATCCAGCCAGAGATAGCCATGATACTTTCTTCCTCAAAGGTAAAAACTACTTCTGTCTTTTGATTATAAATTATTTGTATACAAACAACATGATATATTTTGCATTCCGTAGTTGTCTTTTTGGGCTACTAAGTTTCACTGATCTATGTATCTTACTAACATAGCATGTTTGATTTCTTCATAGAACCTGTCAATGCCACTAAGTTTCCTATGGACTACCTAGAGAGAGTAAAGATGGTGCACTCAAAGGGAGGCTATGGCTCCCAAGGGTAAGTCGTTGTAACGCTTTCCAAGTTCATGCTGATACATCCCACAATCAATTGTTATCACAGTCGCTAGTTTGGTCACTTCTACCACCATTGTATTGTCAACATCATGGTGTCCTTTATGCTATGTTCACACCTTTGCATATTTGGCTTGCGTATTGCTGCATATTGACCAAACGCAGACATAAGCAGTCATACCCAATAAAGCGCAATGAAACATGCCCTCATTGTACTCAACGCGCAGACTAGCACATAGACCTGCGCTGGTTGCTCGCTAGTTTTAAAATTTTTTAAATTATCGCAAGCAAGCGCAAGGTCAAATTGTCTCTTTTTTGGAGCCCTTGTCATTGCCTATAGCTGCGTTTCTTGCACGATTTACCTCGCTTTAGCTCGTTGTTGTTCGCATGATTGCGCGTAATGTTGCGCTGTTGCTCGCACACCACTCGCAACAGCAAGAACCGCTGCGTTAGTGCTCGATATACTGCGAGTTTAGCTCGTACACCATGTGCTTTTTATGAGCAGCATAATACGAGCTAGATACGCAATAGTGTGACTGCTCGCATCAGATTTGCTGCGTATTGCTGGGTACGGCTGCGAAATGATAGCGCAGCAATACACAAGCCAAATACGCAAAGGTGTGAACGTAGCATTAGACTTAACTTTGCCCATAATTGTGTCTTGCCGCACCCACTTTGCAAATTCAGTGGTGGAACTTGTTTAGTTGCCGGCTACTTGACCATGCACTGGCAGTACAGGATTACATGGTTACTTGTAGCAACAATTCATGGTTGGCCAGACTGCAGAAATTAAAGACATTGGTTAACATTGTTATAATTTTTAAAAATCTCATTTTTTTTTAAACTTGGAAATGGGATAAACATTAGGGTTATAGTGTAAAAGTACCAGTCTGAAAGTTTCAGAGTATAATATCCACAGGAAGTATTTTTAGTTATTAGAAATGTGAAGCAATGTTTGAAAAATATACGAGGGTCGGTTGCACAGACTAGACCTAAGGAATGCGCATGCGTGCATGGCTCACTGGACCGTACTGTGTGTATTGGCGTATCACGCGGTGGAAGGCAGATAACGGTATTTTTTCATTCGAGCAAAATGGTCCTTTTATTTATTGTCTCTCGAGATGAAAAATAATAAAATCACGGTTTGCGTCTAACTTACAGTTTTTCATTCCAAATTATGGTTGGTTTCAGGGTTTTTGAGTACAAATACAAGTATTCATACACATGTTTCATCTTAGTTTGAGAATTTTTAAATCAGCTGCTTACAAAGTTAGCCAATGCCTGTAATATTGTTTTAGGATATTAACAATCGTCTGTTTATTTTGGTCTTTACTTACTGCAGATATCAGTATGACTGGAAGATAGAGGAAGCAAAGAAGAACATTCTGAGAACACATACCACAGCCATCAGTGCTAGGATGCTATACAAGCTTGGCCAACAGGTAAAGCTTTGTGTGGAGAGTCATAAATGAGGGTCATTTCACACTGTGTTGTACAGAATATTTGATGTTTTTAAGCCTTCTAATTAGATTAAGTAATAGTTAAAAATTTATAATTTAATACCAGAAGATACTGACACCTCCAGTCATCTCGATTCATTTCAAGTTTTAGATGAATTACATAGAAAATAGTTGTGAAAGTGTCCCCTTATCTACTGTGAAATTGCCTTTATTTTTGCAAGGTATCATGCGGTTGTTTGTTTCTGTTTCTGTTTTGTTTTGTTTTTCTCTTTACTATTTAGTTTTGACTTACCGTGATTTAGGAGGCATAGATTAGATAAGAGCTAAAGAGAGTATTTCGGAATGTTCATTTGAGAACACAATAATACCTGATGATGATTATGATGGTGAAGACTGCAGATACATCTTGATGATTGGTCTGTTTATGATATCGTTTTACAGGAGACCTTCACACCAGCCAAGTATTTCTCAATCGATAGAGTATTCAGGAATGAGACTCTTGATGCCACTCATCTGGCTGAGTTTCATCAAGTGGAAGGTTTGGTCGCAGACTATAACCTCACTCTGGGTGATTTGATTGGAGTCATCTATGAATTCTTCAAGAAACTAGGTAAGAAAATTTGTTATCACTCTTAAGATAATGTAGATGAGGTTTACGGTTCACCATGTGGTAATTCCTGAAAGGATGTGAGTGGAGAGAGTAGAGAAAATTGAGAGGGAGGAGAAATGGAAAGGTGAGACAGAGTGAGAGAGAGTAGAGGGTATCTTTCTTGAGATTGGGTGGAGTCCTAAAAAGGACTGTAAACCAGTTGAGAAGGTGACGAGGAGAGAAGGCTCTAACCAGATGTAACCAGGCTCTTGAGATGTAGGAGTCTTGTGTAGACAAGGATGAGATCTTCTGGTGACACTTTCACAGGATATGCAATCCTCCTGTCATCATTAATTATTTAATAAATGTATAGCATTTGATACTTTTGAATCATCGCCTAATTATATAGACTTAAGACAGTCAAGAGAATTATCCCTAGCCCATAGACACTGATGCTTCTCCTGATCAGACTGCCTGTGAAATTATACAAAGAGTATATTACAGAGTGAAAGTGTATGATGTATAGTTTTCACAATATTGTCTTGCAGTAGGAGGAGAGCTGTGTTTCAAACCAATTTGTGATGAATTCTTGAAATAAATGAATAACTACATAAATAAGCACATCTTACAGGGTCATTGCTTTATTTCCCATAGGCATGTACAAGCTGCGTTTCAAACCAGCCTTCAACCCATACACCGAGCCAAGCATGGAGATCTTTGGCTATCATGAAGGACTGAAGAAGTGGGTGGAGCTGGGTAACTCTGGAGTCTTCAGACCGGAGATGCTGCTGCCTATGGGTCTCCCTGAAGATGTGGTGGTAATTGCATGGGGGCTCTCGTTAGAAAGGTACGGTTAATACTGTAACCCCTATCTCACTATTGCAATTATTTTATGTAGTGCTGGGTCTTTTTAAAGAAAGTTCTTTAAGCCCAGTTCCACTGTCACCAAATGTAACGTGAGGGCTTGGATTTCTACTAGAAAGCTCTGATTTCCTGCAGCCCTTTCACACTTGCTTACATTTCTTGTAGAGTATGGGTTCTCTCACATGAAGCATAAAATTTCCCTGAAAGCCTGGGCCGTAGCCAGATTTTGATGTTTGGGGGAGGGGCACATATGGTGTAACTGAATATTGATTGCCATCCTGGGGGAGGGGTCTAAGGGGAGGGGGTGTCTCCCTTCCCTTTGGAAAATGTTTTCTTATCTAACAGCGCTAGGATGCAAAATGGTGGACTTTCTGCCATAAGTACCTCTTGTGTGTTTTATTTTTCCATGAACATAAAATTTCATTACAAACTTTGGGTTTTTTAGGGAGGGGGGCACATGCCCCCATGGCTATGTGCCTGCTGATAGCTGTAATCCTTACCCTGCCACAATTCAATGTTCAGTAAAGTGTATCTCACAGATTAAAGTGCTTTTAATCTTGATCTGAAGACACCATTCTTCATTAAGTATTGGTACTTTCACTGGATAAAAATGATGTCTGTATGATACCTGGACATGTATATCTTATCCTACTACTCCCACCATTTCCTGGACCCCATTTCATAAAACTTGTTATCAGTAACAACTGCCACATATCTATGACAAATTTGCTCTCTGCCAATCATATGCAAGGATTTCAGTAGCTTATAACAGTTATTGCAACTTGTATGTAAAGTCTTTCTTTCAAAAAGTATTGTCTTGCAACCCTTTATATGCCACTCCTGCCAACAGTTTATGTTTGTATCTCACTGGAAAGAAAAATTTCCAGTAATCCTCCTTCCAACTCTGCATTAACTTTTATAGAATTGGTGAATAAAATGATTTTGAAAGGTGTGCAGAGATATTAGTTCACATTAATTCTCTAAAGATTCTATTCTATTAAGACAGATTAAGATTTCTATCTTATTTTTTCTCCTCTCTAATTATCAGGCCAACAATGATCAAATATGCCATGGACAACATCCGTGACCTCTTCGGACCAAGAGTCAATCTCCAGATGGTGTATGATAATCCTATATGTAGACTAGATAAGTAGACTATATAAACATGTTATGTGTTAGTAATGTAATTATGCCTTTTCTCTGGAAAAAATGCCTTTCCATTATTCATGTAGATATTGAAGTGGAAGGATGCTTTTTGCTCTATGGTACTGTAGGGTCACTGTATTAACATTGCAATATTTCAAATTTTTAACATCCATGTACATTAAATTGTCACTCATTGTGTGAGGTTATAAGAAGCACATATGATTGCACATATGAATCACGACCCTGACTATAGCCTTTATGATTTATCATGAATTACTGGTAATACTGCTCTACTTTGGCAAAAGGAAGCAAGTGACATACCAACCAAATGTGAGTTATTAAAGGAGAATGCAACCCAGGCATCAGTGTGCTTTCAGTGAATGAAGAAGAACAAGAAGATAAAACAGTGGAAGTTTGAGCAAAATCAGCCAATCTGTTCAAGAGTTATGAATTTTCAAAGATTTAGTAGATCCCTAATACATGTAATATGGGAGTCCTTGTCCTTTAGTTGGCAACTTTGACAGCATCTGTGATGTCATAGTGGACAACTCTCCATTCATTTTGTGTATAAATTTTAAAAAAAATTGATTAATATGACATTTCAAATCTGGAATCAACGCAATTCTTCCCACAATGCTGTCAAAGTTGCCAACTCACAGATCCCTGTAATAGGGATTACTGAAACTTTGAAAATTCATAACTCTTAAATGGGATGTCTGATTTTGCTCAAACTTTCACTGTTTACTCTTCTTGGTCATCTACAGTCACTAACAGCACACTGATGCCTGGGTTGCATTCCCCTTTAATGTTTACCTATTTTATCTACTGTGCTCTTCTTCCAGGCCAAATTTTATGCCTAAACACTCATCCTGTTGAGAGGTATGTTAGGTGATACATGACGATATTCCATTGACTTCATACAATGGCAAACACATATTGCTCTTTTACATAAAATGTATCTTTTGTTATTGCTTCCTTTTGTCTAAGTTGGGCAGAATACCGGTAATTTAAATTCAACATACTATTGTTTGACTCATTTAGTTATCGATAAAGGTACTACTTAAAATATAAATGACATAACACAAAATAAACCTCCAAATGGAATGGACAGGTGGTTAACCCCAAAACACAGTGTGAGTATTGATAATTAGGTTGGATATTCAAGGCATATTTTCTTATGAATATTCATGATAAACTGCATTCCATGCTACATTAGACTAAGAGATTTACTTAGATTGCAGGGTGACCCGATTCTGAATTCTAGAACTTTACGAGTTCTTGACTTCTGAAGACTGGATGAGAAAAAAAAAAGCCCCCCCCCCCCAAGAAAAAAAAAAAAAATGAGATTTTGCTGCCTGAACACTTTTCATGGGTGTTTATATGTTATGCATTTATTTTTGGTAGATATGCCTGGGTTTCAGCAGTAGTGTAGAAATACGAGACAAAATAGCATCCTGGGAGGTTTCAATAAAGGATGCGGGACAACTGGTTGAAATACTGGACAGTCCCCTGAAATACAGGACGTCTGGTCACCCTGTATGCTTGTCGAATGATCCTTTTTCTCTCTGCTTATCTTTTTGAAAATTCATGAAACTCTGTGAAAATAAAAGCATTAATTGTACAACATATCACTTTTGTAAACTAACTATTTTCAGTGCCCATTTGTGTGCACATTGCTCTGTGTAAGAAATCGTAATAATGTACGTACAAACCATACTTACTTTATGAATGTTCATTTGGAAATTCATTCGACAAAAATGAAAGTTACTGACATCACTCCTTTAAAATGCAAGTACTGCGTATTCATCTGTTATTGGTCTAACAAGCATTTGCATAAAATATGCCTAAAGTGGGGGTTTACTGGTTTACAGGCACAAAGTCTGGTCTGTCGACACATGCTTATAGAGGTCTAAGTAGAAGACTAAAGGAGGTCAATGGGGATAGTGTACTATAGTTGCTCCAGATGCAGCCAGTAGGCACATGGGCTAGCTATAGGCTTCTCTCGTGACCCAAATGCATTTTGATAAAGTGTCAATTAGGGTCTGTGCCTGCAGACTAAGGGTTTGCCACTTCATCTAATAATGATAATAATAGTAATAATTACTATAGCATACTACATGAATACTTCAATGCACTTTACTATGTTACTTTGAAGAAGTCTTAAGTACCGTAAACCTTTCACTTAAGCCTTTAGTAACCCTTTCATTTAAATGACCAGTGCATTGGAAAGAGCCGTCACCAGTAATATACAATCAGAGATTCATTTAAATTAGTATGATGGATTTCTGTGTCCTTGAAAAAGCACAAATTTTTGTAAGGAAATATGTGCATCTCTTATACATGTGAACTCCTTTAAGCAAATTCATGTAATTTTCATAAATCATTACCTTTTCTCCCAGTTCTTCTTTTCTTTTCCCCTTGACTTTCCTCTGCTACCTCTCTTAAAAACTATGTACATGTACATGTATTGCAAAAGTCAAAAGTCTGTAACACTTTTCAAGCAATTCATGTATATGGTGATGAAATGACAACAAAGACAACTTTTGCAATAATTTATGTATATTTATTGTCTTTATGTGTACTGTAAACATTGAATATAAAAAGAAAAATAGATGGTATGAATGAGACAAAGAAAGAAAGATGGCATGATGGAGACAAACAGAAAGATGAACTGATAGACACCCGAGAGATAGAGAGAGAGAGAGAGCGAGAGAGAGAGAGAGAGAGAGAGGAGAGAGAGAGAGAGAGAGAGAGAGGGAGAGAGGTATGGGGGGGGGGGGGGGACACAATAAAATAACCATTAAAACCACACATGACAAGCCATCAAAACATAGCTGATTAAATCCCATAAAAGCTACCTGTTTTCGTTGTTAATCCTTGTGGAATCGTCGGCTGTGACGACAAATTACACTTAAACATTAAAGGAAAGGAAGAGGATACATTTTTTTAAAAACATGTATTTAGTTCAAGATATCTATTGTTTTGAATTCTTAATTCAAAATTCCTGACTTGTGATAGCTTTTCAGGTGTAATAAAGAATTTTTTCAAAAAATGTTAGAAAGAAACGGGCATGCCAAAGTCACTAAGACGGTACCCTGCCACTTGCCTATCATAATCGTAAATATCTGCTAACAGCCGAAAAAAGGCATTACATCTATGTGTAGCACTATTACACTGTTTTCAAACTGCAGCCTATATTGGGGGCACTCTAAGGGTGCCCAAAGTTTAAGCCATCCGAATGCAGTTTTACAGCCATTTACACCACTGAGCTGCAGTTTCAAGCGTAACGAAGGCATCTATAATGATGTCATAATGGATCATCTACATGTACATATAAGCCTATATTGCACATAGAAAACTACGAGATATGAATACTATATGTATATTAAACCAAAATTTATTCTCCCAATGAAAAATATGATGAGTATAGACATTCATGCCACAAAATAAAATCAACAAAATGATTTACATGTAGATTTAAATTGTATCCTGAAAAAGAGTAATGTATGATTAGAGTACAAATAAGGTAAACATATGATTCTTGTCCTCTTAGATAATTATGTTTATGTAACCATACATTTTTCCTTCCATTGTAAAGCGCATGGAGAATTAAGGTTTAATAATTATGCGCTAAATAAATCGAAATTTATTATTATCATTATGATGACATATCACCCTTCCCCCCTTGGTGACTTTCCTCAGAAAAACCATAATGAAATAGAATTATTGTTCTTTTATTCAAGCACTTCATTTTTTTTTACCTCTAAATAAACATGTACATGTAAATCTATGCAACAGGATTGCAGCACATAACTAAAATTCCTTACATTAACTTTGCTAATATTCAGCTTCTCATCATTAATATTTCATGATACTTCATCATCTGCATTATACATGTACACTGTCTGCAAACCATCACTTTTACATTGAATTAAAATCATTTCTAAAAGCATATCTTGAAGTGAAGAATAGCTTGTTCCAATTTCAGTACACTGTCTCCTATTTGTGACACTTTTCACCATCCTTTAATCCAGAGTGCTAGGAATTACACAGTGTACATGATTTAAAAAAAAAAAATTACTGAAAACTGAATCCATTTCCCAATGCAGTATGTTGTGCTGTTCTCGCATAAAAGAACTTACTAATCATTAAAGTCTCTGAATTGGCAATGCAGTGAGAAATATATCATTACTATTATGCAAAAACTGGCAATTATTTTGTTCAATTTTGTAATTTTCATTCACACTGGTAAATCGAAAATATTTTGATTTTTCAACATTGCAGGATTGAGAGAAAAGGATAATTGATGCCAATTTGAGGAAAGAAAGCTGATTAATTCAGCCCTTAAGAAAACTCAGATTAAAGTGCATGCATCATGTATATCCTTGAAATTACCAGTGGCCTTTTTAAAAATTGCTTTTAGAGCCTAAGCACAAGCCCAAGAATTTTACCTGGGTATCAGATGAAGGCTGAAAAAAAAAAAAAAAATTCTGGTGAGCTCCTTCAATGAATTTTTAACATTTTACAGTTGATTTTCAAGTCAGAAAATTATCTGATATATATATATATATATATGAAGGCTGCACTTGTAGAAGCTAAAAACAAAACCAGCACAAAAATGGCATGTACAAGAATAAGAAAATTGTTATAAATAATCACTGATAAGTTTCTTGTTAATCCAAAGATCCTGCGACAGTTTAGGATGGTGTAGGTGAATTGACATGTCCCGCTGTTATGGCAGGTGGTTTGACGTGCTCTGCTGTTAAAGAATGTTGGCTGGGAAGTTTTGTGGTAACTGGAGGTACTGGAGCAGTTGTGGGATCAACGGCATGTGCAACATGGAAGAAATACATCTGTAAACAAAATAAAAAGACATTAAAAAAAAAGAATCTTTAATTCGTATTTGATTTGGTCCAAACTATCACAGGGCTATCAACCAAATATCTCTGATGTATACTGCACCTATTACGAAAATGTCCTTTGACAAGGCATTAACCCATTCGTGACAGAGGTCCACATTTTGTGGTTTGGCCTAATATCTTTGATGCAAAGCCCTAAATATCATACCAAATACATGAGCAGAAAGAGAAAAAAATTCTACACAAACTGTGCCCATTCTGGTTGCGTCAATATTCATTGTTTGATGCTGAAATTTTTTTAAAGGAAAATAAGCATTAAAATCCTTAAATTGGCAATGTGATAGAAAGTTTAAAATCACAGTTTTCCCCTGCAAATTGGCAACTTTTTGACTTATGATTTCTGTCAATATTCATTTCAGATACATGAAGTTTTATAAGAAAAATGTAGCAATGAAATAAAAATGTTGGTGTTGCCAATTTGAAGAATAAAAGCTGATCAAATTGGGCTTTAAATAATTCCTGTCACGAATGGGTAAATCTACATGTGCCACTCTCCATCCAGGTGAAGTAGATGGGTGGGGTACCCAGTAGGAAGAACTTCCTTGAAATGCTAGAGTGCCGTAATAAAAGCCATGCTAAGGCCAGGGTAGAAAAGTGGATTGCCTAGAGTATGAAGTGTGACAGACATGAGGTCTTACACAAGAACTTATCAATAATAGTAGTATTATTAATAATAATAATAATGAAGATATTTATACTGTGCAATATATCAACCCCAAAAAGTGCTCAAGGCACTTAGGATGAATTATCATAAACATTATCATTACCCCAGCAGTGCAAGGTACCCATTTATACACCTGGGTAGATGCAGCAAGGAGGATTAAATGTTTTGCTGAAGGACATAAGGAGCCAGGAATCAGTGGGAATCTAACTCGTGACCCTTTGATTAAGAGCATGTGCTCTTACCAACTAACAACACTTTCACATACCTTTACTGTTAATTGACTTAATCACTGAAGCAAAGGACTTTTTTTTCATAGTACATTGTAGGATGGCATAATTTACAGAACAAACCTTAAATCCAACAGCAAGTCCAGCATGGAAAGCGAAAACTAGAAATAGAGCAATGGCAGCAAACTTCTTGTCGTCATTCTTGACCGACGGCCAGAGGGCCAAGAGAAGGACAGCACTGGACAGAACCAGACCAATGAGGACCAAGACCCATCGGAGCCAGTCTACATCAATCATCCACAGCATCTATGGAGAGAGAGAGAGATAGAGAGAAAAACAAAAATTTTGAAGAATGACCCCCTTCAATTGAAGTATTGAGTGAGAATCATGTCATTTGATAATCAAACGCTTTAATAATCAAATGATTAAAAATGATAATAATAAAATGCTTAATAATCAAATGATTAAAATTATGGGGTAGGTGATCATTTTATTCCCCAAATAATTGTGACATCATTTGACAAATAGTGTGCTATTTGGAAAATATTTTCACAAGAAGTGATGTCATTTTCCAAATGGTATACAATTTAGTTATGTATAGTGCCATACATGCGAACATTTGGAAATAGTTGAAAATACAAATGATCTCGTGAAGCCCTTTTAGCCAATCACCGGAGGACTGATTTTTTATCCAAAAATATAATATCGGCTAAATGCGTTACAGAGAATCGTTGACAAATGACACTTACCGAAATAGGAATGTAGATAGTGAGAGAGTAGCCATAGAGACAGACCAGCTCTAGGAAAGTATATCCCGCTATGTTTCCTCTATGATGTAAGAATCCATAGAGACACGATGGAATGATCCAGGAATATGCAAAGATGACGACTGCTGCTACCGTAACTGTCAATTGAAAGAGTGAGTTTGAATGAACAAGGAGGCTGAAACACTTACAATGATGCAAAGTATACTAGTAAACAGGGCTGCATTTCACGAAACCGTCATAAGTCTAAGTTCATGGACATCCCACTGAAACGCGTGTTAATTCTACAACACGTGTTTCAATGGGATGTCCAAGAAGTTAGACTTATGACGGTTTTGTGAAACGCAGCCCAGTTTGTCAAATATGCTCTATAGTTAAGGAATCAAGAGAAAGATTTTTTTTTTTTGCTTTTGTTGATATTTTGCATATATATTATCTCCTGAAACTTCGCTCTATACAATAATAAGGGTTTTTCTAGCCACTCGTCAATGGTTACACAAATTTCAACGCCAAACTGGTCATCATCCATTGGTCATATTCGAAATGACAATAAATCATGACAATTTGATATCTTGCTACAATATTTAATTAAATCATTTCTCAGGCAGCCCTATCCTTCTCTCTTTTTATATTTTCTTTCTCCCTTTTTGCTTCTTTTTATCTTCATTTTTTTCCTCTTCCTCCAACTACTCATATAATTTCCCTCTATTCTTAATACTCTTCTCCTGTTTATAATTCATATTTCTATACACCTGCAACATCAACCAACTAATCTATATTTGTAACACTACCATTTGAGTGTGACATACAAATTAAGGTGTATGAATACATGTTAT
The DNA here is from genome assembly GCA_029962745.1 of Echinometra lucunter. Lineage (NCBI taxonomy): Eukaryota > Metazoa > Echinodermata > Echinoidea > Camarodonta > Echinometridae > Echinometra > Echinometra lucunter. The sequence continues at coordinate 28,812,437 of CM057157.1, forward strand.
AATCTTATTTTCCTCTCATAAATCATCTCATAAACTTGTACTTGTTCATTTCAATTCACTTTTTTGAGGAAAGATGAAACGAAATGAGCTGAATTTGTCATTGTATTCAGTCAAACCTGCTAAAGCAACTACCTGTATAGAAAGACCACCTGTCTATAAAGAGTTTAAAGACCACCATTTTTGTTACCAATGCATAGTTTTTTCCATTGAAATTAAAGGTATCTCTCTGTAAAGACCACCTGCTCATAAAGACTGTTTCTTGGTCTCCACTGGGTGGTCTTTATATACAGGTTTCACTGTAACATTACCATTTGAAAAGTGCGCATGCCATACGTAGCTGGATGAATGCATGTTAGCGATGTAATCTGCCATGTCTCCACTGATAGCAATGGTGAAAACTAGAGTAATACACACCCACAGGGGACCTAAGTGACAATGGTTAAAAAAAAAGAAAAAACTTTGAAATATGATACTAATATTTCAAGGGAAAGTCCACCCTAGAAGCTTCACTGTTTCAATAAGAGGAGATAAATTTGAACAGCATTTTAAAAAAGAAATGAGCAAAATTGGTCAAAGAATAAGAAAATTACACTCATTTACATTTTCAAGTAAACTACTCTCGGCTCTGCAAATTGGCAACATTGATGACATCATATGCGAGCAGGTCTCCATTCACTTGTACATGAAATTTCACATTTTCTCAATTTTCTTGAAGTTTTTTTTCTTACCCCATAGTCAAAGTATATTATGTAAAAAGCAATTCTTCTGAACATACATTGAAATATAAAAAATATGGGGGTTAGAAAATGTGTAACTTCCAAGAAAATTGAGAAAATGTGAAATTTCATGTACAAAGTGAATGGATATGATGTCATCAGTGTTGCAAATTTGCAGAGCCGAGAGTAGTTTACTAGAAATTGTAAGTGAGTGTAATTTTCTTATTCTATGACCGATTTTGCTCATTTCTTTTTTAAAATGCTGTTCAAATTCATCTCTTTTCATTCAAACAGTGAAATTTCTAGGGTGGACTTACCCTTTCATACTAGGATGAAAGAAGAAAGTGACATACATACAAAACAAGCAATCATTTTATGCAGATTAAGAAGATACCTGTAATGAAGCAGAGAAATCTACAACAATTAATGAAATGAAATTCAGAAATAACTTATGATATAGTAATTTGTGTTTGAAACAAGCTCAATCAATACTTGTTCCTGACTGATTAACTTAAAGATGAAAATAGTTCTAGAAGCAAGTGTCTTTTCTTTTTCTTCATATGATGTTTTCGGTCTTAACTGGAAGCGTCATGTGATTTGGCAGGCTGTAACCCAGGTAACCGTCATGACCAGGGGTACGGCATTGTGTAGTGTCATCGTGCATCCATCAGCATACAGCTATGCAATATTGTCAGAAGACTTTTTATGTCACGATCGGCGATAACGATCCCAAAGCCTATTTCCTTCTTTCATGAAGACGTATGATGACAAATTTCTTAAATTTGTTAAATCTTCGTGCATTAAACACTTTAAAAAATACTTTCACATGCTTTTGGTACTCAGGGTACGGTGGTGAAAAAAAAAATGAATTCAGCAAAACGGTGAATTTTTAGTTGGTACCTAGGTTACCAAACACCGCATCATATGGAGACTGAAATGGGTCATAACTCTAATAGGCATGTTGTACTTTAATCTTTTAAGTGTATTAATCAATAATCTTCAAAAGGTTGTATACATGGTTGGTCTATTCATCAGAGCATTTCTGCCATCTATTCAACTTATTCATTTAAGTTAAATCTAATAATACTTTTACGCAATTTATTACATAATATATTTATTTACAATTTGTATTCATAATGTATTTTAATCTTTGTAAAAACATGTATGATTTAGTTTATACTGCAAAATATGTTTCCGAATAAACTGTTATTGAAGTGAATTGAACTGAATCTACTACAAGCCTTTAAGGCAAATATCAAACTGATGTACACACCCTTTTGACTGTATATTTAGCGTGAACAGTGCTTACCATAGAGATCTGGAGATGGTCGGATGTGGGAATCCAGGAAGCTCTTGGTGGGATTCGGTATGAAGGATCCGAGAAGACGACGACCCACCTGGGACGTATCCACGTCAAAGAACTGCTGGTAGTACTCAAAGGTCCACAGGGATGGTTGCTTCTTCTGACCAGATAACAGCTGTAGATACAGAGTATCACTTTAAAAAATCAATGATTCAGTTTAGCTTGCTAAGTTTTTTCTCCCCCCAAAGTGCATAACTTTTCTATATTCAAGTCTTATTCTACTTACATAAAAGAACGATCAACATTGTCATCATTTTTTTCATTAATTCTTGCTTGCTCCCTCCATCCATCCCATTTCTGTGTGTCTCTCTCTCCTTCCCCCTTCCCTTTTATTGCTTTAAAAATTGTTCAGGTGAGCTCTTCTGGCTAGTTGCTACTTTTCATTTAACATTTACTCAATTATGTTATCTTTTCCCACAGCTTTGTTGGATCTCTTCATCACTCTGCTTGGGCTTTCAAGAGCTTTTAGGGGATGTTTCCAGAACTAAATCCCCCTCTGATCTCAAGTTCAACTCCGTGTCTTCCTCATCATAATCTGAGAGAAAGGCTCTGACCTAGAGAAACAATTTAAACTTCAAAGAACCATTCATTTACAAGCATTAAGAAAACCATGGGGGTATAGACCAATTTCATAACGCAAGAGGGCAGCAGACTGTTCGACACAGTTCGACATACTGCGGTGGGCGCTCCAACTTTTATAGTACACAAGTCAATAGCGCGTTATGTACATTCGTTCGATTTTTCGTCTATTTTGACCAGTATATGCAGATTTATTTTAATATTTGCAATGAGAAATTATCAGGGACGTTCAGGTCGCAGCTGTGCTGTGCTCAAATGCCACAAGAATTAGAGAAAGTTTAAAAATTGGAAGCTAACTGAGTGCGAAATTCACTCGCTTTTGACTCAGAAAGCCTGTTTGTGTGAGAAGCCGTACTCCCTACACAGATTTCCGTAAGCAACGTGAAGGAATTCGTCGCCAGTGGGTAAAAACATCAACAGAAAGGACTTTGAAGTCAAGAAACAGTATCATTATGTACTTTGGCGTCAAATTTAATGGGTGAAAACATGACTTTGTAAACAGGGTAAGATTTAGGGCTCCCGTTTACTACGGCTTTTATGCTGCAATCGAACTTTTACTGACAAAACTAAGTAGAAAAACCATCGAAAGTACAAAAATACATCATGACTTCATCCGTCAGATATGACCATTGTCTTACCTCATCCACCCATGTATCCATGCTTTATTATATTGATCTAAAATAAAGTAAATGGAACAATACCGGGGCATATCTCATATTTTACATTCATTTTGTACACAGAGTCAATCGCGGTCAGCGCGCTTGCCCACCGCAGCAATGGCGTCGCCGATAGAGGGCCAAATACATAAACCGGAGGTGAAATTGGTCTATAGGAACAAGCCTTAACCAGCCCTTATATTAAACTGTTGAACACCAAGCCTGAGAAAACTCATGCCAGGGTCTGTAGAAATTGCATGTTATGCTGAAATCACATCAAACTCAGTGGGTTAAGGATAAAGCTCCTCACCTCTGTATCTCCCTCATCATCCATCCCATCCTCATCATGGAACGTATGCACCTGGGCAGGCTTGGTGGGAGTGTCATTCAGATCCTGGAGAAGAGATGTGTCTCCAAAATCTTGAAGAACAGAGAAGACCCAAATCTTGAAAACCACTCTCAATACGTCAGATACTTGCTGATTTTAGGATTATCTGCCCAGAAATTCAGGTCCCCCACACTTCAGAGTTGTCTGATGTAATTTTGTTTTTGAAAATTTATATGTAATCCATTATGCAATCCTTTATCTGCTATATTAGATAATTATTCATTATTTCACAATGGCAAATACCAATCAAAAACCTTATACAATTTTCTTTTTCCAGGAACAAATATTTAAAAATTTTAAAAATAAAATGAATCTGCAAATCATGGCAAATGCAATGATATACAGTCACAATGTCAAACTTCTATAGAAAGCTTATAATCCAAAGATTAAATGCTGGTTACCATGGAAACTACTGAATTAGACCCATCTGCGCATTGCAAACGGCTGTAGTGTATTCCATGATCATTATCATTAATATCATTATTTTTGTCATGATGATGCATTTGCATGTAATCACCAAAACATATATCTGAAGCATATCCCTTTCAAATGATAACAAAAATATGACAACGGCCTCCACTCAGTAGTCCAAATCACCTTGAATGAGGTAACATTAAACATTATCAATTGGATATCCGGGGCACGTTTTATGAAACCGTCATAACTACAAGATCAATGACATCTAAGAGTTGTCGGTCATCTTGTCTGCTATGTTTCACAAAGGCGTCTTTGCCAAGACCAGCGACAACTTCCCTGACAAATGACTTGTCGCTCCTCCGAACATGTCATATCTTTTTAGCACGCCATCACAGGTCACCTTTTCGTCGGCTATGGCAGCTCGCGGGCAGCAAAAAATAAGGAATGTTTATTTACTAAATACAAATGTTTCTTTAGTTCCAGACTCTCATTCCATAACCAGTTATTACTGATGTTGATATAAAAGTATAAGTGAAATAACCTGTATGTCCTAGCGACGTTTTAACCCTCCAGCAAGTAATTGTGATTAATACTGATTATCCTCCCATCAGTTTCCCATAGAAAACGGAGCAGTCTGTATTTGCAGGCCCCTAAGTACGATGACAATTCAACACATACAAACTTCTTCCATATTTCCCTTTTTACAAGTACAATATTTCTTGAAATCATGTAAAATTTATTCTTTAATGAATTAATGTCAAAATTTCGATCGCAGAATATACCAATTCAGTATCTTTCAAAAATTAAAACAAAATATGGGTCTGCTTTCAACAATCTGTCAATTACGGTGTCCTCATAATTACAAATCTAAATTCGCGAAGCGCAACAGCAGCTTTTCGTTTATTAATTTTAGAAATTCTCAGATGTCACAATTAATACATTTTTTCACGTGAATGCAACATTTGTATTATGTTTATCAAATCCCATTGATATTTTCTATACTTTTCCAACAATTAGAGCAAAGTTGAGTCTAAATTGTGTTGGAATGATTGATAACAAATCCAGTGATTTGTGATCAAGGCTATCTTTTTCAGCCGATAGTATCGATATCTTGGATTTGTGAGATGTCAGGCTTTCGTGAAACACTTTGTCAGGTTCTTGACAACTCCGTAGCTCATTGACAAGAGATATGACTGTCATGGAGTTGGTTTCATGAAATGTGCCCTAAGGTTTTTATTCGCACAAGACAACCATCATGACCATCTATGATCTACTTACCTTGAAAGTTTAATTCCGACTGATCATCATCCTGTATGAAAAAAGGAGTTGAAAATAATCAAAACTTCAAGAAAATTATTAGTATTAGTGTCTAACAGCTGGCATCCATGAAATATATCGTGCAGAATTTAAAGCAACCAAGACTTTCTCATAAACATAGCGATTTGAAATTTTGATCCCTCCAAACAATCAGTCCAAACTTTGTCATTTTAATATCTGACAAAATCAGGCCTAGTCTACTTCAATATAATTATGAGTTACATTACATAGTGGGCTTAATTGCAGAATACCCCACCATTTTCTAATCAGATTCAGACTAGTCACTAGTAATGTATGTAGACCCTACGTAGTCGTCATGGTCGTAGAGCCTGAGCCTGGTCTAGAGTCTATGCCCCGTTCTGAAAACGGGTGTAGAATCTAGATCTATAATGTTATGAATGTGGTTGTCATGGTTGTGGTGGGGTATTCTGCAATTGTTCCTTTATATGTACTCACTGGTGTTGAATAATACTAATGCCATCTAAAAATACGTAAGACAGAGTTAAGTCTAGACTAATTAGAGTCTCTTCAACAGAGACGGAAAGCAAACCGAATGTCAATCTTCCAGCAGGCATTGTCGGGCCAGCTCGCCGTGCCGCTGCGATCCACCCTGCGCCCGGCCCAAAGGAACCTGCGTAATACCTCAACCACAAATAGCTTTATTCCGATTGCAACTAACAAAAACTGCTATAAGTTTTCTTTTATACCACGTTCTGTTGTTGACTGGAACAACTTGCCAAACTCAATCAAATCAATTCTCGACAAAGACAAATTCAAAGTAACAATCCAGAAGTACCTAAACCAAAATTAATACTAAGCATCGCCTCTCACCTCCGCGTAACGACCATCAGCGCACCCTAACCCTGCCCGTTTGACCCCTTTTAGGGGAGTTGGGCAGTATCCTGGAAGTAAGTAAGAAGTAAGTAAGTAAGTAATTCTTAAATGAAAAATACTTGTGCAATCCATTCTAAGTCAAATACGTACTACACATATGTTAACATATGGGACCGAAATAAACCTTACCTTCTCAACATCAACAATTAATCCTGTAGTTTCTGCCATCTTTCCACATTAATTCAATGTAAAAAATCTCTTGCTTCAAAGTTACTTATTTTGGATGAGCTTACTACTATTCCCGTGGTAAAGATTGTTGAGAGATCAACATTTTCAAAAAAACAAGACAAATATTTGTTGAATTTTTACACGTCGGAGAAAAGTTTAGTCTTTACTTCAGATGTTCCCTTACTCGTATCCTAACATTTCTTTTTTTTTTTTTTTTTTTAGCTATATACAGTGAGTTTTATTCCAACATTTTATTTTTTGTTTATTCCTTTACAAGAATGAAAAAGGTTGGATCGAATAGGAATGGCTAAATTAAAAAGAAGAAGAAGAAAATAAATGGAAATTTTAAAAAAGTCTGCATTTTTAGGCTAATAATTCAGTCTCTCACTGGCGTAAATATTCAATATTGAATGACAAGCGCCGTTAAACCAAAACAACAACAACAACAACAACAACACTTCTCTCGATCCCTGGCCCTCTACAGCTCTTCACAATTCTCAGGGAGAAAATAAAAATACATCATCCCATGGCCGTACCATGGGCCCTACGCAGGGGGGGGGGGGGGGGGGGGGGAGGGGGGCAGGGGGCAGTTGCCCCCCCCTTCAGAAAATTTAGAAAATTTACATTTTTTTACTGAAAATTTTCACAAAATCCACGAAAAGTGTGCACCAAATCGTTCAATTTCACTTTTAGAAATGCAAAAAGCACCCTCTTGACCAGCTCGAGGGCTTCGCTACCTCGCTTTTGAGCTTCTTCGAAAATGTTTACTCGTCTTGCCCCCCCCCCCCCCCCCCGGAAAAAATTTTCTGTGTACGGCCCTGCACCATCCTACTGCTATTTCGTAGCCAAAATATCCAGCAAAACGTAAGTAGATATGAAAGATAAATATGACATTATGAGAAGCATGAGAAGCCCAAATGAATGAATACTACAGTCAGGCTCACGTTTTTCATTGTAATCACGTCTTGATCGTTTTTTTCAACACAGGTAGCCACTTTTTGTTAGGGGCGATGGGGACGGTCGCCCCCCCAAAAAAAACCACAAAAAAAGAGAAAATAAGAGAGAGGGAGAGAGAAAGAGAGGGGGAGGGAGAGAGAGAGAGAGAGAGAGAGAGAGAGAGAGAGAGAGAGAGAGAGAGAGAGAGAGAGAGAAAAGGAGGGGGGCAATAAGTGCAAGTTAACTTAAACAGTTAGAACTCTTTTTTTTTGTCCCGCATTTAGAACAAATAGGGTTCTGTAAATTAAGGTTCTTCATATTTTCAAGAACCCCAAAAGGTTCCTTGTACATCCAATAAAGGTTCCAAAGGCCCATTGAACCCTCATAGAGAACCTTTATAGGCCATTTTAATGGTTCTTAAAAGGAACCTTTTAAGGTTCCAAATGTGGGACAAGAAAAGGTTCGAATCAGCACCATGTTTTTCTATGAGCGTTCATGTTAGCAGAAGGATGTTGGGGAGAAAAGGAGGCCATTAATAAAATAACTTATTCATTAGCAGCTATCACTGTTATTAGGAAGAAAAAGAAAAAGAGGAAAGAAGGAGAAGAAGAAGAAGAAACCTTCACCTCTAAACCTAAAATCCATCTAATGCATTGGCGTAAATCCCAGGGGATGGGCAACGATATATCCCTCCACTTCTTTGAGGGGGGGGGGGGGGGATATGCCATACCACCCCCACACGTTTTAGATAATCTGTCATTAAACGACCATCATATAACTTCTTTTTGGAAATGCAATTAAAAACCAGAAAAGTGGCTATTTTTGGCTAGCTTGCTTCACTCGCTCACTGGAAAAATAAAAATTGTGTAAGGGGGTCTGTGCGGGTAGGTGAGGGTGCGTATTTATAGTAAGTGAGGTTTTGACTGAAAAAAAAAAATCAGCAAAAAAAGTCTACAATCTCCCCACTCATAAAAGTGGATTTACGCCGGTGATCTAATGAATGAATGATGATGAAAAATGATGACAATGTCAACGACGACGGCGACGACGACGATGATGATGATGATGATGGTGATGATGATGATGATGATGATAATCGTGATGATGTTAATGCTGCTGATGATGTTGACTGATGATGGGGATGATGATGATAATGATGATGATAATGATGAGGAATTAGCTGCTCATAATCAGAGTGGATTTATAAGAGATGCCGGAGCCGGAGCTCTAAAGAGATGAGAGATGCCAGAGAGAGAGAAAGAGAGAGAGAGAGCGAGAGAACTAACTAGGCGCTATAGCTAGAGCTAGCTGCTATATTGCGTGGCGCCATCTTTGCATCCAGCCGATTCGACTACTAGGCGAGGCCGATCCGATGCGACGATCTTTGGATATTTATATGTGCAAAAACAGGCGACTCGCCATTCCTGGCCCGTGATTTTGTCTTTGCGGTCTAACTCTAAGAATCAATTAGATATAGAATTTACGGTGACGGATCAAGGAAATAGCAGACTTATATGGTATGTAATCTTTTCTTATTGATCAACTAATAATAGGGATACATTAAAATAAAATATGAAAATAAAGATCCAGCATGATCACTGATGATGATGATGATGGTGATAACCTGACAACACGGCACGCAACACCACGCACGGAGATGCCAAGTTCCCCCCAATTTTATGAGTGAGATTTTCATGACTCGGCGTCTCGGCGAGGGTGTGGGAGGGGGGACACCCCCCTCCCACGGTAGGGAGCTTTTTCAATTTTTAGCTCTTAATGGTGCAATCTGGTGCATACTTAATTGACTATATTTTACTTATTTTGAAAGACAAAAGGTAAAAATACCTTCAATTGCAACTATCACTTGCGAAGGCGGTCGGTCAGCATGGTCAGTGCGTATAATCCAGCAAATAATGCTACTTTTTTTTTTTTTTTTCTGTCGGGTCCCGATGCGTGAGAAAAATGGGTGCCATGCGTGAGATCGGGAGACGGACCCTGAATGCGTGAGTCTCACGCACAATGCATGAGACTAGGTAGCTCTGCACGCATCATGACATCTGTCATGTCTGTGTATGCCACAACCCTTGCTCTGTCGGGAGGAGGGGTCCGGCTTGCGCCGGCCGTCCGTGCAGTGCAGTGGAACACCGTCAGCTAATGAGCCGATCCGTCTCGACGGAGCTTGGCATGCACAGTGGCTGTGAGCTGTAACTGTGGGCAGTGTGGCTGTGGAACACTTAAATTGAGTTAAAGTTTAACTTTAATTGATGGCAAGCTGACATTGTTCATGCCATTAAGCTTAGAAAAATTGTATACATTTAGACCATGATCAATACTTTTCATATGGATGATTAATTTTAAGATGCAACTACCAGAAATGAATTGACACATGATTCCCTAGGGCCTTATTATTAATTGATGGGCAAACCCGGAGAATAGGGGACCGGGACGCGTGCACATATTCATTTGTGTGCAAACAAATGCAGCCGGTGGCAGCGGCGGAGTCGGCGGCGAGGGGGACGATCTGCACAAGATTCATTTATGAAACATTTGTGAGTTTGAGAACATTTCTGGCAAAAATCAAAATGATTTTCACCGCATAATCACAAATTTGAAAGCCGAGAGGACAATGTAATATATTAGAACATAATTACCTGATTAAAACATATTTTAAAGTCATTTTGAACTTGATTATGGACTTGTCACATACCCTGACTTTCGGCTGTCTCTGCCGATCTCTGCACAGTACGAATGGCATGCGCGCGCGTTCCAGTCCCCTATTCTCCGGGTTTGCCAATTGATGATAGAATGATCTAGCTTACAAATTGTTTCTAAACTTTGCTGTACATAGGATTTGCCTGGATAAATCGGTGTTCAGGATGATGGGATTACCAAAATTCGTGCACATTTTAATTTTTTTAAGGAACACATAATTTTTCATAATTTCTTAAAAAGATAAAAAAAATTATTTAAATCGATAATATCGAAGTGTATTCTATTACCGAACACTTTTCATAGATTCACTCATATCAAATACAATATTGTCGAAATATTTATCAAATGTCCACCATGAATACTCAAATACCTGCAGAAAATGAAGATGTAAAAATTTTCAAAGACAAGTAGGTCTAGTCTTTGATCCGATATCACCTTCTGATCGCACCCCTCTCCGCATACGCGGCGTTTTGGTGACCTGAAAATGGAATTGTATTACCGAAAATACATTTCATATGGGAAAAAGTTGGACAATGTACCAAATTAACAATCGGCTAGTTTGACCATTTTTTGCTTTTGGAGAAAAGAGTGATATTACAAAAGTATTTTTGCCTCGTTTTTGTCATGTTGCATACGTTCCAAGCGTAGGAAATTGATTTTGGACGCGTAAATGTGCGCGTTCGGTACTACAATGCTGTTCGGTAATACAATCACTGACTATACCAAATGAAAAAGCAAAATTTTAGACTATGAATGGATGCAATAAAAATTCCAGAGATATTGTGATTTTAATGAAAATTCAGTGTGTTATCACAACATGTTATACATGTAAGTACCGAAAAAGTTCACAAAAATGAGTCTAATTTCCGTGCATGTCAGTTTACAAAATGATTCATCCAAATATACATGTAGATTGATCAGTTGCACCACTAGCAAAGCAACACACCATGAAATCATCTGATATCACCTTTTATTTATGAGTTTGATGAAATTTCTTTAAATGAAGATTTCTAAATCCTTGTCGGTATCTTCACAATTTTTTGGGAACGAAAGCAAAATTTGCATATCTTTTGTCAATTTTTTCACAATTTTTAGCGCATTTTTAAAGAAATTTTGTCTTAAGGTAATTTCAAGCTTCTCTATTCATTGTGCTATCTGAGTTTAGAAATCTTTTCTAGTTTTTGTGATATACCCTGTCTGCAAAATATGGACATCTGAGAAATTTGGGCACACTAGCATCGTTTGCAAAAGTTTAAGATCACCTGGGAATTTGTGGGTATTTCTATAATTCAGAATACATTCTTTTGTCTCACTGAATGATGACATACATGTAACTAGTTTACTACAGTGGTCAGTATATGAATGCATTGAAAATGAATGTATGTCTGAAAAATAAATGTTTAACATTGTTTTTCTTTGAGTTATTGCATTTTGGAAGGGTGGTCTTAAACTTTTGCATATGATTGTATTACTACCTTGAACCTTGAATGAGTACTCTCCCAATAGTGGATGGGTGATTGCATTAATGGCTGAACTGAATGACGTTCATAATTACTTGATATCAATCAGACTGAATAAAAGAAAGGGAGAAGTGAAACCCACATGAATAATGATCATATCCCATCAAAAAAGTGCACAAGTTCCTAAATGCACATCATTGTTTATTGTACTGGTTTTATAAAGTGGCACAGTGGTCTTATAAAGTGGCATAATGTGACAAATCAAACTGAAAAATTTCTGGAAATTGACATCCTCTGAAAAGAATAACTCATGGAATATAATGTACTTGGACAAGGACTACCTCATATATCATGCAGTGTGTTGATTTCCCAGTTTGACAGAGATGAAATTTAAAGTCATGATAACCTGCATTTAAAAGAAGCCTACCTTCTGTTTATTTGTAAATGCAATTTTTAAAAAGGATTTACATATAGAAATATTATTAAAGGGAACTAAAACCCGGGGGAAAAGCAATTTTAATGAAAAGAGAGGATAGAGAGAAGCAATTTTTAAAACAAGTTCCATCGAATCGGTTACAAAATAAGAAAGTTATGAACATTTGAAAAGTCTTGATTTACTTTCTATGGCTGTCCTCAAATTGGCAGTGTTGTTTCAAAATGGCAGGTTTTGTGGATAGTTTGTAGTGTGTATTATTACACAAAATTTCACCTTTTCTCCATTGGAAAATGCATTTGACACAACATACATGTATGTTGAGTTATCAAAGAGACAAGCAGCATCTCCAGAGATAATGGAGAAAAGATGAAATTTTGTGTACAAACAAAAACCTACCATTTTGAAGCAACATTGCCAATTTGAGGATCGCCATAAAAAGTAAATCAAGACTTTTCAAACTTTCATAACTTTCTCATTTTGTAACCAAAACCTCTCTTTTCATTAAAATTGATTTTTCCTCAATGTTTTGGTTCCCTTTAATTCTAAAATTCACCTGGGTATTTTCTTTACAAGCACCAAATATAAAAGAGAGAGAAAACAAGAATGCAGTGCAATTATGGCAATGCCTCATTTGATAGGGCTGTGTGCAGAAGAGTAAAACCAATTTCTATTAATTTAGGAGTGAACAAAGGAAGGGAGAACATGCTGGTACCTAACTTTTTAGGCAGTAGTGTACGATAACTTGCCTGATGAAAGGCAGTCTTTCAGACTAATGTAAGTTTTACTGTGAGTGAAATTTACAATTATATCGAATTATGTACACTAACTTCAGTTCAGTTCAGTTCAGTTCAGTTTATTTCTATTTCCAACAAAACAATTCATAAGTCATAACGATCTTGAAAAGATATCAAACAATAAATATTTTTCCCTTTCACAAGTTCCAAAACAAACAAATTACAGGCCTTAAATTTCAATGATTTTAGGGCAAGGCCACTTTTCTGTAGGGCACAGCCACTTTTCTGTAGGGCACATTCCTATATTACAGCATAAATTGGGAAGAGTTAGAAAGGGCACAAACAATCTCCAAGGCCAATGAGAGGGGTATTGAGGCCAATAAAAAGGGCATCCACAGCCATGGTCTTGGTGGCCTTCGATTGATTTAAGCCCTGAAATTAATGTTTGATTATATGTAGCAGTCATTATTTTGTGTCTAGACTAATTAGTAAAGCCACATTCATACATGTGCATCATAATATTTTAAAATGGTATGCACCATTATCGATTGAAAAATGACTGCAATATATAGTCAACAGGAGTGGGGGGGGGGGGGGGGTGGACGTTGCCATGTTACTGGTATACAGTCTGTTATTATGCTTCCCGATTCCCCACTCAGTTCCATAAATCATTTTGTGATTGTTTCCTGGTGTGTGCATGCACACACAGCGGACAAACTAGAGGCCTCCTCAGTCTGGCAGTTTATGACAGTCACCATGGTGATAGCTAAACAATGAGCTAAGGGAAATCCCCATTTGGTCCCTGGTGTGTTAGTTTCTGTTTGAAATGTACTGTACATATGAATGGAGGGTGAAATGATATGGCTAGGAAGGTTATTGATTTTTCTCATTATTGAAATATATGTATGTGCCTCCTGTATTATAGACTTATGGGGTGTTGCAAGAAAGTTGCAATCGATTGCAAATAATTGCTAATTTTGAAACAACCTTTCTGATTGGCTCAGGGTTTGCCCTTTTAAGAAGGCATGCATGCAACAATGATTTTGATTGGCCAGCAACAATCAATTGCAACTCTCTTGCAACACCCCATTATAGTCAGGCTTATCTGATTCTTTATATACTGCAGATAATTCACCTTTGGTCTGTATCATTTGCATTTGTGCTGGTAGGAATATATAAGTAACACAATGACTGCTGAATTCTGTAATTCCCATGTACATAAGGCATAAATACAGTGATAGTGATAACCCAGTTCGCAAGGGCTATATGGGTTAATATCCTATATTATCCTTCCCATTTACACACAGAAAAACTTGTTCTCTATCCTTTATGTATAAGGCAGTTCATTGTTAGCTCATGTCCTGAATGACCTCAAATATCCACAGATATTTTAAACATGGAGAAGTCTCTATTGTGCACTTTGAATAGTCACTTCCAAAGTAGCAGAGGTGCCTCAAGAATAGCTTTTATTTCCTGTTTGAAAAGAATACTTCCACATGGATATCATGAAATGCATTATGGCTGCACAATGAGTACAAGTATTCGTGTCAGTGGGTTTTACATTTTGTCCACAATGACCTTTATCTGCTCAAGCCCAGATTTTATCTACGAACTGGTTTATTGTGCAGTACATTTACCGTGCAAAAGGCTTTTACTAAACACTCGGGTCGCGGCGCGGCGCGCTGGAAAACACTCGGGTCGCGGCTCGCTGAGCCAATTTTTTTTTTTTATGGATTCTTCAGATCGGCCTACACGATGGAAAAATTTTATTGAAAATTATCGATTTTTCAACCCTTTTTCAATGTTGTCTTCAAGGCGGGTGCGAGAGGAACTATATTAAAAAAAAGTTTAAAGTTGCTCTTCATTAACCGATAGAAAAATAAGAAGACAAGAATTGGGATTGACAATACAAAAGAAAGAATACGAGGTGGGTAAGGAAGGGAATAGTGGAAACGAAGAATGGAGCGAGTGCGAAGATGAAGTGTGGGAAATTAATAAGAGAGGAATACAAAACAATGAAAGAAAGGAATAGTATGGAATGATGGGAGTAAAAGTGTAAAATTGAAAGACTATTGGCCAGGTTAACAGTGAAAAAGATTTTTTTTTTTTTTCTAAATCACATGATAGAAAAAGAGAAGGTACATTAAATAAAGGGATAGAATAAAATGTAGAATTTTGTTGTTAAAGACTGACATATGAAAATAAAGTTAATGAAACTGAATAGGATAAAAATTATAAGGATGGATGGAAATTAGGAAAAAAAGAAGAATTGTGGGAAACAAAGAACACATTATGTAAGGGTGCAAAAAGGAAAAGAAATGCAGAAACAGAGAATATCATTGGTCTTATGGAAATTGTGGTAAAATGCACCAGAAAAATGAGGATAAATGGGGAAGAGATGAATTGCAGAAGAATATAGAATTACAGTGAAGAGAAATGAAGGCGGAAATGAAGGGAGAGAAAATATCTAAGATGTACATGCACATGTTGAAGAGCTATATTCTATCAGTTAATGAAGAACAACTTCCAACTTTTTATTTTTTATAGTAGATTTCCCTTCGCACCCTCCTTGAAGACAACATTGAAAAAGGGTAAAAAAGAAATCGATGATTTTCAATAAAATTTTCCCATCGTGTGGGCCAATTTGAAGACACCATAAAAAAAAAAATTGGCTCAGCGAGCCGTGACCCGAGTGTTTTCCAGGGCGCCACGCCGCGCCGCGACCCGAGTGTTTAGTAAAAGCTGTGCAAAATAGTATTTTTTGCTTTCATGCACTCTTTGGATTTTGTTTAAAGTTGATATAAGAAAGCGATCACAAATATTGAGATAATTACATCAATGGAAAGCGTTGTTGAACGATGTTCATCCGCGAGTGATTCGACTCCTGCCTGGACGTTTTTGCAGAGAGCGGATTCTCGGCTGGGAGACCAGCCCGCTACACCTGGCGGTGGCTTGATAGATATTGCTCTGGCTTATGCAAGCCACCAACCAAAGCTCGCTGGGTACACACACTAAACACTTTTTGTTTTCGACACACACGCTATACACATGCTACACACCATGCTATACTATACACACACACGCTTCCTACGTTCTTCATGCACTTTCTGTACGACCGGCTGGCCGGATCCACTTTCAGAGCAAGCTCTCTTGTAATCTCACCAAATTCGACACACACCAAAAAAACAATGGTGAAAATATCAATTAATTTGGCATTGTTAGCATTCATATATCATAATTCTAAAACAGATAATTGATATTCACACTATGAACTATAAGGAGAAGGGAAAGCATTGATCATAGAGTTCTGAATTATTTGACTTTTCAGGCTTTGGAAAAAAAAACTCAAGAAATCTCTCTCTCTCTGCACATGCTTTGTATGGAACATCCGGGTATGTAAATATACTTATCCCCTTTCGTGACGTCACGCATAGTGGACTTGTTCCGTGACTGGTTTTCCAGGCTGACTGAGGAGGGTATTTCTCGACATTTCAGTTAAGGATATCCAGGAGCAAGAAGACTTCGTTATTTGCCATGTGAATAAACACCTTATGAATAGCATATGCTTTGCATAGATACCAAATTCATGGACATTTATTGCCTTCTTATATCTACTTTAATGGTCAGGGACATGACTCGTTAGCAGCTGTATAGCAAACTGTAAATGAAGAATTGCTTTTTACATAACATACTTTGACTATGGGGTAAGAAAATGCGTAACTTCCAAGAAAATTGAGAAAATGTGAAATTTCATGTACAAAGTGAATGGAGACCTGCTCACATATGATGTCATCAGTGTTGCCAATTTGCAGAGCCGAGAGTAGTTTACTAGAAAATGTAAATGAGTGTAATTTTCTTATTCTTTGACCGATTTTGCTAATTTCTTTTTTAAAATGCTGTTCAAATTTATCTCCTTTTATTGAAACAGTGAAACTTCTAGGGTGAACTTTCCCTTTCCCAAATATGCAGCCCTCTAGCATATTGGGTTCCCATTTACACCTGTATGGAGAGTGGCCGACATGAATTGATGTCTTGCTGAAAGACGTTAGTGCCTTGCTTAGATTTGAACCCTCAACTCTCTGAGAGTCAAGGGAATGAACCACTATACCTTGACATCTCCAGGGTCTCAAGGGCATATTTGGCTTCCTAAAGGGGTGATACCCAGGCTTACATAGTATTAAAATTGATATTTTTTTAGCAGAAGTTTCTGCATTTATTTAAGATACAAACATTGGAAAATATAATGATGCAAATCAAATTGATACAAGTTAAGTGTGACAAATATACAAAGGAAGAATATGTAAAGTGTATACTTAGATAATATTAAAATAATAGAGTTGGTTTTAACCCATTCGTGACTGGAATTATTTAAAGCCTAACTTGATCAGCTTTTATTCTTCAAATTGGCAACACCAACAGTTTTATTTTATTGCTACATTTTTCTTCTAAAATGTCATGTGTCTGAAATGAATATAAATGGACAGAAATTATGATGAAAAGTCAAAAGGTTGCCAATTTGCAGGGGAAAACGGTGATTTTAAACTTTCTATCACATTGCCAATTTAAGGATTTCAATGCTTATTTTCCTTTTAAAAAAATTTCAGCATCAAACAACGAATATTGACGCAACCAAAGTGGGCACAGTTTGTGTAGAATTTTTTGCTCTTTCTGCTCATGTATTTGGTATGATTTTTAGGGCTTTGCATTAAAAGATATTAGGCCAAACCACAAAATGTGGACCTCTGTCACGAATGGGTTAATGAAGAAATAAATATAAATGCAGGGGCCAGCTATCATAAGCCAAAAGGCTTGAGTCGATAGCAGCCGGGAGATGGGGGCTACATGATACATTATAAGTCGCATTTAAGGGTGTCACATATAGTAATTAAAATCGATATTTGAAAAATCTTATATAAACCGGAGTGTGTCAGAAAGAAAGGGTAGAAAAAAGAAGAAAAAATAATACAGGCCTTAAATTTCAATAATTTTAGGGCAAGGCAAATTTTCTGTAGGGCACATTCCTATGTTACAGCATAAATAGGAAGAATTAGAAAGGGCACAAAAAATCTCCAAGGCCAATGAGAGGGGCATTGAGGCCAATCAAAAGGGCATCCACGGCCATGGCCTTGGTGGCCTTGGATTAATTTAAGCCCTGATAATAACAGTTGCAAGTGCGTGCAAGTGGGTGAGTGCCTGTGAAAGGTTAGCAATTTGTATGTTTGTTTGATTTTTTTTCTAGAACTGGTCATTTTTACAAATATTTGGATAAAAGATATTTTTTCATTAGTGCTTTGAAAGAATAAAGTGATGATGAATGTTTTATGCTGGGAGGTAAATTGTTCCATACATCTGGACCATGGTGTCTAATCGATATATGGGCAAGAATTATTTTGGGGTTGGTTAAATGGAGATCAGTAGAGTGTCGTGTGGGATAAGAATGAATATTTATATTATACGTGAAAATATTACAAAAAGGCAATGGAATTGTATTTGTCAAAAATTTGTACATACATGTAAAGACCAGGGTTCTCACTAGAAAATAATCCACCCACGGTTCCCCCTCTGCGAAAAGCGTGGAAGTTTCGGAAGTGTTAAGGAATAACGCTTAAAGTTGGGTGTGGCGGCAGTATATGTTATAGCAAAAGGATGAAAAATGCTTCTTGGAGAGCAGGAGTTGTCTACTTATGGCATAATAGTACAAATACATTGCCAAAAAAACAAAACAATCTGTGGCATTTATCATTAATGTTAGGAATATATACTCCAATATTTTTTTTGCCCTTGTTGCCACACATGGTGCAGCAATTTCACACATGGTTCTTCCTTGTCTGAAAACCTGTACTCATGGTATCGGAACCATGGGTGTTATGTACTGCAGAGAACCATGGTAAAGACTGTAGTTTGGAATAGGTGAATATCGGCAATGTTTGTAATGTTTTTAATTTATGAAATATTGGATCTGTGTGGGCTAAGTAATGTGAATGGGTGCAGATCCGAAGTGCTTTCTTTTGGAGGTGAGATATTGCCATAATTTTCGTTTTGTTATTTCCCCATACTTTGTTACAATAAGAAATGTAGGATAGAATAAATGAATTATAGAGCATGAATAATGATTTAGGTTGAAGATGGTAGTTTAGTCTATACAAAATGCCTATGCCTCTAGAAACAAACGCGCAAATATTACGAATATGGCTATTCCAAGTTAGGTTTGAATCGATTGTAACACCTAAGAATTTTGTTTCTTCCTTTTCAGTGAGAGGTATATTATTTATGAAAATATTGTTGTTGAGAACATGTTTAGAATGTATATTTTTTAAGTAGATGTAGTTAGTCTTGTCTATACTTAAGGAGAGTTTATTGGATTTGAACCAGAATGATAATTTTGTTAATTTTGAATTGAGAGTTGTTACAAGGATATTAAGATCTGCATGTGAATAGAATATGTCATCATGGTATCATCTGCAAACAAAATATATGTTACGAGTGATGAAGGGGGAAACCCATTTTCAGCCCCAGGAGTATAAAGTGGTTACACCCTCTGGAAATCAGTATCATCATTCCGGATCTAAAATGCTCTGGACTACTTTTCATCCAGTGATGGTTCCACCAGCTTCTTGGAAGCCCATGAAGGACAAATTTTATTTTCAGACAACTTCCCCAAATCACAAGCACACATGAAACCTTTGTTTGTTCATGCGTTAACTATGGACCCTGGTTGCATGGCAACGGCGTCATGCGTACTTGTAAGACTTTGAATCTCATGGTTTTCTGCTGTATAGCATGGCTTCTTTTGCTGTATGTAAAGTGCTCCTCAAAAATAGGCCCAAATTTGTATTTGCACTGCAGCTTTGCATATTAAGTACAGCTTCTTTTTTTGTTTACCTGAAGGTGGAAGGTTCACGCTCTTAGGAATCAACTTACAGTATGACATTATCTCTTTATCACTACAATACAATACGGCCTATTTTGTAACTACTGTGTGTGTTTCGAACAGGATATTGAATTAACTGCAAAGTAGTTGACTTGTCAATTTGTTGTTTTGTACTCATATATTAAAAATGTTGCAGATCTGTATTGAAGGGACTCCTCTTGTGTGTAGCCTTGGAAGTTACAGGGAGATACGCCCTGGTTCTTGTGAAAATTATTATTAACTGACTGAATTTAGTTTTCAGTGGTATCATACATGTGCAGTAATTGTTTTTTTTTTTTTTCTTCTTCTAAATGCAGGAAATGCAGTCATATGGAAGGCGGAGAGATACTTTCATAGTCTGTTTTGGAACAAGTGAGGAATTCATAGATACCAACCTGAAGGTGCATGTCGATATCAGGTTTACTCTCAATGAAATGAACTTATAAGGCTAGAAACCTTCTGAGTTACTGCCTTCTGTAGTGATGAGTCCTCCCTAAATTTGCAACGTATATCATCCAATTTATTACACCTTACATGCACCTCAGCATAATAATTTCTGGCAAATTGAGTTCACTTTAATTCTTGATCTGGCGGCATCAATCTTCAAAGGGACAGACTTTAGTGCAATCATTATTGGATTCAGGGAGAGCTTATCGTTTGTGATGCACAACACTTGATTTACGATAGAACATGGAGATGCCTAACTGCAGAAATGACGTAATGAAATGGTTACATCAACATCAACATTGCAGGAGATATTTTGTTCATGTTCATGGCTGTGGAGACTGAACAGGCCAAGCGTCTTAAAGCAAATTAAAATCGAGACTTAACTCTTTGCAACTCAAGATGGCGTCATCCACTGTCTGCTTCACCGAGGGGATGTTGGGCAACTGTACATGTACCTCTTCCCCGCCTATGTTGCCACCGCGACCCAACTGTGAGTTCTTTTTTTCTTCTTAAATAACTTTTTCTACAGTTTCCATGTTGTTTTGAATGGTATATCCATACTTTATCATTTATCCATTCATGCTGATTTATAGTTTATAATGATTTGTGTTATAAAGTCAATAATGCTAATATGTATTGATGTAAATCCATGTTCTGAAAAGTAGACATTATTTTCCTTGTGTCCTGTACAACATATACATGTATGTACACAGAATTGCCTCTTAGTTAAAGCACAAAAATGGCTCACTTGGTCACTCAAGCGATATTACAATGTAAAATATATTTCATATAGTCTACCAGATTAGTTTAAAGGCATTGGTTAACATTGTTATGATTTTAAAAAATCTTGTTTTGTTACTTGAAAATGGGATAAACATAAGGGTTATAGTGTAAAATTACCAGTCTGAAAGTTTCAAAGTATAATATCCACAGGAAGTATTTATAATTATCAAAAATGTGAACCAATGTTTGAAAAATATACGAGGGTCGGTTGCATAGAATAGACATAAGGAGTGCGCATGCGCGTATGACTCACCTTACTGTACTGTGTGTATTGGCGTATCACGCTGCGGGAGGCACATAACGGCATTTTGAAATTCAAGCAAAGTGGTCCTCTTAGTGATTGTCTCGTGAGACGAAGGATAATAAAATCGCCGTTTGCGTCTAACTTACACTTTTTCATTCCAAATTATGGTTGGTTTCAGGGTTTTTGAGTACAAATACAGTACTCACATGTTTCATCTTAGTTTGAGAATTTTTTAAATCAGCTACTCACAAAGTTAGCCAATGCCTTTAATTTAATAATTTCCACTCATTGCCAGTGCTATAATCTATAAGTTTAATTTTTACTCATTAGCGTTGCTGTCAATTGCAAGTTCAGAAAATTACAAGTACTTTGAGTTTGAGGGTTTTTATTGTCACTCTCTGAAATATAATATCTCGTAATTGTTCATAAGTACATGTACATGTTTTTCTTTTTGTTCCTCTATCCAGTCCCTATTCAACCTACAACTACTGGTAAGTAGAAATTTAGAATGCGATAAATAATCTACATAATTTTTCAAACATTTCTTCTAGATTTGTTTTATTGCATTGCGAATCAAACATTGCATGTTCATTTCAGTGCATGGCTCTTGTGTTTTTACTAAACTAGAATTTATTAGGCTAATTTACTTACGTACATCAGAGAAGGAAATGTGACGGTAAAATGCATCAAGGATAATCAAACACTTGAAATTTCATAGTGAACTCCTGGTTAAGATTGGTACAGACTTTCAATCGAATTCTTGATGTAATCATTTTGTGTCACTTGTTTTTCTTTCTTCTCTTTTTCCCCTCTAATATTGCAGTTGGACCTATTAAGTGTAGAATCAGAAAATGTATCTTTTGGGAGGTTAAAGCCGTATGGTATAAGAACATGCTTGGTTGACTTGTGCAACAAATGAAATGGAAAAAAAAACGAATGTAGGATCCAAACTTAAAATTGGAATGTTGTCACGTTAACTTGCTGACATCCATACAGCGGTGGCACAGAAATTTATTTACCTGGTAGATAAGCACTTTCCCTCACGTTTTCACACTCATGATTTCACGTGGAGTGGTTTAATTTGTTGTGTATACTACATGTACATGCATGAAGTATAAACCTACATGTACAATGTAAACTTGTCTGGCCTCAAACATGTAGGTACAAAGTTTTAGCAGGAATGAGTGCAGATGTGACAGTATGAGGACAAATGTTTTTCCGCCAGGTGCATGTATTATATGGGTCCAACTGTATATGATTTGCAGTCATACATGTATTCATCCCTTCCGATACATTGTAGTTCAGTATCATACATGTATGTCTCGTGTTTAATATTTAATGCAGTGAATAATGAATTTGAAGCTCCACCCATCCCGGAAGGGGGGGGGGGGGTGGTGATGTCAAATTATTGCAGTACACATGTGTGACCCAAAAAAGCGTGCAAGGGTAGATTTTGCCGATTGAGAGGCGTCGGGCATGATGCATTAAAGTGTGCCTAAATGGTACAAAATCAGGAAAATGGGTATGTTTTGTTGGTTGTTAACACGTATACTATATAGGGTGGCCTTTTCTGCATGCTTAGTCTGGACTTTGTGTAGCCTTAGTCTAGACTTTGTGTAGCCTTAGTCTAGACTTTGTGTAGCCTTAGTCTAGACTTTGTGTAGCCTCATACTTGTACCCATGTTTAGAGTATAAGTTGGAGGAGGTTGAATTTGTGCAGGGGGTAAATCTTTCGAGAAGAGGCTAAATTTTTTTTTAAAAGGGTAATTTGGACTATTGGATAAAACTGGTTTAGGGTGGTTATGGAAAGCCCAAGGTCACATGTGTGTATACGAATATAAACTGATTACCACCCCCCTCCGGCCCCTGGATGATATTACTTCACCTTTGCAGTGTTGCGCTATCACTGAAACTATTTATCAATTTATCATACATATACATATAGCTACTACTATATAATATTTGAAATCACATTTGCAATTTTATAGAGTCAATTTAAGACCATTGCCATATCAGGTGGTTATGTCTAACTCATTGCATGAAACAATTTGTACGTCTAACTCCACATTGATTGCATGCTGCCTCACGGGCAACACCAACAACAGAGCCGACAACTACACCAAACACTACTGCAATGATAGAGCCAACTACCACCAATACTACAGAGCCAACTGCCATTGGAACAGGTACACCCACTACTACAGGTACACAATCTTTCCTTACATGTCAAACTTGATTCATTTTGTTGTCTTTGTTTCTTTTTCCTCTTTAGCAGTACTTAAAGAAGAAAATATATTACAAATTCAGATAATATACTCCATGAATATGTTTTGATATTCATACTCAGTTGCATAAAATCAGGGGTTTAAGAAACCGAACTATGGGTTCTGTTCCACACGGGGGGTTCGATGTTATACCATTTCTTTTGAATACATTACTTATTAACCCATTCGTGACAGGAATTATTTAAAGCCTAAATTTGATCAGCTTTTATTCTTCAAATTGGCAACACCAACATTTTTCTTTTATTGCTACATTTTTCTTATAAAACATCATGTATCTGAAATAAATATAAATTGACAATGTATGATGAGAAGTCATAAAGTTGCCAATTTGCAGGGAAAATGGAAAATTTAACATTTTCATCACATTGCCAATTTAAGGATTTTAATCATTATTTTCCTCTAAAAAAATTTCAGCATCAAACAACAAATATTGATGCAACAAAAATGGGCACAATAAGTGTAGATTTTTTTGCTCTTTCTGCTCATGTATTTGGTATGATTTTTAGGGCTCTGCATCAAAAGTTATTAAACCAAACCACATAATGTGGACCCTCTGGCACGAATGGGTTAAACTTGTTGACCATTGATCCACAGAATTCCAGCTTAATTTTATACATTCTAGATGTACCCCCCCCCAAAAAAAAAGTTCTAGAAGATTAATACACAGTAGAGTCACTTGCTATTCACATTTGTTCTTTTTTTTTTTTTTAAATGTTCTTTATTAAAATACTCTTAGAAAAAAGAGTTTCTTTTGAAATTGAGACCAACATTTTTTTTTCCATTTCTTTTTTTGTTTTTTATAAAGTAAGTAAAAATTGTGGAGGGTTTTTCTTTCCATTTATGAGGAATTCAGTTTAGGCTTTCAACTTCTTTTCTCTTATGACCAACACTGCAGTTTTCTTTTCAAAAGTCATGTGTTAAACCTTTACATGAAGTTCCTTTTAACTGCAAGAAACTTTGGTTTGTGTATTAAAGGAGCACAAAAGTGTGGTGCCATTCTTAATGTCGACTTTATTCAAAATGAGCAATAGTCACCATATCTGCACATACAATCTTACTGTCATTGTCTTGAAAGCTTCTTGAATATGATTTGTGTTGTTGAAATAAAAAAGAAAACATTTAAACACAAGAAAGAATACAGCAATGCACTCTGCACAAGCGCAACTTCTTACTCTTTTTACATTTTCTTTAACCACCAGTTTATTACTTCTTGTAATTAATTTTCATGTTTCTTTGACATAACTAAAAATTTTTATCAGGAGTTTATCTTCTTTAATACACATGTATACTGCTAAATATGAGTAATGTTTATGTTTGGCCTTGAAATGGTAAATGCATGTATGTGACATTTGCAAACATAACGTCTGATAGTAAATGTTTCCTCTTTTATATACTGGAATACATTATAAATGATTGTGAGTTTTTTTATATAACATTATATAGGAAAAGTAGAAAGTGGAGAATGGCTTCATACACGTGTGATATTGATAATTATGATTATGTAACATGCGAAAGTAGTACATGTATAATGTTAAAGCGTATGTACATGTAGCCTTTACCCTACCATAACATGATATTGGGGATGTCTTTAGACTTTTCAGTATCGGTCAGTTACATGTAGCTTATTTTTGTTTACATATATACATTTGTGTAATGTGTTCCAATTTCTTGTCTTAGAGTATCTACATACAAATTGCTTGAAATTTCTGCAGCATTTAGGCATTAAAACCTTCATGTGCAATAGCCAATAATTTGAAAAGTACTTCATGTCTGATTTTCGTTTGAAAAGATTTTTTTTCCCATTTAATTTGAAATGAATCTTACGTGCATCCAAATGCTAAAAGAATAATTCAGTCAGGCATTTAGGACATAGGTTTCACTATGAACATGACGGACAAAGAAAGCGGACATTATCTCCTCTCTCCGTGGGGTACTGTCATGAAATATCCTTTTGTAATAATAGGATGTCAACATCTCATTCATTGTTCATCAAGCTGGTAAATGGTTGAAAGCTTCCATTTTTTTATGTTGTCAATCCAATTGCCATGTACTGGTACTGTAAAAGGCAGGCTAAATGGTGATTGCTCTGCGTCTCATTTCGTTGAAAATTCCCCCACGCATTGCTGCCTCATTCTCGAATCCATTTTGTAATTGAATTGATTTATACTGATCTGTCAAAGTCATTTCATCATGTGTATGCCCTGGGGGGTGTAACATAAAGAGATACAATCAATCTTACAATCAATTGTATCTCTTTAGTACATGGTTTGCCATAGATTTACGATTGATATCAATCGTAAGATTGATTGTATGTTTTATGTTACACCCCCCTGGTATTGTCATGTAATACCAGGACTAAAAAGGAAAGTCAATTTTTCCGCAGCAAGATCTTCGCAGTTGCCTGTAAGCTTAATTACCTAATATGATGACCCATCGTTAAAAATAGAAACATTCTTTTGCATAATAAATATGATTATGATACCACTTTTGATATGATGCCACATTTGTGATGATGAAGGTTGGGACAATCAAATTTGAACACTATGTTGAAAGTGATTTGTGCATTAGACTATTGATCAGTGCAGTAAACAGGAATTCAATTTATAGAACCTCTCTTTGCTGTTATTTGCATGGACAGACAAGGGAGGGTTTGTCTTCAGACAGATTTGATCTGTAATGTGCCTGCCTTATGAACAGGGCTATATACACATACATTTTCATTCAAATTCTATACTTAAAGTACTTTAATTGCTGAAAGCCAGAGTGGCGTTTTTAATTTGATCTAAAAGTCAATTTGTCCACACCCATGTATCTGTCGGTAGACTATTTCATCTGTTCAGCGATTGCCTACAAACGTAAGCTTATTAGCATTTAGCAGAGATGAATTATTAATGCGTGTTCGAATGTACCACGTGTTGTCGCCATGGAAATGGTTTGCTTGTGGGCATGCCTGAATGCCTGTGTTAATATGTAGCCAGGGAAGGTATTTGTCTTGCCTGTTGGAATATAATATTGTTGCTTTGTGTAAGGTATCATCCATCGATCATGTTAAAGTTTTGTATTGTCTGACAATAGTTTAGATTGAACAGAGATGAAACATGACCTTCACAAATATAGATCGTAGATGTGCGAGTTTTTCCCCTGATCATGTTATATATTTGTATAGTCTGACAATAGTTTGGATTGAACAAAGACAAAACATGGCCTTCAAAAATATGGATTGTAGATGTGAGAGATTTCCACTGATCATGTTATATTTTTGTATTGTCTGACAATAGTTTGGATTGAATAAAGACAAAACACGGCCTTCAAAAATACGGATCTTAGATGTGAGAGATTTTCCCCTGATCATGTTATATTTTTGTATAGTCTGACAATAGTTTGGATTGAACAAAGACAAAACATGGCCTTCAAAAATATGGATTGTAGATGTGAGAGATTTCCACTGATCATGTTATATTTTTGTATTGTTTGACAATAGTTTAGATTGAACAAAGACAAAACACGACCTTCAAAATATGGATGGTAGATGTGAGAGATTTCCCCTTCTCATTGAAGGAAACGTATCTGCCTTCTCTCTCACTCCCTTTCCACCTATTTATCCCTCTCTGTCGCTTTCTCTCATGCTCTTTCTCCATTTGATGCAACCAAGGGACCTACAGCCTGAATTACTATTCAAGGGACTGACCAATAATTAATGCCTTACCGAAGGGAGTCAACTTTTGTTTTAGTTACACAAGTATTTGTACCCTTATAGACTTTTATTTCGGAAATGCCTTTTGGATCGATCAAGTGTACTTGCATTTTTAAAAATGTTGTACCTACATGTACAGTGTATCTTTGAAAGAGAAGAATATACATGTACTTGAAAAGGCAACTATGGGTATAATTTACCTCACAAACTTTTGAAAAAAAAAGGCCCAATAAATGAAAAAGAGGCAAAATTTTATGTAACTACTTTCAATGTGTTGCCCTGAATGAAATCTCCATACAAAAGAGTTCGAATAAAAGCTAGTCCCCATTACTGAAAATTTGTTTCTGCTTTGGTACATGTACCTGCATTTTACTACATAAATCTTTAATAGTTGAAAGCTCTCTTGTCGACAAGTCGTCATTCACATTCAACTTTCAGCATACAGTCATTCTATTTAGTGTTCTTGTTATAAATATCTAAAAAGTAAAAAGCTTGCAGAGTTCAGTGATGCATCTGTGTTCCCATTTTGCTCAAATGATACTTCCTTTGCTGAATTTACATGTTTTTGCTGCTCTACAACGAATCATGTCTCATACATGTATATCTTTGCTTCTTTCTATACTGGCTTCATATTCTTATCTTGGAAATGTAATATGCATCAGGTTTGACAGAAAAGGTGTCAGTTTTCGGGTTTTAGCCCAATTTTGGGCTTGGCTGCTTCTCTGTATCAGGCTCTTCAGGCTTTTTTCAGACATTTCAGGCGTTATGTTGTAGAAAATAGTAGATCCATGGCAGAATGTACATGTGTGACTTTACCACCAACCGTCAGATACACTGCTCATGTAGTAACATATTGTTGTGATTGATCAGAGAATGCTTGAAATATACCATTTGCTATCATGGCGACCAAATAGAATCATTGCTAGTATTCACAAAAGTAGTAGTAGTAGAATGGTTTATTAAATAGAACTGAAATGGCAGCCCGAAGGCTGAATTACAATCAGTTTACAAATAAATGCAATCATAACAATCATGATATATAATACATATTAAAAGTAAAGTTACAGAAATATGCATTAAAAATTACAATAAGCAGGTAAAATGTCTTAAAAGCTTCATATAGAACAGAGTTTTAAATAAGTAAGCGTAATGCTCATTTATCGAGATTCAGAAGAAGTGAGAGACATGATTGGGTTATGAATTATCAGCAAATTTATAAGGCCCAGGAAACATTCATTTATGAAAACTAAATGTATATAAGTGAGACAAAGGAATATTTGATTACGTTTTTTTTAAACATATAGTTGAGTGAGAATCACAGAATGATGACTCAAAACTTCCCGAAGGGGTGTTTCTTGTTCTATTTTGATACTGTTTCTGTGATGTTTTATGGCATTCAGTATGATGTTCCATCTTGTATGTTGCACTCAGCTGCCGACCTTTCATTTGCAGCATTGGTAGCCTTGCTGAACCTGTATTTGTATTTCCCTGGCTTCTCTGGTTGATCGGACTCTTCATCCTGTCCTGTCTTCCCCCACTTTTATGTTTGGTCTTGTTTCTGCACAGCAGGACCGTCAGCAACAGAACCTGGTCCTATTACTGGTATTACAGATCCCCAGTCAAGCCCAGTCACTGATGACGTCTCACCTTCAGCTGATACTAACCCCACCCCAGAAGGGGGACCAAGTACAAGTCCTACTAATTTGTATACTAACACTGAAGGGTCCACTTCTAGCCAAGGTAGTAGTAGTAGTAATAGTAGTAGTAGTAGTACTAGTAGCAGTAGTAGTAGTAGTAGTAGTAGTAGTAGTAGTAGTAGTAGGAGCAGTAGCAGTAGTAGTAGTAGTAGTAGCAGTAGTAGTAGTAGCAGTAGCAGTAGCAGTAGCAGTAGTAGGAGCAGTAGCAGTAGTAGTAGTAGCAGTAGTAGTAGCAGTAGTAGCAGTAGCAGTAGTAGGAGTAGTAGTAGTAGTAGTAGTAGCAGCAGTAGCAGTAGTAGTAGCAGTAGTAGTAGCAGTAGTCGTAGTAGAAGTAGTAGTACACAGTTAAAATAAAATTCAACAACTTGTATAAATTTCATACAACCTGGTTTACTATATGAACTGATCAGCTGGTTCCAGGAGTCAGTTGGTTAACTTAAGAGGGGGGAAATTAGCTGTTGCTTTTATTGAGAAAACCAATAAAGATACATGTAGATGTACTAGGCATGAAAAATGAAATATTTGACACTTAAATCATTAATAACTCAAAAGTCAAAATTATTAAAAGACTTGAGTTTTTGACAGTGTAAAGTTGAAGAATGTAAAATTTATTTGGACTACATGAAGGTTTGTGAATTTCCCTCCAGTAATATTCTTGAAATAAAGCTCTACCGGTAAAATACTTAATCAGATTTTTCACGTCTTGAAGAAAATGAGGCGCGCAGATAATGTGTGTGTATGTCTTTTATCTATATAGCGTACAACAATACCATTGTGCATTGCACTTGTCATTTCTTCCAACTTTTTGCTGTCCAGTGTCATGATAATTCATGACTCTGGGTTGACAGAGGTGCAGCAGAACTTTAAGCTGCGATGCACAATTGCAATTTTCAGGCTTTTAATTCATTACTAACACACCCACACTTTGTGGTCTCACTTTTCCAAAAATTGAAAATATGTTGAATATTCAGAGCATTATATGAATATTATTGGGAGGAAAATTCACAAACCTAGTCCAAATACATTTAACATCCTTCAACTCTATAGTATCAAAAATGAGGCTGATGCGAGCTGTAGCTTTCAAGTTATTGATAATTAAAAGCTTCAACAAAAATTTTACGCCTAGTTCTTTACCTTATTATGTACCAGAGATACAAGATAGAATACAAGATAAATTCAAGGTAAATAGTTAGAAATGATGTCATTGCATTGATTAATTTATGTTGGAACCATTTTAAAGTCATATTTTTTTATGGTTTTTTTTTTGTGTGTGGATATTTTTGTGTATATTGAGGAATCAATACATCATACAATCTTAACAAGCAGATATAAGTAATGGCTTTATGTTTGTTTGTTGGTTGGTATTCCCCTGTGCTTCCCAGTGAATGAATTTTATTTTCTGTCTACAGATTTTCATTCTTGTTGGAACTTGGAACTCTTTTTAAAGATTTTGCCCGAAAATTTAGAGAATGGAGGATAAAATAAAGCAAGTCTAGGCTGCTTGCTCCCTTGGTGACCCATACACTAGCAAGTGCACAGAATAGTGAACATGAAAGGTTAAATTTCATTAAGATAGGCCATCAAATTAATGCAGTTATAAAGTTGTGTATGTTAATTTTTTATTTGTCATTGGAACAACATGCATGTATGTATGAGATACCATGGACTTGCAAATTTATAAAGATAAAAAAAAGAAAAAAAACAAAACAATACAGCATGACATATTTTGGTCGACACAGAAGGGTCAACTGGGACTACTGGGACAACCGGGACAACTGGGACAACTGGGACCACTTTTCCAACTTCATCATCTTCTTCACCTCCATCAACTACAGATGGAACTCCAACACCTGCAACTGCTACCGTGACTGGAGCAACATCAAGTGATGGCACCCCCGTGACAGGTACAACTGCAGCAACCACACCCCTTGCCACTACCACAATTAGCGATATTAGTGTTAGTAGCACTGGTAAGATGAGCCTCATAATCCCCATCCTTGGCTCACTGATGTCATCAGTGGTCTTTGCCATTCTTCATACGTTGTTCTGTTGCATGCTTGATATCCATGTCACCCAAGAATGACCTGCTATTACCTTTCCTGGAAGGCAGCTTTCTACAGTTCATCTCATTTGCTTTGCTTCTTTCTGTCAGTGGGGTCGTGATACCTAGTCTTTGCTGTCAAATGCTCAACATCCCTGTAACAGATCTTCTTTGAAGGTTGGCTCATTATTGTCTCAACTCTGAGAAAGTTGTTCTTTATGATTCATCCTAAAGACCTACTAGTTCATGTGCTTTGCTCCTCCTCTCTATCAACTTGAATTGATTTCCATTACTTTCATTCTGGGAAGATTGGTTTTACAGTTTGTCTTGAAGACATTCTACTTCATTTGCTTTGCTCTTCTTTGTCTCATTTGCATTATTGCTTACAGGCTTTTACTTTCTAACGTCAGTGGATGCTCTGTCAGGCAGACCCTGCTTAGGTGTCATAGAAATGATGAAATAAAGTTAGGGAAGCCTTCTACATCACATTTCCATGTATTTTCAAGCGTGAATCCGTAACTTTCTGCCCATATGGCACTCAGAAAATAATATTCAGAACATCTAAATGAATCAGATTTGCCTGCTCAAATGCACACAAATTTCCTAATCATTTTCCATACTCTCTTCAAGATAATACAATATGTATGTGAAATATTGACCATTAATGCAGCAAAATACTTTAAAAGAAGAAAGAAAAGAAAAAGGAGGAAAAATCCTCCAATCAAAAAAATTCACCCAATTTTTGTAGTGCAACAGAAACAGACTCACATTTTCTGTAGAATTTGCTCATTTCCTGGTGTATCACAAATATGCGTAATTCATAGCCTTGTGGATTGCATAATCATGCCAACAAAAAAAAAATACAGAAGGGGACACTACGCTGCTCTGCAAACTTTTCTCCAAATGGGGTCTTTGATGCTGTGGTAACCTGCAGTTTGACTCTCAGAATCCTAATTGCCTCCTTGCAAATATCACACCATTAACTTGTCTCAGCATTGATTGTTCTTCAATTCCGCACAGTCATTATGTCGTCTTCTTTTGTGGATATTGTGAATAATGTTATGTCTGTTCTTTCTTGTCGTAACCACTTGCTTCACCTTAACCTATAGCAGGACTGAGTTTCCTTAAACTTTAATTATTTAGCTTTCCTCCTCAAATTGGCAGCACAAATTTTTATTTCCCAGTATTACTTAGTCCGAGGAAATCCAGATGTATATATTATGACATGAACCAATGTGAAGGAAAATTGCAAAATTTAGAAGAAAATAAAAATTTCCATTTTGCACATGAAAATAGTGATTATATATTTTACGCTATGTTGCCAATTTAGAGGTTTAATTATTACTCTACAACTAAATTGTTCTTGTGTTTAAATAGTGTATAACATATGATTAGGGCTTTGTTTCTACTTATGGAAATATTATTATATTGTTTTCAAAGAAGGCTGATATGTGTATTCTGTAGCTTGGAAAGGGGGTAGAATATTATTATTATACGTGTACTTGCACAAAATATGTTGTATTTTCAAGAGTCCATATTTAGGTATGAGAAGCCATAGTGTAGTCAATATGTTTACACAGAGAAAGCCCCCCCCCCCCCCCAAGAAACGTTAGCAAGGTGGGATGTTTCTGTTTGTGCACCTGTTATAACCTTGCACATTCAGAATGGGGTGCAGAAATAAACTGTTTCTTTTCTTATGCAGTTCTTGGACTATGACTATATGTCAGAGTTTGGTGCTTTTTACCATATTGAAATAAAATTCATCTGAAATATTCTGGTACCTTGCACAGAAGTGAACACTGCATCCCCGCATAGTACCACAACTTACGATGGTGACACTTTACCAATGGATACAGCCACAACAAGCCTCGCCACAGACGTCATAACTGTGTCCGATGCAACAACCTTTCCCCCTGCCACAAATACTAATACAACTGGTAAAAAACATGAACATCTTTTCATTGCTATCATGCATTTTGGATCAACACTTTGTTTTTCACATCATCATGCAATTCAGACCACTCTCAGAAAATTCTGAAAACTTTGTCTTATTTATAATAGACATTTTCATCCCACAAGTGCTACATCTTGTGGAACTGTTAGAGTTGTTTCCATGATATGTCACTGTGGATTCAGAAGTCATTTATTCACATCTGGGGGGTGTTTCACAAAGACTAAAATTGCACTTAACTATGGCTGGCCATTCATGCCACTGTTTGCTTTCACCATGTACATGTATCTCTCAAAGGATTTTCAAATCATGGTCACAAATCTGCAGAATTTACAATTTTATAGTTCATTGATGAAGAAAACAAAAAATGTAAATTCTTCAAATTTGTGACAACAATTTGCGCATCCCTTGAGAGACTGATGGTGAAAGCAGACAGTGGCATGAATGGCCTGCCATAGTTAAGAGCGATTTGAGTCAATCTTAGTCTTTGTGAAACACCCCCCTGCTTGTATTCAGTTACTGTATCGTCCGTAATCATTTGAACCATCAAATCCTTCGGTCTGGGGTCAAAATATCGATTTTGAGTTTTCTGCGAAAAATAAAAGTAGAAGTCAAGTTCTATATCTGGTGAAAGTTCCATGGTATAAAAACTTTTAGTTTTAGTTTTCAAGATATATCAAATTTTTTTTTAATGCAAGGACATATCAATCTTGTAAAAAAATGTGCTTTTCGCATTGAAAAATGTACTGCCACAAAGTGATGGGATGGTTTGGTTGGCCACGTGCATTGAATTTGTGGTCAGCAAACTGTTGTATCGGCGTGCATTGACCTTCCGTGTAAACTGTGCGATACGACAGTTTGGTTGAATGCGCGCATTAAATGCAGTCATATGCGTTGTATCATCTGTGGCATTTTTGTTCAGCGGAAAGCTTGCCTCCTAAACCAAAAATATATGCATCTAGCTCTCTTGCAATTTCTCCTCCAATTCTTGATCTGAAGTGAAAATAAAGATGATGTTTTTCAGAAGAGATCCTAAGCATCCCTGTCATGTATTTCTCTAGGAATGAATATCTGGGATGGCTTGGCACGAACGATGGGAAAATATGGTTAGATTTAGACTTGATTTTCTCGAAATAATGTTTCCGCACCAAGCGTAGCAATATGACGGTTTGAATGGCTGCCAACGATATGTCATCCTTGTTTCATCCCATGATGTCACTTCCACCATCTAACCTTCATTTGTCCATCTGTCCGGAATACCATCAAAATTTTTCATCCCACATTTTTGGGGTTCTGCTTTCCATATTGTTTTGTGTTTATTTTAGTGATAAAGCCCATGTGCGCATGGCGCACCTCTACTTAACATCTTTTTGGTAATGCAAGGCAACTAAATGCAGATTCAAGCACCATGTAAACAAATGTTCTTTCCCCTCAAGTTTTGTTTTATCACTATTCTTTGTGATTCACTTTGTGAGCCACTTGGCATTAATTCCTCTTTTTAAAAAAACTATATCAGCAACATTTTCTTCCAAAAATATGCACCATCATAATCAGTTCTGCAGTCTAAATGCTGAAAAGTGACTTCCAGCTATTACTTTCTATTACACTATTATTCCTTTTTATTTAACTATTATTATAGTATACACATTTTAGTTTAGGGATTCTACACAAGTACTAACCATCAATATATGGAAAAGCAGTTCAGTGTTTTTTACATCATAGAAAGAAAGTGGTTATCTATATCTAGTTATTCAAAATATGAATATGACATACAATGCAGATCTTGAGTCAAAACTATATTTTGTGTTTTTTTTCAATGTATATTTCTGTACATTCTTGGAACTTTCACAATATGCTTCCATTATTACATACATTGTAAAGTCCTTTTTGATATTTCTTTATATGTCTACTGTACATCAATTTTGATTGTGTTGTGCACATTTGGAATTGTGCTCTTTGTTAGTGATCTGTTGTTGCTATGGTAACAAGAGCACTTGAGTCATGTGCCCACGTTTGAAATTTATGGAGTCTAATTTGAAATAACTGGGTTTCTGTGGTGATTTATTAAACAATAATGGTATAATGGGATGGATATTCTGATTGACTTCTAGTATGTCCGTTTACATAGCACACCCTTGCACATTTGTACACGACATGTGAAGATTTGCTAGAGGTACCACTCTCAGAGATTGTATTTGTCTGGGATTTGTGCCTATTAGTATCTGCATGTATTTTTCTAAAAGAGTAAATCTTGTCTTTATTATAAGCAGTAGATGCACCTCATGGACTGTAAAACACCATATCAATTCCATTTACAGCCTGTTGTGTACTAATGACTCTTGTATTTAACCCATTCATGACAAGAATTATTTAAAGCCTAATTTGATCAGCTTTTATTCTTCAAATTGACAACACCAACATTTTTATTTTATTGCTACATTTTTCTTATGAAACGTCATGTATCTGAAATGAATATAAATTGACAGAAATTATGATGAGAAGTCAAAAAGTTGCCAATTTGCAGGGGAAAACAATGATTTTAAACTTTCTATCACATTGCCAACTTAAGGATTTTAATGCTTATTTTCCTTAAAAAAAATTTCAGCATCAAACAACGAATATTGACGCAACCAAAATTGGCACAGTTTGTGTAGAATTTTTTGCTCTTTCTGCTCATGTATTTGGTATGATTTTTAGGGCTTTGCATCAAAAGATATTAGGCCAAACCACAAAATGTGGACCTCTGTCACAAATGGGTTAAAAGACAAGCAACATTTAAAAAAATTAACTCATAAAATTAAGTCACGTTTTCTGTGTCTGGGTTTTTCCAGTTAATGCATACAGTCAACAACAAAATTATTCATACCCTTTTATTCTTTGCTTTTTGTACTTAGTGAAAAATGGACATTGGTTGAATACTTTTGATCATTAGCTAAAAATGAGGAGTGACTGCATGAAAAATGTCTAAATGTTGATATACCATATCCATTTCCTGGCATTTAAGAAAAAAATTGTATTTTGGTTCAGTCATGGCACTGAGGAATATATTTTGAAAATGATCTTGTTTGAGACATTTGTAAGAGTCTGTACATGTTTTTGCAACTAGTTGAAAAAGTTCAAAATGTTTTTGGACTCATCTGTTGCAGAGAAAAGTCAAATGAATACCTTGAACCATCAAATTTGGTAAATTGTATTGTATTTATTTCATCATTCTTATGATTGCTTATCACATGCTCAAGTAACATAAACCAGGATGAAATCAAATTTTTACAAAACAAAATTTTTTGAAATAAATAAAAAAAAATTGTTTTTAACGCATTCTCAACTGGAACCGGGTGGTCAAAACCTATGGGGATTGTAAGAAGCCAGTGCATGTAGTTAAAGGGTAAAGGGTATGAATAACATCATCACTTTATGTAGTCATTTGGTGAGAGCAATAAAAAAGGATGTTAATTTGATGGAGAACAAACCACATATTGCACCCTTCTGCTTCTCTCTGCAGTCATCATGCTTTGCTTTATAGCCTCTTTTTTATCGCACTCATCGACTAAATCGTCTGTTCGGAGCCAAAATGGCATTAAATCATATCATTTTATACTGACTTAACCCCCTTCTGGCTCCAAACAGACAAAATTGAGAATTTTGGTATTTATCTTTATATGTATGTCATACAGCAACATTTCATGGATTCCATTCTTGTGATTCGAATTATGTAGTTTGGATAACTTACATGTATGACTACGACAATTGAACGCTTATCTACCTATAAATTTGACATTCAGAAGAAATATATCTTTACTCTTAAACTTTTCCCCAGTGTGATATTGTTTATTAAAAGATTATTAATAATGATAACATTTATGTGATTGATACTTAATCTTTTCATTGCTGAGCATTAATTTGCACAGTAGTGGACTTTGTACTCATATCATTTTTCATTATGTTTTTACGTTCTGTTCTATTTTGTGTGTTATCTCTGTTGATTATAGCTACCTCCTCTAGCACTACTTCAGAAATGCTCTCACCAAGTACCTTTGGTTCTGATATCACTCGAAAACTTTGACTACCCTAAATAATTCTTTTGCAGTGAACACTCACACATTTTACTTTCTTTGATCCTTTTCATATTTTTGTAATCATAAAAATGATAAGGAAGATAAATAAATCTACTTTAGATGTTAAAATGGTGGTCTGAACAAATAATGAAACAAGTGCTGTGATGCCTAGCTTTGATTTTTTTGCTCATAGTGGGACTACTGTTGAATTTGGAGACTCCCTCAAGTACTAAATTTTTTTCATTAAATCATCACCCCCTGCTCACAAGGCCATGTAAGGTGGTCATTTTAATAGATTTTTCAGTGCTTTTTATGATCCAGCCACTATGGATTTTAAAATTTTTGTTTTAGTTTTGTTTTTGCAAGGTGTTCTTTAATTGCAAAGTAAATGAACTGAATGAATAGAAGCAGGCAGCCCAGATCCTGCCAGTTTTAACACAGGACAAGAAATTTATTTGTTAAAGCAAGGTATTGATTATGCTTATTAAATTCATTTCATTTAAATACATTTTTTCTTTTAATATCTTGTACATCTTGTACCACTTAAATCCTTTTTGTTCTGTTATGACAGCTGTACCCAATGGTACATCTCCTAGTCCCAATGAAACTATCACTGCTTCCACTCCTCTTATAATAACAACAAACGGTGAGAATACTAAACTTTAATTCAGACCATGCTTCACGCTAATTTCATCATCATGACATTACACAATCTTAGATTACCACTATTCTCAATTTTCATTATTTACTCTCTCTTCTTTCTCTAAAAATAAATGCTTCTGTATCAGCATATCCCTTTAAGTTTGTGTTCCAGGTGCGTTTATTTTTGGTGCCATTCCATTTTGCTACGCTACCTCAAAGGGATGGCATGAAAAGAAGTACCTGGGGGTGTTTCATAAAACTGTAAAGTTATGAATGACTTTACGATCGACTTGAATAAGGCAAGCCAAATGGGATTCTCAGTCATTATAAATCGCATAGGCTAAAGTTAAAATATGCAGATGTTGATTAACATAATAACATTGCTATTGTTCTCCAACATTTTTATTTGAAAGTATATTTCATGGTCCAATTTAATCAAGATTATGAGAAATGCAGTCACACTTTGTTAAAACATCGGGGAAAAATGTGGGTATCCCATTTGGCACTTCATATTCAAGTCGTTTGTAAAGTCATGCGTAACTTTACGAACAGCTTAATATGAAACACCCCCCGGAACACAAACAATACAGACAGTAGAGGTGTGTTTTACAGAGCTGTGTGTAAAATTATGTATGACTTTAAGAACGACTTAACTATGGCAGCCAAATGGAATGTCCAAAGTTTTTTTCTCTTGTTTTTAACAAAGTATGACTGTATTTCCCACAATTTCAGTTAGATTATTGGCAAACCTATACAGCACATTAAAAATGTTTTATTTATGATAGTGATAATAATCTACATAGATATTTCAACTTAAGCTTATATGGGATTGAATATGATTGAGAATCTCATTTGGTTTTCCATATTCAAGTCATTCTTAAAGGAAAATGCAACCCAAGCATCAGTGTGCTCTTAGTGAATAAAGATGACCACGAAGAACAAATAGTGAAAGTTTGAGCAAATTCGGACAATCCGTTCAAGAGTTATGAATTTTGAAAGTTTCAGTAAATCCCTATTATGAGGATCCTTGAGTTGGCAACTTTGCCAGCATCTGTGATGTCATCGTGGACAACTCTCAATTCACTTTGTACATAATTTTTCAAAAAAATTGATTTATATGAAATTTCATGTCAGGAATCAACATAATTCTTCCCAATATGCTTGTAGAATTGATATAGCCATGTCATACTCAAACAATAAATCAAAAGAATTTTTATTTCTCTTGAAAATAAAGAAAATGTTGAATTCTGTGTAAAAAATGAATGGAGAGTTGTCCACGATGACATCACAAATGCTGGCAAAGTTGCCAGTTTAAGTATACCCATAATAAGGATTTACTTAAACTTTCAAAGTTCATAACTCTTGAACAGATTGTCCGATTTTGCTCAAACTTTCACTGTTTATTCCTCTTGTTTTTCTTCATTGACTGGAAGCACACTGATGTCTGGGTTGCATTCTCCTTTAAAGTCATGCTAACTTTATGCACAGCTTTATGATACACCACCAGTATGCATTCTGCTTTCGTTATACGTCTTTTCAATCTGCTACATTTTGCTGACCTACCTCTTGCTAAGCTACATGTACCTCAGTACCTCTATTTGAATTACCTCTCAAAATTCTCTTACTTAAAGACATTGGTTAACATTGTAATGATTTAAAAAAACCTTGTTTTGTTACTTGAAAATGGGATAAACATAAGGGTTAAAGTGTAAAAAATACCAGTCTGAAAGTTTCAAAATATAATATCCACAGGAAGTATTTTTAAATATCAAAAATGTGAACCAATGTTTGAAAAATATTTGATGGTCGGTTGCACAGAATAGACATAAGGAGTGCGCATGCGCATATAACTCACCTTACCGTACTGTGTGTATTGGCGTATCACGCAGCAGGAGGCACATAACGGCATTGTCAAATTCAAGCAAAGTGGTCCTCTCAGTGATTGTCTCATGAGACGAAGGAAAATAAAATCGCGCTTGCGTCTAACTTACACATTTTCATTCCAAATTAGGGTTGGTGTCTTGAGTACAAATACAAATACTCATACACATGTTTCATCTTAGTTTGAGAATTTTTTAAATCAGCTACTCACAAGTTAGCCAATGCCTTTAAGACCACCACAAACTATATAAGATCCGACTGCGACCAGATTTTGGAACATATGGCACTTTACATTAAATATGAAAGTTTTAAACGAGTAGAATTATCTTATTTGAGATTTGAAATAAATATAGGAATACGAAAATCTGAATTTTTGTTGACTGCAAGCCTTTAGATTGGAGTAAAGGCCAAATCGGCTTCAAATCGTAGTTGATGGCAAGATTGCTATCGCGTCGCTTGATTCAGAATTGACTTCGCTTTTATACCTACAAGGAAGCTCACAATAGCCCAAAGTTTCAACTTTAGTATTCATATGACTATTTAGAACTTTGGTCGGTATTTTTTTTCATGTTTGAATGTTTATTTCAAATACTATAACACTTTTTTCCAAAATCGGATCGCAGACAGATTGTGTAGTGTGCGGTGGGCTTTACTGATTTCAATTTCATATTTCATTTCTATGTCTCTAAATTTGAAATGCTCATAGTTTCATTCACATATTCTTCAACTTTCAAGATTATATCTAGAAATGCTCTTTTTTCTACTTTTTTTCAATTTAATTCAATTTCATTTATTTCCATCAACGTGGTACATATATATACAAATAAAAGATGGAATATAAAAACAGCAAAATATCATCAAAATCAAGCATAAAAATACAAAGAAATATAAATCAAATAAATATTACATGGAAAAAGGTACATCTGTAAAAGCCAGTAAGGCTTGACAATTGGATGTACCTACTTCTGAAATGTTAGTTTTACATTTCAAACTGTTCATGCCTTTTCATTTCACATGTTCTTTTTCTAGTCATACTTCTAGCTCTCAAGGTGTTGTGTTTTCTGTGTCTACTGCTAGATTAATTTCCAAAATATGCCCAGTACGGATGTCTCTTATAGTTGCAATCTTTAAAAAATATTTTATGAATATTCTTGGCTATGCTCTCAAATCAGTCATTTGATGTGGTATCTAAAGTGGTTATTGGGAGACTGAAACTTCGTTATTATAATCATCTTAGAGTAATATGGCTTGTTTATTTTATGCCGTTTGAGTTTTTTTTTGGTTGTAAGGAGTAAACGAGAGTACATGTACGTAAACACTCTGCTGCCTAACACTAAAGAATGTTCTTGTTTGTACTTTTGTACTTCATTCTACCTTTCTCTTGTAACAAGTTACTCATCCATGTATGTCTACATCTTGAACATCTTGATTTCCATTTTTAATTTTTATAGAATCTTGTATGATTGTTCTCATATTTTATTCATTTCCTCATCTGCTTTATATTTTTACTTTTCCATATAATTCTTGTACTTGTCCTTACAATGTATATGGCATTTTTCATTTCCGGATATCAAGAATCTATACTTTAAGAGTATTATTCTGAGTATATACTTTCTTGAGAATATAGTGCATTATAAGGATACTCTGTTGGCTTTATTTGTTGTTTTTGTTTATAACATTCGTACACTTTGTAAATGTATGTCACAACGAGGGAATGTACATGGACAAGGGGCCCATAAAAGAAGAAACCAGAACATATGGAAGGGGACAGTTTGCCAGGAATATCATGTAAATCTCCTTTCTTGTGCACCCCACCCCATGTTTATCATCTACATGTATACCAATATAATTATGTCATCTAATTCTTGATCCATCTGAAATACGGATATTTGGAACTAAGCAATGGTTTTGTTCTGGTATATTTATCTTGTTATTGTTCATGCTTTTTTAACCCATTCGTGACAGGAATTATTCAAAGCCTAATTTGATCAGCTTTTATACTTTAAATTGGCAACACCAACATTCTTATTTTATTGCCACATTTTTTCTTATAAAACGTCATGTATCTGAAATGAATATAAATTGACGGAAATTATGATGAGAAGTCAAAAAGTTGCCAATTTTTAGGGGAAAACAGTGATTTTAAACCTTCTATCACATTGCCAATTTAAGGATTTTAATGCTTATTTTTCTTTTAAAAATTTTCAGCATCAAACAACCAATATTGATGCAACCAAAATGGGCACAGTTTGTGTAGAATTTTTTGCTCTTTCTGCTCATGTATTTGGTATGATTTTTAGGGCTTTGCATCAAAAGATATTAGGCCAAACCCCCAAATGTGGACCTCTGTCACGAATGGGCTGCACAGTTGAAATGCAAGTGCAAGTCCATGTACATGTATAAATAATCTGCAGTGATGACTATTGTACTGTTTCTTCTTTAATTTGATGCCTTTGAAATGCCAAATTCCAACTGAAGGTACTTCCATGATCAAGCCCACAGCATCAACTCCATCGGCTCCTCCTCCTGGTGAGCTTTAATCTTTAGCCTCACGTATATCATTGTAATATCATGCAGCCTTCATGTTTTGAGAATGCTTCTAGACATTGTGATGTGTGGCATGCAACCTGTTCAGACACAAAATGCTTATCCCGAAACTGAATACAGAAACGTATAAAGAATCATCGTATAGTGAACAGAGTGTTC
Source organism: Echinometra lucunter (assembly GCA_029962745.1). Lineage (NCBI taxonomy): Eukaryota > Metazoa > Echinodermata > Echinoidea > Camarodonta > Echinometridae > Echinometra > Echinometra lucunter. Next base: position 28,854,549 of record CM057157.1, read on the forward strand.
AGACACACACATCCCAAACTCTTTAAAGAAAATGTTGTATAGATGAGCAGTTTTCTACTGTGCATGTTGTCATGGCAAGGTCATGTCTCCTTTTGACCGCACTCGTGTAAAGCCCCGCCCAGTTATACCGTTCTATGGTCACCGTACATTCAGACTCACATGGACCATGATTCTTTATCGAGTTCTAGTTCAAAACGATGCTCAGACCCTAGTTGCATTATACAATGTTTCTTTATATGCTGTTTCGTTAGTGAGTGTACAGACACAGAAATTCATTGTATAGCCATACCATTTCAGTATAGCTTTTCGGTATAGCTATACCGTTTTAGTAAAGCGAAAAAAAAGGCATGGGTTGTATGTCACATGTTTCAGCGATAATTGGGCCATATCCAGACCCCTAAAGCTCCGCCATTTTGTCCGGATCCATTAGAAGGCCGACCTAAGCACCCATCAATATTTATGGGCAAAAATGAATAATTCATTTTGTAAGATGATTCCAAGGAGTCGCGTGCGTTTGTGCATGTTTTAAAACATTACGCCCATCAGCTAAAAACATGCGCAATGATGCACAATCAATGCGCAACAAATGCGCAACAAATGCGCATTAAATCAAAATATCATAATAATAGTGATACGCGCCATACGCGCAGTGGATATGAATAATGCAACAAAAATGGGTGCTAAGGTCGACCTTCAAATGATCCAAAAGAGGCGGGGCCTAATGCGTAATGATATAAGCGCGTGCTGCTTTTCGTCTAGTAAAATTATTATATGTTTACGGCCATATCAAAGGCTCATTCAGATATCCAGCGCCAAACCCCCGTGGAACCACCCCCCCCCCCCCCCCCCCCCCCGCAGTTTTTTTTTGTTAACTACACCACTTGTAATAACACTGTAGTTCATGCTCAAGTAAAAGAGGGTTTTGCCTAAACTTGTACAGACAAACTCGTGACGTCTTTTCTTGCGCTAACTTTAGAAGAATTTGATTGGTTCACTCCTTTTTTGCCCCAAGGAGGGGAAGAAGATGTCTCGTAACTCAGCATTTTCTTCTTCTTGTTTTTGCCACCTCATACAGCATTGATTTATGTGCAAAAAACCCCCAAAAAACAAAAAACATGGTGGTTTACCGCAGGAGTTCGCCACTTCAAATGTGAACAAGCCTAATACTGAATTTAAATCTTGGACAAGACACTGTACTTACAAAACACTATTTAAGCCTCAATTTAAAACCTTGCAATGCTGACCCTAACAGTGTATCTTTGATGAATTAAAGCTCGTTAAATCCCTGAGCAATTGTCGCTGGAGCATATGTGTCTGGTCATGGTCACTGGCATTTTGTGCGTTATTCATTTTCGTCTTCATGGTATTGAACTTCATACACACATGTATATATGGTGGTGGTTGTTTGAAAGTGGTTTTATGGATTTTAAATTTGAAACGCTCATTCTATGCAGGATAAGAAAATGTGCTTGATTCATAATACAATAAAAGGATGAAAGGTTATTTAATTTGTTTTCTCCACAATCAGTAACTTTTGCAAATTTAGTGACTTCGTGTGAGAGTAGATAGGGTCATACATGTATCAAAGGCTTTTGCAAAATAACACTTTGCAGATTATCACTATGAACATGGCGGACAAAGAAAGCGGACAAAATAAACAACCTCTCATTCTACCCTTCACAATGGTTCTGGTAGTCAAAAGAACATCCCTTCACTGCTATTATGTTTAATCACGTAGTTCCAGGTGAATATGTACGTGACACCTGTTCCACATATTTTAGGCAATAGCAGTGAAGGGATGTTCTTTTGACTACCAGAACCATAGTGAAGGGTAGAATGAGGGGTTGTTTATTTTGTCCGCTTTCTTTGTCTGTCATGTTCGTAGTGTATAAATGGTGACCATTTTCATGACAGATATTAATGCAAATTGCAAAAAAAAAAATCATTGTTATATGAGTTATGATTTGATAATTCACTGTAATTAAAATGAAATAACTCAGTAAATGAAACTTTGCAGATCTTAACCATCTGCATGATTCAAGAAATTTAATGCGCAGAAATTTTGCACTTTCGCATTATTTAGATTTTAGAAATAAGAATTTGACAGTTGAATTTTTAGAAATACTCTTACCGAAAGTAACTGAGTGACTATCTGTTCGCAGTGCTTCTTTTCTTCATCTTCTGTGCAGGTTTTTTTTTTTCAAATCTGATACGAGTAATTTAATTTCATATCAGCTATTACATGTAATGTAATCTTTGTCATCACCTCATTTTGCTATTAGTACTGTTTTTAGTGCATTACTTGCATTGTATTCAAACTCTTCTGGGGATTGTAATGGGCCTAGCAGTTTCTTGCCACTATGCATTTTTTGCTACTTTCTGTATTTCAAGATGTATGCAGTTTAAAAAGAAAAAAAAGGAAGTAAAATTTTCTGTCCAAAATATGCAAATACTGTGCTCACAATAAAAATTGTTTGTTGTACACCCCGAGGGTTTGAAATCACCATGATAAAAATAAAAAATAAAACAAAATTATCTCAGTCGTGATAAAGAGCACATGCAGTGCACACAGAAATGGGTATATGGGACTACATACAAATGTTCGGGTCAAACACTCAAGCTGATTATTATTTTTTTTTATTTTAAATATGATGACAATTGAAGAGTAATCCTTTTCAGGGGACATTTCTACTATTATATTCTTTCTAGATGACATCAGAAGGCTGAGAAAGCTCAAATTGTTTTTCATCCCCTCCCCAAAATCAAGCTACTTTTGAATGTCATTATTTAATGTTGACCAACTTGAGACCTGAATTGTAAACACTGGTGAAACACATTTAATATAAAAACAAGGGAAAAAGAAACAGATATTGACTGTGTAGAATGTGTAACACCACCCCCTCCCCCCCCCCCCCCCCAAAAAAAAAAAAAAAAAAAAAATTGCATCCACCTTTTCGGTACATATAAAGTTTATGCCATGAACAACACAGTTTCAAACCTGATCTGAAGAATATTTTTGTCAATATTGGTTGGTAAATTTGGTACATGTACATGTACTAAGAACTGACCCTGTTGTATCTTAAACAAAAGAAATCATGAAAGTTTGCAAATAATGTTTATTTACCCTTTATTTCTTGCCCGTAGTGAACAAAGTACTTATGATTATTATTTGGTCAAGTTGAAAAATGAATCAATGGTGAATGTTCATTTCAGTCTGTGTAACAAACAATATCAAGTTTTCAAAATAGTTTTCATGATGGTACTCTTTTTATGTCATATTCATGCAAATTCATTCATAGCCTCAATGTGTACATTTATTTTTTAATTTGAAGTGTATCTTGTAATTGTAAACAAGACATTAGAATGTGTTGGACTATAAATTTGCACAGTGCTGTAACAATGAAACCTTTTCCTTTAAAAAGAAAAATTATGATGTAAAATGTATTTTATTATTGTCATTTCAGTGCTTCTCTTTTCTTCTTGTGTTTATTTTTTTCTCCTATTTTCATACCAGCTGACATCGTAAAAAAAACGATGTGTGGTCACAAATATTCTGCATATTAATTTACATCTATATCATTATGTGATTTGTGAATATTTTCTTCTCTGCGTGCATTTTTATTAAAAGTTACAGCTTTTTTGAATAATTATACATTGCCTTTAATCAAATAATGCTTATTGCTAATCAATGCATGCACATTATCTAACACATATCAGGTTTGGTATACATGTAATGCATGGTAGGTATGTCACCAATTTATTATGTAATGTTTATATTTTCAGGTTTATGAGGTTTGTATTTATGTATGCAGAATTTTGTCTGTTAGGAGCTGGAGCCAGAAGGGCAATAAATAAATTCTGCGTATTTAAAGGATATGAGTGAATGTTCTTCTGTCCATCAAAAGTCGATATGGTTTCTATAACTTTTGTGTTTTAATGTTTAATGTGGACAGATACTGATGAAGTATACTTTGGCATTGTGGGTGATGAGACATAATGCCATGGGATCAAAGGGTCAGAGCCATTCACAATTTTTCTGAAATATCTAGAATTGTGAACCCTTTATACATTTCCAAAATTCTGAAACCTATTTTATTTTTTTAAATTATAAAGTACAATCATTTTTCCTCCATCTTTATAATTTTTAATGCTTTTTCAGGTATGGAATTACAAAATACAGAACCTTGTGTTAACAAATCCTTGGAATTACAAACCATCAAAATAATGATGAGAAAGATATATACAATCTACTCAAGATCTTAACCCATCCCTAATTTAATCAGCTTTTATTCTTCAAATTGGCAACACCAGTGCTTTTCTTTTAAATTATTGCTGCATGTTAGTTTAAGTTCATGTATATGAAACAAAATATTTGACAGAAAATATGCTGAAGAGTTTAAAAAGTTGCCAGTTTGAAAGAAAAAACTGATCATGAACTTTTCATTGCATTGCCAATTCAAAGATTTTAGTGCTCGTTTTCCTTTTGAAATGTTTCCAAGCATCAAAAAACAAGTACTGATGAAACCAAACCTAACACACTCTTGGTAGTATTTTTGGTTCTTTCAGTTCATGAATTGGGTTTGTTTTTAAGGTTCTGCATCCAATTCCATTGCATTGCCAATTTTAGGATTTTAGTGCTGCTTTCCCTTTTAATTTTTTTTTTTCTGCATTAAACGACAGATGCTGATGAAACCAAACTTTGCACACTCTGTGTAGAATTTTTGTTATCAAAAGTTATTGGGCCACACAGTATGGACCCTCTGTCATGAATCAGTTAAACCCACTGATCTGTATGAAAGAATCTGGATATCTCATTAGCTACAGTATTATGCACCATACAAACACTTGAAGCAGACCCACAAAAAACGGCCATTTTACCACTCAAAACCTTAATGACTTTGTATGTAAATTAGACTTATTCATTTTAATAATGATGGTGGGCAATATCTTGGTCCAAAGCCTTCTATTTGATGATTTATGCCGTTAAAACTGAAAATTCCAGCATTCTATGTCGAATTTAGCCCAATTTTAGGGGTGGATTTGTATACAAACAAATGGAGCATGTGTTCGTAGAGTGGTACTTTGGAGTGGTAATGTGACGGTTAAGCGGCTTCACAAATCTCAGCCAATGAGATATATCAGAATTCTTTTCATGCAGATCAGTGGTTAAACCATTGTCACATTCATGAGCCTGTAATTCATGTCTGTTTTTCTTGACTGTTCTAACTCCATTTTCCTTTGTTTTTTACAGATAAAACAGGCCTGATAGTTGGTTGTACCTGTGGTGCCATTATCTTCATTATCATCCTGGTTCTGATCATCTGGTGGTTTTGGAAGAAGGGCATGTTTTGCTTCCGACAACGAGATCCTGACATGAAAAATGGAAGGTATTTATCACTCAAACCTGTATGCAATTTTTCTCCAAATGCACACAGCTAAAACAATGAAAACAATGGATACGTGTAGAGCAGGCCCCTAAAGCTCCGCCATTTTGTCCAGATCCCGCATTAGAAGGCCGACCTAAGCATCCATCACTATTCATGATCAAAAATGAACAATTCATTTTGTAAGATGCTTCCAACTAGTAGCATTTGTTTGTACGCATTATGAAACAATACGCATCAGCTTACCGCATGCTCAGTAAATGCACAGTACATGTAAATGTGCAACTAAAGCGCATTTAATCAACGTGTCACAATAAAAATGATACGCGCCATAGAAATGAATAATGCAATGGTGTTATCGATATCATGGCGATAACGGATGCTTATCGGCCCCTTCAAATGACCCGAAAGAAGCAGGGCCCAATGCCATCCGCGCGTGCTGCTTTTCATCTAGTAAATTCATCATATGTCTTTGGTGTAGGGTAACTTGGATATGATATCCAATAAAATGTACCTTGGTACATATACCCAAAATGGTAATTTGACCAAATTACCATCAAATCATGCAGATACTATCAAATTACCCTGGCATGATTTGATGGTAATTTGACCAAATTATCATCAAATCGTGCAAATACTATCAAATTACCTTGGCATGATTTGATGGTAATTTGACCAAATTATCATCAAATCATGCAAATACTATCGAATTACCCTGGCATGATTTGATGGTAATTTGGTCAAATTACCATGGTTACCATGGTAGTGCAGTGGTACATTTTTACAAGGGATATGATGCACTTTTGTAGGTGCTTTATTTAAAATGCAAAAAAGTTATACCCCATGCAAGTATCACATGACAGCTTTTCAGCCAGTGGGATGCTCTGTAACAAATACCCTGTTCAATTTTTTTCCTGGAAAAATTCCGACATTGCCTCATTTCTAGTCGAACTTGAATCCTACTCCATCATCAAGTTTTTGAATGATGATCAAAAATGTACATTACTTCTGGGCTCTGTTGCATAAAACTTACCATTAATAGCAACTCTGCCATTAATGGTAATTACCATGGCAACATTGCTCAACAGCAAATCAGATTCTAAGGTTTCCATGAAAGTTACCATTGATAGTAAAGTTGTCATCAATGGTAATTAAAGTTTTATGCAGCAGGGCCCAGGAGTGTTGCATTTTCACAAATTCTTCTTTTTCGTGTCTGACATGGGCATGAAATATATGCCATGAGAATAAACGTTGAAATGAGGATACTTGTAAATATCTTTGTGTTAGGAAGCATCATGTAGGCTACGTGTACGTAGCCAATCTTATAATTAACCCTATTACATTGTTCAACATTTATTTGTTGATTTCTCCACCAACAGCAAAAAGGGAGTAATTTCAAAGCGTTTCAAAGTTTTATGTCATCTGTTGAATACAAGAAGGGCATTGAATTATGACTTAAAGGCCAAGTCCACAGCAAGATGAAGTTCATGTCATTAAAAATAAATCAAAAATTCCAAGCAAAACCGTGAAAAGTGGATGCATAACAAGGAAGTGATGAATTTTTGAATTTTGATATTTTTGCGCAAAACAGTTCTTGAACAGTCGATATGAATGTTCAGTGAGTGGGTTGACAATGTCATATACTCACAATTTTCCACACATTATGTATACAGAAATGGCAAAAAATTTATATTGTAGCTATAAAAATGTAAAATTTGCCCTAAATACATGTCATACTTACAAAATGATATTTACACCAATGTAGTCTAATATGTGTAGACATAATGTATGACTTTTCAATTTTAGTGAAAAAAAAAGATAATTTTCTGAAATTTTTGTATACATTATTATGGAGAATAGTGAGTGTATGACACCATCATCTCATTCATTGAATAGTGATATCGACTGTTCAAGAACTGTTTTGTAGAAAGATTGTGAAACTTTGAAAATTTATAACTTCCTTATTTTGCATCCCATTTTCATCAGATTTGTCACCGTTTTGTTTGGAATTTTTAAATTCTTTTTATTGAAATGAACTTCATCATGCTGTGGACTTGGCCTTTAACACACATTTTTAAAGCTCATCTGGCATGTAGCATGTATAAAGTGTCTTAAAGGTGGTCTTTAGTTTTTGTAGCAAAAAGAGATTTGGCATGAAACTGACCAAGTATAATCTCACAGAGATATGTATGTGAGATCATTTGATATTCCTTTCATAATTTCAGGGTGCTGTTGTGTAAAAATTGCTATTATACAGTAACTTTGCCTTCAATGGTAACTGCCATGGAATACTGGATTTTGATTGGCTGTTGAGCAACATTACCATGGTAGTTATACCATTGATGGCAAAGTTACTATTATAATAGCAAGATTTTATGCAACGGCATCCAGGTGAATTTAGTGTAAATGTCTGAAAGGAATGCAATAGAACCGTTAAACTCAGCTCTGTGCTATGACCCCTGCACGCCAACAACTCCCCGCATAACATTCACAGCACTTTGTTGTGTTTATCGCATGATAGAATTCCTGTTGCTTTTGCCTGTGTGCAGGCATTGTGTGATGCTACGTCGACTCTGTTTTCAGGGACCAGAAACTTAAAGACATTCAGTCGTGGGCTTTCATGGGGAATGGATCATAATTGGCTGATTGTAAAATATGCCCACATAAATGAGTTTTTGTTTATTTGATATCTTACGCATCATAATAGTTTTATGATACAATCTTTCGTATCGTCTGGTAATAACATGAAATAGTGAAAGATAAATGTACTTTTCTGAGATTTACCAAAACTAGAGACCACCTGTAAATATGCCAATCAATTAATATCCAAATTCTTTTAAGTAATAGTCCTACACTGTTTGAAGGCACGACTTCTAACAATATTTCCTTCTCAGTCTAATTGTTTCTGTTTGTTTTGCACCTCTCACTACACTTTCATTTGATTCTATAGAGTTTGTTCTTTTTGATACTTCTTTTGTGGAATTTATTTGTTTAAATCTGTAAATAAATCTGTAATCTTCTTATGAATTTTACTGTTGTGTACTCTATGACATAAGCTATGTTTTCATTCACTTTCTTGAATAGAATTGTCAAAGTTTTCTGTGGGTTTTTACTTTTTTTTCATGTTGTGAATTTCCCATGTTTTTCGAATTCTGCGTCAGGTTTTCTTCCTTTTTATTCATTAGTTTCGATACTAATTTAGTTTATTCTTAATCTGAACTTTGTGTGATGTTCACTCTGTGATACTCATTCTTAATGGTCTTCATTAGCTTGAAAGCAGAAATTCAGGAAATTTGGCTTTTTCCAGAAGTGAAAACCAAAGTATGCAAGGTGGATGTTGCCATGTCGCAATGACTACCTCCCCCCACCCCCCCCCCCCCCCCCCCCCCCCTCCAGCACAGCCATAATGTATTAACCCATTCGTGACAGAGGCCCACATTTTGTGGTTTGGCCTAATATCTTTTGATGCAAAGCCCTAAAAATCATACCAAATACATGAGCAGAAAGAGCAAAAAATTCTACATGAACTGTGCCCATCTTGGTTGCGTTAATATTCGTTGTTTGATGCTGAAAATTTTTTAAAGGAAAATTAGCATTAAAATCCTTAAATTGGCAATGTGATAGAAGGTTTAAAATCACCATTTTCCCCTGCAAATTGGCAACTTTTTTACTTTTCATCATAATTTCTGTCAATTTATATTCATTTCAGATACATGACGTTTTATAAGAAAAATGTAGCAATAAAATAAGAATGTTGGTGTTGCCAATTTGAAGAATAAAAGCTGATCAAATTAGGCTTTAAATAATTCCTGTCACGAACATGGAGAAAGCTTAATATTGAGAAATAATCTCATTATACCAACTGTCTAATTATCTTATAAAAAGAAATGGATAAAACTTCTGTGGCTCCTTCCCCATTTTAGTTTTTTGTAATTTTTTTCAGCATTTCTGTGTTGCCCATATCTTTTTCTTCAATTATTTTGAAAATTTATTCACTTAAGAAAATAAAACAGGGCTACACTTTGGCAGATGTATTTTCTCGTAGAAGAGAATTCCTTTTTGAAATTCTAACTTTTCACTCCCGATACCTTGAAGCATTCCATAAATGACCCTTTTTTTGACTCGTGTCACTAAATGTACTAGTATGTTATCTTTTAAAAATCAGTGGCTTTGTTTCTAGCAAATAATTCCACATCACTATGAGTGGCACAAAGTGTACTCACATCACAAATAAACTAATTGGTTTTTGTGTGCTGTGCCTTTTTTGTATTAACAGTCGGGAGTGTTTGCCAGACGGTGAAGAAAAACAGGTGGAACTTGTGAATGTCAAGAAGGGGACGGTGGTATTAAATCCTCTAAGCAACCCACCACGACTACCACCACTATCTAGCCCGGAACAAGATGGCCCACCATCAAAGCCACCTATCCAAAACACAGACCTAGGCTTAACACCTGGTAAAAGCACAAAACATTTCTATGTTTTTCTGACGTCAAGTACATGTAGGTCTGGGGAGCGTTTCATGAAATGTCTTGTCAGTGATTTTTACTAACAAATTTGCTTTCAGCCAATCAGATGCAAAGATTTCTGTAGTTCTTAACAGTTGTCAGAAAAAATCACAAGATACTTCATGAAATGCTCCCCTGGTTTATTAATCTTTTTCTTACCTACATTGTCTTTTAATTTCATTGTTAATATTGCATTTGAGTGTTTTCTTTCTGTTACAATACTTTTATTAATTCATAGCTTGATGTTGTGTTTTTGTTATTGTTGTATTTAGTACATGTGTAGCTAGTTCTTGCACACAGTTCAATGTTAATTCTTTTTATTTCCAATGTCAGTTAACTTAGTATATTTGTCTCTAACAGTTTCCTATTAAATCACATCATTTTTTACTAATGCTCTTAATTATTACTGTGATCAGAGATGAATTTCAGTATATTGGAGATCAGATTAAAATATTAGGTTTCTGATTTAATATTGCCAGATGTGTGTGTTCTAGATCCCATTCCTTAAGTATTTTACCACATAGTTTATTACTTATTTCTCTTTCACTTTTTATCTTCCTGTGTTTCCTTTCCACTCCTTCCCACCCACCCATTCATCACAGTGGAAGGGCCCAAGGAGGAGGAGGCAGGGGCATCGCCCTCGCAGACTACAGAGGGCAGACCGGACAGCGCTACATCCAAGAAAAAAAAGAGGAGAGCGAGCAGATCGAACAAGGTTAGCCCTACCCCTACCCCTGAACCAAAACAGCAAGCAGGAACAGAATGACACAACCAGGAGGAGGGGTGAAGTAGCAAAAGACATATGTGCAAAATGCTATAGGGCTTTCAAGATGTCTACCTATGAGACTGTTAACACTGCTTCTTTGGATGGGACCAGCATCAGCGGTACTTTGCGGATTCGCAAGCACAAACTCCATTTTCTACACCATTCCAGCTTTTCTTGACCATAGAAAGGGATTAATTCAAAGAGTGTCAGTCTTGAACCAAACCAGAAAGTAGAGACCAAGTACTTCTGACAGTAGAAAGGGGAGATACATGTAGCAAGAGACATACATGTACATACATGTGCATGTGCTAATGTAGTGTTTTCAAGATGTGTACTGGCGAGACTGTTCACACTTGGCTCGTTATAGTGGTTGGTTCGGATCAGTCCAGCATCAGCTGTACTTTTCATAGCAAAGGTGAAAGCACAGAGACTACTGGTATATTTGATTTTTACAGAAAATGAACTTGTGGCTAATTTTGTCACTGTATATTATCAGTGGTTGGTATAATGGACATGTGGCTTCAGTCGATATTGTTTGTAAAAGCAATTCGTTGAAATGAATGGAGTGGCAGAAGTAGACTTTGTATCAAATGCATGGGCCCAAACTGACCTGACTGGTGACAATAGTGCCACCATGCTACACATTAGAAATAGAAGTAGATTGAGAGCCATGATCGCCAATCTGTGGAACAGACAAGGCACCAAGAAAGTTGACGACCCCAGTCGTCAATAGAACATGCCTTCACAGAACTTTGCAACTAGAGGGTACATGAACCTTGGGGGGGGGGGGGGGGCGACTTCACACACCTTGTCCAAAGATGCTATTGTTCGCCATACATATGCCACTGTACTTCAGAGGAAAATTCAGCAAGCGGTACTCCTTTGAACCCTGTACAACCTCAAATGGTCACTGGAACATCCCTCGACAATAGTGACCTATGTCTACCATTACAATAGCATGGTCCTGATCGCGGGAGGTTAACAATCCAAGTTGGTTAATAGAGATGTCATCAGTCATACAGGTTCCGCTGTATTGTCTTTGAAGCTTTAATAACTTCCAGTGGTCAAGGAAATATCCCTCCTTAGTGGCATAACTGCATCCACCAGGAATTTGTGATCTACCACATCCTCTGCTCGTTACATGGGGCAAAGGATTTAGACAGCTTTCTGGATGCGGCCAGCCCTTGTGCATTTCTGCCATTCCATGACAAACGAAAGCAACTCTGATTTTCTTTTCAAATTGACTTTTTCATTGATTTTGGATACTTTTTTGTATGCTCTTTACGGTGATGAAGAAATTAAGGTCACATGACCTCCAATTTCTGAAATATAGACATATCACATGGAAGCAAATCCATAGATTGCCTCATAAAACACTGACAAATTTTCTTCATATACTAAGAAACTAATTTTACAGAGTTACTTCCTTTTGCCATTAGACATTGGATTTGCCTTTGTATTACAGAGAAGTACTTCCTGTGAACCCTTAGCATTCTTCAATGGCCAGTGGAGCACCCCTGATTGAAGTTGACCCATGTCACCCAGGAATGTGCTGTCTACTACTGCATTGTAATCACCATCATTTAAATGAAAATTAGATTTGAGTAGCAAGTCTTCACCTTGTAAAGATGATCTAAAGGCCACTGCGCATTATACGATCTGACTGCGACTCGATTTTGGAAGAAATCCAATTTTGTAATAAATATGAAATCTTTAAAAAGTAAAATTATCCTTTTGAGATTCAGAATAATGATAGGAATACTAAAATCAAAATTTTCAAGGCTCGCAGTAGCCTAGAATTTTGATTTTAGCATTCATATGTCTGTTCAAAACTTTGATCATTAAGACTTTTTATGTTTGAATAAAGTCTGATTGCAGACCGATTGTATAATGTTCGGGAATTATTTTCCCTACAGAAGATATTAGCAGCTGCAATTTAGTTGTGCATTATGATCTGATCTTTCTTTTTAGAATTTGATTTCAGGCTCTGCATGATTTTTATCATTTGATCACTTGATTGTGTGTTTACTGTTCAGTTACCAGTTACTTAATTTATTGATGTGTATTGAAATTGACATCTGTTGGATGCGAATCGTCACCTTGTAGTAACCACTGGCTATTTTTGTTTTGTTTCTTGGTTTTAATGTTTTCCGATAATAAATAGTGCCTGGTCTTGCAAGTCCAGGTAGAGATTGATCATCTTTGATATCTTACAAGAAAACTGTATGTGTTGAACGATATCAATAAATTTGAATTTTTGTAGGAGAGTGTATATCCATTCTCCCTATCGCAAATATGATATTCAACAGTAGGGTGCGATATTTCCCACACACGATGCAGACACGGGCACTTCTGGTTTCCATACAAACATAATGGGTCGAGTCTTTAACAAGTCCCATAAAAATTATGGTTTTTGAGCATAGAAAGTGCAAGCAACAAATTCTGATGCTACAGTGGAAACTTGGTATAAAGAGATCTGATATAACAATATTCCTGATATAACAAGGTAATATTTTGGTCCCGGCTCTTTATATTATGTCTTTTCCCTCTCTCTCTCTTAAAACGCATAGGGACATACAGATGTAATGTGTTATGCGCTATACAAAGACTGTACATTATTATTATTATTATTATTATTATTATTATAATATTCTCTTGTTTTTTAACCCTGATATAATGAGATTCTTTCTATAACAAGGTAGATTTGGTAGTCCCAAGGACCTTGTTATACTGAGTTTCCACTTAACCTGCATACGTGTAGATCTAAGAAAATTATTAGGAGAGTTTATGAAACCTGAACAATATTTTCGTCAAATGAGGGATTTGTTAACCTAGCTGTACATTTTCTATGGAAGCCAGAAGAAATCTTGTCAAATCGTCGGTACTGGATTTGTATCTGCGCATGTGCTGACCTGTGCGGTATGCAGGAAATGTCGCCCTCTACTGTTGATTCTTGTATTTGCGATATGGAGAATTAAAGAGACATGACAGCTACTTGGAAAAGGTTTCCAATTTATCCTGTGGAAATTGTCATGCACAGAGTTTAGTTGTTATTAAAGACTGTAAATATTGGAATGCTATTTTAGATTTTGTCAGAAGTTCTCTCCAGTATTCTTTTTTAGTTGAATGTGCTACTTTCTTGAGATTTTGACAGATATCTTGCCAAGTACTCAGATTTTTTTTTTCCGCCCATTGTCTCTGAAAGACACCTTGAAATTTACCTTGAGGTACTTGATATTTATGATTTTTTCTTGGTAAATTGCAACTCATTTGTGATAAATTTGATGATGATTTTAGCAAATAAAGCTGTAAATCTTGTATCATATTTGATGTTGGTTATTTAGAAAGTATTGGAATTTATATTAATCAGGATATATTTCCAGCAGTGTTTTAAACTACATGTATATGCCTGAAACTGAAAGATTGCTTTAAAGACCTGCCAGTAAATTAAAATGTACATACTGTATATGTAGATTTAATCACTTTGATTTTTCTTTAAAGCAGACATATTCTGATTTTTTTTTTGTTTTTTTGTTTTTTGTTTTTATAACATATATTACATTACACGTACATGTAACTGTAAATAATAAAACAACATATTGTAAATTTACTGGTTGGATTATAAGAACGAGATTGATGATGGTTTTCCATGATGGAAAGTGGTGCCAGTTAGCAGTATTCATTTGAATTTATCGATCTTTTTTAAAAACAGAATTATAAATACTGACCAATGTGTAAAGAAGAAAGTTTGTTTACGTAGCATAGCAAAATGGAGTGTGCGAAAAGACACGTTCATAATGCAAACAGTAAAGACAGCATGCATTTTCATACCTGCCAACCATGACAGCCAAGAAATAGGATCAAATTATTAAGAAATTTTCAAAAATAGGAACATTCCTAAAATTTCCTGCTCAATACTACAGACAAATTTGTACAGAAATAGGAACACCTGGGTTAAAATGGCAATTTTCTTTTCCCCAAAATAGGGATATTCCTATTTAATAGGAGTTGGCAGGTATGCATCTTGCATTCTGGAACGTCTTTTTGCATCACTCTGTTTCGCTAGCAAATTCTATTAAAAACCGTCCTCTATCAAAATTCCTAAATGTGGTTGACTTCTCTATGTGTCTTGTACAGTGTATTTTTTTCCCATGAAAATTAAAGGATTGTGGGTAGATCATAGAAATTCTTGTAATGAAATGTTGAAATGCATTGCCTTGATCCAATCTTAACTTTGGGCATTGGAACTACATCATAGCATTTTATTTTCCCTTGAAAAGAAAAGAATTTTGGGTGGATAGATATTCTTGTATTGAAATATAAAAGTGCATTGCCTTGATCCAATATTTACTTTGGGCATTGGAACTATATCGTAGAATTTGAGAGAAAGTGATTTAAAGGTCATTCTGAATTGTTAATCATGCAGTTGGTAGGTTACATGTACAGGGGTGGCACGCCCGGGGGGGGGGGGGGGGGGGGGGGGGGGGGGGGGGGCGGCAACCGCCCCCCTATGACTTTTCAAATGATCAAAAAAGGAAAAAAAAGGAGAAAAAGAAGAAAAAGAGGAGGAAGAAGAAAGAAGAGAATGGGGAAAGAAAGGGCTGTATCATGCAACTATAAAATACCCCCATTTTCTCATTTTCAAAATGTAAAATATGGGTCATCTTGCCCCCCCCCCCCATCAAAATACCCTGGCGCTGCCCCTGTACTTGTATGTAGCACTGGACTAGCACAATGCAAACTGATTTTGAAAACTTGTTGAAAGTCTTATTCCCCGAGAGTTTATGAAGCTTAACAGCTATTTTTCATACAAGGGACCACCTCATTAAAGTAGTTGATTTCTAGCTTGATTCAGAGTATTCTGCTCCTATTTCTGTGCTATTACATGTCGTCATCAATATTGATCTATCAGTTTGATAACAGGTTCGGTGACCTACTCAGATTCTATGACAAAAGTCTTTCCAGGTACTACGCTCTTGAGTCATCTGTTTCAGCTGTTCATTGCTGCTACTCCATATTCTACTGTTGATTAATAATAATAATAATAATAATAATACATAGGATTTCTATAGCGTCTTTTCCATTTTGATTAAATGCTCAAGGCGCTTTAAAAAATAAAAAAAGTACAGATAAACAAAGAATGTCTAACGACATTACAACACAGAAAAGAAAAAGAAAATGTCTGTCTTCAAACCTAGTACCTGCTAGTGTGATTATACAAATGTGATTTAAGGTTGCCCTTGAAGGAAGTTGAAGAGTTATCTAGGAAACCTTTACAAGGTCTTCCCTTCGCCTTCTTTCCACGCAGATGCCCTTTCATAACTCTACCCTGCAGAAAAAGTACCATGGGTACCATGGTACTACCATCAAAACCATAAAAGTACCGTGTGAGTACCATCAAATTGCCATGATTTGATGGTAATTTTGTCAAATTACCATCATGATGCCTATGGTACTTTTCGTACAAGGGGATGACCTTCTGTAACTCTGACCATCAAGCCATCATCATGCCGCATTATGTCTCGGAGCCATGGGTACCATGGTACTTTTGACAAAATTACCATTAATTACCATTAACCCCATAAAAGTACCGTGTGAGTACCATCAAATTGCCATGATTTGATGGTAATTTTGTCAAATTACCATGATGTCTGTGGTACTTTCTGTACAAGGGGATGACCTTCCGTAACTCTGACCATCAAGCCACCATCATGCTGGCCTAGCCATTTCTTCTACGCGCGCATCCTTCCTACATTATACATCATCGTTGTTTTTACGAATTGACGAATCCTTGCACATGTACAGATATTCGCATTGGAGAAAATATTTTTACGAACCGTCGAATTGTGTTTGAATGGATAGTGCTTCCTTATTTTGTATCAATTACATGGTAATACACCATTTTAAAATCAAAGCCCTAAGCTTTCTTTTAACCCATTCGTGACAGAGGGTCCACATTTTGTGGTTTGGACTAATAACTTTTGTTGCAGAGCCCCAAATATCATACCAAATACATGAGCAAAAAGAGCAAAAAATTCTACACTTACTGTGCCCATTTTCATTGCATCAATATTTGTTGTTTGATGCTGAAATTTTTTAAAAGGAAAATAAGCATTAAAATCCTTAAATTGGCAATGCGATGAAAATGTTAAAATTACTGTTTTTCCCTGCAAATTGGCAACTTTATGACTTCTCAACATACATTCTGTCAATATTTATTTCAGATACATGTTTTATAAGAAAAATGTAGCAATAAAAGAAAAATGTTGGTGTTGCCAATTTGAAGAATAAAAGCTGATCAAATTAGGCTTTAAATAATTCCTGTCACGAATGGGTTAACGTATATATCAATACATGAAGTTAAACCAAGAAAGCAAATTCTGTTATTTTAGAACACTGAAATCTATAATTGCGTTTTCTTCCAATTCACATTTCTGCGCAAGCGTAAGAATTCACCGGTTCGTAAAAACGGCGATATGCAGTCTGGAACATTCACTGTCAGTTTGTTTGTTTGTATTCCGTAAATTACCAGAAATGAAGATGGCCTTTGAGTGAAATGAGAATTGCCATTACTGTACAAAAAATCTGAAATCTGTATAAATGAGAAACAATCGTGTAGACTTGGGTATAGTGAAATGTTAATGTGTGCACCCTATGGATACCTTTACTCAGACACATGCCTCTCCATAACAGAAATTTTTTAGTAACTGCTGCCTCAAAAAGATGGGAGATAATCCCCGGGGGGATATGTCTCATTGAGACCTGTACATCATCCGCGTAAATCACTTTCTGAAAAGTACCCTAAACGGGGATTAAAGTAGGACGGAAATAATGTATTACATCTCCGATTTTTAGACCCTTAACGGGGATTTTATGCAAGGATTGCATAATTATTTCCTATTTATGTAACATTTTCCCGGATTTTGCTGATTTTGATACCCTTTTTTCGGTTTTACCTTTTTTTGATATCCTAAATGGGATCCCCGCCCGTTGCTGAAAAATGACCCTTTTTTCTACGTTTTTGTTTACGCGGATGATGTACAGGCCTCAATGAGACATATCCCCCCGGGGAGATAATCTACGTGTGTATTGCAAAATATTGTGTGTCACTGTAGCCTATGGGATTAGCTGATTTAATTTGTCATAGCTGTCAGCATTTACAATGTTCCTTACATAAATGAGGGAAAGCAATGTGATATTGTTTTGTTCGTGTGTTTGTGTGTGTGTGTGTGTGTGTGTGTGTGTGTGTGTGTGTTTGTATCAGTAATCAAACATCTACAAAAAATTAGACGAGAATTTGAAATCTGCATTCAGTAATCATATGTAGAATTCACTTCTTTTACTGATGATAAATAAACATTCATTTTAATAGGGTAGCATTTTGACAGCTGACTTTTGGCAAGGTTGAACACCAAACTAAACAGACGAGTTAGCCTCCTTTGTTTTAACTTTTCATGTTTTTCTCTCGGAATCAGGCTGTATAATTCAACATTTTTTTTTTATTGCTCATGTCAAAGCATGGTTTATTTTTCATAAAACAATATCCAATTTTCCTTTGAATGCTACCATATATTATTTTGCCCACAGGAATCTGGCTGTCTAATTCATCAATTGGTAACTTCTTGTTTGTCAAAATTAATATTGTGATCACCTGTACATCATACCTGCCAACTGTTCCTATTAAACAGGAATATTCCTGTTTTGGGGAAAAGAAAATTGCCATTTTAACCTGTGTGTTCCTATTTCTGTACAGATTTGTCTGTAGTATTGAATGGGAAATTTAGGAATGTTCCTATTTTTGAAAATTTCTTAATAATTTGTTCCTATTCCTTGGTTGTCAGGGTTGGCAGGTATGCTTTACATAACCAAACAACATGTACCGATTGATTTTAAAGATCCAAGTACATTTGATGGTATGTATCCCTCTTTAGAATTTTGAATGTTTAATCACCTTGACTTAGTCATCCCGTTTTGACGTTTTTTGCCAGTTATTCTTATTGTTCTTATTGTTGTTCTGATGCATAATCCTGCTTGCCTTGATAATCACAGTGACTCATTTTATGAAATTTCATGAAATGTTCGTGATCATGAATCATTAGAATCATTTGCATCTGCATTACTTTTATTTTCTGTGAAACTACATATGTATTTACACTGATACAATTTGAATGCTTTAATTGGTGATTCTAAATCGAATTCCTTTTTTTCTAGAATGTCTGTAATTTTTGATGTGTTTGTAATGTTTATGTAAAATCTACATGTGTTGAAGCACAATAAAATTGACTAAATAAAAGATGATTTGTCTTGCAGTAATGTTCTTGGCAGTGATGTGTCAGGTATCAGGTGTATTAAAGTGCATCATCATGGAAATATTCTAAACTTGTGTAGGGAATGAATAAGTTTTGGAAATATGTGAGATATGATGTTAACAAGAAAATTTCAAGTACAGAAGAGCTCTTTTAGTGTGGAATTGTCTGTTAACCAATTGAGCTCAATTTGATTTCAGTTAAACACACATTTTCTTGGAGACTGTGTAATGGTAAACCACAAATTTAGATCTTGTGCCAGTCCCAGCTTAAACAAATATTTATTAAGCCTTAGGTTTTGGTAGTTGAACAGATCTTCCCTTTGTCCTTTGCCCATGTGTCAATGTTCTTGACTGTGTGAAAGAAACCAGAAAATTTTACAGACATTAATGTCAGTGAACAATTAGTTTATGGTGTTAACTTTGTAGTTGACAAGTCGCAACAGCTAGAAATCTAATCGCCAGAGTGTAAGTTCACTCAGAATTCAATAGTCATGTGATATTCTGGATTTTTTATAGTACCTAATGATTTTTTATCAATCTTATGGATATGAATGGACTTTTATTGCACTATTTCTCATACACTCTCGACCAGCAGCGATGTGTATGTCTCAGAAACTTGGAACATGAATACAGTAGCAGAGTGCCAATTAGTAGGATTTTATGAAGGGAGTACGATAATAGGATTTTTCCCATTAAAGTTGGATTTTTGATAGTTCTGACAGTGATTCTTTATTACCTTTATTTTATATTATTTTCATTTTTTCCACTGTAGATCATTTTAAATGAAGTACAATGTAGAAGAGTGAGAATCAGAATAATTGAGTAAGCCCTATATTATCAGTGATGTGCTTTACATGTAGTGGTAGAGTGGTGAAGGAATGACACTTTTATTTTACGAATTTTCAAGCCAAAGTAGAAGGGATCTTGAAAACAGGAAGAACCATGATACAGAGGATATGCGATAGAAAGAATACAAGGGAGCTCATGGTTGGGAAGAAACTGGCGGAAGAAGTCAAGAGAAGTGGGTTGAGATGAACAGGTCGTGTATGGAGAAGGGTAGATGATGAGAATGTGAAAAAGAGTCCGGGATCTGCATGTGGATGGGATAAACAGAAAAGGAAGATCAAAGATTATATGGAAAGATATGGCAGAGAAAGAAAACGGTAGGGTTGGTCTGAGACCGCTTGTGAGAGGGAGAATGCTGTCCCCTCCATCTGTTCATAAGTTGAGGCGTACTCTATACTCCATTACATTTTGTGACTAACATCAGCAGAATGTATTAATTTGGGACATGACGTCACTTTTGCAAACGTTTTTCTTCACAAACTCACCAGATGTCTAGAAATTTCATGTAAATCCATTTAACAAAACATTTGTATCTTTTCTGTTTGAAAATTTATTTACAAGAAATACCCAATGCACAACATTCTTAACATTAAAATCTTTACACCTTTAAAAAATTTCTAACTTGAGATTCCAAATGTTCAATCATGCATTTGTAAAGCAAACATTCAATAATGCTTACTTCCACATTATCACATATAAAGCCTAGGGAATATTATGACTTTGAAAATTACAATTAAAACCAATTTAAAAAGTATTATCAATATCCATTAACCTCAAATCTAATGAAATATTTTCTGAGTTTAAATCACCAATCCTTGAATGTAAAAATAACAAACATCCTGTGGACAACAAATAGATGTGCACATTGCTGCATTAAAATGCACTTATGAAAACCGAGTATGAATCTAATTCTTAAATGCATCTAACTCAACTTGTTACAGATTATAACAAGTTGGTTAACTTATACATCTATATTGCTTAATAAACTGTGGCAATGTAACAGTTTAAAAGCAGTTTAAAAAACACTAAATTTAGGTCACAGAAAAAGCAGATGAAGGGTAGCAGGAAATTTCTGTCCATTTCAAAATTCCCGATATTCATTTGTGCTGAAATTGTAAAATTCATTGATGAATAAATTCTGTCCATGAGAATGTTCCAAGCAATTTGAATGAAATGTGTATGTTCACCCACCCATTCAACCCCCCCCCCCAAGAGAAAAGAAACGTTTTTACTGGCACCTTGCAAAGGAATTACTTAGACCAACAATTATAGCACCATCAATTTCAAGCACTGAGGTCATTTTTAATGGTGACTCTGTACTCTGCTGCTGCATAGGTTTGTGCAAGAGGATTTCATGGATTACCTGAATTTAAAAAATAAAAAAAATGCCACGCGGAAAAGTAATGCTTCACATATAGCATTTTTTTTTTACATAAGGGTTGCCACGTATGGAGAGTCCTTCTTTGGTATAATAACGGGCAATTGTAGCACGAGCACGGTTTTAATTCCACATTAAGCAATACACCTCATTGAAATACAGCTAGAATTGCAGTACTAATGATTCCCGAGGCTCCTCTGTGTTAGGTAAATCATACTGCCTGGCATTTATACTAAAATAAACAAAGTTTACTGAACTTGACTTTAACTCATTGAGCACAGTTGATCCCAGCCTGAGTTATCTAGGGCACAGTATTCAGGTTACCAGGTTAATGCGGTTCATTTGAATTGCTTTTGATCCATCACTTTAAAGTTTTAGCTGTAAATATCTGCAACTTGTGAATTTCATATCCAGAGAGTCTTGTGTAACATATAGCTATGAACACTTTTTGAAGGAAAACCAATTTACAGAATCCAAATCATTGCTGAGGCCCATTTACAGCAGTGCTTTTAACCTTTTGATCTGCACAGTCCCATGCATTGCTAAATTGCTAAATGATTCATAAAATGTCCTGGTCTGCCACACATTTGGAAAAATCTAAAAGTACTACCATTGCATAATGGAGAGCAGAGGATATAGCACATCATCTTGATTCATTCAAGGGAATGATATCCAGAGAGTCCCATTCCTAAGCCATGTGAGCTTCCAGAAAAAATTCCTGAAAGTACCCCTAGGAGTTGAACAAATCCTGAAGGGTCATCACTGATCGCGAGGGTCATCACTGATCGCGAGAGTCCAGAGCATATCGCTCATCTTCTCGACTCACACTGAGATGCAAGAGCTATCCCAATTAGCTTGTTCTTGCCTCTAATCGTACAAGTCTCATTGAAGCTATTCGCAAAGTGTAATCATCGAGTACATGAGTCCAGAACATATTTTCCATCATCTTGACTCACACTGAGAGGCAAGAGCTGTCCCAATTAGCTTGTTCTTGCCTGTAATGGTAAAAGTCTTGTTGAAGCTATTCCCTAAGCGTCATCATTGACTACGCGAGTCCAGAGCGTATCTTACATCGTCTTGACTAACGTTAAGACGCACCCTCTGTCCTAATTCATTGGTGCTTGCCTCTAAGAGGAGGAGCCTCGTCGATGCTAGTCTTTTGCACACACCCCACACGTCTGACACTGATGGAGGCAGTTGACCTGGAATGTAGGGATGGTATTAAAGATGGGGATGACACAAAAAAAGGGGGCCTTTAGATGAATGTCCAATGTTTTTTTTTTCTTCAAAATTTATGTTCTTCGAGTTCTTCAGCTGAAAAACCTGGGGTAGTATTCTAAACAATCAATCTTTTATGTTAGGGAAAAAGATGTACTATCAAAAAAACTTAAATTATACAGAATAAAATCTTACTTTTTGTGATTGTGCATATGTCTTTTATTAATGCAGATGCAGCCAGCTTTGTGCATGCATTAACTGTTGGCTTCTCATCATTTCAATTTTTTTTGAAAATTGACATCTTTTTGACTAATAAACAAACAAGATAACATCGTTTTCATAATACCACCCCTGGATGTTAGGCTTGCTGGTATTACTACATGTAAATCCAATTTCTGTGATGAATTACCCCTACACCTTACATAAAAGTAATTTAAATAAGCAAATACAGGAAATTAACATATTTAAATTAAATTGTGATTACCCACCTTCTATTCTGCACAGTGATACATGTTGTAGCAGAATCTGAAAGGAAAAACGTGAAAATATTGTAGCGAAATTAAGTCCAGAGCGTAGAGAAGCCCAACTTGAACTTAGCGGGCGATGTTTTATTGTGTGTGATATACAGTAGTACAGTGCAGTGCTCTGGTGCTGTAAAGAAGAATCAGATATATTGTAGCGAAATTAAGAGAGTAGAGAAGGTCAATTTGAATTTGGAGGGCGATGTCTTATTGTGTGTATATGGAAAAGTTTGACAGTGCTGTGTAAGAAAGATCAAGGGTTGGGCATGTCTGAAACTGGAAATACAGATTTTTAGAAATTAAACAGGTATCCATGCTTTTCATTAATATTTCTATAAATACTTCTTGAAATTGTTATGTTTGAATTAAAGGAGAATGCAACCCAGACATCCGTGTGCTTCCAGTAAATGAAGAAAAACAAGAAAAATAAACAGTGAAAGTTTGAGGAAAATCAAACAATCTGTTCAAGAGTTATTAACTTTGAAAGTTTAAGTTAATCCTTATCATAGGGATCCTTAAATCGGCAACTTTGCCAGCATCTGTGATGTCATCGTGGACAACTTTCCATTCATTTTGTACACAGAATTCAACATTTTCTTTATTTTCAAGAGAAATAAAAATTCTTTTGATTTATTGTTTAAGTATGACATGGCTATATCAATTCTGCAAGCATATTGGGAAGAATTATCGTGATTCCTGACTTGAAATTTCATATAAATCAATTTTTTTTAAAAATTATGTACGAAATGAATTATGAATTGAGAGTTGTCCATGATGACATCATGTATGCTGGCAAAGTTGCCAACTCAAGGATCCTCAAAGTAGGGATTTACTGAAACTTTCAAAATTCATAACTCTTGAACAGCTTGTCCAATTTTGCTCAAACTTTAAACACTGTTTACTCTTGTTGGTCATCTTTATTCACTAAGAGCACACTGATGCTTGGGTGGCATTCTCCTTTAAATAAAACAAATCAAATGTATCCATGTGGTTCTAATTTGAAAATGGAATTAGTTGCAAATATATTAACCCATAGAGGTACAGAGCTTTCTTGACGTCTAAATTAATCATTTTCAATCCTCAAATTGGCAACAACTATTATTTTTCTTCCACTCTTACATAGTTTGAAAAAAATAAATATGGATATAACATGAGCCAAAATGAATTATAATTGTAAAATTTAATCAAACATTGCCAATTTGAACATGGAAAGAGGGATTATGTTATATTCACTGCATTGCCAATTTAGGGAGTGGAATGATTAGTTACAATTAAATTGCTCTGATTCGAGAATGCCACACTATATGGCATTGGGAATGGACTCAAATTTTTCAGTGAATTTTTCTCTTTCTGCTCATGTATAATGTTTGATGCCCAGCATTCTAGACCAACAGATACTGCAAAAGCGTCTCCTAAAGGTGATACTGTACCTCTATGGGTTAAATCTATTTTACACACATTGTTACGGCAATACAGTATATAAAATACACTCAGTGATCTGATTCAAATACATCATTGGGCATTGGTAATTGAAACCTTTTCAGCTGTTCAATCACGATTTTTTTTTTTTTTTACCTCAGCGAACGTAGCTTCCTCCAGACCCGACTGTCTGAACTCTGAAATGACAGCTCTTAGAAAGATCTGCTCCTGCTCTGAAGCTTGTCTGGAAATCAATCACATCAGAAACATTTTCAAAAATGAATTCAGAGGCAGCTTTTAGCTTATTTATCCTGTGGCTGAGTAGCTATATGAACTTAATACAATGAAAATGTATACTAAACCATGTGAAAAAGAATCAAGATTATATTTCTTTTCTTTTTTGAACAAAAAATGCATGATGAGTGATAAACTCAACACATCCAAACAAAAACTTAGTGAGAACATCATAGTACAAATTCGCTGAAAAGGATTACTCTTCAAATACCCTCATATTCGAAAAAAGATAAAGAAAGAGCTCAAGTGTCCGCTCAGACCAAACATTCATGCAAAATTTGGGTGTGGTCCAGTGTACTCTCTTCTGTGTGCAGTGTATGTGCCTGCATCAGACACCTGGGCCGGTATTCAATTCAATACTTGGATTAAGTAAAACTTTTACTAAGTATTTTACTTGGCTAAGCAATTTGCTTAATTCATATTCAATTCCAATACTTTGAATTGTACTTTAGTAAGTCAACTTTAAGCCCAAATTCTTACTGATAAGCATTGTGACATCATATTTTCAAGGCGCAATTAACACGACGCATCAAATACGCTCGAATACACTATGATATAATTCTGCGCAGCTCATGATGACTGCGTATAAAAACCTATGCCTGCCAATCAAGGCTTCCAAAACAATTGGCTTAAGTCTCCTAGGTGGGTGTCTTAGATTTAGGGTAAAATACTTAGCCAAAATATTGAATTGAATACCAAATTTTGCTAAGTATTTTATCTAAGCAAAAAACTAAGCAAAATACTCATATTTCTGACTTAAGTATTGAACTGAATACCGGCCCTGTTTTTATGTAAAACTAATCCACCCTTCCCAATTGCTGGGAGACAGTTTCTTTAACAATGTAAATGCATAATCAGAACTCAAGTAACTTACCTGTATTGGAAAAGGGAACTGTAAAAGTAAATATCTACATCACAAATACTGGTACCACTTACTCTGCCCCCCCCCTTGCCTTTTATTCCTGACTTCATATTGTTCATGTTTTTTTTATTGTAAATATAAGAGTTTTGGTTTTGCAACCTTTGTTGCATATAATGTTTAACCTAATTAACCAAAGTGAATTGAATTGGATTAAATTGTAAAAAGTAACATGGTACCCATGGTAATTTGACCAAATCATGCAAATTACCATCAAGTTAAAATAAATTGAGGTTAATTTGGTCAAACTACCATCAAACTGCTATGGGCACTATGATTTTTTTTCACAAGGCCCCCCCCCCCCCCCAACCATTCTCCAATTCAGTTCAGTTCAACCTACCTCATAGCAACAATCTTTGGTGAGCAGAACATCTCAGTAACGGCAGCATCTACTTGGGCCATGCCAACTATTGCCTTCTTCTTAGTCTTACCAGCATGGGTCTCAGCAATCTCGGTGGCTCGACGGCAGATGTCCAGGGCTCGTCTTGCATCTCCAGAGATAGCAGCCACCTGATGGATAACCAGATTTTATCAACTTCAAGCGATTGCTGTTTTTGGTGGAATTATCATTATGAAGATGTGTTTATTAATTGCTGTAATTCTAGTCTAATATATAATTTTTCAATACCGCTGAATTTGCAACTTTCTGAATGTAAACAAAAGCTTTATTGAGCAAACTGGTTCAATAAAATTTCTACACTGATCAAATGAATCACAAGAGTACTGCATTTTTGCAACACTCAATGAAATATTTTATTTCTATATCTGTACAAGTTTTGGACTTGGTGTATAACTATAGATTTTGTCATTACCGGTACCAGTACGTTTCAATAAAGCATACTGATCAACAAATGACAAAAAAGACTTACGCAAAACAAGCTGTGTCCTAAACTTTCAAGTTGAAATGTACCGATCACCAAAAGATATTTTGCTCTGTATATTAGGGATTTATTGCCACTATACTATCTGTTGGTCCAGAATGCTGGGCATTGCATATTATACATGAGCAGAAAGAGAAAAATTCACTGAAAAATTTGAGTCCATTCCCAATAACATATGGTGTGGTGTCTTTGAATTAGAGCAGTTTAATTGTAACTAATCATTACATTCTTTAAATTGGCAATGTAGTGAATATTATATAATCACTATTTCCGTGTTCAAATTGGCGATTTCCGATTAAATTTTGCAATTATAATTCATTTTGGTTCATGCTATATCCATATTTATTTTTTTCAAACTATGTAAGAGTGGAAAAAAAATAATTGTTGCCAATTTGCAGATTGAAGATGATTAATTTAGACCTCAAGAAAGCTCTGTACTGCTATGGGTTTATCACCGTACACTACATAGATTTATGATCTTCATCTCCTCATCAGTCTCTTACCTTTCTAGCTGCAAGTTGTACGGCATCCGACTGGAAAGCATCTATGCCCTTGAGACGACTTTCAACGATCTCCTGGAGCTGTTTATAGGTGTAAGGCTGAAAGGTCATCCTAGTCAGTCCCTGAAAAATTCAAAATTAGTTCACAAAATTGTCACACTTTTTCACTGCAACAAAAAGGCAATAATCATACATTTATAATGACACAATTGAAATCTATTTTGGATAATGAAATCTGATTGGGAATGCACTGATTCAGTAAAGGTATTCTCTTGTATGGAAACAGAAATAGTTTAAAGGCCCTTTATGAACTCTTTCCTTTTTTTCTATATGTATGGTGAAAGTCTTAATATCTTCTTCACTTAATAATTTTGCAAATAGAGAAAAGTTCACAATAAATCAATGATCTACAACAACAACAACAACAACAACAATAACAACAACAACAACATAACAATGCATAAACATCCCCCAATACACATTTAAGATTAATATTCCCCCCTCTACAATAATAATAAAGAAAAAAAACAAAACATACTAGTAAGAACAAAAAAGCAAAAAAAATCTATGCATGGTTTGTCTACACATGAAATAGTTTTAACAATTGTGGTTTGTTACATATTAAAGAGTTTTGACAATGCAGACAGAAGAGGAAATGTCTTGCATAAAATTCAGGGCCCCGTTGCATAAAACTTACCATGAATGGTAACTCTGGGACCAATGGTAACTACCATGGTAACACTGCTTAACAGCCAATCAAATTCAAGGTTTCCATGGAAGTTACCATAGATGGCAAAGTTACCATCAATGGTTAATTTTTATGCAACAGGGCCCAGATGTCATACCATTCTGCTCACAACCCTGTTCATCATGATACGTTCAGGGAGATCCATTGTGTTTGCTATGGCAACGACGATCAGCTGGGCGTTGGGTCTGGTGGGCCAGTCAAAGATACTGTAGAGGACACCTTGCTTGCGGGTCCATAGCAGATCAAGCTGTATCGAGATTAAAGACGAGTACAACTGCTATCATATATATCAAAAACTTTTTCAGAATTTTAATAACTGGGTCTGTAGAGGTATCATTGTCTAGTGGATATGTCACCGGACTGTCCGAGTTCGAGTCCCGCCACAGCTCTAATGTCCTTCGGCAAGATATGAATCCACAGTTGCCACTCTCCACCCAGGAGCAAATGGGTATCTGTGAGCATTGCCGAAAGCCAATGTGACTGCCTGTACCATTGCCCTGTATGTACGCATGTGAACGGTGCAAAATGGTAGGAATGCTCCCACAGGAGTGGAGATGGTGCACACTGGTGTGCGGGCTAGAAATCCAGTGATCAGGGGTAATAATAGTAACATTGTAAAGTGCACTGGAGTACTAGTATGCATGTATTACAGTATTCACTATACAAATGTAATATATTATTACTATTATTATTTATACTGGATAGCCACATCAGTATTAACCCATTTGTGACAGGAATTATTTAAAGCCTAATTTAATCAGGTTTTATTCTTCAAATTGGCAACACCAACATTCTTATTTTATTGCTACATTTTTATTATAAAATGTCATGTATCTGAAATAAATATAAATTGACAGAAATTATGATAAGTCAAAAAGTTGCCAATTTGCAGGGGAAAATGGTGATTTTAAACTTTCTATCACATTGCCAATAAAAGGATTTTAATGCTTATTTTCCTTTAAAAAAATTTCAGCCTCAAACAACCAATATTGACGCAACCAAAATGGGCACAGTTAATGTAGCATTTTTTGCTCTTTCTGCTCATGTATTTGGTATTATTTTTAAGGCTTTGCATTAAAAGATATTAGGCCAAACCACAAAATGTGGACCCTCTGTCACAAATGGGTTAATACTGCTCTTACTGATGGCCCTACTATTATTATTAACCCAGCAATGCCATTTAATACACCTGGGTTGAGAGGGACACTGTGAGCAAAACACCTAGTCCAGGGATGTATGAGCACTAGGTGAGGATCGAACCCAGGACCTCTCGTATGAGAGACAAGAGACTTGACCACTATACCACCGGGGTT
Organism: Echinometra lucunter; assembly: GCA_029962745.1. Classification (NCBI taxonomy): domain Eukaryota; kingdom Metazoa; phylum Echinodermata; class Echinoidea; order Camarodonta; family Echinometridae; genus Echinometra; species Echinometra lucunter. Next base: position 28,883,550 of record CM057157.1, read on the forward strand.
GATGACTATTAAATCTGCAATTCATAAAACTTGCATCTGTGTTTTAAATAACATAACATATTTGTAACTTCCAAGTTTTATTCCAAAAGAATTTAGTTTGAGTTTGCACTTGGTTATTCTAAACAGTCATCAATGGAATATAATCATTTGCGCCAAACAAGAGTAAAAGGGGAATTTTTTTTTTTTTTAAATGCAAGGGGCAAAGTACATAATTCCATTCTACCCTTCAATGTGATTTGGAAGATTTCTAATTGTGCCACTATTAATAATAATAATAACAATAATAATAATATATAAGATTTGTAAAGTGGCAAATCCACTTAAAAATCAAATGCTCAAGGCACAACTTGTGCGAAAGATGAAATTACATATCACATGACAAATAGACTAAGGTGCAATACAATTAGCATATTAAAGACATCAAATTTCTACACACATTCTTCTTTGTTTATACCGGTAATATACATCTTCATATATTCCTTATGACAATAAAATCACAAACAAATAGACATATTAAATTATGCAAATTTGTTTACCTCATCTACTATAAGTACTGTGGGCATCTTGGTAGCTTTGTTTGAACTGAAGAGTTTATCTAGTAGAGTGGCTGCATGTTCTGGGGTAGCCTTCTTTCCTGTTAGACTCTGAAAGAAAATTGATAAAATGAAAATAACAAGCAAAACATTCAGTAATGTCTAACTGTGAGGATAATGCTACAGGCTTTGAATTATCTGGCATTATACGGCAGAGGCATTTAAGAGTTCTTGCTGCGCAGTAGAATACAGTCCTAGTTTCTGCACTCAATAAAAGATTTATCATCATTGTTATTACTATTATATCGAAGAAAATGGGTTTATTTGTAGGTATGATAGAAAGCAATCGCCCTTGCAACGAACACATGAAATTTTAGTCTATCAAATGCAATACAGAAAATGATAGTCAAAGCTCTGATTTTGTTTACGAAATCTGAGAAGGCAAGGTATGCCCTCAGCATTCTGACATGCCTGTATATTGCCTGAAGGCATGTACATTGCTTGGACTTGATTTATAGATGGCGCTTCATGCCATGCTTGCCAAATTCCCATAGGGAAATGCCAAGGCAGTCCAAGAGTCCAAGTGAATTTTGGGGGTAGGCTCACTCTCTTGTGTGTGTGCAATATGCAATATGCATATAAGTTCGGCGGAAGGGACTTGGCATCTGTTTGCATATCAGCTACTAGACTGGTTCATATATGCAAACAGTCAAACTGTTATGACGCTGCCCTGTGAGATTTTCACAAGCATTGCATGAAGCGCCATCTACAAATCAAGTCCGAGCTAGACTTTTGAAGTCCTTAGCTATGAAAACTCGTAAATTTCACGATGCCATAAATAAAACATCCTCTTTTTTTCCCCTCAAGTAAATAGATACAACTACAAGGATATTGAAAGTTAAAAAATTATCATTAAAATAAAAACATAAATGAAGATACCTTAATAATGTGGACATAAGCCTGATGAGGGTTGGTTAATCTCATTCCATTGACCTCCACACATTTGAACTTTGGTATGTCTTTAGATTCAGCGTCTTTCTTCAGCCAGTGGAGAACCTCCATGACCGTAGCTGTTTTGCCTGTGCCTGGTACGCCAGAGATATACATACATCTGGAGAAAAAGAAAAAAAATAGCGCCTTTATATGTTTTCCTCTCTTTGAAATATTAATATCTTGATTATCTTTTTTATTTTATTCATCTTTTTTACCTATGGTAACTTAGTGATTAAAACACTAATCTTTTAGAGCCCTGCACCTAGAAACAATCACATAATACATGACTGAGGATTGATACAAACAAAATGTTAAAACAAAACACAATCAAGAAAATGAAAGAGTGGAAAATAAGAACAAGCCAGATGAACCAGATGCATATTAGTTTTTATCACAATTAATACCTAAACCCCTTACATAAGTTCAATAAAAGTGTAGATTTTTTTTTTCATAAGTATAATAAAAAAGTTGGCATGACATGTTCTATCTAGACAAAGACATGTCATAATGCCCTATCTATTTGGGCTTGTACAAATATCAAGCCTTGAGTATATTCTCCCTTCCTCATTATCATTCTCTTTCACTTATATCAATAAAATGCATTCTATAATTTACTTTCTTAATCCTATTTGTGCTGATCTTTGCCAGTCAATTAATTTTCTTCTCTGTCAGCTTCCAGTGTTCCTCTTTTATTTATCTTCTCCCTTCATCCTTTCCTAAAATACACTCTTCCTTGTCTATTCCCTTACACCCTTCCTTTCTCTTTTACTCCTGGGGATCATTTCATGAAGAGTCTTGGTGGTGATTTTCACTGACTAATTTGCTTTCAGCCAATCAGATGCAAGGATTTTCAGTAGCTTTTAACAGTTGTCGGTGAAAATCACTGACAAAACTCTTCATGAAACGCTCCCCTGATTTTACCACATGCAAACCTGGGGGGTGTTTCACAAAGAGTTAAGATTGACATAGAGTCATGGTTAAGCACCAGTGCGCATCCAGTATTTACTGCGTAATCTCAGTGATAGACTTCCCACTAGCGCGTGTCCCCTGAGCATGATCTGACCAATGAGAAGATGCATAATATACAGCATGTAACTAGGAATTTAAGTGTGATTTTAAGTCAAACTCTTTGTGAAACACCCCCCCCCCCCCCCATATGAATTGAATAATACTATTACTTTACAAAATATAAATATTATGTTATAGCTTACCCTCCTGTTCCGTCTAGTAGTTTTGACCTGACGAATGAGTAGATGTCAGCAAACTCTTGATCTCTACATGGAAGACTGTCTGGAACTGCCGACACATGCAACCTGAAAATAGGAGAAGAGTATGCCATAATTATACATTATATTCCATACCTAACACAGTGAAACCTCTATATAAAGACCACCAAAGGGAGACAAGAAACATGGTCTTTAAGAGCAGGTGGTCTTTACGGACAGGTTTCTTCAATGCACGGTTTAATGGGAAAAAATATTCAAGGGAAACAAAAATTGTGGTCTTTATAGACAGGTGGTCTTTCTATACATGTGGTCGCTAAAGCAGTTTGACCGCATTACCCAAATACTTGGTCAGGACAAAATAACAAGTTTGCTTTTGAATGTTTTTACCAAAAAAATAAAATAAAATGAAAGGGGAAAGGGGCTTCAATGAAGCAAGTTGTAAGCTGCAACAAATGTTTACAAAGAGATAACCTTGAAAAGAAATGTTTCAATTCATTTATGGACTTACAATTGATAAGAAGTGTTGATTTTCTTCCTTTAATCATGTACCTGTCTTCTAGAAGCTGCCACAATCAGTACAATTTTTAAATCGTAACTACCTCTTCATCGTGAACATTTACCTGTCATTGTACCAACACAAAGATAATGTTTCTCATACCTCACTCTTGCATGTTCCAACGGCTGTGAAGGGGTCTTACAGGGCGTGGCTCTGCTGTGGATACCAGGGGTAGCATCTCGCCTTGAAAACTTTCTCTTCCTGCCAATAATCTGTTGAGAATGATGAAGGGCATAATGAATGAACAACGGTAGTTTATTCCAAAGGATAGGGGCCATTATGGAAAAAGATCGATCACCATATCTAGTGGAAGTACGGGGTCCAGGGGCTAACTGCAAAGTTGCTGATGATTGAAGAGGTCTTAAAGAACTTGAGAAACATAAGGAGATAAGATCTGAGAGATATTGAGGAGCAAAACCATGAAGGAATTTGTATGTCAAAAGAAGAACTTTACAATAGTGTAGGGATCAAGAGAGAGAGAGAGAGAGAGAGAGAGAGAGATGCAACTTAGATTTGACCCCAGGTCATTCATTAGCAAGTCAAGAAAGCCTACCACAAGACCAATTCACATCCTCCTATTGTGGGAAGAGGAGAGAAAAAGATAGAAGAGCATTATCTACTCACTTGCGGTATCAATTGTGATGATGAAGCAGACATTTTCCTCTTCTTCAATGTTGTAAATGCCTCATCATCACTGTCATCTTCCTGTTCTTCCTCCTCGTCATAAGTCAACTTCCTCCTCCTTGGTGTAGATGCATTCTTATCTCTCTGTTTGGTGCTGTCCTTCACACAGCTTTGGGTTCTTCTCAACGATTCAGCCTTGGGTGGTCGACCGACCCGACCTCCAACTGTCTTTGGCATCATCACGGCCTTGGTCTTCTGGTCAGGAGTTGAGAACGGTTGTTTTTTGGCTGGCTTCTTGGATGTTGACTTACTTTGAGCCTTTGTTTCCTTAGAAATGCTTGCCATGGGCGTCCTAGGTTTTATCAAGCGGCCTGCGCGAGTCAGCTTCTGCTCCATCTCCAGGGCCTCAAGTTCTTTGGGTTTGATTCCAACAAGACTCAGTCGACTGCTGGACAGACTACCAACTTTCTGGACTCCCTTCTTTGTTGACGCTGCAGGTTTCTTTGAAGTGCTCTTCTTGGTCTGTTTCCATGGTGACTGGTCATCATCAGATGAAAACATCTCCAATACCTCTTCTGCAGAGAAGGTCTGGTTCCTTCTAGGGGTAAAACCTGATTCCAGATGCAATTAAGGAAGAAAATTGGATATTTGTTTCATTGCAAGTGAGAACAACATTTTATCATATTCTGTAAATTGAGCTATATGAACCATAATTTTCCTTTCTTCCTTCTTTCAGAAATCAAGGTATGTTTACTTCCTACTCCCTTCATAAAATCTAAAATTCCAGATTGATATTGCAGAACTTGGGGGGATTTAAATTCCAAGTTTTTATATGATATTCCAACCAAAAAGGTGGCTCACCTTTAAGTACTGGCTTTAGATTCGGCCCCCGAGAAGTCTTCTTAACTCCTTTCTTCACTTCCTCTTCCTCCTCCTCTTCATCATCCTCTTCATCATCCTCTTCATCATCTTCTTCATCATCTTCTTCATCTCCCTCCTGTAACTCCTCCTCTTCTTCTTCCTCTTCTTCCTCCTCATTCTCAGACTCGGGTTCCACAAGAGGAGTCACTGTGGTTCCGTTGATGGCATAGCGAACGTAAAAGACAGGCATGCCCTGTTTTTCCCTCTCTCCCGGCAGAACACTGTCTACTGCTACTGTCTCAACCTGTGGGTGTAATGAACAATGTAAACATGAAGTTATGGGCAAACCAAGGTATTTGCACGACACTTGCTTTCTATTGACACATATTTGAAATTTTAAAATTGGACAGAAATCTTTTTTAAAAATGAGGACAGACCTAAAATTGAAACTTCTGATCTCGCAGTGTATATATTTTAAAAAGTATATGAATTTCATCAACAGAATATCTTACTAAAACTTTAGAGATTTAATATGATTAAGAGTTGTGGACCTCTAAGAAGAACAGAGGCATTTTAATAATGCCCCTGAATAAAACTTTTCAGCCATATATATTTTATTTTGAACTTTGATTTACTTTGATTTACAACTTTGCTTATATTCATTGTTTGTTTTATATGTTTGTATTTTATGTATTTTTAATATTACAGAAAATAAAACCAACCAACCAACCAAATAACCAAGGTGAAGTATGAAACACCAGTAATAATGGCATAGTTTGTTGTATTGTTGTCCCAATCACTACAACTATTTCAGGGGCACTAGTTCTTGGTCTAATCAAAAAAGCTATGGAAGGGAGTGACGTGACATTTGCTCCTGCGATAATTGCTCCTGTGTCTTAATTTCTCTGAAGACATAGGGTTAGAGTTAGGGCCGTGATAGTGGTTTTGGTTCAGAATGATGACAGGATAAGGTTTAAGCTTAGTGCAGTGTTTAGGTATGGGGTTAGGTTTTATATTTTACTTAGCATGCAGATTTTCCATGGGAGCAATTGTCACCAGAGCAATGTAATGGAACCATGGAAGGGTACTCACCACACATTTTCCAATGATGGTCTCTGCATCGATCTCCACTTCCGTGGATGCTCCCTTTGATTGGTTGTATTCATAGACCTCCCTGGAGTGAGGAGCTGATGGCAGCTTCCTGGCAATGCTCTTGGGAATCTCCGAGGGGAGCATGTACCACTGAACCCTGGCCCTACGGGGGTCATCCGTGTCTTCTTTTCCTGAAACAGAATTATGATTCACCCTGTATCACATAAGACGGGGAGCTATGTGGCTGAACATTTTAACATAAGTAAAACTTAAATTTGCTGTTGGATTTCCCAAGCATATGTGTGAATTAGTACTGCCTACATAGAATATTTGCCATGAATTATATAGTAAATTTATCTTTTAAAAGATTCATAACATAATGCATGACAATTTGTTCCATTAACCACTTTCTTCTTTCTTCTTCTTCTTCTTCTTCTTCTTCAGTACAGTCCACCTCTGGTGTATACTCGTACTGAAGTGATAAAGCTACATGTATTCCATTCAAGAGCTAGGGTAGCTATCTTTGAGCCTTGGGATGTTTTAGGGACAGAATGGAGGAATTCTGACAAAACTCTTTACACATGGAGTAGTATACAATACTCTATTCCATAACTTTTTAAAAAAACTTAATCTCTAATCACATGAATGACTGAAAACATGATTCACAATTAAATATTGTTTTTCAAAATCAATCCCACATAATTCACATTCATCTAAAGCTGATATTTACCATTATCAAAGAGATCTTCCACAAGAGCCACAAATTCCTCATCTGAATCCCCTTCTATGCGGACATGGTCTCCCACTTTGATCATACCTGTTTCTGGAAGATGGAATCCTCTGTATACATGATGAGGAAAGAAATTTTGTATGAAAGAGAAGAGCACTGGTATTATTTAGATTCAGTGAATAAAAAAGGAGGAAGAGGAAGAGGAGGAAGAAGGATAAGAAGAAGAAGAAGGAGGAGGAGAAGGAGGAGGAGGAAGACGAGAAGAAAAAGAAGAAATCTTACTGACTATTCAGCTTCAGTCAGTGACCACAATCTCATCATCATCATCATCATCATCATCATGATCATCACCATGATCATCATCATCATCATCATCATCATCATCATCATCATCATCATGATCATCATCATGATCATCATCATGATCATCATCATGATCATCATCATGATCATCATCATGATCATCATCATGATCATCATCATGATCATCATGATCATCATCATGATCATCATCATGATCATCATCATGATTATCATCATCATAATCATCATCATCATCATGAAGAAGAGGGAGCATAGAGGTTGCATTCATAATCTTCCCTCTGTGTTCCTACCTATGTCACAGGAATCATCATCACCATCGAGGGGGGAGGGCGCTGGAATGTTGAGAGCGGACAATATATCAAGGGGCAATGGCTGTCTGTTCTAAACGTTGCAGCGGATCATCATCATGATCATCTCATCATCACCACACATCTTCTGGAAAAAGTAGAGCCTATAATATCTAACGTTAGATATTTTCACAACAGGTATTCCAGGTAGACCTATATTTTTCATCATGATCACCATCACCATATAAAGTGTAATCATCAGCAGCATCATCATCATCACAATCAATCATCATCATCACCATCCTAGATCCTTGGCCTTGTCATCATCATCATCAATGTCAACATGATCAACAGACAACACATCATCATCATTCATAATCATCATCATATAATCATCATCATCATTCTTTTCATCACCATCATTTATAATCATCATCATTATCCTTGTCATCATCATCATCAGCAGCAGCATCTCTATCAATTTGATTCAGTGGAAGCAGTTAACAGTTAACGTGGATCTAACTTAACAAGTTAGTCTACAAATTTTCGGTCCTGAGCTGATCCTCTCAAAAACAGTCACAAAAAATTCAAGCACTCACTCGTAATGTTTTTTGCAGCGTCGTTTTGCTTTCCCGTCGCTTTTCGGCGAACCGATCCATGCAAATCCTTTCTTCCTTCTCATTCTTTGTGATCTATCAGCAGACATCTTGAAGTCACGAATTAAAAGCAGGAAAATGTGAAGAACTATGTTTAAATGCCTGGCACAACAGCTGATTAGTGATTATCAACAAAGTTGGGTTTCGCGCGACTTATATCACGTGTATTGAGATAAAGGCGTAGACTTCTATTAGTCTGTCGTATAAATAGTTTTTTTTCAATTACAATTTCTCAAATATCAAATAATATCAAACAAAAATTTCTATTATTTAGCAATAAATTGTATAATTTTTAAACAATACATGATATTTTGAAAGCTGTTATGACAATTTAAAAATTGAATAGAATCAAAACGACTGTTCGATTACTCTAGCTATTTGAGCTTTATGATGTCAAGATGGCGAATCGCACAGTCCGAGACGCTCGCAGCATTAAAGGGAAGAATCCGCAGTATTTGGTGGAGAAAATCACAAGGTCGAGAATTTATGAATCGAGATACTGGAAGGAAGAATGTTTCGCTTTAAGTGGTATGAATTTCAAGCTCATATAATATCGCAATATGAAATTACATTACCGGTTTTTGTTTGTCATGTTTGTGGTCTGCGGGTTGTACAGTCTACAGTCCAGAATTGTTTGTGAGCGAGTTAGAAAGTGTATTTTAGGGTAGGCGTAACAGAATATGGAGGTGTTGAAGGAATGAAGGGAAGGTAATTTGAGATTACTAGGACATGTCAGACTCCCCTGCTACCTGCAGGGAGTATGACACAGGTATGCCGGGTAGGATGTGGTGTGGGCTGAAAATTCAGAAAACAAGTTTATTCGCCAGGAAGTTGCAGGAACTATCAGACTATCATGCTACATGTCAAACGTACTACTGTCAATTTGTAATACTGTAAACCCTGTACCTCAACACTTGTGTGCATGTATATTCACATTGATGACAACCCTGCAACACAATATTTATAGTACATAAGCAAGGATGAATTACTGATTGCAGGAACCCTCAGAAAAGATAGATTTGAATTATTTTTTAAAATCTATGTAGCTTCCATTTTGGCCAGCCATAATCTACCAAATTAGTGGCATGTGATGGCGCTGCATATCAACGAAAAAAGATATGACAGGGTCAGAGGCGTCATAAGTTCTTAGTCGGGATGTTGGCGTTGATCTTGGCAAACACGGCTTCATGAAACACGTAGCAGACAACTAGCCAACTAGCGGCGATCTTAGCTGAAAAGTTGACTTATGACGGTTTCGAGAAACGGGGCCCCAGGGAGCTTTGTTCAAAAAAAGCCACTGATGGCCGAGATGTTTTTACTTGCATGTTGTACATAAGCACCAACTGACTACACTGCACACAAGCACCTTGCCAGACAAGTTTCTCCCTTGACACAACTCCTGACTGATGGATCCTGTCAAGTACTGACGGAGAAGTAGAAGTAGAAGATCCGCGTATCTGTGCGATTCTAACAATCATAAAAGATCCAACAAACACATAATCTTTCTATAAATTTTAATGAAATGAATTGGTGAAAAAATTAGGAAGAACTGGTGAAAAACATCTATTTTATGTATTTTTATTTACATGGCTTGAAAATGCCACCTTTCATTTCATACAGAAAATCCCGAACTGCGTACAAAGTGAATGAGTGTGCAGACAAGGGACCCTTTTGTTTTTAAGTGTCAAATTGACACCGGCGCCTTTTGTTGTGAAAATGGCATTGTTCTTACTCGAATTTTAACAAGATTTTCAGCCCAGTTAATCTCTAGGATATGAGGATTAAAATGAGGTATGCCATTAGAGAAATACCGAAGGAAAAGCTTGTCAATATCAAATGAAATATTAGGTGCGCAGACATAGGCCCCCCCCCCCCCATCATATAACTTTTAACTTTAGGTCTATAGAGGCATGGTTCTCACAAGGGCCTTTACACATGGCGTGGCCACCATGTACAAATTTCAAAAACACTTTTGCCACCATGTGCAACTTTAGAAGGGGAAATGCCACCATGTGTAAATGTGTAAATGTAAGCATAAAAGTGTATAATGGCACTTTTTGTATGCACGAAAAGTACTCAACCAAAACAAAGCCACGCGTTCCAGTTTTCTGTACCATGCTAAAATTTTTCCTGGATGCCGAATGTTGTGTTTCCACCACGTGTAAAGAAAATCCTGGTGAGAAGCCTGTCATTCGACCTATTATCACTATATCACAAGCCAGTAAATTCTATTGCCGCAACACACACACAGACAAGTAAGTCACTAATAGTCACTTCCAAAACCATCTAAAAATCCACTTTCTGGCATCAAAAATGCAAAATCGGTACCACATTTCTGAAGCACACAAAGGCTTATGTCCACTGAGGTGAGTTTTTTTGCTATATCACAAGCTCTGAGTGTGATGGTGTCGGCGTTAAAACAAATGAAAAACCAAACTCCCTTTAACCATGGTAACTGCCGATGCAGTGAGTTCATGTACAAATTGAATGCAAGTCTTGACTTGCCTTCAGTCGACCAAAATGGGAGCACTGATGGGTGCCGCAACGTCCCCGATGAAGAACTGTGTATGGTGCGGCGCATTTCAACAGCCCTCATATGCAATGACATCGAACGAGTAGGGTGCCCGGTCAAGTGATTGCCGAGGGATATCGAATGACGGGCCTGGAACAGCAATATAGATCTATTTTCAGATTTTCTAAGATAAGGATGCATTTAAAAAGAAATCAACATTATGATAAAAATAATTAGATATATTTGATAGGTATTTATGTAGATATAATTTTGTGTAAAGTAAGTTTACCAGAGTAAATATTGTAGAAAAGCTAAAGTGGTCGAATCATGGGCAGCCTACTCTACATTGATAATACTAATAATGATAATAATATGTTTTGTTTACCCAGGGTAGCCTCTTCAGTACTATGTACTGTTCTCCCAGAGGGCCCTGCAAGCATATTATACCCCAGCTTTAGCACGGTTACGGTAACGCTCAGTGTATTCAAGGAATAAATGCTACCAAGTACCCACTTTTTACATGTACACCTGGGTTGAGTGTAGCACATGTAGATTAATGTCTTGTCAGAGGACATTAGCGTGGCTGCAGGAATTCAAACCCCATACCTTGTGATTCAAAGTCTAGAGACTTACCCACTGGACCACATTTTGCATCTGGAATATTGTGATTTTAGAGCAGCTTTTGTGGCTAAAATGTTAAGTATATCGTGTCAATATTTCTTTATAATGTATTACTGTAGATATAATGATTTTAACTAGCTCCAAAGAATAGGAAAACAAACCTGCTTCGGAGGACCTCTTGACCCCAAACCCCTGCTTGGGTTTTCAGGATTTTTTTCCTCCAGATATCACTTAAACATCTCTGGTTTTATATACAGCTGAACTACTGGTAGACAAGGCTATGGAGTTGCGTTTCATAGGAGGCACCTTTGGAGGGAACATCAAGCCGTCCCCGTTCCTCTGCCTGCTCCTCAAAATGCTCCAGATTCAGCCAGAGAAGGACATCGTCATTGAATTCATCAAGAATGAGGACTTCAAGTAAGTGGAGAGGGAAGGGGATTAGACCTATTCCAAACCTGAAGCCTTGCCATGATTTGATGCAGTCAATTCCACTCCATCCCCTCCACCCCTCCTCAAAATAATAATAATAATATTCCGTTCTTGTATAGTTATTATCTAACGTCTCTATGCGCTTCCAAAGGACTTTGGATATTGTTACCCTGGCTTTAGCCCGGCAGCCTTTTATAGCGCACAAGCATTTCAAGGAATTAATTCCTGCCAGGTACCCATTTACCTCACTTGAGTCGATTGTGGCAAATGTAGATTAATGTCTTGCCTAAGGACATTAGTACTGCGGCAGGGATTCAAACCCTGTACCTTGTGGTTCAAATTCCGGAGACTTATCCACTGGACCACAACAATGCAAGCTAAACACAAGAAAACAGGTTTGCAAATGAAGACAAGTATTTATGGTCTTGTGTTAATAATTATTGCTCCTTCATGTTATCAATGGGAACTTGTTTTCAGGATGACATGCCAACAGAACCTTCATGTAAAAATAAAAAGTTCCAAATGCTGATCAATATGGTTGGTTTGCTACTGCTGTGATGATATTGAACATCTTTTCGTTCTCAGTAACAAACATGCAGTTATTTATATCCTGTCTTGCACCAGCTTATTTCAATTAATAGGTGCTCATGTCATAAAACTTTTAATGAATATTAACTTCCAGTCTTTGGTGTGAATTTACAATGTTTGTTTTTTTTTTATGGGGGGGGGGGAGTGGTTGTGGGTTGTTTTTTTTTTTGGGGGGGGGGGTTCCAAGCTGGAAGAACTTCAGCCAGAAATAACGTTTTAAAAAAATAAGTAAAATGAAAACAAATGAAAACAAACAAACCATTGAATCAATAATCATATTACTGGTATCTGAGAATTTCATGAACTCATAAACTTAAAGCATTTATCACTTTCATTTCTAAATTTAACCCTATTATATATATATACATATATATATATATATATATTTGTTCCGTGCAGGTATGTTCGTTGCCTTGGAGCACTGTACATCAGACTGGTGGGAGAAAGTCTTGATGTCTACAAGTACCTAGAGCCTCTGTACAATGACTACAGAAAGATTAGGAGACAGGATAAGAATGGTGGTAAGTAAAATGTTAATTGATCCGCATGTCTGGCTCTAAGGTTAATTTATAATAAATATCATTTTCGTAGTGTAATTGGACTCTTCTGTTCAGAACATTCTTCAGTTTAGTGCTATTAAATTTCTTGCTTATTTCCTTGTAATTGAACTTTTCTCTTTAGAACATTGTTCAGTTACTACTAACCTCCTTGTATATTTCTTTTTCTCGAGACTTTAAATGCATCATTATTTTCTATGTACTGAAATATCGGTGAAAGCATTTCCTTGGGTTACATGAAATACATTTTACATCTTAGAGAAAAGAAACCACTTTTTACTTTGACTTTTCACATTTTAAATTGGTATAGTTGACATTATATAACTATATATAAACAAATTTCCCCAGGTTACATGAAATACATTTTAAATCTTAGAGAAAAGAAATCACTTTGTGCTTTGACTTTTCACATTTCAAATTGGTAGAGTTGACATTATACAAATATATTTCCTTGAAAGGGTCTGGTTGGAAACTACGGTACCCTAAGTGATGTGAATGTGACAGTGGTCAAATTCTAGTCAATGATGGCACCATAGTTTTACCAGATATTCAAACAGAGGCAGTTTATATTTAGTAGAAATGCACATTGTAGAAAATGTTTTCATGAACCGTCAATCTTGTATGAATGGCCAGTGCATCCTTATTCTGTATGGTAATATACACCATTTTAAAATTAAAGTCATAAGCTTTCTTTTAATGTATATATCAATACATGAAATTATTCAAAGAAAGCAAATTCCATTATTTCAGAATACCTAAATCTATGATACGTTTTCCTCTTATTCACGTTTCTGTGCTCCGTGCATGGATTCTCTGGTTAGTAAAAACGATGAAATGATAATTATTCCATCTATATTATTTTTCTCTATAGGATACTTTTTGTCTCATGTTGATGAGTTTATCGATGAACTCCTGAATGAGGAGAGGGTCTGTGACATCATTCTCCCTCGTGTGCAGAAGAGACACATTCTGGAGGAGACTGAGCAGCTGGAACTGAGGGTAAGCAATGTTATTGATTTATTGATTAATTGATTGATTGATTGATTGAATTCTATCAACATCCACGTTCATGTGCATCAATGTGTTAACTTACATTTAATTCAACATACATGTACAATACATGATCAGGTATAGTTGCTTTACACATTACACATTTCTGTTTGAATACATCTCTTTTCTTTCTTTTTTTCCTGACATTACTATGGATGCATTTCCGTATAAAGATTTTACGGTGCAGTGAATGAGTCACAGAATGGTGGATTACGTTGTTTGAGGTACAGTGACAATGATTGGATAGCTGAGAATGCCAATTACAATTAACAAATTACCAGATAACAATGAACATTAAAACTTATACTGTACAATGACAATGACAAGATAGCAGTACATATTAACACTTGCAATGAGAATGACCAGATGGCAGTGAATGACTGACACAATGACAGTGAGCAGATTAAAGAGAATGACACTGAAAATTCCCTTACCATATAGCCTTCCAAGTCCCATTAGTGGTGGCACTCTTATTCCTGGGACATCATGAAACAGTTGATATGGGGGGAAGAGTACTTGTGGTATACACAGCTGTAATATTAATCGCTGTTGACAGTCTTTTGGTGGACGCATTTATTATAGTTAAAAGTTGCTTTTTCCTTTTTCCCCTTAACCTTAATATACCAGGGGGGGGGGCATAATGGCCCCCACTGTAGAATTTTTGACGGTACTCCGCAACGACTAGATGTATGAATCTGAAATTCAATGACTTTTTTCTCTGATCCTTCCCATACGTTTTGATACCAAATTTATGTCGATCGGATATAGGGTGCCGGTGTCAGATTACGATTACGAACACAAGTCGTTAAAATTTCACTATTTCTGTATATGACTGTGTACAAACCTATGGGCGAAATCAGAAACTTTTCAGAATTATGTGAATACTGTCAGGAAAGAATAGTTACTCTCTCTAAAATAGTGAGAAACATCAAACACACATTCTCACATACACATACAAAAACCCCCACACCCACACAAAGATGCTTAAAAAACAACAAAATACATAAGGAATTTGTAAAACAATAGAATACATAACAAAAAAAAATTGATAACCCATTTTTTTAGTAAAGAAGTTGATGTGAATGCAATGAAAACATTTCTAACAAAAAATCATTGTTCCTAAAGCTTTATTCAGTGAGATATGGCCAAAACTATGATTTCTCGCATAAATTAGAATAAATTAATTCATATAAAATAAAACAAAACAATTTGATAAATCTAACCATATAGCCTTGTAGATTACATCATTCTCTACCCTCATGCCAATTTTTGTGCAGATCCGGCGATCCACGGCCGAGATTGGGGGAGCCATAATGCTCCCCCTCCCCTTCGAGGATAATTTGACCAGAAATAGCCCGGGCCTTTTAGAGTTAATCTAGCAAATAATTAGCTTTGCTATCTAATGGGATTCTTCAAAAGAAAAATTATTCAAAGGAAGATTCAATGTCAGTCAAGCAAGTAATCATGTACAAAGACAAGAAGACATGCTGATGCAATTAGACCGGAAGTAAGTGTCTGAAAACCTTTGTCCCTGGTATTAGTATCAACAACTTAAAGTGGTATTATTGGCTATATGCAATAGGGAGAATTACATTGACCAGATTTCAGAGTCTGATGCATACATTGACAGCGACAATGACTAGATAGCAACAAACGACACTGCCCGCATAGCTTAGAATATAAATTATAACGATCTGATAGCATACATTTATTGATGCAGCTGGGCTTTTACAGCTACCTCCAAAATCATATGCCATCTGAATCATACGACTTCTGCAGCTGTCAATATTTTTATCATATTCTACATAAAATACCGCACCGTGAAATTTTGAGGAACATTAATGGATCCTAGTACTGTATAAGCTTAAATTTTTGCGGTGGTTTAATTTTCACTAATTTCGCTATGATGTCCTCGCCAAAATTTCCACTCAGTAAAATGCCTATATATGGTACTTGTATAGAAATATTTTTCAAAACATGAAATTGATAACTCGCTAATAAGTCAAACTTGTCTCAAATCGCTAAAATATCTGTACGCTAAATATTAGCTTATACAGTAATTGACCCTTTGTTCTGTCATAAGGTGAGCCCTCTGGAGGAGGATTTGGACGATATGGAAGACTCCAGCGATGATGACATCGACATTCCTGTAAGTCCTCTCATTTCTTCTTCAGTCTGAAACCATCAGCAGTCGTGAAAGCAGAGATACATGTTTATTGCTTTAGTTGACTGATTGATAATAGGCAAAGCCATGTCTTAGGGCACATGGCAAGGTCATCAAACTTTAACCCATTTGTGACAGAGGTCCACATTTTGTGGTTTGGCCTAATATCTTTTGATGCAAAGCCCTAAAAATCATACCAAATACATGAGCAGAAAGAGTAAAAAATTTTACACAAACTGTGCCCATTTCGGTTGCGTCAATATTCGTTGTTTGATGCTGAAAATTTTTCAAAGGAAAATAAGCATTAAAATCCTTAAATTGGCAATGTGATAGAAAGTTTAAAATCACCGTTTTCCCCTGCAAATTGGCAACTTTTTGACTTTTCATCATAATTTCTGTCCATTTCTATTCATTTCAGACATGACGTTTTATAAGAAAAATGTAGCAATAAAATAAAAATGTTGGTGTTGCCAATTTGAAGAATTAAAGCTGATCAAATTAGGTTTTAAATAATTCCTGTCACGAATGGGTTAACAAATCATAAAACAAGAGGTGGCTGCTGACCTGAATTAGAAGAGATAATGCCGGTCCAGGAAAGTCCCTATTACCTTATATATTACCAATGGAATGCTTATTCCTTTTTAAAGGAATTTTTTTTCTTCTAGTCAATATCTTTTTGTAATAAATGATATTGTCTCAAATATCATTTATTACATAAAGATATCGACTAGATCTCCGCTCATGTTAATATTCATTATATACATGTAGCTTTACTTTTCATATTTATAGTACTGAATTGGATAGTATCTCGAATTATATGCCATTAATTGAGAAAAATATCTTAACCATATCAGATAATTAAATAATATGATGATGGATGTATATCTCGTAAATAAGGATAATTACTTACCGAAGCATCTTACTTTTCTTTTAAATAAGACTTAAAATCTGTCACGTTATATTAGTCTCTCTGCAGTGAAATAATTGCCAAGCTTTCTTATTTTGGACAAATGATTTCTATGTTTATTCATTCATTTTTTTAAATTTTTTTTGCTTTCAAAAGTTCACACTAACACCATTAGCCACAGATTGCCTTCCTTTTCTTTAATCTTGCAAGCAAGAAACAGAAAAGCTTACTAATCATTTCCTGTTCCCAACATCGCCTCAAGGCATCCTAACTTTTTTCTGCTGAGCCTTGGGACATATGGTAATGTCTCTGTTCTTTACCCTGGTTGAAAACAGGAGATTCACAGGTCACCAGAACGTCATCGAGGGAGCTATCATGATCATGACAGACCCAGGAGAAGTCCTTCACCAAGGCATCGTCGAAGTCGAAGTCGATCACCAAGAAGGTGAGATGTTCCTCCTGTTTTTGGTTCTGCGACCTAGGTATTTCAAACTTCCCAAGTGCTCATGTTTTTTTTGGGGGGGGGGGGGAGGGGGGTTGCTCAACAAGTTTAGGAATAGGTCATACTCATGTATTGGACACTGATTCTTTTTTTGCAGAATTCATGAAAATAAAAACATTTTTAGAAGAGATACTGTTCATGTTTAAGCCACTTTTTTCTTTTTATAGGCTTTTCTGAACTTGATTGCTATCAATGAAAATATGAACATATTCAGTTCAGTTCAGTTCAGTTCAGTTTATTTTATTTCATATTTCACGTAAATGATGATGATACATGCATGCATGCAAGTAAGAAATAATACATAAATATACATATGAATAACATCATAAATAAGACGATTCATGATACAAAGGGGGAAATTGGAACATACAAATACGTAGACCTTAATATGTTCACCATAAGCTTAAGACAAATTAATTTAAAAAGTGAAATATGAGGGAATCTAATAAAAAGCTGAGCTTGTAATTAAAGATTCCCTAGAAGGTTTAAAGAAAAGTCTATGATATTTGCGTGTTATTTTGAAAGATCTATTTAAAAAAAGTACAAGAAAGGAAAAGAAAAAAGAAAAAGAAAAGGGCAAGGTAAACAACAAAAAAAAAAACACACACCTAAGGAACTAAGGGACTAAGGGACATTTTGAATAGGTGGGTGATGTGACATAGATATGATTACATAATGTTCTGGGCCCCATTTCATATAAGTTATCAATAACAAGTTGCAATAACTGTTATTAGCTACTGAAATCCTTGCATCTGATTGGCTGAGAGCACATTTGTCATAGAAATGTGGCAGTTGTGACTGATAACAAGTTCTGTGAAACGAGGTCCAGAGTTGGCTTTATTTGGGTTCCTTTTTCCTGCCATCACAAGAACTCTGTGACTTGTAAGAATTGGAAAGGTTAAGGATTTATAATCCAAAGATACCAGTTATGATTTTCTTCTCTCTCTTTTTTTTGTTTTTTTGTTCAGGAGAAGTCGGTCTCCGAGGAGGAGAAGTCCATCACCACGGAGAGATAGAGAAAGAAGAAGAAGCAGAAGCCCTAGGAGAGACAGCCATAGAGATAGAGAGAGGAGGAGCAGATCAAGAGAAAGGAGACACAGATCACCAGGTAAGGAGCTCTTTGATAGAACATCCTTGAGGTGTCGAGGTGTAGTGGTTCATTCACTTGACTCTCAATCAAAGGGTTGCGGGTTGGAATCCCAGCCCGACACTAATGTCTTTTGGTAAGACTTTAATCCATGTTCAGCACTCCCCACCCAGGTGTTAAATGTGTACCAGTTAGGATGTGAATGTCAATCTAGGTATATCAGCAAGTGTGCATTGTAAAATGGCACCTGGCCAGAACACTCCCCCGGGAGTAGACATGGTGCACTTCATGTGTGGAACAGCGATCAAATCCAGTTACTGGGGTAAAAACGATAATTACACGTAAAGGCTCTTATAAACATATTATTAACCCATAGCAGTACAGAGCTTTCTCGAGGTCTAAATTAATCATCTTCAATCCTCAAATTGGCAACAATTTTTTTTTTTCCACCCTTACATAGCTCGAAAAAAATAAATATGGATATGACATGAACCAAAATGAATTATAATTGTAAAATTTGATTAGAAATTGCCAATTTGAACACAGAAATAGTAATTATGTATTATTCACTGCATTGCCAATTTAAGGAGCTTAATGATTAGTTATAATTATGCTGCTCTAATTTGAGAACACCACACCATACATCATTGAGAATGGGCTCAAAATTTTCAGTGAATTTTTCTCTTTCTGCTCATGTAATGCCCAGCATTCTGGACCAACAAATACTGCAAAAGGGTCTCCTAAAGGAGACGCTGTACCTCTATGGGTTAAGTGCAGCATAGATGTAACTGTTAGTAGTAGTAGTTGTTCTTTTAGTAGCAGTAGTATTTATGTCTTCTGACCTCTTGACCTCTTCCAGTATAGATTTTCCCCCCAAATGAGCCATATTATAATCCTCCCCCTGAATGTTTGAAAATTTTGTGGGAAAGATTTCTGAAAGACGAGAGGTGATGCAGCTGATTATCAATACAAGTAGCGCAGCAGGAGTTTTTTTTTTTTTTTTTTTTTTTTTTTTTTTGTCTGTTGTTGTTGTTTATTATGAATGTAATGAAGTTTCTGTCCAGGTTTTTTTTTTTTCTTAAAAAGAAAGAAAGAAAGAAATGATCAGTCTTGCTGCATTCCAAGTATTAGAGATCAAGTAACATCAGAAATGGATGAATGAACGAACATGAAAACAAGGAGAGTCGCTGAAAGAGTCCTCTGTAAAATCCATGTGGTTTCCGTCTGCTAAAGCGTGCCAAATAGGAGGAAATGAAGCAAATAAAATATATCCTTTTTAGTTCTCGTTCCAGCTGTGTTGTACGTGCTCAATTTCACTAGTCACTTTTAGTTTTGGCAGTAATCAGGGTTTCTTGGCATATCTCATTCATACTTATTCCAAAATATATCTATCCTATTCAACTCTTATTGATTAAAGGCATTGGTTAACATTGTTATGATTTTTAAAAAATCTTGTTTTGTTACTTGAAAATGAGATAAACATAAGGGTTATAGTGTAAAAATACCAGTCTGAAAGTTTCAAAGTATAAAATCCACAGGAAGTATTTTTAAATATCAAAAATGTGAACCAATGTTTGAAAAATATAGGAAGATCGGTTGCACAGAATAGACATAAGGAGTGCACATGTGCGTATGACTCACATTAGCGTACGGTGTGTATTGGATTACTCGGCGGGAGGCACATAACGGCATTTTCAAATTCAAGCAAAGTGGTCCTCTTGGTGATTGTCTCGCGAGACGAAGGATAATAAAATCACTGTTTGCGTCTAACTTACACTTTTTCATTCCAAATTATGGTTGGTTTCAAGGTTTTTGAGTACAAATACGAGTACTCATACACATGTTTCATCTTAGTTTGAGAATTTTTTAAATCAGCTACTCACAAAGTTAGCCAATGCCTTTAATTTAATTTCACTGAATTCTCGTTATTGTGGTCGTTTATTTATTGTATTTTTTCATTCATTCTGAATGATTTGAAGGTATGAAGTGGTGCATTTTAGCATTTGGCATTTAGTTTTTTTTGCTTCGTGTGCACTCAGAAAGTAAAGAAATGGAAAAGTTGATATTCAGGCTGAATGCATCAGTCTCGCAAGTAAATGTATGTTTGATTACAGAATGCCAACTCAGTCTGCATTAGACATATAATGTGTGATTGTAAGGTCAAGGGTCAAAGAGGTCATTTAACATGTAATTATAGGTTTTTAATCTGGTTATCGCCATAATTCAAGAACAGTAAGTTAACTGAATATAGGCCAAGGTATGGTCAGTGTATCTAACTATTCTATAACCTTTCACATTTTTTTGGTATCTTTATGATAGTTCGTAATTATCATCGTGATGAGAGACGTGATGACAGGCGTGATGAGAGAAATGACGACAGGTACCATCACAGACATAGGTCACCGTCGCCAGATGATAGGTAGGTGTTTCCCTTTCAGACCCACGTGTTCTCTCTGGTGTCATGTTTCTCCTGCATGTTTCCTGTGTTATTTCAGGTGTGGCATTTTTGCATTCAGACCCACCTGTTCCTTTTGATGACATGCTCTCCTTTTAGATCCACATGTTATGTCTGAATCCATGTTTTTCCTGTAAAGGCGGTATGTGATGTCTGGTATCATGTCCATTCAGGCCCTCATGTTTATCTGCTGTGGTATTTTCCCTTGTAGACCTTCCTATTAACCCATAGCAGTACAGAGCTTTCTGGAGGTCTAAATTAATCACCTTCAATCCTCAAATTGGCAACATTTATTTTCCACGCCTACACAGTTTGAAAAAAAATGATAATGGATATAACATGAATTAGAATGAATTACAATTGTAAAATTTAATCAGAAATTGCCAATTTGAACACAGAAATAGTGATTATATATAATGAACAGTGTTGCCAATTTAAAGAGTATAATGATTAGTTACAATTAAACTGCTCTTATTTGAGAATGCCACACCATACGGTGTTGGGAATGGGCTCAAATTTTTCTTTTTTTTTTTTCTTTCTGCTCATGTATGATATGTACTGCCCTACATTCTGGACCAACAGATACTGCAAAAGTGTCTCCTAAAGGAGATGCTGTACCTCTATGGGTTAAAACAGCAACTGCCAATGTCCTTTTATCCCTTTTAGACCCACATGTTACTTCTTTCCTTCATATAGGCATTCTACAAGGGTTTTTTTTTTTTTTTTTTTTTTTTTTTTAAACCACTCGTCTTTCTTGTACTCGGCCATTTTTTGAAAAATAGTTTTTATTCAAGTTTTCTCAATGTATAAATCACTGCTATGTTACTGAACTCTTCTTTTAAGTGGATTTTTCATATTATTTTGTAAATCTTTATCTATATAATATTTGTAAGTTTATATACTTTGTTGTATGTCAGTTATTTATTGTTTTTATCCAGCAGGGCCCTCATTGAAAGCAGTTTTTTAACTGAAGAGGCTACCCTGCTTGGATAAAACTGTAAATAAAATAAAATAAATAAATTAAATATAAACAACTTTTCAAAGTCCACTTTTTCATAGTTCCCAGATTAGTACAGTATGGTTTTGCTAGGCATGTTTAATGATTTGTAATTTATTTTATTTTGTTTTATGTTTGCTACTTTGTATCCAAAATGAATAACATGCGAACCTTTAAAGTAACTAAATCAGTTGTCATGAATCATCAAAGTGAATCATTTTTATTGAAGAAAAGTGAATGCAGCTTAAAGAAAAGTCCCATGGGAGGAATATCCAATCAATCATATTTCCCCTGCAGAGCCCACTCAGTATGTTTGGCATTTGTCAAAGATGCCAACCGTTCCTCTTTTGCAGTATTTTATACTGTTTTTATCAAAAATACTTCAGGTTTCATGGAAAATACTTATTTGTCAAAATTGTATTACTACTGTCTACACGTGTCTGTTGCAGAAAAGTGAAAATACTGTTTTTCCAACCAAAAAAACTATTTTTAATCTCTCAGAATACTGCAATGCATTGTACAATGTTGGCATCCTTGATTTGTGCATGTCCTCTTTAGAGTGTCTTTGTGTTCTGCCTTGCTCTCCCTCTCTTTATGGGTAATTTATGACCCTCCATTCTTTTCCTGTTTCCCAGATGATTTATTGCCCTCATGTTCTTTATCTCTTTCTGTTTTCTCTTCCAGGTATAGGAGATCCTACAGGAAGTGATTATAATACAGCCAGAACAGACTCTCGTCGGACCGCTGGTGCATAGCCCCCGTTCATATTACCCTATACCGCAATATTACTGATGCGCATCAGTGAGCGATTTCCCATGGACATTGTCCATATTGTGGGAAAAATATGGTAATATTATTATATTGCGGTATTCTCCCTTTCACCCCCATTCATATTAGCTTCTGCAGTATTACGGTATTCAGTTCTGTCGGCAAGTCCCGCATTGCATCCCGGTTACCTAAGCATGCAACGCGCATTCTGCTGAGGTTAAACCACTGAACTCCACACTACAAACCTGTCAATGAGACGTGATGCTCCACTATAAAAGCTGTAAATATTGCAGCTATTTTGCAGATGCTATTCATATCCACCATGTATCTACAATATTCCCGTAATATTACTAGGTCTCGATGCATCAAATAGGGTGCAAAATAAGTGTGAAATAAAAGGAAGCAAAATGCTGCAATATTTGGTGGAGGCCGCTCACATTACCTGTTGTCCGTAGCATATCTGTGAAATGGGCATATTATTTGCGCCTATCTTACGGATAAGTGAGTAATATGAACAGGGCTTATTTGCATTTATGACCCGCTTCAGCATAAAAGGTCGTTAGTCACACTACTTGTGGCATTTGTGGCCTTTTTAGTGTTCACATCCGGATGAGATGCGTGGAGGTGAATTAGGAAGCACATTGACAGAAGCTGGCACCAGATTAAAAGTATTCTTAAGTTTTGATATAGAAAGCATCAAACGCTTCATGTTCACTATGTGATCAAAATAACTTCTAAATGATACCGTGTTTTCTGCAGTGGTCTGCTTCACCTTCCCATGTGCCAAACATTGAACGGTATATATAACCTCTTCCACAGAGAATGTATCAGTTTTTGTCTCGCCTGCGTAGCGGAGCGAGACATAGGTATCACTATTTCCGGTGTCGGCGTCGTCGGCGTCGTCGGCGTCGGCGTCGTCAACAATTGTGTTGTACACCCAATAACTTTCTATAGCTTTAAGGTGGGATCACCAAATTCATACCAGAGGTCCATCTCTTGAAGGCGCAGGTCAAGTTCGAATATGAGTCGAATTTGAATAAGGTCAAAGGTCAAAGGTCAATGAACTTTCCATGACTGGCACTGTGCTATATTGTACACACAATAACTTTTTATACCTTCGAGGTAGGATTGCCAAATTCATACAAGAGGTCCATCTCTTGAAGGTGCAGGTCAAGTTCAAATGTGAGTTGAATTTGATTAAGGTCAAAGGTCAAAGGTCAATGAACTTTCCATGACTGGCACTGTGCTGTGTTGTACACACAATAACTTTCTATAGCTTCGAGGTGGGATCACCAAATTTATACCAGAGGTACATCTCTTGAAGGCACAGGTCAAGTTTGAGTATGAGTTGAATTTGAATAAGGTCAGAGGTCAAAGGTCAATGAACTTTCCATGACTGGCACTGTGCTATATTGTACACACAATAACTTTTTATACCTTCGAGGTAGGATTGCCAAATTCATACAAGAGGTCCATCTCTTGAAGGTGCAGGTCAAGTTCGAATGTGAGTTGAATTTGATTAAGGTCAAAGGTCAAAGGTCAATGAACGTTCCATGACTGGCACTGTGCTGTGTTGTACACACAATAACTTTCTATAGCTTCGAGGTGGGATCACCAAATTTATACCAGAGGTACATCTCTTGAAGGCACAGGTCAAGTTTGAGTATGAGTTGAATTTGAATAAGGTCAGAGGTCAAAGGTCAATGAACTTTCCATGACTGGCACTGTGCTATGTTGTACACACAATAACTTTCTATACCTTCAAGGTAGGATTGCCAAATTCATATGAGAGGTCCATCTCTTGAAGGTGCAGGTCAAGTTCGAATGTGAGTTGAATTTGATTAAGGTCAAAGGTCAATGAACTTTTCATAACTGGCACTGCGCTATGCATGGAAATAATTATAGCTTCATAGTATTAACAGCATTCTTAGTGTTATCTGATTTCCTAGGGATAAAGTAGGCCTATACCATTATTGCATATGTAAACTGTCAGAACCACAATTCACCCCCTAAACTGCTGACAGCCTCAGAAGTCATATAGCATAGTTTTGACATGCAGTCTCTTCATGACTGCAATATGCAGGCGAGACAACGCTTGGCGTTTGCCTTGTTTAATGTTTGTGACATTTTCCCTTTTACCATGGATAATGTTTCATTGATAGGATAATGTGTGTTTGTATTACCAAGCCTTACTTAATTCAAAGGAAGGAAATATTCTGGTGGAATAATAGATTCCAGAAATCCAAACATCATTCGGTCTGATTTATGGTGCGAGAGAGAACTTTTTATTCTTTTATCCCATTCGTGACAGAGGTCCACATTTTGTGGTTTAGCCTAATAACTTTTGATGCAAAGCCCTCAAAATCATACTAAATACATGAGCAGAAAGAGCAAAAATTCTACACAAACTGTGCCCATTTTGGTTGCGTCAATATTTGTTGTTTGATGCTGAAAATTTTTAAAAGGAAAATAAGCATTAAAATCCTTAACTTGGCAATGTGATAGAAAGTTTAAAATCACTCTTTTCTCCTGCAAATTGGCAACTTTTTAACCTCTTATCATACTTTTTGTCAATTTATTTTTATTTCAGATACATGATGCTTTATAAAAAAAATGTAGCAATAAAATAAAAATGTTGGTGTTGCCAACTTGAAGAATAAAAACATAAAAGCTCATCAAATTAGGCTTTAAATAATTCCTGTCACGAATGGGTAAAATAATGATCCCATCGAAATGAAAGGTGTTTTGATGGGACCTTTGCAATGGACTTAACAAAGTTTCTCCATGCGTCCATGGATATATGTTCTTCAAGATGTGTTCATGCATTAGCATGAATGTAAAAGCATATTCTAAGCAAGTATATTGACCTGGAATCTGTTAAAGCTCTTGTGATATCCACATTATGCAGCCTCATTTGGAAAATAGAAATCTTTGCATAATACTATTGAAAACTGATGCTGGGCACTTCCTGTTAAAGATAAACTTGAGTTCTGGTCATGCAGTGGTCATGTGAAAGAAACTGTTCCAAAGCAACTGGGAGAATTAGATGAGTTCTATATAAACACATGTCTAGTGTGAGATTTGGAGATTATTGAATTGATAAGAAATTCACTTACTTTGCCCAAAAGGTACTTGCACTGCACAAAGAAATGAGTATATGGGACCACACACAAATCTGGCATGTTTGTTACCCCTGTACTTTTCAGATTTTTGGGGGTCATATTTCCAATATAAGGGCTTTTGAAGAGCATTGCTTCCTAGGGGAAATTTTTACTATGATATTCTTCCTAACTGACATGGAAAGAATGAGAAAGCTCACAAATTACCTTTCACCTTTCCTGGAAGTTGAGCTAGAATGTGATGGGAAATGAATTGATTTAATTGCAGTCTAAACCATATTGGGAGAGAAACCTGTGCGAGTCCATATTATTGGGAGAGAAACCTGTGCGAGTCCAAGTATTGTCGATGTAATGTAGTGAACTCAACAACAAAAATCTCATTGTCTCATTTTTGTAGAGGCCCACCAACTTTGATTCAGAATTCTAAAACGGCAGTTAACATCGTAATGCCAACATTGTGAAGTTCAGCATGCTAAATCCAGTCCCAATGCCAGCCAGATATCTTTGAGTCGTGGCCAAGGATAATTTGTATGGTCATGTAGCTCCTTCAGTGTTGTTGAATGAGTTGTGTGTATTACAAATGCACTATTCGAAGAAGAGTAGGGGGAAACCCCGGTGTAGTGGTACACCTGCACATCCCAATTATTTGTATAGGGAGGAGAGACCTGAGGGTCACAGTGATTAAGTTCGCTTTTTCCCTCTCAAGCCTAGGTGATGTGATGCAAAATACTTGATGATAATTTTTTTCATTTCATATAAGAAAAATTTTGTGACAAAATGAAATGATAAACAGCACAATACAATTCTTGAACATAGATGTTTAAAGAAATATAAATGTATTCAGATTTGCTTCAAATTTCCTTTTCTTCTCCCTTCATTCTACCCCATCCCTGCAAGCCCCCAAGGGGGTTGTTTAGAATTGTGAATTGTGATTAGTCCCTTTAACCAAATGAATGATATGCTCTGTTTCTGAACCCACGCTTGTGATCGTTCTCTATTTATTCCACATCCTGTTTGAATCCTGCTGCATGAGAGTACGCCAAAGTTTTGGATAATTAATTACGGCTTCTGCTTCAGTTTCATGATAGACATTATTCCTTAAAGATATACTTGAGTTCTGGGGGGTGTTTCACAAAGACTTAAAGGCATTGGCTAACTTTGTGAGTAGCTGATTTAAAAAATTCTCAAACTAAGATGGAACATGTGTATGAGTACTTACATTTGTACTCAAAAACCCTGAAACCAACCATAATTTGGAATGAAAAAGTGTAAGTTAGACGCAAACGGCGATTTTATTATCTTCGTCTCACGAGACAATCACTAAGAGGACCACTTTGCTTGAATTTGAAAATGCCGTTATGTGCCTCCCGCCGCGTGATACGCCAATGCACACAGTACGGTAAGGTGAGTAATACGTGCATGCGCACCCCTTATGTCTATTCTGTGCAACCGACCCTCGTATATTTTTCAAACATTGGTTCACATTTTTGATATTTAAAAACACTTCCTGTGGATATTATACTTTGAAACTTTCAGACTGGTATTTTTACACTATAACCCTTATGTTTATCCCATTTTCAAGTAACAAAACAAGATTTTTTCAAATCATAACAATGTTAACCAATGTCTTTAAGATTGACTGAAATCGCACTTAACTATGGCCGGCCATTCATGCCACTTTTTTTTTTTTTCACCACAGGTCTCTCATAGGATTTGAAAATCGTGACAAATCTGCAGAATTGACCTTTTTTTGTAGTTCCTTGATGAAGAAAACAAAGGTGAAATCTGCATATTTGTGCCCATGATTTTCACATCCCTTGAGAGACTGATAGTGAAAACAAACTCCGGCGTGAACGGCCAGCTGTAGTTAAGTGTGATTTGAGTCAGTCTTAGTCTTTGAGAAACACCCCCTGGTCATGTGATCACAGTGTGAAAGAAACTTTTTCAAAGCAATTTGGGAAAGGTTGATTAAGTGTTACTTTAAAAAGATTTGTGTATAGCTAGTGGTTTTGAAATCATCAAAGTGGTAAGAAATTCACTCACTGTTGCTGAAAGCACATGCCCTGCGCAAAGAAATGGTTATATGGGACTGCACACAAGTCTTCCGGTGAAACACTCGGTCTGTGTTGAATCACATTTCGAATATGAGGGCAGTGGAAGAGCAGTCCTTCACAAGGGTTGTCATATAGCTGTTATGATATTCTTCCAAAGTGACATGAGAATGATTACAGTGCTCTCAGAATTATTTTTCACCTTAAAGTTTCTGCCTTCTCCTGTGTCATGTCCTCTAATGCATCCTCACTAGTGATCTGGCATGTGACAGGTTTATTGACCTCGCTTCCCACCACAACCATCTCTCCACTTCTATGATCATGAGCCATCCAATAACGAAGCAACAAAACTTCACTGTCCAACAAACTAAGATAGGCCTTAAAGGGGGTACCCAATGCTGAAACAATTAGTTCATTTAAAAGAGCTTGATTTCATAATCAGAAAATCATCTGCCTAAAGTTTTTTAAAAAGTCGTGTTGCCTAGGAAACCCCCAAATTTGGTAAGATTTCAGGATATTTTTGACCCCTCAGCAGTGACCCAGTTTCAACTGGGTACCCACTTTTACGTCAAAATGACGTCATAGTGGGTACCTTGTCGCGCACTTCTAGCAAAATGTGCGCAAGGTTCAATACATATTGTACAGTCTAGTGCGCAGCACAACTGCAATGCGCGAAGCTGGGTACCCACTTTTACGTCATACCTCATACTCAATTTTTTTGGTCAACTCTTGACTTTTTTATGAGAAAATTATCCAAAATGCATTGATTTCGATTGAAGATCATCAAATTTTTAATGTTATTCTTCTTAGAATTCTATTCTCGATCATATATCTAAAAAAAAAAATGTGTAATCACTTTAACTTTTTGGGAAAAAAACCCAGTGAATTTGATAAATGGTAATATATTTTATTTGGATGAGTGAAATCGTCATTTGTGCAAGTGCTGTGGTGATATAAGGTATCAGGTCCATAATGGAACAATACTTGTACCCTATACAGATATTGATTGCTTTGAGGGGCATGGTTGAAACTATAGCTCCTCAGTGATCTCAAAACTGTGCTGTGCCACGAGACGAAGTCTCAAGATCACCAAGGGGCTATAGTTGTAATTGTGACCCAAAAAACAAGCAGCCTGGGCGTGGATCCCCCCAAAGTGGATATTTCGACAAAATATCTTTGGCAAAATGTATTACCAATCTTAAAGAGTAGTGCGCTTGTGTATAGATTGTAAACATACACATCTGTTTGCGTCACTCCTATTTACCAGGGGAACTTTGCCTGGTTAGTATTTTTTGCTATACTGCCCACCAATCAGTAGTAAATTTCATGAAGATTTAACCAATCAGAGGCCTGGAATCTAGATATATGCAGTGAAGAATTTGAAATGTTGATGAAATGAGAAGCGATTACAGATCTCCAAAATCAAGAGAGTCATGTTTTACAGAAGTACTTTTGTGAATTATGTTTCGTGAATAAATTGCACAGCTTTTGATGACAGTTGCATGGTAGTAACCTCTGTTACTTGTGTGTGTTGTGTATGGAATCATTTAAGAGAAATACGGTTGGAATGTGATGCTTAAAAATGTGATAGTGGCAGTTGTGCATGCAGAAATGGCTATTATGACAATGCTAGTGATTGTAGTAACTGTGGTGATGATAGTTGATATATATGATGAAAATAGTGATGACAATAATGGATAATTTTGATGTGATAAGTCATATTAGTCCGGTAGCCATGGGGGGTAAGATTGCATTGGAATGTTATAGTTTTTTTTTTAATTGATATCGACTGTTTAGACCTTCTATTTCAACAATCCACATGCTGGAGCTCTGTCAGCATTGAGCAATTTGAGATATACGCGAAAATCCAAAATGGCCGCCGGCGGCCATCTTGGATTTTCTGTTTACCTACTTTAAACATCCCAAGAATGTTCAAAAATTGGAAATAAGGGTTTTGGGGGATGGAAAATCCAGATCTGAGGTTATTTTGAGGATATGACTATTTCTTGATGTCTAGATATAAAATGGCGGCTATTTTTCAAGATGGCCGCCATATGCACTATAGGCTAGGTAATGTCAAAAGGTGAAAAGTCCTTATTTATCATTTAACATAAAAACAAAGCAAGCAAAATGTAATTTTTTCGTTTGTATTATATCTGTTACATGTTTTCTTTAACTTCTGAAAAAATCACAACAACGGTCATTGCTATTTGGGCGTAGGGCGCCCTCAAAGTTTTTTTTTTTTTTCTAAATTGTTAAATTCATCCTTCAAATTAGGCCATTAGTCCAAACTGGTAGCATGATTAAAATTAGTGATATTGTAGACATTTTAGAATATTTCAGGGCAGCCTCAGTGAAATTTCACTTCCAGAAGGCTATCAGGTCAAAATATGATGGTGAAAATAAAGATAAACATCATTTTGCAACCATTTAGGGACACATAGTGACTCACACCCTACATTATGGAAACTATCTTGAAAACTGGAGATGACATGAAGCTTTAATGGTTCTACATAGTCTACAATAGATTTTTCAAGGTTAATGCATTTAAGTAAAGTGATATCTTGACCTTGAAGATACAAAAAATATATAATATTTATATAATATACACAAACAATGTGTGGTTCTCTTCCATAATTGGGATAACATTCCCATAAATGCGTATTGTGGTTAGCATTCAGATGTCGACATTTTCCATTTAAAAATGTGCTATTGATCTCATTTTTCTAATCTACGCGTATAACAGTGATATATATATATATATACACGCAAATTCAAATGACCTCATTAAAAAGCAAACAATTTACCTTTACTTGTCATCAAAGGAAGCCATGCCAAAATAAACCCCAGCAAAAATAAAGCGAGCGACTATAGCCAACAGACAGCATTGCTAAACACTATTTCAGGAAGGGCTCTCTTTAAAACTACTGCTTTTATGAGGCTTAGAGTGTAGAATATACTGTAGCCAACAATAAATAGTTTAAGCAACAATATGGGTGTCAATTTGGGGAAGGGGGATGGGGATATATCCCCCAATATTGTTGGTAGGAAGATGGTCTGCATTAACACTGCCCCCAATAATTCACCATCAGAAATGATATAGCCCATACAGTTCCCTAAGAGTATTAAAAAAATAAAAAGGGAAGGGCAAATGGGGAAAAAAAAATCAAAGTAAAAAGGATAACGAAAAATTTTCCAGCACTGGCTCGCTTCGCTAGCTCACATTTTAAAGTATCTCTATTTGTGGTTAGATCGGTTTGCAACTTGTTTCTCTCTCTCTCTCTTTTATGGTATACTATTCCTCTACTCACTGCCTTGCATTTTAAGTATCTTAACCAAAGCCGGTTATGTTAATATCCTTATGAAATGAAACTGATTTGCAACTAATGTTATACTATTCTTTTTGTCAAAAAATGATAGTAATAAAGGTGCAAGGAGTCGAGTCAAAGGAGTCATACACTCTTATTCCCTCAGCAAAAATTCAGCAAAAAGTTTGAAAATCATAATAATGGTTTTACAGCAAAGTGTCCAACTGTCCTCAAATTCTGTGGGAAGATGTACATCATCACAATAATTATTTTGGAGGCAACTCTACATCTGAAAGAAAATGAGTCCATAGCTTGTTTTGCTTGCTCTTATAGAAACAGAATTGTTTTGGATGGCAAGCGATGAGCCAAATAGCGTCATATTTGGCAGTTAGGTGATCGAATATACAACAGTTTGAGGCTATCAAGGAGTGTAAAGTTTTCCCCATCATCATCACCATCAAAACATCTTTCAGACCATTGTGATATTTTGACCATGAAATAATACTATATCATCAAAAGAGAATATATTTTCCTTGCTCACTCGTAATATACAAAAACAGGGTGGTTTGACCATAAGAGGTACTGAAAAGGTTATAAATCATTCAAAAATCTTATTCATGGTGCATTGTAGAGTGTGTTTTGATGACATAAAAAAACCATTTATTTATTACTCGCTCATCCACAAAAAAAAAACTTTTAAAAAGTGTCAACAAAACTAGAAAGCTTACAGGTCCCTAAACATTCCATTCAAGTAATGGGGATGTACCCCTTCAATATCATTTGAAGGTTATTTTTGTTTGGCTAATGGGATGAATGATAGAATAGACTAAGAATGCAGTACACCTGTGAGCAAATATAGGTATTATACCCTCCATTCACAAAATCTAGTGATGCTCTGATCTCTGTACGTGCTCCTTTCCTTAATCAATCCTTCACTTTTTAATCCCTTACCCTTTCCCAGTCGCTTTTCTCCCCGCCTGAGGATATTTGGCATCAGTCACACCCCCCCCCCCCCCGACCCAAATCAAAACCCATGAGCATCAATATCTATATTTGTAAGGAAAATTATCATTTGACTTTGAAAATATCATAAATATAAAAAGTGTACTTTTTCCGTAACTGGTAAACAGGGCATGCACTTAAAATGCATGATATTATCTAATATGCAAACAATCATATGAACATTGACCTCAGCCGAGATTTGCAGAATTTTCAGTCCACGATAGACAATGATACCATAGATATAATAGGAGATACTCTAATTAGTCAGGAAAATGATGTTTTGGCCTTGAAAACATGAAGAAATATCATTTTAGAAAGTATGTTTCTTGTGTAATTAGTATTGCAGTAATTGAATGCTTAATAAATGAATTTCATAACGAATTTCTGAGCATCAAATTCCTGATAAAGAGATGCGAGTACACATATACTTTTTGTCAGCTACAAAAAGGTGAACATCATATGCTTTTCCTCCATAGTGTAAAGTGTGTGTGTGGGGGGGGGGGGGGGGTGTGCTTGGGAAGGAGTCTATCCTCCCCCATCACATTTACCCTTGTTGTTTTTCGTTTCTAAATATCATCCTTGTAGAAAGAAAATCAATCATATTCAATCTATTTTCTACTTGAATTTCAATGCAATATTGCATATATGTACATGTACTAATAGACTGCTGGGGGCGCCATCTTGAAAATTAGCTGCCATTTTATATCAAGACATCGAAATATTGTCATATCCTCAAACTAACCTCAGATCTGGATTCTCCATCCCGAAAAACCCTTAATTCCCAATTTTGAACATTCTAGGGATGCTAAAAGCAGGTAAACTCAAAATCCAAGATGGCCGCCGGCGGCCATTTTGGATTTTTGCGTATATCCAAAATTGCTCAATGCTGACAGAGCTCCAGCATGTGGATTGTTGAAATAGAAGGTCCAAACAGTCGATATCAATTAAAAAAAAAACTATAACATTCAAATGCAACCTTAGGCCTAAAATCCGGGTTTGGCTGCCGGACTATATGGGGTGTTGCAAGAAAGTTGCAATCGATTGCAAGTTGTAACTGATTGTCACTGGCCAATTAAAATCATTGTTGCATGCATGTCTTCTTAAAAGGGCAAACCCTGAGCCAATCCGAATGGTTGTTTCAAAATAAGCAATTATTTGCAATTGATTGCAACCTTCTTGCAACACCCCAATAGTGTATTGGCCACATGATAATGAGAGTGCTGCTATATATGTATTATGAATAATGATACTGTGTGGCACTAATTTACAACGTTAATGCTGATAATGATTAAAATGTACCAATTGCTCAAACACATATCGTGCTTTATATTGGGGGTTCCTTATCACTAGACTATAGTCAAATATTACTTCTTTAAAAGAGATATTGTGAGTTGAATACACTCCCATTTAGCATAAAAGCAAGTAATTGACATACACCACATGTGGGCATGAATTGGGACGTTAATGAAATCGTAACAGCCACTCAATTCTGATAAATGTATGGTTGTATGTTATCTTCAAACTCCTTAACTGTAACCTCTATAATGCTGGGTAAGGTTTTTTTTTTTTTTTTTTTTTTTTTTGTTGATCTTTCTTCTTTTCTTTTGCACCCAGTGATTCCTGGACAAGCCAGAAAAAGTAAGCCCTTCAATATTTTTCACAGGGTCGTTAAGAGTGTTTCCTAGGTGCCCATTAAAATATCCAGCAAAACCCTTCTCTTTTCTTGAGTGAGATGAAGCAGTATTCCGACTCCCTGATCTATGGAAAACGGCCTTCGGACAATGGAACTTTGGTTTTCACTTAATTCTATTCCTCTCATCAGTTATGAAACTTTTCCTCTCGGGTACATTTTACCGGGACGGTGTCAAGTTTCAAGTTTCAAGTTTCAAGTTTCCTTTATTTCATTTCAACTCAACATATTACAAAAATATGAAATAATAACCATACAAATCAATACAGGGAATATGTAAGCAATAATACTATGTAAGCAATAAGACAATACAAGGAAATAGAAAATGTTTTCGGTAAGCAAATAATAACCATACAATTATGATATATACAATGAGGGTAAAACAAAATATAGAACAATCTCGATTAAACATCTGCAAGGCTATTTCTACTTATCTTTTGGTAAAATAAAAGTTGAGGAAATGGAGGGATCCACTGAAAAGCAGGGCTTGTTAAATGTGGACCCCTCAGATAATTGTATAAAAGATAAATCAGTAGGTAGAAGTATAATAATCATACAAGAAAAAATAAATAAAGTTGATGTGATGGTTGATGGAATATGGAGTTAATGGAATTAGAGTGAAAGAAAGAAAAGTGATCAAGCGGATAGGGTGGTGCTTAGGTGTGGGTGAAAGAGAAAGAGAGGAAAGGGAGAAAGAGAGAGAGAGAGAGAGAGAGAGGAGGGAAGGGAGTAAGACAAAGTTGGGTACCGATCGCTCAATTGGGGGTCGCTCTATATGAATCGAGAATTTGTTTTTTTAACTTGATTTTAAAACAATTCAAACTAGCGGCATTTATAATGTCATTGCTGAGAGTGTTCCAGTATTTAGGACCGTAAAAAGTAATTGTTTTTTGTGCAAAGAGAGTGCGGGTACGGGGAAGAAGTGTCTGAGGGGTTTGAAAAAAACAACTCCCCCCCCCAAAAAAAAAAAAACACATCCGTGAATGTAAACCCTTTTCCTTTACTCCTTGCCGATTGCCAACCTATATTGTCGAAAGAATCTATAGAGTCATGCGGTATTGATTCCACATGTTCGATTTTCGAAAATATTTATTTAAGAGGATATTTTCCAGGATGTATGGGAAATTTCAATGCTTATAGCAATTGTTGTAGACCATAAAACCGTGAATAAGACTTCCGGTAAGGTGCGGGGGGTTAAAGCTGAAGATAATCTGCTACACTGTATTAACCTCTGAAAAA
>CM057157.1:28918977-28963249 GCA_029962745.1 Echinometra lucunter
CCTGTTCAGTACAGTCCAGTGTATACTCGTACTGAATGTGATAAAGCTACATGTATTCCATTCAAGAGCTAGGGTAGCTATCTTTGAGCCTTGGGATGTTTTAGGGACAGAATGGAGGAATTCTGACAAAACTCTTTACACATGGAGTAGTATACAATACTCTATTCCATAACTTTAAAAAAAAACTCAATCTCTAATCACATGAATGACTGAAAACATGATTCACAATTAAATGTTGTTTTTCAAAATCAATCCCAAATTTTCACAAAACATCACATAATTCACATTCATCTAAAGCTGATATTTACCATTATCAAAGAGGTCTTCCACAAGAGCCACAAATTCCTCATCCGAATCCCCTTCTATGAGGACATGGTCTCCCACTTTGATCACACCCGTTTCTGGAAGATGGAATCCTCTGTATACATGAGGAAAGAAATTTTGCATGAAAGAGAAGAGCACTGGTATTATTTAGATTCTATGAATAAAAAAGGAGGAAGGGGAAGAGGAGGAAAGAAGAAGAAGAAGAAGAAGAAGAAGAAGGAGGAGGAGGAGGAGGAGGAAGAGGAGAAGAAAAAGAAGAAGAAATCTTACTGACTATTCAGCTTCAGTCAGTGACCACAATCTCATCATCATCATCATAATCATCATCATCATCATCATCATCTTCTTCATCATCATCATCATCATCATAATCATCATCATCACCATCATCATAATCATCATCATAATCATCATCATAATCATCATCATCACCATCATCATCATCATCATCATCATGAAGAGGGAGCATAATCTAGAGGTTGCATTCATAATCTTCCCTCTGTGTTCCTACGTACGTCATAGGAATCATCATGACCATCGAGGGGGAGGGGGCTGGAATGTTGAGAGCGGACAATATATCAAGGGGCAATTGCTGTCTGTTCTAAACGTTGTAGCTGATCATCATCATGATCATCTCATCATCACCACACATCTTCTGGAAAAAGTAGAGCCTAAAGCTATCGTGGCTATAATAGACTATCTATATCTAGATATTTTTGCAGCAGGTTTTCCAGGTATATTTTTCATCATCCTCACCATCATCATGATCACCATCACCATATAAAGTGTAATCATCAGCAGCATCATCATCACAATTAACGTTAATCATCAGACATCATCACCATCCTTGGCCTTGTCATCATTAACATGATCAACAGACAACACATTTTCATCATTCATAATCATCATCATATAGGTCTAATCATCATCATTCTTTTCATCACCATCATTTACAATCATCATCATTATCCTTGTCATCATCTCTATCAATTTGATTCAGTGGAAGTAGTTAACAGTTAACGTGGATCTAACTTAACAAGTTAGTCAATTTTCGGTCCTGAGCTGATCCTCTCAAAAACAGTCACAAAAAAATTTCAAGCACTCACTCGTAATGTTTATTGCAGCGTCGTTTTGCTTTCCCGTCGCTTTTCGGCGAACCGATCCATGCAAATCCTTTCTTCCTTCTCATTCTTTGTGATCTATCAGCAGACATCTTGAAGTCACGAATTAAAAGCAGGAAAATGTGAAGAACTATGTTTAAATGCCTGGCACAACAGCTGATTAGTGATTATCAACAAAGTTGGGTTTCGCGCGACTTATATCACGTGTATTGAGATAAAGGCGTAGACTTCTATTAGACTGTCGTATAAATAGTTTTTTTTTTCAATTACAATTTCTCAAATATCAAATAATATTAAACAAATATTTCTATTATTTAGCAGTAAATTCAGAATTTTCAAATAATACATGATATTTTGAAAGCATTTATGAAAATTTAAAAATTGAATACAATCAAAACGACTGTCCGATTACTCTAGCTACTTGAGCTTTATGTCAAGATGGCGAATCGCACAGTCCGAGACGCTCGCAGCATTAAAGGGAAGAATCCGCAGTATTTGGTGGAGAAAATCACAAGGTCGAGAATTTATGAATCGAGATACTGGAAGGAGGAATGTTTCGCTTTAAGTGGTATGAATTTCAAGCTCATATGATATCGCAATATGAAATTACATTACCGGTTTTTGTTTGTGGTATTGTTTGTGATCGAGTTAGAAAGTGTATTTTAGGGTAGGCGTAACAGTTAGTGGCTAGTGCAGCATGCAGAATATGGAGCCTCCATTTGGAGGTGTTGAAGGAATGAAGGGAAGGTAATTTGAGATTAGTAAGACATGTCAGACTCCCCTGCTACCTGCAGGGAGTGTTCTCCCTTGACACAATGTCCTGACTGATGGATCCTGTCAAGTACTGAAGTAGAAGTAGATCTAGAAGATACGTGTATCTGCGCGATTCTAACAATCATAAAAGATGCAACAAACACATAATCTTTCTAGGCCTATAAATTTTAATGAAATGAATTAGTGAAAAAATTAGGAAGAACTGGTGAAAAACATCTATTTTATGTATTTTTATTTACATGGCTTGAAAATGCCACCTTTCATTTCATACAGAAAATCCCGAACTGCTTACAAAGTGAATGAGTGTGCAGACAATGGACCCTTTTGTTTTTAAGTGTCAAATTGACACCAACGCCTTTTGTTGTGAAAATGACATTGTTCTTACTCGAATTTTAACAAGATTTTCAGCTCAGTTAATCTCTAGGATATGAGGATTAAAATGAGGTAAGCCATTAGAGAAATACCAAAGGAAAAGCTTGTCAATTTCAAGTGAAATATTAGGTGCGCAGACATAGGGCCCCCCCCCCCCCCCCCCATCATATAACTTTTAACTTGAGGTCTATGGAGGCATGGTTCTCACCAGGGCCTTTACACATGGCGGGGCCACCATGTACAAATTTCAAAAACACTTTTGCCACCATGTGCAAAATCAGAAGGGGAAAATGCTACCATGTGTAAATGTAAGCATAAAAGTGTATAATGGCACTTTTTGTATGCACGAAAAGTATCCAACCAAAACAAAGCCACGCGTTCCAGTTTTCTGTACCATGCTAAAATTTTTCCTGGATGCCGAACATTGTGTTTCCACCACGTGTAAAGAAAATCCTGGTGAGAAGCCTGTATAGAGGAGGGTGCCTGTCATTCGACCTATTATCACTATACCACAAGCCAGCAAATTCTATTGCCCCAACACACACACAGACAAGAAAGTCACTTAGTCACTTCCAAAACCATCTAAAAAGCCACTTTCTGGCATCAAAAATGCAAAATCGGTGCCACATTTCTGAAGCACACAAAGGCTTATGTCCACTGTGGTGAGTTTTTTCGCTTTATCACAAGCTCTGAGTGTGATGGTGTCGGCGTTAAAACAAATGAAAAACCAAACCCCCTGTAACCATGGTAACTGCCGATGCAGTGAGTTCATGTACAAATTGAATGCAAGTCCCGACTTGCCTTCAGTCGACGTAAATGGAAGCACCGATGGGCGCCGCAACGTCTCCGATGGAGAACTGTGTATGGTGCGGCGCATTTCAGCAGCCCTCATATGCAATGACATTGAACGAGTAGGGTACCCGGTCAAGTGATTGCCGGGGGATATCGAATGAGCTATTTTCAGATTTTCTAAGATAAGGATGTATTTAAAAAGAAATCAACATTATGATAAAAATAGTTAGATATATTTGATAGGTATTTATGTAGATATAATATTGTGATAAGTAAGTTTACCAGAGTAAATATTGTAGAAAAGCTTAAGTGGTCGAATCATGGGCAGCCTACTCTACATTAATAATACTAATAATGATAATATGTTTTGTTTACCCACGGTAGCCTCTTCAGTACTACAAGTATGTACTGTTCTCCCAGAGGGCCCTGCAAGCATATTATACCCCAGTTTTAGCACGGTTACCGTAACGCTCAGTGTATTCAAGGAATAAATGCTACCAAGTACCCACTCTTTACATGTACACCTGCGTTGAGTGTGGCACATATAGATTAATGTCTTGTCAGAGGACATTAGTGCTGCTGCAGGAATTCAAACCCCATACCATGTGATTCAAAGTCTAGAGACTTACCCACTGGACCACATTTTGCATCTGGAATATTGTGATTTTTGAGCAGCTTTTGTGGCTAAAATGTTAAGTATATCATGTCAGTATTTCTTTATAATGTATTACTGTAGATATAATGATTTTAACTAGCTCCAAAGAATAGGAAAACATACCTGCTTCGGGGGACCTCTTGACCCCGAACCCCTGCTTGGGTTTTCAGGATTTTTTTTCTCCAGATATCACTTAAACATCTCTGGTTTTATATACAGCTGAACTACTGGTAGACAAGGCTATGGAGTTGCGTTTCATAGGAGGCACCTTTGGAGGGAACATCAAGCCGTCCCCGTTCCTCTGCCTGCTCCTCAAAATGCTCCAGATTCAGCCAGAGAAGGACATCGTCATCGAATTCATCAAGAATGAGGACTTCAAGTAAGTGGAGAGGAAAGGGGGATT
Organism: Echinometra lucunter; assembly: GCA_029962745.1. Lineage (NCBI taxonomy): Eukaryota > Metazoa > Echinodermata > Echinoidea > Camarodonta > Echinometridae > Echinometra > Echinometra lucunter. Next base: position 28,923,419 of record CM057157.1, read on the forward strand.
AGGCCTATTCCAAGCCTAAAGCCTTGCCATGACTTGATGCAGTAAATTCCACTCCATCCCCTCCACCCCTCCTCAAAACACAAGCTACATAAACACAAGAAAGCAGGTTTGCAAATGAAGACAAGTATTTATGGACTTGTGTTAATAATTATTGCTCCTTCATGTTATCAATGGGAACTTGTTTTCAGGATGACATGCCAACAGAACCTTCATGTAAAAAAAAAAAAGTTCCAAAGGCTGATTAGTATGGTTGGTTTGCTACTGCTGTGATGATATTGAACATCTTTGCGTTCTCAATAACAAACATGCAGTTATTTATGTCCTGTCTTGCACCAGCTTTTTTCAATTAATAGGTGCTCATGTTATAAAACTTTTTAATGAATATTAACCCATAGAGGTACAAAGCTTTCTTGAGGTCTGAATTGATCATTTTCAATCCTCAAATTGGCAACAGCTATTATTTTTCTTCCACTCTTACATAGTTTGAAAAAAATGAATATGGATATAACATGAACCAAAATGAATTATAATTGTAAAATTTAATCAAACATTGCCAATTTGAACATGGATAGAGGAATTATGTTATAGTCACTGCATTGCCAATTTAGGGAGTGGATTAGTTACAATTAAATTGCTCTGATTCGAGAATGCCGTACTAAATGGCATTGGGAATGGACTCAAATTTTTCAGTGAATTTTTCTCTTTCTGCTCATGTATAATGTGTAATGCCCAGCATTCTAGACCAACAGATACTGCAAAAGCATCTCCTAAAGGTGACACTGTACCTCTATGGGTTAACTTCCAGTCTTTGGTGTAAATTTACCATGTTTGTTTTTATTATGGGGGGGGGGGGTGGTTGTGTGTTATTTGGGGGGAGGGGGGGGGGGGTTTCCAAGCTGGAAGGACTTCAGCCAGAAATAATGTTAAAAAATAAGTAAATATGAAAACAAACCATTGAATCAGTAATCATATTACCGGTATCTGAGAATTTCATAAACTCAAAGCATTTATCACTTCCATTTCTGAATTTAACCCTATTATATATATATATTTGTTCTGTGCAGGTATGTTCGTTGCCTTGGAGCACTGTACATCAGACTGGTGGGAGAAAGTCTTGATGTCTACAAGTACCTAGAACCTCTGTACAATGACTACAGAAAGATTAGGAGACAGGATAAGAATGGTGGTAAGTAAAATGTTAATTGATCCGCATGTCTGGCTTTAAGGTTAATTTATAATAAATATCATTTTTGTAGTGTAATTGGACTCTTCTGTTCAGAACATTTTTCAGTTTATTGCTATTAAATTTCTTGCTTATTTCCTTGTAATTGAACTTTTCTCTTTAGAACATTGTTCAGTTACTACTAACCTCCTTGTATATTTCTTTTTCTCGAGACTTTAAATGCGTCATTATTTTATATGTACTGAAATATCGGTGAAAGCATTCCCTCGGGTTACATGAAATACATTTTACATCTTAGAAAAAAGAAACCACTTTTTACTTTGACTTTTCACATTTCAGATTGGTAGAGTTGACATTATACAAATATATTTCCTTGAAAGGGTCTGGTTGGAAACTACGGTACCCTAAGTGATGTGAATGTGACAGTGGTCGAATTCTAGTCAACGATGGCACCATAGTTTTACCAGATATTCAAACAGAGGCAGTTTCTATTTAGCAGAAATGCACATTGTAGAAAATGTTTTCATGAACCGTCAAACTTGTATGAATGGCCAGTGCATCCTTATTCTGTATGGTAATATACACCATTTTAAAATTAAAGTCATAGGCTTTCTTCTAATGTATATATCAGTACATGAAATTATTCAAAGAAAGCAAATTCCATTATTTCAGAATACCGAAATCTATGATAAGTTTTCCTCTAATTCACGTTTCTGTGCTCCATGCATGGATTCTCTGGTTAGTAAAAACGATGAAATGATAATTATTCCATCTATATTATTTTTCTCTATAGGATACTTTTTGTCTCATGTTGATGAGTTTATCGATGAACTCCTGAATGAGGAGAGGGTCTGTGACATCATTCTCCCTCGTGTGCAGAAGAGACACATTCTGGAGGAGACTGAACAGCTTGAACTAAGGGTAAGCAATGTTATTGATTTATTGATTGATTGATTGAATTCTATCAACATCGACATTCATGTGCATCAATGTGTTATCTTACATTTGATTCAATATACATGTAGTAGTAGAATGGTTTATTAAAAAGAACTGAAATGGCAGGCCGAAGGCTGAATCAGTTTACAAATAAATGCAGTCATAACAATCATGAATACATATTAAAAATGAAGTTACAGAAATATACATTAAAAATTACAAATAAGCAGGTAAAATGTCTTAAAAGCTTCGTATAGAACAGAGTTTTATATATGTAAGCATAATGCTCATTTATCGAGATTCAGAAGAAAATGAGAGACATGATTGGGTTATGAATTATCAGCAAATTTATAAGGCCCGGGGAACAATACATGATCAAGTATAGTTGCTTTACACATTACACATTTCTGTTTGAATACATCTCTTTTTTTTTTTTCCTGACATTACTATGGATGCATTTCTGTATAAAGATTTTACGGTGTAGCGAATGAATCACAGAATGGTGGATTACGTTGTTTGAGGTACAGTGACAATGACTGGATAGCTGAGAATGCCAATTACAATTAACAAATTACCATTTTGCAATGAATATTAACACTTATACTGTACAATGACAATGACAAGATAGCAGTACATATTAACACTTACAATGAGAATGACCAGATGGCAGTGAATGACTGACACAATGACAGTGAGCAGATTAAAGAGGATGACACTGAAAATTCCCTTATCATATAGCCTTCCAAGTCCCATTGGTAGTGGCACTCTTATTCATGGGACATCATGAAACAATTGATATGGGGGGAAGAGTACTTGTGGTATCCACAGCTGTAATATTAATCACTGTTGACAGTCTTTTGGTGGATGCGTTTATTCTAGTTAAAAGTTGCTTTTTCCCCTTAACCCTAATATACCCGGGGGGGGGGGGGGGGGGGCATAATGCCCCCCTGCCTTCGGGGATAACTAGACCAGAAATAGCCCGGGTCTTTTAGGGTTAATCTAGCAAATAATTAACTATCTAATTGGATTCTTCTAAAGAAAAATTATTCAAAATTAAACGAAGATTCAATGTCAGTCAAGCAAGTAATCATGTACGAAGACAAGAAGGCATGCTGATGCAATTAGACCAGAAGTAAGTGTCCAAAAACCTTTGTCCCTGGTATTAGTATCAACAACTTAAAGTGGTATTATTGGCTATATGCAATAGGGAGAACTGCACTGACCAGATTTCAGAGTCTGATGCATACATTGACAGCGACAATGACCAGATAGCAACGAACGACACTGCCCGCATAGCTTAGAATGTAAATTATAACGATCTGATAGCATACATTTATTGATGCAGCTGGGCTTTTACAGCTACCTCCAAAATCATATGCCATCTGAATCATACGACTTCTGCAGCTGTCAATATTTTTATCATATTCTACATAAAATACCGCACCGTGAAATTTTGAGGAACATTAATGGATCCTAGTACTGTATAAGCTGAAATTTTTGCGGTGGTTTTATTTTCACTTATTTCGCGATGATGTTCTCGCCAAAATTTCCACTCAGTAAAATGCCTATAATCGGTACTTGTATAGAAATATCTTTCAAAACATGAAATTGATAACTCGCTAATAAGTCAAACTTGTCTCAAATCGCTAAAATATCTGTACGCTAAAATATTAGCTTATACAGTAATTGACCCTTTGTTCTGTCATAAGGTGAGCCCTCTGGAGGAGGATTTGGACGATATGGAAGACTCCAGCGATGATGACATCGACATTCCTGTAAGTCCTCTCATTTCTTCTTCAGTCTGAAACCATCAGCAGTCATGAAAGCAGAGATACAAGTTTATTGCTTTAGTTAACTGATTGATAATAGGCAAAGCCATGTCTGAGGGCACATGGCAAGGTCATCAAACTTTAACCAATCATAAAACAAGAGGTGGCAGCTGACCTGAATTAGAAGAGATAATGCAGGTCCAGGAAAGTCCCTATTACCGTATATATTACCAATGGAATGCTTATTCCTTTTTAAAGGAATTTTTTTTCTTCGAGTCAATATTTTTTTGTAATGAATGATATTGTCTCAAATATCATTTATTACGTAAAGATATTGACTAGATCTCCACTGATGTTAATATTCATTATGTACATGTAGCTTAACTTTTCATATTTGTATATTTATAGTACTGAATTGGATAGCATCTCGAATTGGATAGCAGCTCGAATTATATGCTATTAATTAAGAAAAACATCTTAACCATATCAGACAATTAAATAATATGATGATGGATGTATATCTTGTAAATATTAGGATAATTACTTACCAAAGCATCTTACTTTTCTTTTAAATAAGACTTAAAATCTGTCACATTATATTAGTCTCCCTGCAGTGAAATAACTGCCAAGCATTCTTATTTTGGAGGAATGATTTCTATTTTTATTCATTCATTTTTTTTTTTTTGCTTTCAAAAGTTCACACTAACATCATTAGCCACAGATTGCCTTCCTTTTCTTAAATCTTGCAAGCAAGAAGCAGAAAAGCTTACTAATCATTTTCTGTTCCCAACATCGCCTCAAGGCATTCCTAACTTTTTCTGCTGAGCCTCGGGACATATGGTAATGTCTCTATTCTTTACCCTGGTTGAAAACAGGAGATTCACAGGTCACCAGAACGTCATCGAGGGAGCTATCATGATCATGACAGACCCAGGAGAAGTCCTTCACCAAGGCATCGCCGAAGTCGAAGTCGATCACCAAGAAGGTGAGATATTCCTCCTGTTTTTGGTTCTGCGACCTAGGTATTTCAAACTTCCCAAGTGCTCATGTTTTTTGTTGGGAGGGGGTTGCTCAACAAGTTTCGGAACAGGTCATACTCATGTATTGGACACTGATTCTTTTTTTTTTACAGAATTCATGAAAATAAAAACATTTTTAGAAGCGATACTGCTCATGTTTAAGCCACTTTTCTTTTCTTTTTACAGACTTTTCTGAACTTGATTGCTATCAATGAAAATATGAACATATTTATTTTGAATAGGTGGGTGATGTGACATAGATATGATTACATAATGTTCTGGGCCCCATTTCATATAAGTTGTTATCAATAACAAGTTGCAATAACTGTTATTAGCTACTGAAATCCTTGCATCTGATTGGCTGAGAGCAAATTTGTCATAGAAATGTGGCAGTTGTTACTGATAACAAGTTCTATGAAACGGGGTCCAGAGTTGGCTTTATTTGGTTTCCTTTTTCCTGCCATCACAAGAACTCTATGACTTGTAAGAATGGGAAAGGTTAAGGATGTATAATCCAAAGATACCAATTATTATTTTCTTCTCTCTCTCTTTTTTTTTTGTTTTTTTTTGTTCAGGAGAAGTCGGTCTCCGAGAAGGAGAAGTCCATCACCACGGAGAGATAGAGAAAGAAGAAGAAGCAGAAGCCCTAGGAGAGACAGCCATAGGGATAGAGAGAGGAGGAGCAGATCAAGAGAAAGGAGACACAGATCACCAGGTAAGGAGCTGTTTGATAGAACATCCTTGAGGTGTCGAGGTGTAGTGGTTCATTCACTTGACTCTCAATCAAAGGGTTGCGGGTTCAAATCCCAGCCTGACACTAATGTCTTTTGGTGAGATATTAATCCATGTTTGGCACTTCCCACCCAGGTGTTCAATGTGTACCAGGTAGGATGTGAATGTCAATCAATCTAGGTATATCAACAAGTGTGCATTGTAAAATGGCACCTGGCCAGAACACTCCCCCGGGAGTAGACATGGTGCACTTCATGTGTGGAACAGAGATCAAATCCAGTTACTGGGGTAATAACAATAATTACATGTAAAGGCTCTTTTAAACATATTATTAACCCATAGCAGTACAGAGCTTTCTTGAGGTCTAAATTAATCATCTTCTATCCTCAAATTGGCAAAAAAAATGATCTTTTTTTTTCCACCCTTAAATAGCTCGAAAAAAATAAATATGGATATGACATGAACCAAAATGAATTATAATTGTAAAATTTGATTAGAAATTGCTAATTTGAACACAGAAATAGTAATTATGTATTATTCACTGCATTGCCAATTTAAGGAGCTTAATGATTAGTTACAATTACGCTGCTCTAATTTGAGAACACAACACCATACATCATTGAGAATGGGCTCAAAATTTTCAGTGAATATTTCTCTTTCTGCTCATGTATAGTATGTAATGCCCAGCATTCTGGACGAACAAATACTGCAAAAGGGTCTCCTAAAGGAGACGCTGTACCTCTATGGGTTAAGTGCAGCGTAGATGTAACTGTTAGTAGTAGTAGTTTTTCTTTTAGTAGCAGTAGTATTTATGTCTTCTGACCTCTTGACCTCTTCCAGTATAGATTTTCCCCCCAAATGAGCCATATTATAATCCTCTCCCTGAATGTTTGAAAATTTTGTGGGAAAGATTTCTGAAAGACGAGAGGTGATGCAGCTGATTATCAATACAAGTAGCGCAGCAGGAGTTTGTTGCTGTTGTTTTGGTTTTTTTTGCCTGTTGTTGTTTATGAATGTAATGAAGTTTCTGTCCAGGTTTTTTTTTTTTTCTTAAAAAGAAAGAAAGAAATGATCAGTCTTGCTGCATTCCAAGTATTAGAGATCAAAGTAGCATCAGAAATGGATGAATGAACGAACATGAAAACAAGGAGAGTCGCTGAAAGAGTCCTCTGTAAGATCCATGTGGTCTCCGTCTGCTAAAGCGTGCCAAATAGGAGGAAATGAAGCAAATAAAATATATCCTTTTTAGTTCTCGTTCCAGCTGTGTTGTACGTGCTCACTTTCACTAGTCACTTTTAGTTTTGGCAGTAATCAGGGTTTCTTGGCATATCTTATTCATACTTATTCCTAAATATATCTATCCTATTCAACTCTTTATTAATTCAATTCCACTGTATTCTCATTATTGTGGCAGTTTATTTATTGTATTTTTTCATTCAATCTGAATGATTTGAAATGGAATCATGAGAGATGTATAGGTGTATGTAGTGGTGCATTTTAGCATTTAGCATTTAGTTTTTTTGCTTCGTGTGCACTCAGTAAGTAAGAAAGGGAAAAGTTGATATTCGGGCTGAATGCATCAGTCTCGCAAGTAAATGTATGTTTGATTACAGAATGCCAACTCAGTCTGCATTAGACATATAATGTGTGATTGTAAGGTCAAGGGTCAAAGAGGTCATTTAACATGTAATTATAGGTTTTTGTCTCGCCCACCGGAGGTGAAGGCGAGACTAAGGGATCCAAATGTCGTCCGTCCGTCGTCCGTCCGTCCGTCACAAACGTTATGAAAGATAACTTGGCAACCGTGACTCACTTTTCAACCAAACTTGGGTTGTAGATGCACTAAGGGGACCTGCATGTTATGGTCCAGTCAGAGGTCACATGGTAAGGTCAAAGGTCATTTCAGGTCAAACGTTAAAGTTTACGTGCAAGACTCTCTTATGACACAAAACTCTGCAACCGTGACTCACTTTTCAACCAAACTTGGGTTGTAGATGCCCTAAGCGGACCTGCATGTTATGCTCTAGTCAGAGGTCACATGGTAAGGTCAAAGGTCATTTTAGGTCAAACGTTAAAATTTACGTGCAAGACTCTCTTATGACACAAAACTCTGCAACTGTGTGACACTGTTCAATCAAACTTGGGTTGTAGATGCACTAAGGGGACCTGCATGTTATGGTCCAGTCATAGGTCACATGGTAAGGTCAAAGGTCATTTCAGGTCAAACGTTAAAGTTTACGTGCAAGACTCTCTTATGACACAAAACTCTGCAACCGTGTGACACTTATCTATCAAACTTGGGTTGTAGATGCACTAAGGGGACCTGCATGTTATGGTCCAGTCAGAGGTCACATGGTCAGGTCAAAGGTCATTACAGGTCAAACGTTGAACGGTTAAAGTTTACGTGCAAGACTCTCTTATGACACAAAACTTTGCAACCGTGTCACACTTTTCAGTCAAACTTGGGTTGCAGATCACTAAGGGGAAGTGCATGTTATCATTCTGTTGGACTTCACATGATAAGGTGAAGGGTCATTGGAGGTCATATGTTACAGATGTTTTCAAATTCTTGAATTTGCTTTTCCTCTGTCATTTCTTGTATTTCAAACGTTAAAGTTTACCTGCAAGACTCTCTTATGACGCATAACTTGGCACATGTTGCTGCAATAGCAACCAAATTTGGGTGATAGATGCACTAGGGGTACATTCATGCTATTGTGCTGTCAGGTCACATGGTAAGGTGAAAGGTCATTTTAGGTCAAACTTTACGACCTGCAAGACTTTCTTGTGACATCAAACTTGGTTAGGGCAAGGGATGTACTTGGGGAACCTTTCGTGTTATTTAGCCACGGGTGGGCGAGACACAATCTTCCTATTGGCTTGTTAAACTGGTTATCGCCATAATTCAAGAACAGTAAGTTAACTGAATATAGGCCAATGTATGGTCAGTGTATCCAACTATTCTATAACCTTTCACATTTTTTTTGTATCTTTATGATAGTTCGTAATTATCATCGTGATGAGAGACGTGATGATAGGCGTGATGAGAGAAATGACGACAGGTACCATCACAGACATAGGTCACCGTCGCCAGATGATAGGTAGGTGTTTCCTTTTCAGTCCCACATGTTCTCTCTGGTGTCATGTTTCTCCTGCATGTTTCCTGTGTTATTTCAGGTGTGGCATTTTTCCATTCAGACCCACCTGTTCCTTTTGATGACATGCTCTCCTTTTAGATCCACATGTTATGTCTGAATCCATGTTTTTCCTGTAAAGGCGGTATGTGATGTCTGGTATCATGTCCATTTAGGCCCTCATGTTTATCTGCTGTGGATTTTCCCTTGTAGACCTTCCTATCAGCCCATAGCAGTACAGAGCTTTCTGGAGGTCTAAAGTAATCACCTTCAGTCCTCAAATTGGCAACAACATTTATTTTTTTCCACGCCTACACAGTTTGAAAAAAAAATAATAATTATGGATATAACATGAACCAGAATGAATTACAATTGTAAAATTTAATCAGAAATTGCCAATTTGAACACAGAAATAGTGATTATATATAATTTACAGTGTTGCCAATTTAAAGAGTATAATGATTAGTTACAATTAAACTGCTCTTATTTGAGAATGCCACACCATAGGGCATTGGGAATGAGCTCAAATTTTTCATTGAATTTTTTTCTTTCTGCTCATGTATGATATGTACTGCCCTACATTCTGGACCAACAGATACAGCAAAAGCATCTCCTAAAGGAGACGCTGTACCTCTATGGGTTAAAATCGCAACTGCCAATGTCCTTTTATCCCTTTTAGACCCACATGTTACTTCTTTCCTTCATATAGGCATTCCACAAGGTTTTTTTTTTATTTTTATTTTTTTTATTTTTTATTTTTTTTTTACCCACTCGTCTTTCTTGTACTCAGCCATTTTTAAAAAAATAGTTTTTATTCATGTTTTCTCAATGTATAAATCACTGCTATGTTACTTAACTCTTCTTTTAAGTGGATTGTTTTATATTATTTTGTAAATCTGTATCTATATAATATTTGTAAGTTTATATACTTTTTAGTATGTGAGTCATGTATTGTTTTTATCCAGCAGGGCCCTCATTGAAAGCAGTTTTTTAACTGAAGAGTCTACCCTGCTTAGATAAAACTGTAAATAAAATTTTAAGAATGAAATAAATACAAACAAAATTTTCGAAGTCCACTTTTTCATAGTTCTCAGATTACATCTAGTACAGTATGGTTTTGCTAGGCATATTTCATGATTTGTAATTTATTTTATTTTGTTTTATGTTTGCTACTTTGTATCCAAAATGAATAACATGCGAACCTTTAAAGTAACTAAATCAGTTGTCATGAATCATCAAAGTGAATCATTTTTATATAAGAAAAGTGAATGTAGCATAAAGAAAAGTCCCATGGGAGGAATATCAAATCAATCATATTTCCCCTGCTGAGCCCACTCAGTATGTTTGGCATTTGTCAAAGATACCAACCGTTCCTCTTTTGCAGTACATGTATTTTATACTTTTTATTAATCAAAAATACTTCAGGTTTCATGGAAAATACTTATTTGTCAAAATTGTATTACTACTGTCTACACGTGTCTGTTGCAGAAAAGTGAAAATACTGTTTCCCCCCGCCCCAAATACTATTTTTTATCTCTCAAAATATTGTAATGCTTTGTACAATGTTGGCATCCTTGATTTTTACATGTCCTCTGTAGGGTGTCTTTGTGTTCTGCCTTGCTCTCCCTCTCTTTATGGGTAATTTATGACCCCCCCCCCCTTGCTCTTTTCCTGTTTCCCAGATGATTTATTGCCCTCATGTTCTTTATCTCTTTCTGTTTTCTCTTCCAGGTATAGGAGATCCTACAGGAAGTGATTATAATACAGCCAGAACAGACTCTCGTTGGACCGCTGGTGCATAGCCCCCGTTCATATTACCCAATACCGCAATATTACTGATGCGCATCAGCGAGCGATTTCCCGTGGACATTATCCATATTGTGGGAAAATATGGTAATATTATTATATTGCGGTATTCTCCCTTTCACCCCCCATTCATATTAGCATCGCAGTATTGCGGTATTCAGTTTTGTCGGCAAGTCCTGCATTGCATCCCGGTTACCTAAGCATGCAATGCGCATTCTGCTGAGGTCAAACCACTGAACTCCACACTACAAACCTGTCAATGAGACGCGACGCTCCACTGCAAAAGCCTTAAATATTGCAGCTATTTTGCAGATGCTGTTCATATCCACCATGTATCTACAATATTCCTGTAATATTACTAGGTCTCCATGCATCAAATAGGCGCAAAATAAGCACAAGATAATTGGAAGCAAAATGCTGCAGCATTTGGTGGAGGCCGCTCATATTGCCTGTTGTCCGTAGCATATCTGTGAAATGGGCATAACACCTGCGCCTATCTTACGGATAAGTGAGTAATATGAACAGGGCTTATTTGTATTTATGACCTGCTTCAGCATAAAAGGTCGTAAGTCACACTACTTGTGGCATTTGTGGCCTTTTCAGTGTTCACATCCGGATGAGATACGTGGAGGTGAATTAGGAAGCACAATGACAGAAGCTGGCATCAGATTAAAAGTATTCTTAAGTTTTGATATAGAAAGCATCAAATGCTTCATGTTCACTATGTGATCAAAATAACTTCTAAGTGATACCGTGTTTTCTGCAGTGGTCTGCTTCACCTTCCCATGTGCCGAACAGTGAACAATATATATAACCTCTTCCACAGAGAATGTATCAGTTTTTTAATGTTTGTGACATTTTCCCTTTTACCGTGGATAATGTTTCATTGATAGGATAATGTGTGTTTGTATTACCAAGCCTTACTTAATTCAAAGGAAGGAAATATTCTGGTGGAATAATAGATTCCAGAAATCCAAACATCATTCGGTCTGATTTATGGTGTGAGAGAGAACTTTTTTTTTCTTTTAAATAATGATCCCATCGAAATGAACAGTGTGTTGATGAGACCTTTGCAATGGACTTAACAAAGTTTCTCCATGCGTCCATGCATTAGCATGAATGTAAAAGCATGTTCTAAGCAAGTCCATTGACCTGGAATCTGTCAAAGCTCTTGTGATATCCACGTTATGCAGCCCCATTTGGAAAATAGAAATCTTTGCATAATACTATTGGAAACTGATGCTACGCACTTCCTATTAAAGATAAACTGGAGTTCTGGGGAGCATTTCATCAACATTTGTTGTCTGACAAGTTGTCAGATCTGACATCTTTCCTTGATTTTGATTGGCTGAGAAGCATCGTTACTATGGCAACTGTCGGATAAAACAGACTTTGTTGGATAAAACATCCGACAAGTCCTTTCATGAAATGCTCCCCTGGTCATGCAATGGTCATGTGAAAAAAACTGTTCCAAAGCAACTGGGAGAATTAGATGAGTTATATATAAACACAGGTGGCTAGTGTGAGATTTGGAGATTATTGAATTAATAAGAAATTCACTTACTTTCCCCAAAAGGTACTTGCACTGCACAAAGAAATGAGTATATGGGACCACACACAAATCTGGCATGAATGTTACCCCTGTACTTTTCAAATTTTTTTTGGTCATATTTCCAATATATATAAGGGCTTTTGAAGAGCATTGCTTCCTAGGGGACATTTCTACTATGATATTCTTCCTAACTGACATGGAAAGAATGAGAAAGCTCACAAATTATTTTTCACCTTTCCTGGAAGTCGAGCTAGAATGTGATGGGAAATGAATTGATTTAATTGCAGTCTAAACCATATTATTGGGAGGGAAACCTGTGCGAGTCCAAGTATTGTCGATGTAATGTAGTGAAATCAACAACAAAAATCCAATTGTCTCGTTTTTGTAGAGGCCCACCAATTTTGATTCAGAATTTTAAAACAGCAGGTTACGCCACAATGCCATCATTGTGAAGTCCAGCATGCTAAATCCAGTCCCAATGCCAGCCAGATATCTTTGAGTCGTGGCCAAGGATAATTTGTATGGTCATGTAGCTCCTTCAGTGTTGTTGAATGAGTTGTGTGTGCTACAAATGCACTATTCGAAGAAGAGTAGGGGGAAACCCCGGTGTAGTGGTACACCTGCACATCCCAATTATTTGTATAGGGAGGAGAGACCTGAGGGTCACAGTGATTAAGTTCGCTTTTTCCCCTCTCAAGCCTAGGTGATGTGATGCAAAATACTTGATGATAATTTTGTTCATTTCATATAAGAAAAATTTTGTGACAAACTGAAATGATAAACAGCACAATACAGTTCTTGAACGTAGATGTAAAAAAAAAAATGTTAATTCAGATTTGCATTAAATTTCCTTTTCTTTTCCCTTCTTTCTACCCCATCTCTGCTACCCCCCAAGGGTGTTATTTAGAATTAGGAAATTGTGATTAGTCCCTTTAATCAAATGAATGATATGCTCTACTTGTTTCTAAACCCAAGCTTGTGATCGTTCTCTATTTATTCCACATCCTGTTTGAATCCTGCTACATGAGAGCACGCCAAAGTTTTGTTTAATTAATTACGGCTTCTGCTTCAGCTTCATGATAGACATTATTCCTTAAAGATATACTTGAGTTCTGGGGGGGGGGGGGGTGTTTCACAAAGACTTAAGATTGACTGAAATCGCACTTAACTATGGCTGGCCATTCATGCCACCTTTTTTTTTTTTCACCACGGGTCTCTCATAGGATTTGAAAATCGTGGTGACAAATTGACCTTTTTTTGTAGTTCCTTGATGAAGAAAACAAAGGTGAAATCTGCACATTTGTGCCCATGATTTTCACATCCCTTGAGAGACCGATAGTGAAAACAAACTCCGGCGTGAACGGCCTGCTGTAGTTGAGTGTGATTTGAGTCAGTCTTAGTCTTTGTGAAACACCCCCTGGTCATGTGATCACAGTGTGAAAGAAACTTTTTCAAAGCAATTTGGGAAAGGTTGATTAAGTGTTACTTTGAAAAGATTTGTGTATAGCTAGTGGTTTTGAAATCATCAAAGTGGTAAGAAATTCACTCACTGTTGCTGAAAGCACATGCCCTGCGCAAAGAAATGGTTATATGGGACTGCACACAAGTCTTCCGGTGAAACACTCGGTCTGTGTTGAGTCACATTTCGAATATGAAGGCAGTGGAAGAGCAGTCCTTCACCAGGGTTTTCATATAGCTATTATGATATTCTTCCAAAGTGACATGAGAATGATTACAGTGCTCTCAGGATTATTTTTCCCCTTTAAGTTTCTGCCTTCTCCTGTGTCATATCCCCTAATACATCCTCACTGGTGGTCTGGCATGTGACGGGTTTATTGACCTCGCTTCCCGCAACAACCATCTCTCCACTTCTATGATCATGAGCCATCCGTTAACAAAGCAACACAACTTTCACTGTCCAACAAACTAAGATAGGCCTTAACTTTTTGAAAAAAAAAAAACCCAGTGAATTTGATAAATGGTAATATATATTTTATTTGGGTGAGTGAAATTGTCATTTGTGCAAGTGCTCTGGTGATATAAGGTATCAGGTCCATAATGGAACAATACTTGTACCCTATACAGATATTGATTGCTTTGAGGGTCATGGTTGAAACTACAGTTCCTCAGTGATCTCAAAACTGTACTGTGCCCCGATACGAAGTCTCGAGATCACCAAGGAGCTATAGTTGTAATTGTGACCTGAAAAACAAGCAGCCTGGGCGTGCATCCCCCCAAAGTGGATATTCCGACAAAATATCTTTGGCAAAATGTATTACCAATCTTAAAGAGTAGTGCGCTTGTGTATAGATTGTAAACATACACATCTGTTGCGTCACTGCTATTTACCAGGGGAACTTTGCCTGGTCAGTATTTTTTGCTATATTGTCCACCAATCAGTAGTAAATTTCATGCAGATTTAACCAATCAGAGGCCTGGAATCTAGATATATGCAGTAAAGAATTTGAAATGTTGATGAAATGAGAAACGATTACAGATCTCCAAAATCAAGAGAGTCATGTTTTACAGAAGTACTTTTGTGAATTATGTTTTGTGAATAAATTGCACAGTTTTTGATGACAGCTGCATAGTAGTGACCTCTGTTACTTGTTTGTGTTGTGTATGGAATCATTTAAGAGAAATACGGTTGGAATGTGATGCTTAAAAATGTGACAGTGGCAGTTGTGCATGCAGAAATATGCTATTATGACAATGCTAGTGATTGTAGTAACTGTGGTGATGATAGTTGATATATATGATGAAAATAGTGACGACAATAATGGATAATTTTGATGTGGTAAGTCATATGGTGTGTTGCAAGGAAGTTGCAATCGATTGCAAGTTGTAACTGATTGCCACTGGCCAATTAAAATCATTGTTGCATGCATGTCTTCTTAAAAGGGCAAACCCTGAGCCAATCAGAATGGTTGTTTCAAAATTAGCAATTATTTGCAATTGATTGCAACCTTCTTGCAACACCCCAATAGTGTATTGGCCACATGATAATGAGAGTGCTGCTATATGTATTATGAATAATGATACTGTGTGGTACTAATTTACAACGTTAATGCTGATAATGATTAAAATGTACCAATTGCTCAAACACGTATCGTGCTTTATATTGGGGGTTCCTTGTCAGTAGACTATAGTCAAAATATGAGCGTCAAATATTACTTCTTTAAAAGAGATATTGTGAGTTGAATACACTCCCATTTAGCATAAAAGCAAGTAGTTGACATACACCACATGTGGGCACGAATTGGGGCGTTAATGAAATCGTAACAGCCACTCAATTCTGATAAATTGCTTGGCATGTATTTATGTAGTTTTCATTTGTAATTTCAATTTTTTGGTGTTTTTTTTTTGTTTGTTAATTGTTTTGTAAAGCACTGTGATACATGTTTAGTCATTGTGAGAGCGCTATATAAATGCCAATATTGTATTGTATTGTATTGTTGTATGGTTGTATGTTATCTTCAAACTCCTTAATTGTTAACCTCTATAATGCTGGGTAAGGTTTTTTTTTTTTTGTTTTTTTGTTTTTTTTTTATAGTGGGGTGGGGGGTATTTCATACATACTAGCTGTACACAACTTACTGTAAAGTGATTGATACACTTTAGAATAAAACAATTATTTCTTCTCCCCTCTCTCTCTTTCCACCCCCCCCCCGACCTTCGCTTTTGCATTCTGCAGTTCTTAATACCACCCCCTTTTCATCATCTTTTTTTTTTTCCTCCCGTCAGTATTGCATTCTCTAGAACCAAGTTAATTAACTACATGTAATTTGTTAAAAGCTATTTGCCGAAAGATATCGTAACTAGATACCGAACAGGTTTATTACTGTTCTTTCAAGTAAAAATCACCATTAACGAAGCAATCTTGTGACATTCCTCCCTTCAACCCCCCCCCCCCCTCCCTACTATTATGTTTTTGGTAGTTTGTGCAGTAAAAGTTTCTGAACCCTTGCGGTGCCATTATTTATTGGTTTTCTTTTCACTGGTGGCATGAAAGATAACCCTTGCCGGCGAGGAATCTAGAAAATCAGGGGGCACAAGACTGAATATTCTTTAATCAACCCCCCCCCCTCAAAAAATAAAAGAAAAGAAATAGCAATAAAAAAAAATTAAAATAAATGAATAAGAAAGTAAAGAAATGGATAAGAAGCAAATCGAAATCGAGGTTATCATCACATAACAAACAGCACACTCTTCTTTTCTTTTGCACCCACTGATTCCTGGACAAGCCAGAAAAAGTAAGCCCTTCAATATTTTTCACAGGGTCGTTGAGAGTTTTTCCTAGGTGCCCATTAAAATATCCAGCAAAAACCTACTCTTTTCTTTAGTGAGATGAAGCAGTATTCCGACTCCCAGATCTATGGAAAACGGCCTTCGGGCAGTGGAACTTTGGTTTTCACTTAATTCTGTTCCTCTCATCAGTTATGAAACTTTTCCTCTCGAGTACATTTTACCGGGACGGTGTCTGAGGGGTTTGAAAAAAAAACAACCAAAAAACAAAAAACAACCCCCCCCCCCCCAAAAAAAAAAAAAAAAAAAAAAAAAACCCACATCCGTGAATAACCCTTTTCCTTTACTCCTCGCCGATTGCCAACCTATATTGTCGAAAGAATCTATAGAGTCATGCGGTATTGATTCCACATGTTCGATTTTCGAAAATATTTATTTAAGAGGATATTTTCCAGGATGTATGGGAAATTTCAATGCTTATAGCAATTGTTGTTGACCATAAAACCGTGAATAAGACTTCCGGTAAGGTGCAGGGGGTTAAAGCTGAAGATAATCTGCTACACTGTATCAACCTCTGAAAAACTGGAAGTAAACAGAGATGAGACGGAAATATGTGTTGTATAGCAACTGGTTTTAAGGTACCGGCTTAAATCCGTTTTGAGGAGTGGGGATGATCGAAATATTTTGCCGAAATTTCTAGCGAGAACTCACACACGAGTACACGCACCCACACACCCACCCACACACCCATACACACCCACACACACACACACATTCTCCCATCCTATCTCTGGTCTCTAAGTGCATTTCAAATAAAAGTTATACTTTCCATAACCGTCGTTTATGATCGATTTATCAAAAATTTCAAAAAATATTATTTCTTCTTTGAAAATTGGGGGTATATTTTGCACCCTCTATCCCCTTTTCTAAAATGGGGGGGGGGGGGGGAATAACCACATCCCCCTGGATTTATACGCTAATGTGCTTCCTCATTTCCCATCAGATGGCGCAAAAAGATGGCTGCAAGAAGATGGAAAAACAGTAGACAGAGAGGAAGACCAGAAGAGGGGGAACGGGAAAGTGAAAAGAAGTTCCTAAATAACACCTTTCCGCACGCTCCCCTGATTGGTCAACCCCCTCCCTCCGCCCCCCCCCCCTCCCCATAATACCAGTGCCCTACGTACCGTGGCTGGACGCAGACACTCCCACTGTCTGTAACCATGACAATGATTTCGATATTTGTAAATATCGTCAACCTGGTTCCTATCCGCAGAACCATATAAGGAAACGGTTTTTATGCTTTTTTTTCTTTTTTTCTAGCTTTGAGTTTATACCAGATCAATATAGGCTCCCCTGTAAAGAAGCAAAGAAAGCTATAGCTTCCGGATTTAATGGTGTAATGAATAACAACAAAAAAAAGATTGTGTGACGTCATCTACGCCAAATGTAATCCGTTTGTTTGTTGTTTTCCAGTTTTATGGATGTTACAGATGGTTTTGGGTGGGAGGGAGCGAGGGAAAATGGCCTTAAAATAGTTTCAAATATTATTTTAGTCTGGGAAAATTTTCCAACTTTATTTGGGGGGGGGGCGCACTGTGCTTTTTAACTTATATATACTACTAAATTTATAACCATTTCTGTAATCTGTACTCTTGGAATAGATGCAAAGTATTACACCAAAAGGCAGTTAGATTAGGTGCTCCATTCTTTTTTCAAAGCAGTTACTGAGAATTCTCCCCTACAATGACTCTTTCACGTCATTATGAATATGATTTTATCCCTATGAGCAGGTGTACGGATGATTTCATCCCCGCAGGGATTTGTTGTTCCAGAGACGTGTTATCAGTGGTTATTAATCCCTTGTTGAAAAAGTAAGGGTTTAATCGAGTGTGTATAGAGCATGCTATTCGATTATCAAAGCGTGAAATTAGTTTAATTGACCGGTCTGATGATAATGCGATAACCTGTTATTTTTCAGTCTCGTTTCTTTTATCCAGTATGAGTATAAAGGTTATGAATAAATGTGAAGTGGTGCTTTTAGTACGATTTCAGCAATCCTTTCTGCTTTAAATATAGGTTCAGTAATATTATTTTTTTGTGTTTGCTTTTGTTTTTCATAAAACGCGCCTCTATGTTACCTGTTATTATGATATGATTTTATCTTCCTTGATTTTGTTTGTGTTGCTTTCAGAAATAGCAAGATTACAGACTTCACTTGTAACAGATTGAATTAACAGGGTCGGCGCTATGCAGGAGGGCGAGGGGCGGCCGCCCTATCATTTTTAAGTGAAGAAGAAGAAGGAGAAGAAGAAGAAGAAGAAGAAGAAAGAAGAAAGAAGAAGAAAAAAGAAGAAGAAGAAGAAGAAGGAGGAGGAGGAGGAGGAGGAGAAATAGAAAGGAAGACAAAAGTAAGAGTACGGAGAAGAGAGGGCTGGCTCATGCAACAATATAATAGCCCGTCTGTTCATTTAAAACATAAGTAAACTCACCTTTGGGCCTAACGCGTCATTTTGCCCCCTATCAAAATACAATTGGTGCCGCCCATGCGAATTATTTTCCAACAACACATATCGCTGGGCCCACACTACCCCTCTGGCTACAACATATTTGAACATGATGGGGTATCCATGGATTGCTAATGAGGGGCCCAGAGGGCTCGGGGGCTTGAGCATCCTCTTTCATTCCTAAAAGATTAACGCCCTCTCCTAGATTATAAACCCTTTTGGCATGCCCTTTACCAGGGCTCCCCCTCCCTCCGCCCCTTCCCTTTTATCTATTCCACAAAAGGAAGAGAAAGCAAAAGAATGAATCCATGCATGTAAAAGAAGACACCGAAAATGAAAAGAGGGTATATAACAAAGATACTCGAAAGGAAATTAGGACTTACAACACATTTTCTATCCAAGGGCGATGCAAGAGTATTTTGATCGGGGGGGGGGGGGAGTATTTTTCTGGTTTTTAACCTCGGCCCATGCACAAGTGAGTTTATATGCAAATAGGTCTATTATAGTTGCATGACCCTACCCATTCTTTCCACATACTCTTTCTTCTTCTTCTTCTTCTTCTTCTTCTTCTTCTTCTTCTTCTTCTTCTTCTTCTTCTTCTTCTTCTTCTTCTTCTTCTTCTTCTCCTCCTTATTTCTTATTTTTTGATCACTTGAAAATCATGTGCGGGGTGCCCTGTTTTTATCTGTTGTTCAATGAAAGAAAGAGAAAAAAGACGGACTATTGGAATATAAAAGGAAGAGAAAATTATTCTAATAACAACCACATGCTCCTCGATATCATCTGTTCTCAGAAATGTGATTATATATATATTTCCCGGGAGCCTGCCAATGTTTCAATTGTGCCCGGTAATCTAATTTATCTCGATTCCGTATCACGCAAGGTGTGAATGCATCCCGCCATTTTCCATTCAAACTCGCAGCTTCCTTGTCCAACTTTTCCAAATCAAAGGATTCGCGCGGGGGGGGGGGGGGGGGGATGAGCAACATCAACAACAAAAGAAAACAACCGTACAAACAAACAAACAAACAAACAAACAGACACTCAGTTATTATGTCGCAGTATTTTGCTTATTTGTGAACGACCCGGGTAATGATACTGCATGCATTTCTCGAAGGTGAAACAGCATACTTTATAGCATGTCTCGGATTGGATAAAATTGAATAAATTCCACCAGTTCTTTATTGTATGCACATGCACCCCATTTCCTCTCTCCTTATACCCCCCCCCCTCTCTCTCTCTCTCTCTCTCTCTTTCTCTCTCACTCTCCGCCACATTGACTCCACTTTTCATGCGATAAATTGGCTCATTAAAGTGTGACTCATCATTTTCATTTCAGCTCAGACAACCAGGAGAAAAACAGATGCACAGTCGGGTATCAAATATCCTATCTAATCAAGCCTCATTCGCCGCCCCCGCCCCCCCCCCCCCCGCCATTTACCATACTTCGAGTGGAGCCGCTATACTTGAATACAACGTAGAACCCTCATTTAAAGATATAAGCGAATGTGAAGAGTTTAAATATATCATGCAACACTTAAGTTGTGAAACCTTCAAATTCATGAAAATCTTCCAGATGTGCGGTACCTACGGTACACTCCCTTCCCATCCCCATGCTTTTTCCTTCCTTCATGTCCCACTATATCCTTTTCTAATGTCTTCTGTTTAATTCTTTACTGTTTACAACCGACTGTTATCATGTTTTGTCTGTTTTTCTAAGAAAAATATAATAAAACGATTGTTTCTGTATTCTGATAATTGCTTATCCAAGCAAAGTATCCATTTTCTTTCTTCTTGTTATATACTGTATTACTTTTTTTCCCTTTTTCTTCATTTTCTTTTATTTTTTTTCTTCAAACTATATTTGTATTTTGTCATCTTTCTTTCTGTTTAATGGCAAATGCATTTCTGCCTAGTTTTATGTAGTCAGGATTTATTTAATACAAGATCTCCTATGTGCATGTATTTTAACCAGGGACCAGTGGTATCACAAGCTCTGCTTCTTCTGCTGGTCTCGGTTTTCGTTTTCATCCTTCAGTAATTTGTATTGCGTTCTTTTTCTTGGAATTTTTTTTTTTTTTGCACATTGGTTTCTATTTCATATCCCTTTTTTTCTTTCTTTTCCTTTTTTATATTATGTTTGAATATTATTATGATTGTATAATTGATATTGTGAAAATTTAAATGAAAATGAAATGAAATTCATGAATATGAATCTGAATCTTAGCATAACGACTATGACATAAGTAAATATGTGTAACTTCCATTAGCAATATTATATATATATACTGAAAGATTAAGCAAGGTCAATCCTTTTTTTTAATAAGTAGGAAGAGTATGGCAGCAGGCACACGTGCACACAAGTTAAAATTTATGGATTATGATACAGCATCATACAGCAATATAATCTGTATGATATCTGTATCTGTATGATACTTTTGTCTTTTTTGTTCAACCTTTTCAACGATTCATATGTCGAATTTGTTTTTGTTACACTGATAATAATCCCAAATCTATTTCAATGAAATTTGATACGATTTGATTTGATATGAATAAACAAAATCGACGGATTCACATGTATGTGAAATAGGGGCATCCGCCGCCCCTCAAATACATCACCTTACCATAAACATACAACATAATCGTCGAGGGATTATTCAGTTTATCCAAACTAAAATGAGCTGAGCTGGATTTACAAATTGTCAAGGAGATTATTTTGCTCTCCGGACATTAAGCAAAAGCTTTTCTCAAATTCCACCTGAACCGTCTGAATTTTCACTAATAATTTCATGAATACCATTTCATTGCCACTAGTAGTTCTCTCAAGGACCAATGTTTATGTGTGTTGCATGCTGATACGATGTTTACAAGAGATAAGTCCCATTTTTATTCAAAGCACACGTGGCCTTGAGTAAACGGTAGAGATGGGAAGCATGGCGGGGAGGGGGGGGGGGTAGGGGCATTCGTAAGATGGTGTATCCAACTTAGGATCGATGAAGCAGGCGTATATCCCATTCACCCCCATCTCCTAGAAGACCTATGAAACAAAAACAAAAACGTCCCCTCCCACCAAAAAAAAAAAAAAAAAGCACGCGCGGCTAGCTAGCCGATGACCACCCCTCCCTCATAATTTTGTATACGCCAGCGTCTGTACACGTTCTTGTTCTGTGTTCAGTGTAATTTGTTATTTTGTGGTAACTTAAACTAATTTTGCATTTTCCAAAGAGCGAATCTTGCACCCCAATCCACTCCTAAACCAGGGTTTGAATTATTCCCTTGTAAAAGTACAATGGCATCCATGCTGGTAATTTACCAGATCACGCAAAGTACTTGATGGTAATTTGTTCATAATTTTATTACCATCAAACTAACATGTGTATGTACTTTTTACAAGGGTTTTCAGAGTCTCCCGCTCTCATATTTTTAAGGTTTAATGACTTGAGTCGCCACATTGAGAAGACGCGCAGTTCTCAAGTTACAGTATTCAATATTCAGAAAGAATCGTCGTGTTGTCTGATCTGTGATGGTCAATACATCTTGCACTACAGAGACCTCGGAAGTATTTCCGCCTTCCGCCTTAGACGCCCCTACATGTTTTTCTCATTCATTCACAGTGGGGGGGGGGGGGGGGGGGGGAGGGGGGCATTTGGAGGGTAGCATGCTAGGGCAGGGGGGCAGTGAATATGCATACTATAACGGACTGTATCTTCAGATAAAAGAATTGGGTGGCTGAAAGTACATTTCAAAGAAAAAACTCCACTTAATGTAGTTTCAGAACTATTTTTGATTAAGTATCGAAACTGCCCGCCCTGAATTATCGAAAGAAATGGGTCGCTGACACTGTATACGAGAATGCATGGTCGTTTTCGTCTCAATGTACAAATCTTATTCGAGACATAAACCCCCCTTCCTGTCACAATTTCTAATTTGCTCCCCCCTGCCCCCCCCCCCGTCACAACTTTTTCCCTTGCCACCTCACCCCCAGATAACATCTCTCCGATTCGTGGCAGTCCACTGTAACCCCCCCCCCCCCGTATCGTATTCATTCGTGACATTCTATACGCTACCCCACCCCCGTCACAACGTCTTATTCGTGATATGCCGCTCCGTCCCTCCAAACTACCTGTTATCTGGTTATGCCATTTTCATGGGCAAACCGTTACCTAGACGGAAGTCGTATAACTTGCACATTCTCTGCAGGCTAATATAGTCACTTACGTGTAACTATAAGGAAAAAACATCGTGATTTTGTTTCATATCCAGATCGAACGCCGGATAGAACCAGGCACAACAATTTTTCCTTCTTTCATTCAACAATCGCATGTAGCCCCGGCTCGTCATTCGAATCTACAGGTTGAGCTCAGATACTAGTGGGCGTGGCCGTTTTTAGCTGAATGTATCCCGACTATACCTGATCACTAAGAATCATATCTATGATATTATCCGACTATCAGCTCTGCGAGAACTATCACTTCAAAACTATTATATTAGTGAGATCGTGACACATTCTTTGAATTGTTGGGTATCAACCGGAGCTGTTTGCGTCAGCCCCCGAAAGTCGCAAATAAAAAAAATTAGTAACTGCACCGTGGTCGAATGAATACAAGCAGTAAACGTTTTACATTTTACCGCTCCCAATCTTTATTTTGGTGTTAGGTTTGGCTTGAAAGCGGATAGGATATAGGTGCGGCGGCTTCAACATTCCCGTTGAATATCTGTGATATAGCTCTGCTGCAGAATAGACAAGAAAGACACAGAAATAAAATCATCATGAGCCGTGCAGCTAAGAGTGGAATCAACAAGGACATTGAAAGCAAGGTAATTTTTTGTTGTTGTTGTCATGGTTATCATGTATTATGATTATGATATGATTATGATCATGCTAATAGCGATGATGATTTTTTTTTCCTGTTTATCATCCTCCTCCTTCTCCTCCTCCTCCTCCTCATCATCATTATGATGATCATCATCATATTATTATTGGTAGTAGTTGAGTAGTAGTAGTAGTAATAGTAGTAGTAGTAGTAGTAGTAGCAGTAGTAGTAGCAGTAGCAGTAGCAGCAGCAGCAGCAGCAGTAGTAGTAGTAGTAGTAGTAGTAGTAGTAGTAGTAGTAGTAGTAGTAGTAGTAGTAGTAGTAGTAGTAGTAGTATAGTAGTAGCAGCAGTAGCAGTAGCAGTAGTAGTTAGTAGTAGTAGTAGTAGCAGTAGTAGTAGCAGTAGTAGTAGTAGTAGTAGTAGCAGTAGTAGTAGCAGTAGTAGTAGCAGCAGCAGTAGTAGTAGTAGTAGTAGTAGAAGTAGTAGCAGCAGCAGCAGCAGTAGTAGTAGTAGTAGTAGTAGTAGTAGTAGTAGTAGTAGTAGTAGTAGTAGTAGTAGTAGTAGTTGAGTAGTAGTAGTAGTAGTAGTAGCAGTAGACGCAGTAGCAGTAGTAGTAGTAGTAGTAGTAGTAGTAGTAGTAGTAGTAGTAGTAGTAGTAGCAGTAGTAGCAGTAGCAGTAGTAGCAGTAGTAGCAGTAGTAGTAGTAGAAGTAGCAGTAGAAGTAGTAGTAGCAGTAGTAGTAGCAGTAGTAGTAGCAGTAGTAGCAGTAGTAGCAGTAGTAGCAGTAGTAGCAGTAGTAGCAGTAGTAGCAGTAGTAGCAGTAGTAGCAGTAGTAGTAGTTGAGTAGTAGTAGTAGTAGTAGTAGTAGTAGTAGTAGTAGTAGTAGTAGTAGTAGTAGTAGTAGTAGCAGATGTAGCAGTAGTAGCAGACGTAGCAGTAGTAGTAGTAGTAGTAGCAGTAGCAGCAGCAGCAGTAGTAGTAGTAGTAGTAGTAGTAGCAGTAGTAGTAGTAGTAATAGTAGTAGCAGCAGTAGTAGTAGCAGTAGTATGTATTAAGTTGGTTCAGCATTCATGTACCAAACGAGTGATCACTCAAGGATTGTGAGTGATACCTGAGAGCACCGCTAAAAGAGTGAATAAAGAGTGAATATCACAATTTTACTCTTAATTTACTCTAAATACACTCTCTTCTGAAATTCACCCCTAACAGAGTAAACGCGTTCACTCTCTCTTTTTTTTAGTGAGTAGCACTGCAGGTATAATATTCTTGTAATCATACATTATATATTTTTCTTACTGAGCAAAAACAACAATTATTATCATATCAAGTGAAAGTGAATGTGGTTATTCTGTAAAAGGCGAAAGCAAGTGGGTCGAGGATGAAAACTAGTGCAGGTTGGCGCTACACTTTACACTGCAGTACAACGACTATTTCCCCCTCATTTTACTATCTCCCGCCTCGTCTGGCCGTGCGGCAACACATCAGTATAATTAGCAGAAGAGACATATTAGGCTATATTATCGTTATTATAGCTTATTATTAATCTATGTTCATATTCATTGTTTCTTTCGTGTGATATAATATACGCGTCTGTCTCGGCAAACATACAGG
Organism: Echinometra lucunter; assembly: GCA_029962745.1. Classification (NCBI taxonomy): domain Eukaryota; kingdom Metazoa; phylum Echinodermata; class Echinoidea; order Camarodonta; family Echinometridae; genus Echinometra; species Echinometra lucunter. The sequence continues at coordinate 28,948,725 of CM057157.1, forward strand.
ATTGGCCATTAAGTAGTGGCGGATCGGGGGGGGGGGGGGCGGGGCGGCGGATCGGCCGCGACCCCCCTTTTTTATTCTTATTTTTTATTTCATTTTATTTGTTTGTTGTTGCTTACTAGTGAATGGAGGGGGGGGGGGATAAAATAAACACCTGATAATGCCGAGGATCCCCTATTTTTTGCTCGTCAGCATTTTTTTCCCGTGTAAAACAGACACCTTAAAAAGCCGATCAGCCCCCCCCCCTTCCACTTTGAAAACTTCTGGATTCGCAGCTGAAATGAGTTATTAATAATTTGCAAATTGCAAGTAGAATTCATATGAGTCTATAAAAGATAAGAATGTATGCCTATAATATCCAGAGTTATTAAGCTGAGTCCCAATGTGGCCTACATATTCAGACTGCATTTTCACTAATATGGTGGCGGTATTTCACGAGGCCCAACAATAAGAGCAGCAACAATATCAACAACAACAAAAACTACCATTATTTTAAATGAAAGTGAAGTTTCGAAAGTGTTTTCCATTTTCTTTTCTCTGCATGTGCAGAGCGGTGTCGATGCAAATTTCAATTTTATATGCAATATTTTTTTGCACACCAGGTGTAGCTTCTGTTGTAGTTAGACATGCATAGTTATTGTAGGGCCGACCATTCTAGCCCCTTTTTGTATTTTGGACAAAAGCGACTGGGCGAAACTGAGATGTATGAGAATGTGAAATATGTAGCAAACATATTTTGCTCCAAAGGCTAAATTTGACAGCCTGCATGCTGATTTGTTTTGGATCAGTGCTTTGTAAATCAAAATATATTGAAAAATAGGAGAAATGTTCACGACCGTATTTGAAATGAGGGGAGGTGGCTGGGCCCCCCCCCCCCCCATCCCCACCCCTTCGGCGAAGACAATAGGTCCAGATGAAAGAAATTACGCCGCTGATGAATTATTGCATTCATGTTCATCATCGACAATTTTTTTATCATGTTTCTGTTCATACACTTTTAAAATCTATTTTCTTTTTTATTTCCACTCTTTCTTATTTGATTCTAGCTTATTTTCTTACTTAAATCGCGTTCGTTCACTAGCAGGTACCAGGTTTTGAAGACAGACATTTTTTCTTTGATGTGATGTGGTTAAACATTCTTTGTTATATAAGCGCCTGGGCATTTAATCAAAATAGAAAAGACGCTATAGAGATCCTATGTATTATTATTATCATTATCATTATTAATAGTGTATCTATTCCTAAACCTTTTAGTTATACAGGTATTTATTTTTTTCTTCTATGTGCGTCCTTAAGCAGTATTTTCTATTTTCTTTACTGTATTATTATCATATCGTTTCCATTTGTTCTTTTGAAATCTATATACCGTATATACGGAGAAGTATACAGGAAAGGTATAGACTCCCGGTTCGCATTTACTCGGAGAGTAGAGAGTTTTTTTTTGCTAGAGACATTATATCAAGATCAGCCAGCAATTTTAAAACTAGGATATCAAATTTTAAGTGGATGCATATCTAATTACCAATATTTTTGCGCTCTGATATCATTATCATTCTAATATTTTCTTTTACATTTTGTTTCATCATCCGTTTCGATTCTCAGCACCAGAAGACATTATGCGAGCCATCATGATTAGTGAAGGCTCTAATATACCTCTTACAATTATGAAAGGTCCCGAGTTCAAACCTCGCTCGGTGCTTATACATAATTAGACGAGATGTTTTGCCGACATAATGTCCTTCCGACCCGGGTGTATTAACCCATTCGTGACAGGAATTATTCAAAGCCTACTTTGATCAGCTTTTATTCTTCAAATTGGTAACACCAACATTTTTATTTCATTGCTACATTTTATTTATAAAACGTCATGTTTCAGAAATGAATATGAATTGACAGAAATTATGATAAGTCAAAAAGTTGCCAATTTGCAAGGGAAAACGGTGATTTTAAACTTTCTATCACATTGCCAATTTAAGGATTTTAATGCTTATCTTTTGAAAATTTTCAGCATCAAACAATGAATATTGATGCAACCAAAATGGGCAGTTTGTGTAGAATGTTTTGCTCTTTCTGCTCATGTATTTGGTATGATTTTTAGGGCTTTGCATTAAAAGATATTAGGCCAAACCACAAACTGTGGACCTCTGTCATGATTGGGTTAAATGGGTACCTGGCATGCAATGCTTGGGTAATAATGATTGCAAGACCCACGGGAAGGGCAGTATATTGATGGCTACCCTGGGCATATAAAAACTTCATTATTATAATCATTCTTTCCATAAATGCGATGAAACAAATACTTTGATTTAAGTGATTAATTTTGTAACAATCTGGATGCAGAATAGGGCGAACCCAGGATTGTCCGAAAAGGGGGGCCGAAATATTATTCTGAACATTGCCAAACATGGTCCTTTTCTCTTCATTCGAACATAATTGATATGATTTTCCTTTTCTCTCTCTTTTACCGTCGCCCTTTCTTCGTTCTTTCCGATATTTTCTTTCATTTGCATATTGTAGGCGAGGGGGGGGGGGGCGCATGCCCCCCTCCCCGTTTCTACACGGTACGTACGCCACTGGCTGTCGAAAAATAGGGGAAAAGACCGATTATCTCTATTGGCTACTGCAGCTTTGCAGGAAGCCAAAGGAAATGAGAATTTAGATCAAACACTGGATAAAAATGAAGATACAGTGTACATGTATTCTAATTTTGTTAGGGGGGGGGCATTATTGTCTCTGATATGTTGTTTTGGTGAGGAGTATCATCGACCTTTTTTATTTCCGGAACTGGAAGAGGGGCAGCCTGCGCCCACTTTGAGATAATTATAGAGATGTAAGATATTGCAATACCTTTGTTCAGGGAATTCAAATGTCTTTGTTTGTGTAAGACGGTCATGGTCGCTCACCAAAATGTTGAGCACTTTTCGTTCGAAGTTTTCATTATAGTATTACGGATCTCTGACGTCATGCGTGAAATGAACAATGGTGATTGATGCACCGGGTATGTATGGGGCTGAGAACATTCCATAAGATGACTCATCATTGCTCACTGTTTACCCAGACACTACGCAGACGATCGTTCTGGTAAAAGCTTTCTCTTTTCCCGCCATTTGCGTAAACTTTCTTCTTTGCTCTCAAATCCAGTCCGGTTGTATAGCCAGGATTTTTTTCAGTAGGGGCAGGGGGGCATCTCTTGTCTGTAGGGGGTCCAGGAGGGGCTTTGTTTTGCTTTGTTTTTGTTTCCGGGATTTTTTGGTGGGGGCACCTGGGAGGCACAGGAAATATGTGGGGTGTGGCACGTGCCCCCAGCCCCCCCCCCCATGGCTACGCCGCTGGATGTCTAGAAAGGGAAATTACTAAAAATTTCCTTAATTAATGTTACCGTATCTCTATGAGGTGTATTTATAGAGAGAAGTTCTTTCTGTGCACTGGGTTTGGTTTTAGAAATGAATTGATTACGTTTAATGAAATTAGCTATACGGTTATATAAAGCGTTTAAACGTATCAAGATTTTTCCTCTTTTGCTTTTCAAAAATTTGAAAATTGAAAACGTTCTTGTAAAAAGAACAAATAGTAGTGTTACACTCGCCTCGATGGTAGGAGAATGTAGTTGTCCAAATGGATCTATTATTGAAGTAACAAGGAGGAGTCAGCACACACGTGTTGTTATTAGAAGTATAACAAGAAAAGTGATCTTTTATTCCAGCTTATCTTCAATATACATAGTCATGTACTTTCATGGAATAAATGCAAAAGGTAAAATACTATTTACAATGTTGAGTACTTTCAGAACTATTCTGTGATGTGTAATTTTCTCTATAGTTAGTTCCAGAAACTAATTGAATATTTGTTCTTACAGCATATTAAAGTAAAATAGTAATCTTATCTATTGAATTTTCATGTATTATTAAACAACTCTAATTATCCCTGAAATATTACAAAGTATTAATCATTTGTTGAAATGTATCAAAGAAATATCTAGATTATCTTTAATCTGATGTTTGACATAAATATCTCTCAATCCAGAACATGGGTTAACTGCATTTGGGTAACAGTTGAGAATTCTGAAAAAAGGCCATATATATGTCATGATCAATAACAGTAGAACGTTCTGTGTTTACACCGGGAGCCTTTCTCCCAAGAAATGAAACTCTGAAAACCAATGTTTATATCTGGCTTTTCTCCGCTAGTATCTAGTCTATTAAAATGCTTCTGACACATACCCTCTCAGGCTAGTTCACACTAGCATGTCTTTTCATGAGATTAGGAATGTTTGGTCTATTTACAACATGGAAACACAATATAACAAAGTATAAGGCGAGAACGCCTAGTCTAAATCTAATTAATAATGTACGAAAATATAAAGTTAGTTATATATATTCATAAATACTGACTGGTTAAACTAATTCCAAAAACATAGAATAAAACTATCATATAATCTAAATTAACAAGTTGACAAGACACTTGGTGGAATACTACAATAGATCTTTGTACACAGAATCTTTCCTAGTCAAGGTATATTCTAGTTCAAACACTTTTTAATTAATTCCTAATTGGGTTCTATTCAGGCAAAGTGGAAGATTTGGTGCTTTCTCACAAATCTCCTCTTTACTGCAAAATGACAAATACTTTCTCTATGCTATGATTCCAAGTAAGGCTATTAGTGGTCAGTTGACAAATGCCATTACTACCAGCCCAATCCCACAAGGTGAGTCATTGACATTCTTCATCTCCTTGGGCTGTGTTCCCATTCAGTCTTAAGTTTGTACTGCAGTGGGAACACAATATCCCCGTTTATGAAGCTAATCCCTCTACTTGTGTATGCTATAACAGTGTGTGTTCACACTCGACTTGTCCCATCTAGGTTGCTATACAGAATGTACGTTGGGTGTGTTCACACAGTAATTTTAATCCTACTAACATATAGTATACTCAGTTGTGAGTGTTAAATTACAAATTTGTATCAATGGTGAATCTGATTGTGAATTCTCGATTCTTGTGCTCAAAATGAACTACTTTGATAACTAAATACAACTATGGAATAATGGTTTTATAACATGATAAACAATCTTTCTTGTTCTTACAAAGGAATAAAACACTTCATCTCCATCTCCTTATTCTCTCTCTCTCTCTCTATCACTCTCTCTCTCACTTTCTAGGCAATATTACAATCTATATGCATAATTCAATAACTAACAAATCATAATTAAAATGATATGAACATATAAATAATCATGATATGGTAATAACTAAGGAAAAGGTAGAAAATATTGAATTTCTTACCTATTATTGAGTAGTAACAAGGAGGAGTCAGCACACACGTGTTGTTATTAGAAGTATAACAAGAAAAGTGATGATGATGACATCACTGGTGGTGACTTCTTCTTGCTACTGGACTCTTCCACTCTCCTTGGGGTGTGGCAGGGGGTTATAGTGGACTAGGGAAAGTTTCTATCATAATACAATAGAACTGGCACAGTGCAAATTAAAAAAAAGGGGGGGGGGGCTATTTTCTGTCAGGACCTTACACCCGCCCCTCCAAAAATAAATGTCTTCCATGACATTTCAATGATAACTTAATCATCTATCACCCCAATGGATCGTGGCTATACAACTTTAAAATTTCGAAACAAACAAGTAATCGGTAAGTACGATATTATTCTTTTAACTATATCAGCAATATCCGAGACCTAGTCGGCAATATCTTACCTGGAAGTGTATGCCTCTTTACTTGGGCTATGATTTGGGTTTTCTATCAGACCACTATCGGTTAATGCAAAGTATTGATTATTAGAGATAATTCAGAATTTTTTTCTGTGTCATACTCTGTCTTGTACTTTACAATTTGGACTAAAATAAGGTAACTTTTGCTTCAAAAGGGGGCGCCTTCCCTATTAGAACATGTTACGCGGTCATTTTGACCCTAAGATTGTCCATGACAGATCTGTCACAATATAACTTCCAGTGGTCTAGTTGCTCAAGATACTAGAGGATCCTGTCCGCTTAAAATTATCGAAAGAGTCTCTTCAATCTAATCTTCAGCTGGAGATCTCGGGTCCTCTTCTAATACACTGCGCAGTGGTTTAGTTCTCTTTTCTTGGCAACGCTATCTTCATTTCTTGTCCCAAAGTAACACTTCATGCTAGATCGGTATCTCGGTCTTCTCTGGTTTGGTCTGTAGTCTTTTTAGTATGTCAGCGATGAGACTGGTATGTCGGGATCATCATAGGCATTGGTTGGAAATCAGTTCTTTGGACATTTTGAGGTTGTCCATAAAAGTTCATTGGAGGTTGGGAGTTTTGGATTGGGTAGTGGAATGGAAAACCAAGGTGGGGGAGAGTTTGGTGCTGAACATTTTGTGAATTAAGATATTGGTTCGGGAAATATTGGTGGAATGAGATAGGAGGTTGTTGAATAGTCTGAAGAGTGGGTGGTGGTAGAAAAGATCGGTTTGGGTGGACTGGTTGGTTCTCTGGTGCAGGGGGGAAGCCATTCTCCTGGAGTTGGAAATGTGTTGGGTTGTAAGGATGGGAATTTATGACGGCTTGGACCTGGGCTGTGCTTGAAGATGGCTCTCCAAGACGGTCGTAAGTCAGGACTTGTGGAGGTCTACGCTGACGACTAGAGCTCCTAATTTCTGTTGTGTTTTCTGGGTCCTGTGCTGGGGTTTCATCTGTCTGTTCAGCGTCTTTAATTGGAATATGATCCGGGGTACTGTCGTTGTCATTGGCATGGTCATCTTGTAGTAGATCTGCTGTCCCCATCTCTACTTCACAAGCTTGACCATCATCTGGTTCTAGAGTATTGTCTTCTTCAAGCTCACCTTCACTTTCTGGTGCTTGAGGTATATCTGACTGAACGTCGTCACTCTCATCTTCACTTTGGTCTTGGGGGATCCCCGGAAACTCGAAGTAATATTCACTTTCTGATTCTTCTGAGCTTGACCCTGATGCTTGTGAGTAAATGTTCCTTTCTCTGGATTGTCGGGCTGGTCTATGAGATGATCTTCGGGGCTGTTCGTGCCGGTCGGCTGCTGTTGCTGTCGGTGTTGGCGGTATCAGGTAGTCACATGGCAGGAGGTGGTTTCTGTGGAGTACTCTTGTTCTGCCATTCCCATCCTCGGGAACAATCACGTAGACTAACGAGCCCTCCTTCTGAGACTCCACCTTGTGGATCTTATCTTCCCAGTAGCCACGTAATTTCCCTGGTCCACCAACTGGAGCCAGATTCTTCACCAGTACTCGATCTCCTGGATGAAGTAGGGTGCTGCGAACGTGCTTATCGTAGTTCTTCTTCCCACGCTCTGCTGCCCTGGATATGTACTGCGAAGCTATCCTGTATGCTTCCGTCATTTGGTCTTTCCACCTTTTCACGTACTCCTGGTGGTCGGGATGGCCCTGTACGTCTTCAGCGTTGCTGAGACCAAAAGCTAAATCAATCGGTAGATGCGGCGACCTCCCATACAGCAGAAAGAATGGAGAGAATCCTGTTGTCGAATGCCTGGTGCAGTTGTAGGCATGGACGACTTTGTTGACATGATCCTTCCATCTAGTCTTTTCTGTATCAGTGAGGGTGCGAAGCATCCCAAGTAGCGTCCGGTTGAATCTTTCTACTTGGCCATTCCCTTCTGGGTGGTACGGGGTGGTGTGCGATATTGTTATTTTGCTGTATTTGCACAGTTGTGCAAAGAAGCGGTTCTCGAATTCTCGGCCTTGGTCGTGGTGGATGCGCTGTGGTAGGCCAAACCTCAGCACATAGTCATTGAAAAACTTGTCTGCCGCTGTTTTCCCGCTCTTGTTGGTGGTTGGGTAAGCTTGGGCGAACCTGGTGTAGTGGTCCACAATCACCAGTATATACTCGTGGCCACCCTTGCTCTTTTCAAGATGTAGGAAGTCAAGCGACACTAGTTCGAAGGGTTGGGACGTGATGATTGGCTGAAGTGGAGCCTTCGTTTTCAGTCCTGGTTTTCTATCTTTCAGGCAACTGCACGATTTCATTGTGTAGTGCTCCACATCTCGCTGCATGTGGGGCCAATAAAATCGGTCTCTCACTAGCGATGTTACGCGATCTGCCCCTTGGTGACCCATCTCATCATGGAGCTGTGTCAAGACCATTGCATGAAAGATCTTAGGCAGGACAAGTTGTTTCCGGTTGACTGTTTTTCGGTAGAGGATGCCATCTATGAGTTGGAGTCTGTTCCACTCATGAAGAAGGCTCTTGGTGCACTTGGGAAATCCCTGCTGCTCCTTTCGGGTTGGGAAATGATTTTGCTTCTTTGCCCGTAGGACTGGTCCGATTATTTCGTCTGTTTCTTGTGCATGCAGTACCTCGTCAGTCGATAACTTGGGAACGGTAGCTGATGGCTGGTGTTCTGGCTCAGGACTGAGTGAGGTCGTGACTGGGAGGAGCCAGGCTGTAGTGTTCTTGCTCTCTTCCAGTACTGCTGCACTTGTGGCAGTGATGGTCTCGGGTGAGATTTCCTTTGTGCAGGATTGCTTGTAGTGATCTAAGTCAAGTGGTAAACGAGATAGGGTGTCTGCTGCTGCGTTCTTCCTTCCAGGCAGGTATTTGATGCTGAAGTTGAAGTCCGCTAGCTCAGAGACCCATCGTAGACCTGTGGCGTTTAACTTGGCAGTAGACATGACATAGGTCAGTGGGTTGTTGTCTGTGAACACGGTGAAGTGGGTTGCATAGGACAGGTAGTCCCTGAAATGCTCAGTTATGGCCCACTTAAGAGCCAGAAACTCGAGCTTCCCAGAGTGGAGATTGTAATTTTTCTCGGCTGGACTAAGAGTACGAGAGCCGTTACCCAATGACATAATTCTTCCCGTCTCGCTCTTGAGTGAGCACTGCACCCAGTCCATCTTGTGAAGCATCTGTAAAGAGGCAGTATGGTTGGGTGTAGTCCGGATAAGCCATGACGGGTGGGCAGGCCAACATGTCGACCAGTTCCTCCAGTATCTGTTGGTGGGTGTCTGTCCACGTCACTGGTTGGCTGGAAGGCACTAGGTCTCTTTTTGTCTTGGTGGTGTTTTTCTTAGGTTTGAATGACCCTTCTGGGGGTCCCTTCAACAGGTCATACAAGGGTTTGGCCTTTCTGGAGAAGTCTGCAATGTAGCGGCGGAAGTATCCAATCAGACCGAGCAGTTGTCTTACACCTCCTACAGTACTTGGACGTTTCTCCTTCAAGGATTGTAGGGCGGCTGTGTCCTTTGGGTCTGGTTGGTGTCCATCCGCTGAGACGATCTTCCCCAGGTACTTGGCCTCTTTCTGAAACAGCTTGCACTTGCTCGGCTTGAGTTTGATGCCATGCTGTTTCATCCGCTGTAAGACTTGTTGAATGTGGCTAAGGTGTTCTTCAAATGTTGGGCTGTAGACCAGTATGTCATCTAAGTAGACAACACAAAAGTCATGGGTGAGTCCCTCCAAGGCAGACTCCATGTGACGTTGGTAAACTGCAGGAGCGTTCTTGAGTCCAAATGGTATGCGAAGCCACTCATATAGACCCCAGGGGGTGACGAAGGCAGTTAGAGGTCGGCTCTCTTCGTCCATAAAGCCCTGATGGTAGGCTTTACCCTGGTCAAGTGTTGTAAACCAGCAGCTCCCACCCAAACCATCGAGCACATCCTGGATCCTAGGTATCGGTTGGCGATCACAAATAGTCTTCTGTTTAGCTCTCTGTAGTCGATGCAGAGGCGTAAGCTGCCATCTTTCTTTCGCACGCATACCACTGGGGAGGAATATGGTGATGACGACTTGGCTACCCAGCCTCTGTAATCAGGTCTGTCAAGTAGTCTTTTACCTCTTGGTAGAGTGGTCGTGGGATAGACATGTAAGTCCTGTTGACTGGTGTCTGATCGTTGAGAGTTATGTGCATTCTGAGGTCATTGATACATCCAACATCTGAGTCATCTTTTGCGAATGCATCCCTTTCCTGGCTCAGAACTCTCATTACTCGATCCTGCTCTTGCTTGGGCAGTGCAGACAGGTCAATGGTGGACAAAAAATCCTCAGCCGGAGACCCTTGGTCTGGTGTACCCTCGGCAATAACTTGACTACACCTTGGTTCCGGAGACTCCGTCATCTCCCCAGGGACAATTGACGAGATAACGTGGAGTCTTCCCAGGAATGTCCTTCCCGTAAGTATTATATCATGACTGGTAGTATTAGTTACTTGAATCCAAACCTTACAGCACCTTCCCTGTTTGAGCTTTATCAAGCCTTCACTCAGCTTGAGTCCAAGTGGTAATTCACTTTCATCGGGATCAAAGAGGGCTTCTGTCTCATGCTGTATTGGTGTGGACATCTTGGCTCTAACAGCTACCTGTACTGAGGAGTTGCTGGTAATTCTGGTTCTTGTCTTTGACTCTTCAGTACGCCAATCTTGTCATCATGCGGACTCTGCAGGAGTGCAATGAGTGACGAAATCTGGTTTGCCTTCTGGGGTATTGCATCCGAGAGTAGGTCTGTGGCAGAGTTTGATCCCCATGGGGTAGACGTCTTGTTCAGTAGCTCTGCAATGACATTAGAACCAATTATAGGCTGCTCCAACCTGTCTGGCGTAATCAAGCAGGGACCTCTATAACCAAGTCTCTGTCATCCCTTCCCAAGGAGAATTCCACCCGGACCCAGCCGAGAAAGGGGAGATCCTTCTCATTAGCAGTCTTCAACTGGAGTCCAGAACCGGAGATTAACTCTGACACAGGCCTAATTTCTTGTCTGGGTAGGAAGCCATCTATCCAATCTTTCGAGATGAGGGTTACCTGGGCACCCGTATCCCACAATGCTGTTGCCTCCTGCCCATTCAGCTTACACTTGATGATGCAACGTTCCCCTATTAGCTTGGCAATCTTAGTCTCTTTCTTTGTCTTTGGTTTGTTTCTGTTTTCTGTCATGTTCTTTACTTTTGAAGGTTCTTGGGACTTCTTTAGTTGTCTTGGGGTCGTCCTTCGTCCCGTCGGGGCGCCCCCTTTCCGTTTTCCTGCTTGGAATTCTTTCGCAGGAGGCACCCTCGCAGGATGTGGTCTTCTCCCCCGCAGTAGAAACAATGCCTACAGCTGGTGCCTACTCCTGCCTCTCGACACGCACGGCATCCCCAATCCTCCGGTTTGCGTTTGGGAGCCGGACGCTTATCTTGAGTTTCTTTCTGGGTTTTCACCTCCGCAGTTGCTGCTTTTAAGGCTGCCAAGTCAGCCTGAATTTGGCGGAGCTGTTTCGAAAGCTGATCATCTTTTTCTTTTTCTTGTGCTCCCACCTGGTTTACTTTCGCACTCCTCTGCTGCTTCAGCTTGCTCTTTCTCTCTGCCTCCTGCTCTTCTGCCGACTTGATTTGCCTGAACAGGGCCTCGTCACTGACGAAAGGGTTCACCAGGAGTGCCCTCATTTCCATCCTGATACCGTCACTTGTCAAGCCTGTCCCCAGGGAATGGACAAACATCTGCTGGACCAGGCCGGGGTCATAACGGAGGGTGGCGTCAACTTTTCTGGGAAGCCTGGATTATCTTTTGACGAATGTCCAACATTCGCACTAGAAGTCCTGGGCTGTTTCACTTGCCCCTGGCTAGCTGAAGACAATTCTTTGTAGAGGGCTGTGGCATCCCCCTCTCGGAATGAACCTGTAATATCTCTCGTAGAGTCTCGAGAGTGAGGGTTTGTTTTTCCCTCGAGGTAACTACGAAGCCTCATTCCCGGACTGATGGCTCTAATTACAGCCTCCACAATCTCTTTTTCTGCGTAGCCCTTCTCAAGACCAGCCTCCAATTGTCGGTTTAAGCTACTGAAGGTGATCTTGTCCTTCTGTCCTGGTTCCCAATCTGACCCGTGATCTTGAAGTCCCTTTCATAATCCGGCTCAGGTAGGCCATGTGGGTCTCATCTTCCCCTGTTGGACCTGAGGGCGGTGGAGAAGATGGTGACTTCCTCTTGGCAGCCTCGGGTTCGTTTTCCTCCTTGCATTCACCATGCTGCTGAGGCTGAGTAGGATCACTTCCTCTTTGGTCCCCGTCAGCTGCTTGATGAAGACATCCAAACCTTCGAGCACTGCTAGTCCTCCATCCTCCATCTCATCACCTCTTCCCTAGCCAAATACCTATTCACTAACCTAATTACTCCCATCCTCCCTCTCCCCCTTACCTTCTCTATACCCGGCTTGGGTATCTCCAGGTACTCGGCGGCAAGGATGGCTTGGTCTTCATCTAGCTGATGTAGTCCTTTCTGAACCTCCTGGCTCACTTCCTCTAGATGGTTGCCATGTTGATCAATGGATAGGTAATAGGTATTTGGTTGTCACAAGGGTTTCAGGAACGTTGTGTCTAAGGACGACACATCTGTCTCAGTCTACTTCTTCAGTTGTGCCGTCCTGGCAGGGTCGCCAGAAAATGTTACACTCGCCTCGATGGTAGGAGAATGTAGTTGTCCAAATGGATCTATTATTGAAGTAACAAGGAGGAGTCAGCACACACGTGTTGTTATTAGAAGTATAACAAGAAAAAGTGATCTTTTATTCCAGCTTATCTTCAATATACATAGTCATGTACTTTCATGGAATAAATGCAAAAGGTAAAATACTATTTACAATGTTGAGTACTTTCAGAACTATTCTGTGATGTGTAATTTCTCTATAGTTAGTTCCAGAAGAAACTAATTGAATATTTGTTTCTTACAGCATATTAAAGTAAAATAGTAATCTTATCTATTGAATTTTCATGTATTATTAAACAACTCTAATTATCCCCTGAAATATTACAAAGTATTAATCATTTGTTGAAATGTATCAAAGAAATATCTAGATTATCTTTAATCTGATGTTTGACATAAATATCTCTCAATCCAGAAATGGGTTAACTGCATTTGGGTAACAGTTGAGAATTCTGAAAAAAGGCCATATATATGTCATGATCAATACAGTAGAACGTTCTGTGTTTACACCGGGAGCCTTTCTCCCAAGAATGAAACTCTGAAAACCAATGTTTATATCTGGCTTTTCTTCCGCTAAGTATCTAGTCTATTAAACTGCTTCTGACACATACCCTCTCAGGCTAGTTCACACTAGCATGTCTTTTCATGAGATTAGGGAATGTTTGGTCTATTTACAACATGGAAACACAATATAACAAAGTATAAGGCGAGAACGCCTAGTCTAAATCTAATTAATAATGTACGAAAATATAAAGTTAGTTATATATATTCATAAATACTGACTGGGTTAAACTAATATTCCAAAAACATAGAATAAAACTATCATATAATCTAAATTAACAAGTTGACAAGACACTTGGTGGAATACTACAATAGATCTTTTGTACACAGAATCTTTCCTAGTCAAGTATATTCTAGTTCAAACACTTTTTTAATTAATTCCTAATTGGGTTCTATTCAGCAAAGTGGAAGATTTGGTGCTTTCTCACAAATCTCCTCTTTACTGCAAAATGACAAATACTTTTCTCTATGCTATGATTCCAAGTAAGGCTATTAGTGGTCAGTTGACAAATGCCATTACTACCAGCCCAATCCCACAAGGTGAGTCATTGACATTCTTCATCTCCTTGGGCTGTGTTCCCATTCAGTCTTAAGTTTGTACTGCAGTGGGAACACAATATCCCCGTTTATGAAGCTAATCCCTCTACTTGTGTATGCTATAACAGTGTGTGTTCACACTCGACTTGTCCCATCTAGGTTGCTATACAGAATGTACGTTGGGTGTGTTCACACAGTAATTTTAATCCTACTAACATATAGTATACTCATTGTGAGTGTTAAATTACAAATTTGTATCAATGGTGAATCTGATTGTGAATTCTCGTTCTTGTGCTCAAAATGAACTACTTTTGATAACTAAATACAACTATGGAATAATGGTTTTATAACATATAAACAATCTCTTTCTTTGTTCTTACAAAGGAATAAAACACTTCATCTCCATCTCCTTATTCTCTCTCTCTCTCTCTATCACTCTCTCTCTCACTTTCTAGGCAATATTACAATCTATATGCATAATTCAAAAATAACTAACAATCCATAATTAAAATGATATGAACATATAAATATCATGATATGGTAATAACTAAGGAAAAGGTGAAGAAATATTGAATTTCTTACCTATTATGGAAGTAACAAGGAGGAGTCAGCACACACGTGTTGTTATTAGAAGTATAACAAGAAAGTGATGATGATGACATCACTGGTGGTGACTTCTTCTTGCTACTGGACTCTTCCACTCTCCTTGGGGTGTGGCAGGGGGTTATAGTGGACTAGGGAAAGTTTCTATCATAATACAATAGAACTGGCACAGTGCAAATTAAAAAAAAGGGGGGGGGGGCTATTTTCTGTCAGGACCTTACAGTAGAAACGCTTGCAAAATAAAACCATAGGTTTTTTTTTTTTTTTGGGGGGGATCTTAACATGAATTTTTCCTATTTCTGAACTAGCCATTTTTATTATTTGATACGCTTCTTTTAGCCCCCATTTTTTTTAGCCAACTCATGCCAGATCATAATTATCATACGGAACTTGGCACATTATGCAACGAGTTGA
>CM057157.1:28963749-28981776 GCA_029962745.1 Echinometra lucunter
ATTATGCAACGAGTTGAAATTGATTTGCAGATGAAACCAATTATTTAGGCCTATAATATTTTCAAGTGAGGGAGAGAAAGAGGGTGAAAGAAAGAAGACAGAAGCCAAAAGGGGGAATAAATAAAGAGAGAGATGAAGGAGATAAAGAGAGAGAGAGAGAGAGAGAGAGAGAGAGGGGGGGGGGGGGTAATTTGACATCGATAGTTCAGTTCAGTTTCAGTTCAAACACATTTATTTCTATTTTTTCAAATAAACAGTGACGATAAAGCATTTCCTGGAAACTACAGTCTTTTTGTCTGTCGAGATTGATTTTTCGAGTCTTGAATTCCGTTTGAAATAGGCCTACTATTTGACAACATAATCTGCCATTACACTGTGTCACTATCAGATGCATGCACTTGTATTTTTTGGAAATGAATTTTCCAGAAAGATTTGAGCTTATTTATTCTTTTCTTTCTTTCTGTCTGTCTTTCTCTCTTTCTCACGGGCTTTATAAATTTCTAAGAATTTCGATTTGCTGCACATTCGGGTTCACATTCCAGCTGGATGATTTTGTGGGTGTGGCTTATTTGTCAAAATGTAAACACACGTGTGCGACACACACCAACCACCAACTCTTGATCCCGCGTGCATGGCAGACACACACACACACACACACACAATTTGAACAAAGAACAAGAACGAACACACAGCATAGCTAGCTAGCTACGGTAGTGCTCGAGTGAGAATTAATAATAGGCACCGAAATCTTCAGTTCGTCGACTTGGGGGAAATTCTTCAAGCCTTCCGAAACGACAAATTGATTAATAGCAATAAGTGAGAATATTACTACCAAAATGCCTGTCAACAACAGAGCACCACCAAGTGGAATTAACAAGGATATCCAAAGAAAGGTAATTAATTGATAAAATGACTTTCTCTTTAACATCATCTTCTCGAAGTGAGGCGAATTTCTTAATTTGATAAATGCGGTTTCTTGGTCTTAATCGTCCCCGTTGCTCCCCGCCCGTCCGTTGATGATGTTTGCATCCACCTTTTCTACGAGTAATCAGAGATGGAGCAATAAAGGATAGTCTAAAATTCTTTCAGTCATTATCGAAACTTTCTCCTTATTTTTTAAAAAATGTTTTGTCGTTTGGTTTGCCTTGTATTGCAAAGCTAATGATACACTCTCACCAGAAATTATTTCCGGTGCTTAGACCTGAGTTATGTTGTTAAATGTTAAGGGATTTTTATTTTGGGAGTGTCATCAGAACTCTGGTCTAACTTTAGTTTAAGTTAGAGACTGTGCTGTTCTTGAAATTCAGTACAGTGTTGTTGATTGTGGTCACTGGTCAGAACATAGATATGAAAGTATTGATATGTGTGCCATGCATGAAATAATGGTTTAGATTTAGATGTGAATGAATATTTTGTTCTAAAGTTGCAGATCTCTTTTACAATGTTCCATAACTTCCATTGGATCTACTGAGAATGGGTGTATAGCCATTTGGGGGGGGGGGGGGGGGGTACTTCCATATGTAAACTATGTGACGTGCTGCCCCAAATGGGTCGCTTTTTCACAAGAAATCCCTAAACATGGGTTCACAACTGCATATTTTCAACAAAATCCCTATTTATATGTGATATCCCCAAATCCTGTTCCTCATGTATTTCTTCAATCCATTTCTTGAGGTTTTTACGACATATTCCTAAACATGGGTTTTTGTGAGAAATGCCTAAACATATACCCCTTTTCTTAACAGTTGCCCCTAATGAAGAGTTATAGGGGTTGAACTTGAAGGTCTGGGCCTTGCACCCCCATTAAAAAAAAAAAAAAAAAAATCTGAGTACCCCTTCCTCAAGCTGTTCATACATTAAATACAACTCAGTGGGGTAAGAATATGATAGATCAGACACCCATAACTGTTGATCTATCAAGGGACTTGATACCACAATCCCTGATCTATCGAACCAGGGACAGAGAGCTTGAGAGAATATGATGACATACCAACTGTACTCCAGTAAATGCTAACGTACCAAGTTACAACCAAAAAAATGCTGAGGGCTATTAAAAGGGAATATTCACAACAACATTCTTACTGTTTTTTTCCCCAAAAAGAGATAGCCATCCACTTTAATAGTCATCAAACAAAATGACTGCAAAGGACAGATATGGTATGTCTACTGCATTGATCAGTGATGCAGCTCTGCCCTTTGAAGCAAATAAGATAGTGGGTAACATAGTAAAGGAGAAGAATTTCTGCAATTATCTGAACAAATAGATCCAGACGAAAGCAAACTGTTAACATTGCTAAAGAATAGGTGAGGTCACATTAGAAATAGCACGAGGACTGGAGCAAGAAAGAGAGAGAGAGAGAGAGAGAGAGAGCGATGAAAGTAAATAAATGGAAAGATGATAAAGATATTATGCTGGTAAATGTACATACATGTACATTAGGAAGAGAAAAAGCATGAGAGAAATGATGAGTAAAGAAAAGAGAAAAGAGCAGATTGAAATAGACACTGAGGTAAAGGATGAGTAGAAGAGAGGGTTGGGTGTAGACTGAAAAGGAGTTAAAACAAGTAGAGAAAGGAAGGAAGAGAGAGAGAGAGAGAGTGCAGGAAAGAGGGGATATGAGAAAGAAGGCGAGGATAATCTTGTCTTTTTGTTGTTTTCTTTTATTGTTATCTAATTTCTTCTAATAACTTGTAAATTTTTTTATTTTGTCTGTGATTCAATGAAACACATAATTAAAAAAAATTTAGACTAGAGAGAGAGAGAGAAAGAGAGAAAGAGAGAAGGGGGTGGGTTCAGTGGCTGATAAAACACATAGGCCTGCATTTTGAAAATCTTCCAAATTCAATTTCCATAATTTATGTGCAATGAATGAAAATTTAATCAATGTAAATGAAAATGCATACAAAATTACACCAAGTCTCCATGTTTGTGTATTGTTTGACCTGTATGGATCAAGTGGAGTATTATTTATTGCTGTGAAGACAATGTAGAAGAAATTCAGTGATATGTTTCAAATTGGTTTAATTCCTACCCACTCCCATTATTTGAAATTCCATGCACATTGCAAATTATTTACTTAGTTTGGTTATTAATATTTTGAGCAAGAACATATGGATACTGACAAAGAAGAAAAAAGAGGAAAAGATAAGTAGCATTAATAAGGCAATTAGACCAATATCATACCATAATTGGTATTTGTATTTGTGCAATATCCTTTTGTTATGATATTAGGTGTCGTTGATGGAACCGTTTAGTTTCACTCTCAAAATATGTTTTAGAAACTAATGAGGCATGCTGCTCTTTATTGTGCAGTACTAGTACAATACAGTAGAGAACTAGTTTCACAGGATTGATAATGCAGTCCCTGCCAGTCAGTCATGGAAAGGCATGCTAGTATTTTATTCTTTCAACTCACATGTGCATATGATTGTATACATGTATGAAAATTGCACACAGAGGGCTTACATACTTTATTTTCTTGGTACATATACAGAGAAACAGTATCTGACAACTTGAAAAAGAAGCATCTGTTCTCGTCTCGTTCAAACAATAAGCTCTGGGATATATTAACCAGTTTTATTCACTGAATTATTCAATATTATCTTACAAGGATGCTTGCTAGAAGTATCATAAATTATGCGCCTGAACTGATACTGCGTGCAAAATGTACAATTGTGCATGAAGTAAACTCACATTTTCCTTTTTTTTTATTCCAAACATTATGGCACCTGTTCAGCATTCTTGCAGGTGACCTTAGCCTGACTGAAATGACCTAGAGGTCAGAGGTGAAATTGATATTCCCCAAGCTGAAGAAGTGAATGAAATATGGTAGGAGTAGTCATAGATACGCGCTTGATGAACAGTAAACATACCTACCAGTATTGCCAAGTTCCAACCTTACCAAACTTTTCAACAAAATCCCAAATTACAATGTACCTTTAGGGAGTGATACTTGTTTGGAATTCTGTGTACCATGGAAATATGCAAGTCCAAAATATTTTGTCATTTTGATATCTCATACCTTACAAAGAATTGTATTTGTGGAGCTGCATACTTATCAATATTACACTGATATCAAACATATAATTTTTGTCTTTTTTCATAGAGATCAACATTCTATTTAGTAGTAAGACCATTTTCATTTTAGTGCAATCATCAGAACAGAAATAATAATTGTCTTAGATGTGATGCATAATAATAATAGCAATTATAATAATCATAATACATGTATGCCATTCTTGTATAGCACATATCACATTATGTCTGTATGCGCTTCCAAAGGACTTTGGATATTATTACCCGAATCGTCACGCTTAAATCCTACCAGGTACTCACTTGCTACACCAGGGTCGAGTGTGGCAAATGTACTAGTAGATTAATGTCTTACCAAAGGATGTTAGCGCGGTGGCATGGATACGAATCCTGTGCCTAATTGTGGTAAAAAGTCCGGAGACACCTCTCGTGTAAGGTTTAGGACAGAATAGCTTGGATTTGCCTCTAGATGGTCTCACTCATTTAATATAACTGAAGAAACTCCTGGAAAAGATGAAGAGGCAAGAGAAGGCGACTTTTTTCTCTCTTGCTTGCCATATCTTTTTTTTTTAACCCATTCGTGACAGAGGTCCACATTTTGTGGTTTGGCCTAATATCTTTTGATGCAAAGTCCTAAAAATCATACCAAATACATGAGCAGAAAGAGCAGAAAATTCTACACAAACTGTGCCCATTTTGGTTGCGTCAATATTCGTTGTTTGATGCTGAAAATTTTTTAAAGGAAAATAAGCATTAAAATCCGCAAATTGGCAATGTGATAGAAAGTTTGACTTCTCATCATAATATCTGTCAATTTATCTTCATTTCAGATACATGACGTTTTATAAGAAAAATGTAGCAATAAAATAAAAATGTTGATGTTGCCAATTTGAAGAATAAAAGCTGATCAAATTAGGCTTTAAATAATTCCTGTCACGAATGGGTTAATGATGTAAAAACCTTATTGGCCACTAACCCGTTAGCAGCTTTTGTCGCCTGATGGTGCAAGCGCTGGGCTGCCATTGTTGACTCTTGGCACACAGTGCATAGAAACAAAACAGCCTCGTGTTTTGAATAGTCAATAAAGAGTTAAAGGCATTGGCTAACTTTGTGAGTAGCTGATTTTAAAAAATTCTCAAACTAAGATGAAACACGTGTATGAGTACTTGTATTTGTACTCAAAAACCCTGAAACCAACCATAATTTGGAATGAAAAAGTGTAAGTTAGACGCAAACGGCGATTTTGTTATCCTTCGTCTCATGAGACAATCACTAAGCGGACCACTTTGCTTGAATTTGAAAATGCCGTTATGTGCCTCCCGCCGCGTGATACGCCAATACACACAGTACAGTAAGGTGAGTCATACGCGCATGGGCACTCCTTATCTCTATTCTGTGCAACCGACCCTCATATATTTTTCAAACATTGGTTCACATTTTTTATATTTAAAAATACTTCCTGTGGATATTATACTTTGCACTTTCAGACTGGTATTTTTACACCATAACTCTTATGTTTATCCCATTTTCAAGTAACAAAACAAGATTTTTTAAAATCATAACAATGTTAACCAATGTCTTTAAGCTACATGTGTCCATTGCATCATACAGATACTCAGTCTCACAATTAAGGGTCTGTCCAAATCAGACACTATTGCTTTTACATGTTTTCGAAGTGGTTGATGATTTGAAATTTACTGTAAGATATTATAGCTTGTTATCTGGAAAACCTGTATGCTTGATTGGTTTTCCATGAGTTGCATGTTATGAAGCCAACCCATGATGGAAGAAACATGTTGGGAAATGAGGATTGGAAAGGTTGTTTGCCTCATGGAAAGCCGGCCGCTTAAAGTTGTAGTGCTTGACTTATCATTGGAGTGGTTAAATGTCACTGCAGGCTAATTACATCTGGGCCCTGTTTCATGATACTTGTTATCAATAACAAGTTGCAGTAACTGTTATATGCTACTGAAATCCTTGCATCTGATTGGCTGAGAGCAAATTTATCATAGAAATGTGGCAGTTGAAACGGGGCCCTGGTATATTTCCTTATGAGAAGATAATGTGTATAGTAGACTGCATTGTGCAATGATACTCATACACCATTGGATATAAATTACATGTACATGTACAGGAGCGAATCTGGGGGGGGGGGATGACTCCCCCCTTAGCCAAGGATCTTCTTTTTTTTTTCTTTTCCTTATTAGCGAATTTTAGGGGTAAATAAACACCTGAAAATACTGAGGACCCTTTTTTGCTTTTCAGGAATTTTTTCAGGTAAAACAAACAGCTGAAAAAGCCAATCGCCCCCAACCCCTTTAGAAAAATTCTGGATCTGGCGCTGAATGTACATGTACATTACAATTTCTCATCCAGAATATAATAACCAATCACATAGTTGCAGGTACTCTGATCATATTTCACAAATGGTGGTTATAAAAAGAATGAAGTATTCCAAGAAAGTTGAAAAATCAAATGAAGGGAAAGTTTGATTTGATAAATCTGCTTAATTTATTTATTCATAGTCATCTTGGAATAATTTGTTTCTGCAGAGTAGCTTTATTATAAAGGAGGTACACTGTATGCAGAAAAGTCATATGACACCAGTACACATATAGGCCTACACTACAGTGATGTAATAGGGACTCTTATTAACCCATTCGTGACAGGAATTATTTAAAGCCTAATTTGATCAGCTTTTATTCTTCAAATTGGCAACACCAAAAGTTTTCTTTTATTTCTACATTTTTAAAATAAAAAGTCATGTATCTGAAATAAATATGAATTGGCAAAAAGTATGAAGAGAATTCAAAAAGTTGCCAATTCACAGGGGAAAATGGTGATTTTAAAATTTCCATTGCATTGCCAATTTAAGGATTTTAATGCTTATTTTCATTTAAAAAATTTTCAACATCGAACAGAAAATATTGACCCAACCCAAATGGGCACAGTTTGTGTAGAAACTTTTGTTCTTTCTACTCATGTATTTGGAATGATTTCTAGGGCTCTGCATCAAAGGTTATAAGGCCTAACCACATAATGTGGACCTTCTGTCAGAAATGGGTTAAGAAGGGTGACCACAAAAAATAAAATAATTGTGTTTAATCCATTCTCTTTTTACCCTGTCTAGTTAGATTTGGTCCCCCAAATGATAATAATGAAGATATCTATACTGCGCAACATATCCACTCCAAAGGGAAGGGTGCTCAAGGCGCTTGCCATGGTTTACCTTCTAACCTTATTATTACCCCAGCAGTGTCAGGTACCCATTTATACACCTGGGTAGAGGGCAGGAAAGGTGGATTAAATGTCTTGCTGAAGGACATAAGGAGCCAGGCATCAGTGGGAATTGAACTCACGACCTTTTTATTAAGAGCACACACTCTTAGGCGTCCTATCTTTATGTCATTGTGCGAAAGAAACGCGTCCAGAACGCAAAATGGAAAATTATTGAAAATCATTTTTTTCAAACAATGAATGATAATTTCACTGGTAGCATGTAGACCTTATATACGATCTTCTCGTCGCATGATCTTTGCTAAAATTCTATTCCATTGTGTCAGAATAGACATTCTACTTTTTGCATCTTTGTATTTTGCGTTCTGGACGCGTTCTTTCACACAACGACGTAAAGATAAAATGCCTTACCAACTTTGCCACAACACCTCCATGTGATAGTTTCTATGTTCATGTCAAAGTTGAGGAGTGCAACTTTAAGCCTTAAAAATTAATATACTGTGTTAAAAGATGAGAGGAAAGGTCGTGTCTAGATCTACTTTACAATCACCATCACTGATGGATTTCTCAGGCGGACTTGCAGGGTAATAATTACAACGTGACATTGGACTTGCAGATATTTCCGTGTATAAGATCAGTATAGAGAACACGTCAAGAGGATAGTGCTATATGACAGAGCCATCTCTTTAGTGTATAGCAGTTATACAGTTAGGTGTCTTGTCTTACAAAAGTTAAAGAGAAAGATGATTTGATTCGGTTTAATTCAATATGATTCTTGAAATACAGTCTAGATGATTGTTTGTGTAATTTTACAATTACATTTTTTTTATACATGATATGCTCTTCCCTAGTTTTATTACTTTTTTACATGGGGGGATGTACATTAGCTTACATGAAACCTATCCATGTAACTGCCTCATCTTATTTTCAGTGAGACATTGCTAGGAGCTGGAAAAAAATATCCACGAAGGCAGATTGGTTTGTCACGGACGGACATTTGACATCAGGTCTTTTAATACATGTAGATAAGTACCTGGTAATGTAGACATGATGGATGAATTTTCGGGTTTAGTGAAAAAAATGACAATTTTCTGAAATTTTTGTATAGATTATATGGAGAGAAATGCGGGTATGACATCATCAACTCATTTGTTGAGTATTCATTTAGACTGTTCAAGAACTGTTTTGAAAAAAAAAAATTGTGATACTTTGAAAATAATAATAATAATAATGATACATAGGATTTCTATAGCATCTTTTCCATTTTGATTAAATGCTCAAGGCGCTTTAAAAAAAAAATACAGATAAACAAAGAATGTTTAACGACATTACAACACAAAAAAGAAAAAGAAAATGTCCGTCTTCAAACCTAGTACCTGCTAGTGAACAAATGTGATTTAATTAAGGTTGCCCTGATTTAAGGTTGCCCATTCATAACTTATTTTTCATCTGGTTTTCATCAAATTTTCACTGCTTTATTCTTTTTATTGAAATGAACTTCATCTTGTTTTGAACTTGCCCTTTGAATTCCCATAGCATGCGGAGTCCATGCCTTTCAGATGGACAACAGGTTAATTGCTGTGCACAAGTATATAGGACAAAAGCATGAAAACGGCATATCATCGTGTGTGTCTATATTTAACTTGTATTGTCCTTGTTGGATGTGTATGAATAAGCTTATGGAACCGCAAAGTCTCCTTACGAAATGCTCAGGAAGTGCACTGTTATGTTAGGATTAATTCCAGCTTAGTACACTACTAGTATCTTTCTTCCTGAAATTTGTCTTGCAAAGAAGTGTTATGAAGACTGATGCATACAAGTACCTCCTTCAGTTTAATGAAGCTGATCAAAAGAGCTTAAATTGGCCATAGATAAGTTCCACTATGTGACTTTTTAAGGCAATTGTCCCCAGTGCATGAGACCTTATAGAATTTGGATTGTAGAAAATGGGATTCAACCATTGCAATTTATTTACTTTTCAGCAGCCTAAATGGCTACTGAAAATACTTGAAATGGGCCATTAATTCTTTGATTTGGTTGAAGATTTCTATAAATTGGGCCTTATGAAGCTTCACACTACTTCTGGCTTATTTTATCTCTGTCCCACTCAGTACTTGTAAATACGAATAGTTGTTTGCTAGTTTTGTTTGTTTGTTTGTTTGGGGGGGGGGGGGGAGCTTGCTTAATTCTCTCAAATGTTATGCATTCTATTTCTATTTGCTGTCCAATGCACTATGTGCCCAATAGTTATGTTTCAAGTCTTGTGTATTTGTTTTATATTCTGTTATTTCTTTGTATTCCTCACTGCTTCTGTATTAATATCAAACAAGATGACTGGTCATATTAAGACTACAATAATATGCAAAATGGCTATAACCACAATCTTACCGTGAAGGGTAGTTGTCATTTCACTGAAGATAAAGGGAGGTTCGTTTGCACTGCAAAATCTGTACAGTGTATGAAAAGAAAGAGAAAGAGAAGGAAATATATGGTTTAATGCATGTACAGTGTGTATGTACATGTACATGCAGTTCCAATTGCAGATGAATAGCACAAATGAGAAGTGATGTACATGCATGTATGTTGTGATAAATGACATATTCTGGCATGCCAAGTGATGGTTTAGTTTCAAAAGAATAGGCTCGTAAATCAACCCCAAAGAATGCCATTAAATCGCCTCAAATGAGGGTCATTTTCATTCTTATGGCTTGAACTTTCACTCTTGGTATAAAGGAGTTTTATACCCACCATCTCCCCCTCAAGATTTGAAATAGATGGATCGGTTGAACATGAAAATCTGTGGGAGTTCAATTGTTTAAATTGTTCACATTTTTTTAGTTGAGAATCTTCAGGCATGAGGAATGGTTGATTATAATTATTATTATCATCATTATTATTATTATTATCATTATTACTATTAAATTTATTGTTATTTGTTATTCATTATTCAGTAAATAAATATTTTGAAAGGAGATGAGTACTTTTCTCTAAAGCTCAGAAAGAGAGAGAAAATACATATTTACCCCACACTGCTTGAATATCTTTCCCTATATGGCATACAGTAGTACAAGGAAATTCACATGTAAATAAGAAAGTAATTTACACCAAATTATTAAAGAATAGAAGCATGCACAGCACTGAAGTAAGTACTAGTTTTGGAAAACAATTTTCATTTCCTGTATAGTATGGATCTGTGGGATGACTTAGTTTTCAATGCTGTGATGTAGAGTACAGTATATCTACATTTAAAAATTAATCACAGATTATTTATCCAAGTAGGCCTGTATGTACATAATGTTCATATGGGCCTGTGTATATGCTTGTAAGGGTTGTTTATGTCCTTTTTAAAAATTCTAAATGGACATTGAAATGACCTTTGCAAGGAAGCAGTGATTTATGTCCAGACAAAATTTATTCAGCTCAAGGCCTGCGGACCATAACGACCATGACCTGAAAAGCCAGTGGCAAATTTGATCATATCAATTCCATTTTTTTTTTATTATCATGTACTCTGACCAACCAGAAAGTGTATGAAGTATATATGTACAAACATGATCTTTGCCCCACAGGTTTGATAGTTGTTTTGCTCAATTTCTAGAGCAATTTCTGACAGGCATATTTTTTACACAGATATGGTCGACCTGCTTAGAATTGAATCAGAAGGTCATTATTAAGTCATTTACTGAGTATTCTCTCTCTCTCTCTCTCTCTCTCTCAAAAAAAAGAATGACACTTATGTTAATGGGGTGAAAATGGAGTGAAAATTCACTCTTTTCTGTTTATAAAGAGCCTTCAATATTGACTTAATATTCACTCCTACACAAGTGATCATGGACATGACTCCAGTCCTGGGGGAGTGAAAATGGAGTGAAATTTCACTCTTTTTTATGTTTATAGAGAGCCTTCAATATTCACTTAATATTCACTCCTTCATAAATGATTATGGACATAAATCCCATCCTGGAGGAGTGAAAATAGAGTGAAAATTCACTCTTTCCTGTTTAAAAGACTATTATTCTGTAGAGTTTTAATAATAACACTAGCAAATGCCTTCTCAGGCTTCTGACACTAAGCAGATGAGATGTGAAATATGAAATGAGAAGACTAGACAGTTTTCCAGGTAATTGATATGACAGTTTGCTGGTGGCATGAAAACATGGGAGTGCTTACTCTTTACGACTCTGGGGTTGTTTACTTGACATTGATGATTGCTATATATTCCAAATGAAGAAATGGATGGGCCTAAAATGAAGCTATTTCGACTCCTGTGGCAATATTTTCCATGCGATTTAAACCCTTCTTATGATGAAGCATGTGTAGGGACTACAGAAATAGCAACCCTGCCCTGTGTGAGTCCATTAACCCACCTGTTTATGCCATTGCCTATCATATTAATTGGTGTACTTTCACTTGTGGAGCTTCAAGAAAAGTGTTGTAAAGCACTTGAAAGTCAAATCCATTTACAGAAAAAGTACAAGGTAAACTCGATGTGACAATCTGTAATCTCAAGAGTGGTTTGCAAATCCTGTCTGGAATGTAGTTTTCCCTCCCTATGGATGAGAAAATATGTGGTGTAAAGGCACATTGCTTTCTTCTGTACTACATGCAATTGCCAGCATGATTCATGTGCATGACCCTGTTCTCACTCCCAGATAATATCGCTCTTAGTATAGAAGAGACCAAGAAGATCAGTTCAGATCAGTGCAGTTCTACCGCTCTTAATTCCCAAGTGTGTATGGGGTCTTCTGATTCCCTAGATGACTGTTAGATCCTTTGTTTGGTTTCACACTTAGAATACCAAGGTACCCCTGGAGCTGAACTTTGCCATTGAACCACAAAGTGGCAGATTGTTCCCACTTTTTAAATGGGTAATTTCCCTTCCTTCTCCCCCTCCCCTCCCCACTCCATTTACAAAATCCTGTCCACCTCTGAAAATATAATACTGCATACTATACTACAGCCTAGTGGTGCATGCCAGTTGGCCCACTGCTATTCCTTTTACATGTAGTTTGAATTCATGTTGGTATGAGATGCATTGATTAATTCTGCATAGAACATCGTCACTTCACAAGTGTACCTTTAAATTGGGTCGTGTGATTAGTTGATCATTGTATGATCTAGTCTAGACCGCTCTTAATTCCCAAGTGTGCATGAGGTCTTATGATTGGGTAGATGACTGTTGAATCCTGCATAGACTGCTCTTATTACACAAATGTGAGTGAGACCTTATGATTAGGTAGATTTACACACACAAAAATTACATAATCCAACCTCTTTTTTTTTTTCATCTAGTGTGAATGGGGTCGTATGATTATGTAGATGAGTCATGACAGAATTAGGCCATGGATTGTTGACATTACAGTCTCCGGTCCCAGTTCACTGTTGAGTGAAGACTTCAATTGACCAAGCCCTAGCTGCTTCCACATTAGGTGGGTCCTCATCAGCTCGAGAGCTCTTGAAGAATAGCCCGCTATCTTGGGATCGCAGGTACATGTATCAGCCTGAACTCTGCTGAAGCGTGCAGTCACGTCTTCATCAGCTCGCGCTCAATACATTGCAGTCTAACTCGAGCTATAGCCAGTTGTTGGTGCACTAGTTGAAGCTCAAGCTGGTGAGGACAGGTCAAATAGAGCCTGCTATTTTGCGAATTAGCAGGGTATTCTGCAAATAAGTCTGTGATTTGAGTGGCCCACTTTTGGAGCAAAATAATGTGCTAATTCCATTTTTATCTGAGAATTAGCTGGCCATTCACTGATCAGGCTAATTATCAATCAATCAATCAAGTCAGGTAGAACTCCCGGGAGCCACAGATAAGTTCTTTCCAGCAGCCTTTGTCATTCATGATCTCAGCGATGTCTCGCATCTCCGGGAGACCAGTATCAATCCTTAATGAATTTACATGTCCTCCTAGGGTCTCCCTCTTCTCACATATCCATGCATGAAGGGGTTCCCACAGGACCGAGTGTAGTGTAAGCTCTGGATGCCTTTGAGCATGACCTGAAAGCTTCATTCTCTTCAGGCTATAGATCAGTAATGGCGGGCTATTCTTCAAGCTTGGGCTAATGAGAACATACCTTCTGTTCTTAAAGGGAAAGTCCACCCTAGAAGTTTCACTGTTTCAATAAAAGGAGATAAATATGAACAGCATTTTAAAAAAGAAATGAGCAAAATCGGTCAAAGAATAAGAAAATTACACTCATTTACATTTTCTAGTAAACTACTCTCGGCTCTGCAAATTGGCAACACTGATGACATCATATGTGAGCAGGTCTCCATTCACTTTGTACATGAAATTTCACATTTTCTGAATTTTTTTGGAAGTTAGACATTTTCTAACCCCCATAATCAATGTATGTTCAGAAGAATTGCTTTTTACATACCATACTTTGACTATGGGGTAAGAAAATGTGTAACTTCCAAGAAAATTGATAAAATGTGAAATTTCATGTACAAAGTGAATGGAGACCTGCTCGCATATGATGTCATCAGTGTTGCCAATTTGCAGAGCCGAGAGTAATTTACTAGAAAATGTAAATGAGTGTAATTTTCTTATTCTTTGACCGATTTTGCTCATTTCTTTTTAAAAATGCTGTTCAAATTTATCTCCTTTTTTTGAAACAGTGAAACTTCTAGGGTCGACTTTCCCTTTAATAGGCCCCAGTGAACTTTTACCTACATGTACATGCAGGCCACATATTTACACAGTAGACTGCGTATGGAATGCATTTTGGAATCTTATTCCAACCACTAGCCTAATTGTGGTTGTCTGATATAAATGAAAAGTAATGTAGGAGAAACTTTTACTTTCTGAATAGCTGGCTGTTAATGGCCCAGATATCATTTCTTTTTAAAACTGGGTTCCAAAAGAAACTTATCACTTTTTGAGAACAATGCTCACTAAAATCTAGTGCATCAAAATTAATCATATTTAGACACAGCTAAAATTCTCCTTATGATGCACATTTGAAAATTTTAAAGATCAGTTTTGACATAAAGGAGAAAAATCAGATGAAATTGCTAAAGGTCACTTTTTAAAATTCACAGAAACTGCTCGCTGAGAACCTCTGTGAAAGGTCGCCTATTCAGAACATTCCAAAGCTGTTCATTCAGTTTTAGAGGCGAGTTATTGTCACTGCTGTACTGGCCATTGTCCAGACCGATCTCCCTGCTAGGGAGACAAGCAGTTTTTGTGAGTTTGAAAAATTAACTCTTGCGATTTTACCTTATTTTCTTCTTTTCTGACTCAACAAAACATCATTTTTTTTTTAGTTAGTGCTTGATAAGGAGTATTTTAGCTAATCTATGCCCAATTTTGATTTATTTAAATGCTTTGGATTTTAATGTGTGTCCCTCTGAAGAAGTGATAAGTTTCTTTTGGAACCCAGTTTACATTTCTGCATTTCTTTTCAGCATCAAATGTGATTGAACCAGACCACATAATGTGGACCCTCTCTCACGAATGGGTTCATTGTATGAACTACATGTACATGTATATCTCTCAGCATGGAAATATAAGTTTCTCAACCATGTTTTTCAAAAACATTCAACTTTTCATGTCACAGTCTGTAAGCTAACATGTCTGCCACTAAGGAACCAAAAAGGTCCTTCATGGGGTCACAATATCCAGAAATTTTACTTGTCATGCAATACTTTCTATACCCCTTTGGAAGCAGCATGAGAGCATGCGAAATGAAATATTATTTTCTTGCTGCTGCCATAGCATTCTATTGTGTATTTGTTTGTTGTTACTACCAGCAAGTGATGATATATGGATGATATTGAAGGAAATATATCAATGGGTTCGTTGTGTATCCTGTCTTACATAATTTTTTTCCAGCTTGGTATGGTCTTGTTTATGCAAATAATACTTAGGGTTGTTGAAAGATTTCTGGAATACACATACTGGTCTTTTGTGATGTGTTTCTCATTGTCAAAAATAATATTTTTTAGGTAGTCCACTTGTTGTGTGGAAAAGGTAGCTAAGCAGAAATACTTTAAAATGCAAAAATTTGTGAATGGATTGTTAAATACACAATTTATTTCATCACTTGTCATAATTACATTCTCATTGAAATTGTTGAAATAGATATATACAATTGAATTGCCCCCCCCCATCTTGTTGGAATGGGAAAAATAATAAACCCCCCAGCATGATGTTAGGTATTTCAAAGATGATAATGAGATTAGTAGTAGTAGTAGTAGTAGTAGCAGTAGTAGCAGCAGTAGCAGCAGCAGCAGCAGCAGCAGCAGCAGCAGCAGCAGCAGCAGCAGTAGTAGCAGTAGTAGTAGTAGTAGTAGTAGTAGTAGCAGTAGTAGTAGTAGTAGTAGTAGTAGTAGTAGTAGTAGTAGTAGCAGTAGTAGTAGTAGTAGTAATAGTAGTAGTGTTGGTGGTGGTAGTAGTAGTAGTAGTAGCAGTAGTAGTAGTAGTAGTAGTAGTAGTAGTAGTAGTAGTAGTAGTGTAGTAGTTGTTATTGTTGTAGTTTTGCTATTAAGGGTCTCTCTCTTATTATAACAGATTAGGATGCATAGGAAATAAATTTTAAATAGAGAGTATTAATGATGAGCTGCAACCTCATGTACTGTAGCTGCAATCAAATTGGCCTTTGATGTGGCATACCACATTTCAAATAGGCTTAAATTTATCTGTGATTCTTTTTCTTTCTACTCATGTATAAAATGTTTTCTCCTAGTATTCTATACCTGATGATACTGCAAACATGTCATTAAAAGGAGATGCTCCATTACTGTGGGTTAAAATATTGGACCAGGGGGGTGTTTCATAAAGCTGTTTGTAAAGTTATGAATGACTTTACGAATGAATTGAATATGGCAAGCCAAATGAGATTCTCAATTGTTCTAAATCACATCAGCTAAAGGTGAAATATGCAGACATAGATTAACATTACAATAGTTTCCAATCATTTTTATTGCAAAGTATATTTTTCGCCACAATTTAATTGAAATTATGGGAAGTGCAGTCACGCTTGATAAAATGTCAGGAAAACTTGTAGGCATCCCATTTGGCATTTCATATTCAAGTCGTTCGCAAAGTCATGCGTAATTTTACAAACAGCTTTATGAAACACCCCCAGGCGATATACTGTTTACATACACACTGAACAAGGTAGAGAGGATATGATTGATTAACGATCATCAATCAGTGATAAGCAATCAAGGTTTACCATCTGTTCTTCAATGGTCTGTCACTCTGTGTATTTTGATTTTTATCTTCTTCATCATAACATATCATTTCCAGGGCAAAAATTACTTTCATGCAAAAGAACTTCAAACAAAAATTACTGATAATTTACATTTATTTATCTAGTACCATCCACTAGAACTCTTTTTCTATTTTCTATGGCTCATCAAGGGTTTTCAAGAAGGGCAATTCAAAGCTGTTTTTCTGCACATATTACAGACCAAATCTAAGTTGACTAGTACTTACAATAAATATATTATCACATAGTAGTACAGATCTTTCTAACTAAGGTCTTTAAAAGTTATATATACAAAATACTAAATATGTTATTTGTTTTATAGAGTATTTGTTTTGATTCTGATGGAAAATAATGAAATTGAAATGTTCTTTTCCGTGTGAAACGATGATATGAGCCATCAGAAATTCATTTGCATTTATCGGAAAAGTGTTGATATTTGCTCAGCTATTCAACAATAGCTTACATAGCAATTTTTCTTTAGTTGCATGGTTGTTTGACATGTGAAAGTCACATTGATCTCTCATGTTTTATTTAGTATTGCAGTCCTTCACCTTTACATGTACATTGTGAAAAATAGGCTGATGCGAGTTATGACTTTTGAGTTATTAACAATCAAATGCGACAAATGTATTTTTTAACACCTGGTACTTAGTCCTAACTGGAGGCCGGCTTACCTTAGATAAATCTAGTTTAAGGTCTATTCCTACAAGATTACATCTGAACTGCACAGGATTTGAAAAAAACAGCAAGCATACATGATTAGAGTCTTAGTTTTTTTGGCATCTTCAGTTTAATAGCTGTAATTGTGAATATAGCAGGCATGCCTGTTGGCTTGTTAATTTAGATTCTGACATGCAAAAATCCATGATTAATCATTGATTTTATCTCGCATCCTGTATCCTTCGTTTTTTTTATGGATCCTTGGATGGTAGAAGGGTCAGAGAACAGATACAAAAAAAAAATAGAAAAAAGGAAAGGAAGACAGAGAGAAGAATACTCAAATGAAGGGGATAGAAGGCAAAAATATAAAACAACCTATGAGAAGTTACAAGAAAATGAAAAAAAAAATCAATTTAGATAGGCTTTCTGTGAGTTTGCATCGGGTTTAAGCCTGTCAGATCTAAGAACTAAAACTTACATATGTGTCTGAACTTTTCAGCCCCCCCCCAAAAAAAGATCTCTTAATAGTTTCACAAACATAGATGATATTTTACTTCAAATTGTGCCAAGTAGGAAAAATGCATTTTCAAAAAAATTATTGCTTGAAAGAAATTTCTTAAACACATAAGTTAATGGAAGAGATTTAACTCACGGATTCAGGGGCAATTGGGGGCGGAATATACTCTCTGAATGTCATTGTCATTGTTTTATGACTTGCATGTTGTATGGAGGCTTATATTTTCCCATGAATTTTGACACCCTTCTTTCTAAACATGACCTTCTTATAGCTGGAAGAAATACTTGAAAGACTGTTTTCTGTGTGCCGTGAAATCTATTTGTAAATGAGAATTTTCGCACCACACCCACCCTTTCTGACAC
>CM057157.1:28982276-29002508 GCA_029962745.1 Echinometra lucunter
CTATTATGGAAATGAATAATACTGTGTACATTCCTGAACTTGTGTCCCATCAGTAGAATTACATGTATTTCACTCCATTCTATCTTTACTATAGATTATAGAAAATCATCCGGGGAACTGTAAAGCTGCCTTTGTGGATCTATTACAATATTGGAAGACTAAGACTGGTGGATCTATGGAAAGTCTGGATGAAGCTCTTGACTCTTGCGATCTTGGAAGACTTAAGAGTGCATATAAGAAGTGAATGTATTAAAGGCAGCTTTGATATGCATTTCATTATAATGCGTACTATTTTGGAGAAATTTCATATCTGAAGCTTACTATTATCAGTACAATTAACATCAGTGTGAATCTACCAAGATGGAATGGCTGTACATTCTCTCTTTACGCATGCATAAGGAATTTGTAAACAAGTCAGTTTTAAGCAAAACTCTAGTCTGTTGTTAGCCTGTCACAAAAGTAGCTTAAATGCAGTGTTGTGATGATTTTTGGAAGGATAATGTTACGTATAATACCCTGGAAGTTGTTTCCGAACTTTGAAATGGACCAAAGTTACTTTTTATGCAATTTTTCAGAGGGATAAAGGAGGGGTTATGATTTTTGAACTTTCATTTGAAGAAAAAAAAAGATCTTTTCTGTATTATGGATGCATATTCGTGTATAGAGAAATGCTAATGCAGATGATTTTCTAGAAGAAATCAGGAAAAAATACATAGATGTAATTCAAGCAAACATAATAGATACATAATTAAAGCAAATATATATTTTATTTCTAATAAATTTGGAATGCCTTCTATGATGGGAACAAAAACCTGGTTGTCCACTCAAGGTAATATTTTCAACTTTTAAATAGTAAACTATTTACTCACTGCTTTGTAAATCAAGTTGATTTGCACCAGCCTGTCCTCTTTCATAATGCCCCAAACAATAATTAAAGACATTGGTTAACATTGTTATGATTTTAAAAAATCTTGTTTTGTTACTTGAAAATGGGATAAACATAAGGGTTATAGTGTAAAAATACCAGTCTGAAAGTTTCAAAGTATAATATCCACAGGAAGTATTTTTAGATATCAAAAATGTCAACCAATGTTTGAAAAATACACGAGGGTCAGTTGCACAGAATAGACATAAGGAGTGCGCATGCGCGTATGATTTGCCTTCCCGTACTGTGTGTATTGGCGTATCACGCGGCGGGAGGCACATAACGGCATTTTCAAATTCAAGCAAAGTGGTCCTCTTAGCGATTGTCTCGTGAGACGAAGGATAATAAAATCGCTGTTTGCGTCTAAATTACACTTTTTCATTCCAAATTATGGATATTTTCAGGGTTTTTGAGTACAAATACAAGTACTCATACACATGCTTCTCTTAGTTTGAGAATTTTTTAAATCAGCTACTCACAAATTTAGCCAATGCCTTTAATAACTCATGATATTGTATTATTTGATTGAGCCTTTGATATATTTGGAAAAATTCAAAATCAATTATTTTGGCAGCAAAACAAGTACACAAACATTTCTTTATATAAAGACTGATTGCAGAATGTAAAATAGAAAAATATGGAAAGACAATTATGTATAGCAGAAAATAGCATAAGAATGTTTTTGCGCATACCAAATTGTGGTTCTAGAACACTAGAAAAACCTATCCATTGTTTAACAATTGATTATAACTGAATGCAATAAACATTGTTGTTTTGTGATGGGGCATGATGGAGTATGAGTTTGCCTCCTCTTATTATGGGCAATCCAAGCTGACAAACAGCAGAGTAGACCGACAGCTCAAGAGAGCACTTGAGACAGTGTCATTATTATAAATCCTTAAAAAATTTAACAGCAAGCCCATGAAAATGACATGTCGGTCTCTTTTAGCCATCGGTATCATGAGCCTTTTGTCCACTTTTATTTGAGCAAAGCTTATTAATCCTTTTTTATTTGTTTATTCTAAAAAGTAATTTTCTTACTTCTTTCTTGGATAGAGTTCTGGAGTGCCTGCCCCCTCTTCCCACCCATCTCCTCATGTCCGGCACCTATGAATTAAATATTTCCCATTCTTTTACTCTTTAATCTAACCAGTGTGTAGAGTTCAGTAGATCTAACATTTTAAGTGTCAGTTCGAGCAAATTGTTTTGTAGCCATCGTAGAGGTGTTTAAATATAAATAAACCCAATATTTGCTTTCTTTTTTGTATTTTTCTGTACATTATTTATTCCTGAAAATCTTCTGCAATATTATTTTGATGGAACATATTAGGAATTTGCATTGGTAATGCACCATAGCAAGGTGACCTGATTACATGTGGGGTACGTAGGTGAAAGGTCATAGAGGTCAATTCCTGAAACTTGCGTTTGAAGCTTCAGTGTGATATCTCAGGAACCATTTGAGGTAATATCACAATATGTCATAAACAGTTTGAGCTATGAAATTGACCAAATTTAGGAGATGCAGTCACATTTATCTTGTTTTTAAAGACATCTTTGCCTAGAAAGCTGCTGCACATATATTGCACTTTCTGGTTATTAGAAATCCTCGCACATTTTGAGAGGTTAATGGAGAAATTATAGACATCTTTTTAAATCACAGGCTCATTTCTTGCTAGATTAGATACTACTGAAATATCTTTTCAATTGTACCATTACCATTACATTGATCATCAAAGTTTAATTACAACTGGATATTTTGTGAATGTATCAATGAAAGTGAATTTCTTATTTCTACACAGCATTGTGTAGTGCAAGAATGTTTATTTTTCAAATATTTAGACTGATTTTATTCTGTTGTGTAATTCAATGATCAGATGCCATTGGCTGCCAAATACTTTCTGTTAAATTAAAAAAAAATCTCCATTGCAAGTGACTACAGTGGAAACTCAGTATAACGAGGTCCTTGGGACCATCAGAATTACCTTGTTATAGCAGAAATATTGTTATATCAGATCTCTTTATACCAAGTTTCTACTGTATTTCAGAGCTGCCAACACCCAACTGGAAAAAAATCATGTTTTTCCTTTTAATCCTATTTCAAGCCCAAAATCCTGTGTTGGGCTTTGCCACTCTGATATTCCAAAGTATTGGAACTCTTTAGACTGTTCTATTAGGCAGTCTGCCAGCTCTTCTGTTTTTTTAGTGTAAGCTGAAATTTCGTACACTTGTACGCCTGTAGTGAAATGTGATATAACTTGCTGCAATATTTTATAGTTATTTTCATTTTATTCATTGCATTAACATGCTTACTATAATATATGAAATATGAAATATTTTTAGGCTGACATTTCCTGCGTACATAATGTATATGTTTGTGACTATACATTTGATATGTATATTTTTTCTTTTCCTCTATAAACATGTATTCAATTCATGATACTGAGTGTAAAAATGCCATTCTAACTCATAATAGCTACATTTTTAAAATTAGTGATAGATCTGATATTTATTATCACTGTAGGTAGGTGGATTAGTATTGTTTGTTTTCCCCTATTAATTAATTTTATTCACCTTTTCCTACTGTATTCTATTTTATTCATTATCATTCTTCTACTTCTTTTTAAATCATGCCTTTATTCTTGCAGAGTTGCAGCAATTTAGATTTGCAAAGGTGATGTGTGTTTAAAAAGCTGTGCTTTTTTATGGACCACCTCATTTTCCACATTTTCAATGTCTTTAAAAAACTTTCTTCATGAATTTTTTCTTGTTGTCGTCAATGAATTTATTGTTACTGTTCATGGATATATTGTTTTCACTGTAGTGGAAAGAAAGAAATGAATTTGAATTTGATATCCTGACTAAAATACAGCATTAATGATACATACGGCTTACCTGATTATTTTGATACTCTTATATAGGGCTTACTTCCTTATTTTGATACTCTTATATAGGGCTTACTTCCTTATTTTGATACTCTTATATAGGGCTTACTTCCTTATTTTGATACTCTTCTACACTGTAGATCTTCATTTCAAATGATCTATGGTGTGAAATATACAGGCAGAAGGGTAACCTCTTAAGGAGCTTTCACATATCCACACTGTGGAAAACTTCAGAGGAGCTTTTCATCAAGTGTCTTTTCAGTGATTTTTACCGACAACTGTTATAAGCTACAGAAATTGTTGCATCTGATTGGATTGGCTGAGAGCAAATTTGTTGGTAAAAATCACTGACAAGAGTACTGTTTAATAATGTAGAAGATGTTTTTATGGTATACATTCTGATCATGATGATCAAAGATTCCATGTTTGGAAATTGGTGTATACTGTTTGTATTAAAGCTATGAAATATAACCCCATAACTCATTTTCTGATTATAGCTGTTTCATGTTGGCTGCCTGGTCAAGACCCCTCACCACTTATTTTCTTAGGCAGAAAGAGGAAGAAAGAAAGTGTAGGTGAGAGAGAGAGAGAAAGAGAGATTTTATGCATGTATAATTTGTTCTTTTTCTTTACTGTCATTGTGCTTAGGTTGCAGGGCTTAGCATAAATTTCATTGCAATGTGGGGCACATTTCTTATGACAAATGTAACTACATGCACATTATCATATTCAAAACATCCATACATTTATGAGAGTCAGGATCCAGCAATGGTAACCGATCAGTACCGGAATTGACAATTAGAAATACAAAATGTTTACATTGGTTACTTATTGCTGGTTCCCGACCCTGTCATGAAGTACACATTATTGTTATTTCATTATTTTTACATTCATGTCAAATTTACAGGGTTCATACACTTATACATTTTCAGAATTCCATGACTTTCCATGACTTTCCAGGGCAGAAAAATGCAAATTTCCATGACTCATCGATCACATGTGATGTAAAATTTATATAAAAAGCGCGCTGATCAAAACAGATTCAAAGCTGATTTGAGTGCCATGAATGCAGGGCTGGCTGGAGCGTGAATTTATTAATATGAAAAATATCTTGAATAAATGATTTTCCATGAATTTCCAGAAGAAAGTGACAAATTCCCTGACTTTCCCTGAATTTTTGCTTCTGGAAAAAAGAATTTCCATTTCCGTGACTTTCCAGAAATTCCCTGACCCGTATGAGCCCTGATTTAATCTGGCTCACATTAAAATTGAGTTTTGTCCAGATTTGTAATTCATTTTATTTTCAATTTTGGCCATAAAAGTAACAATCATCACAAATTGTGTCAGTTATTTTGAAACAATGTCATGAATTTCTGGTTCCTCTTCTATGATATGATGTATAAAATCAAGACTATTGGTCATTTAAAGATGCTAGGTCGTGGGCTTTCATGGGGAATAGATCACAATTTGCTGACACCAGACTTTGTGAAAAATACCTGTAATAGAGCTACATTTCTGGAGCACAGCAAAACAAGCTGTCCCACCACAAACATTCTTCGGCCTGCTTCGGGCATTCTCGGGCCAGGGAAAGTGAGATAATGACTTTGCCATATGGGGAAAGGGTGAAGTATACAGAGCATTACATAAGGTCTGTTGGTCATAAAACTCACAGTGATGGACAACACCTGTTACTGGGTAAGCACCCATGGTGTCAAATTCCCCATGAAAGCTCACGACCTAGCGTCTTTAACTAGCCTATTTTAGTCTTTTGCAAATGAAATGTTCCCGATGGTCCTGCCCATGATGGTATTCATAGACTAACCCAGTCGGGCAGAGCTGGAAAAAGAACAATTTTATCAGACCTGCAGATTTAATGGAGATACATGTCTTTGGGGTGTCCACAACCTCTTGGGCCTTGTCTGTTTTCTTTTTTCACTGATTATGCATGGGCCGTGCATCTCATGAATTCATGGGCTCTGTAAAGTTGGTTAACCCATAGAAGTACAGAGCTTTTCAGAGGTCTGAATTAATCATCTTCAATCCTCAAATTGGCAACAACTATTATTTTTTTCCATTCTTACATAGTTTGAAAAAAAATATATAGATATAACATGAACCAAAATGAATTATGATTGTAAAATTTAAGCGAAAAATGCCAATTTGAACACGGAAATAGGGATTATATAATATTCACTGTGTTGCCAATTTAAAGATTTTAATGATTAGTCACATTTAAGCTGCTCTAATTCGAAAACGCAACATCATACTGCATTGAAAATAGACTTAAAATTTTCAGCAAATTTTTCTCATTCTACTCATGTATGATGTGTCATGCCCAGCATTCTGGACCAACAGATACTGCCAAAGCGTCTCCTAAAGGAGACACTGTACGTCTATGGGTTAAATATGGGAAATTCCATGCAGAATGTTCACTTTCGTGAAGAAAATAAAGTTTGCAATTGCAGTTCAACTCTCATAATATCGGAACATTCATTTTCATTTAACAATTTGTCAACAAAAAAAAAAATCCTTTTTTCTACCATATGGCAGTCACACAGAAATGCCCTTTTTAAACAACACATTATTTCTATCTCATTAGAAGAACAAAACTGTGCTGGAGATCTTCAACTTATATGCTATAGTTAAAATGTATTTCGAGCAATATATCCAATTACAAGGGTGAACGTACACAAGAAGGAAATACATGTATACCATTTGGAGACATTTAATATACCCTATGTTTTATTTCATACACTATTATGAATTCTTATTTTAGATGAGTGCATAATTATATACACTCATCTAAAATAAGAATCCATAATATCTACACCATGTTTTTATAGATGGAACAGCTACTTTGCACCTGTATATAATGGATTGATGTACTAATTTGCGAGCCAGTGAAGCAAGCGAGCAAAAATGCTAGGCTTTTTGTCCAATGCCGTGAAGGCCATGTCACTGTCTCTTTCATTTTTCTCATTATTGATCAATGATCAATTAGAAAAATTTGAGAGGTCTCATTGCGACTCCCAATCATAAAAAAAAAAAAAAAAATGAAATTGAACGAGATTTTCAGAAAAACCTCACTATGAATAGCGAAAAGATAATGTAATAAGAGCTATTTATGGAAGTAGAAGGCTTCACGGTATACAAAGTGTTCTTTCCTGAAAATGAGTGTGGTCCTGAAAAAGAGTTATAGTAAGAGCTATTTGTTAAGGTAAAAACCTTGTGCTATGTTATACGTAAGTGCAAGCAAGTGTAGCAAAGGTGATTGCAAGTGTATTGCAAGTAATCAAATCTTTTTTAAATTTCATGATCAATTAACCCATTCGTGACAGAGGTCCACATTTTGTGGTTTAGCCGAATATCTTTTGATGCGAAGCCCTAAAAATCATACCAAATAAATGAGCAGAAAGGGCAAAAAATTCTACACAAACTGTGCTCATTTTGGTTGCGTCAATATTCGTTGTTTGATGCTGAAATTTTTTTTAAAGGAAAATACAATGTAAGCATTAAAATCCTTAAATTGGCAATATGATAGAAAGTTTAAAATCACCATTTTCCACTGCAAATTGGCAACTTTTTGACTTCTCATAATTTCTGTCAATTTATATTAATTTCAGACACACAATGTTTTATAAGAAAAATGTAGCAATAAAATAAAAATGTTGGTGTTGCCAATTTGAAGAATAACTGCTTATCAAATTAGGCTTTAAATAATTCCTGTCACGAATGGGTTAACTCTGCATATTACAGTAGTGAGAGTAAAGTCAGAGATATCTGCAAAGAGATAATCAGAAAATGTGCAGGATGTGATGGTTAACACAGTGAGTAATCCTAACAATAACATTTCTTCCTAGGCATTAGTTTGATATCAAAATGCTAACCTGAAAGAAGTTTCCTTTTTTTCTTGGGGGGGGGGGGGGGGGGGGGGGGGGAGGGGAGGGGGAATTGTCATCTAGAAATCTCTTTTTTGCCAGTCATAGACTACCTATTTAATGACGTGATGGGGCTGCAGGTCAAGGAAAAAATGATGACAGAGATGTGACAGGTTTAGAGGCATCACAACTCCTTGACTCACAAGCTGTCTTTGATCTTAGCTTAAGACGGACTTGTGAAACACTATAGCAGATCTACTAGCCCACTTGTGGTGATTTAGTCAAGAAACTAGACTTATGACATTTCCTAAAAACTGGCCCCATACATGTATTTCCAAAATGGCTTAGGCATCTTATCTTTATGTCGTGCGAAAGAACACGTCCGGAACACAAAATGGAAAATTATTGAAAATCAAATCTTTTAAACATTGATTGATAATTTCACAAGTAGCATGTAGACCTTGTACATTAATATACAATCTCCTTGTGGCATAATCTTTGCTAAAATTTTATTCCAGTATGTCAAAATAGACATTTTGAATTTTTGCATTTTTTGTATTTTGCGTTCCGGACGTGTTCTTTCGCACAACGACATAAAGATATAATGCCTTATACAATTGTATGACCTTTAAACTACATGTACGTTCCTTCACCATTAAAAGAGGAATAGAGCATAGAGGCATTACAGCTGTGTTTGATTTCATTCATTTAATGTAAAACAGGAACCTTATTTAAAGGGCTCCCGTAGATCAAATATGACAATTTGGTCAGCACTATATTTTCTGGATTCTATTGTTTGTGAGCCCTGATTTAACTACAGTGTAGTTGTTACTACACAATATAGTCAAGGCAATTTCTTTGTTCAAATTACAGAGAGAAGGGAATATTGATATGAATTTGCATTAAAGTACTAAAGTGCCCTTCCAGCTTTCAACCCATTATATTCATCTAATAGATGAATTCATCTAATAGATGAATATAATGGGTTGAAAGCTGGAAGGGCACTTTAGTAAACTGAATGC
Source organism: Echinometra lucunter (assembly GCA_029962745.1). Lineage (NCBI taxonomy): Eukaryota > Metazoa > Echinodermata > Echinoidea > Camarodonta > Echinometridae > Echinometra > Echinometra lucunter. The sequence continues at coordinate 28,990,984 of CM057157.1, forward strand.
ATAACAAATATCTATTCAAAAAACAAAAAAAAAAGCACAACAGAACAAAAAGTTATAAAGAGACTAAGTCTATACTCTTGACAAATCAATGCTCAAGATTTATTTAGCGGATTTACCTAATAGCACCTAAATACAAATAATTCAGCATAAATATATATCTATGGCAAACGAATGGAAGACAGTCTACACTTATTTTGCAAAATCACATGCCAAAAATATTAAAATAAATCTTCTTTATATCAATTCAGGAAACAGTTTATCTTTATTAGCATGTTATAATACAACTCCTGTTTATTTAGTCCCATTTTAATACTGTAATTGTACTTATTTTCCCCAAGATTTGCTTTTTTCAGCTATGAAGTATTATTGTCAGAAACAACTTCTGTAATGCTAAGAGCATGTTCATTACAACAAAGGTATATCTTTGCAAAACTATAACTTTAAGCCGAGATATAATGATGACAAAAACATTTTGCTAAACACAATGTACAAGGAAAACCACACAAAATCATGTTGCTGTTCGGGTAACAAGACCTTGTTTCTCAATTTTGGTGAAATTTTGTTCTTTTCATAATCTTACAGCTAGGAACACTTAAAATGTATTTTCAACCCCTCACATGCCCATCTGCAAAGATTAGACCACTACTGATGAATGAAACTCGACCACCTCCACAGGCTGTCATGCTAAGGAAGCCATGTTTTGGGGCTCTCCTGAACATTTCACATTTAACAGATACAAGGTTTTGTTGCCCCAGTGATGATTTGTTGTACAAATATGTATAAAAACTGAGTTGGGTAAGAATTGCAAATTACAAATACTGACCAACAAGAAAGGTTATAAAACTTCACTAAATCTACACACTACACTTATAATGGAGTCAGCATGCATAGTCGAGGCTAAATGTGTACCATACTCTATCACATTTGAAAGGTGGTGATCACAATAAAACAAGTCCATGTCTGCCTCATTTTAAGTCCTCAATTTAAATACAATTGTACAATCGTTCTAAAATCACATTTTTTTTACAGTGTGGAAAGAAGAAGGAATTGTGAAGAAAATTTTGGGAATGTGTTGGCATGGAAATGTTAGATGATGATTTTATGGATAGCAAGATTTGGAACGCAATGGCACATCTGTTACTTGAAAAAACATGGTACAATCTTTTCCTATACAACTACAAACATGAGCATTTATGATACATAATGGGCTGCATGCCAGTAATTTTTCATAATAAATAAATTTCATACTCCATGATCATTATATTTTCATATATCGTAAGTCACCAAACCAAATTCAATTTCATGATCAAATAAAGTACATGTACCTCTGAAAATTATGATTATAAATCATATTTATGATACCAAAGCTTCAATTGGTTTTGAATTATGCTACATCACAAATCTGAAAAAAACCCAGAATTTTAGTTCTGTCTTTCAGTTCCATTTTCAGCCTTCAAAGAATACTAATGATGACAGAGAAGACCTGTTTAATAAAGCACCAAAAAGTTTCTACATAACACCTTAACTTTTTTTTTTTATCTCTGGAAATTACTTTTGTGAGTCCAGCTTTACAGTAATACATCTAGCTTATAAAATGAAATGGTCAAAATTGGTACATGTTGATTGTTGACAGCCAGAAGGATATTAACAAGGCAAGTCCAAGCTATTCTGATCCACACATTAACATCCACATTTAAGATTTCAGCATACCTGATATTATCGTACTACCATCATCAGCAAAAGTTTGAACACCACCTGGGAATTTGTGGGTATTTCAATAATTTGGAATACATTCTTTTATCTCATTGAATGACTACATAACTGCAGTGGTCAGTAGCACAAAAGTATAATGGTATAAGCCCATAAAAATGCATTGAAAATAAATGTGTCTTGAAAAATGATTATGTTTAAATTTGCTTTTTCTTTAAGTTATTGCATTTTGAAAGGGTGGTCTTTAAACTTTTGCAAATGATGGTACTTTAACAGCCCTAACAAAACCATAATTACTAAATATGAAGTAAAACAACACATCTGATGCAGGGGCATCAATTCTCTTCTTTTTTTTGGGGGGGGGGGGGGAGGGTAAACAGACATTTTGACATTTTTTTTGACAAGTGTCTCCTATTTTACGAAATAAAAGACCCCCCCCCCCCCCCCGATTGATGCCCATAATCTGATGTCAATCTACATAACATCACAAATTGGACTTGCTCAACAGACTCTTTTTACCGAGTTTAACATCCTTGTAAATCACAGCAAATGATGTATTCCTTCGCCAGTACAACCATGCCAAAGTGCGTAACGTGTGCATGTTAGCGTAAATCTGGAAAGTTTCACATTTTTCTTTGGTTTCCGAAGCTAATTCCCGCCTGGGATGCGCCCTTGTTGGTGCCGGCTTGAAGGCCGATGATGTTCTTGCCTGCAGCCAGTTGCTCCTCGGAGAACTCACGCTTGTTAGGATCGGCGACAGCAATGCCCCACTGAACGGGGTAATTCTTCTTTTTAGCAACACCAGCCAGCTGGAAAAGACACATCACAACCTGAAGGAAAAATAATCAATTAATTGAATAAACAAACAAATAAATAAGAAAATAATTAGAAATAATCAAATAATCAAATAATCACATGAATAAATAAGTATTATGAGGCACAGTACAAGAATAGCTAGTTATGTCACCAACAAATCATTTATTCTGAACTCATCATTGCATGGCCAATTTAAAGAGTTCAGGTACAGAGATGTGGGTCTAGCTCATGTGTATTCCTATGCATCCCATAGCTCAAAATATTTTGGTTGAATGGGCTAAAAGTTACAAATTAGGCTGATGATATATTTGAGCATATTTAAAGGAAGGAGGATTTCAAACTGAAAAAAGATGAATGCAACTGTGTTTCCAATATGCCTCCCTATATTCAGTAATATTCATGGTTTAAAGTGTTCTTGAATGAAGATATACAATGGCAAATCCCAGGGGGGAAACCCCCAATTATTATTTTGCTTTTCCGAGGGGGGAGGGTTTGGGGCATGCCACTGATGATAATGAGATGAGCATTATGTGTCCACAAAAAAATTCACACTCAAATTAAAGATACATTAGCTTTGCCGAAACTAATTGGGCAGACAAACTCATGACATCATATGTTGCACTATAGGAATTTTACTGGTCTACACCTTTTGCCACCCGACAATGCCTCCGCAGTTTACTTTGTTGCCTCCTGATCATATCTCGTTCATTTGTAAACTAAAAACCATAAGGGTTTACATTGGGGGCTCTCCACTTCCTATGTGAACAAGCCCTTATTGTGATAGCCAGCATCCGCATCCAAATTTACAGTCTCTGTCCACCCCTAGTTCTGCAGGCACAGACCCTAATTGGCACTTTCCTAAATTACATTTGGGTCTTGAGAGAAGCCCAGGCCACGTGCCTAGTGGCTGTATCAATGCCGGAGCAGCTCTAGTACATGATCCCCAATGACCTGCTTTAGTCTCCTTCTCGGACGTCTATAACTTTTTTTTTACAGATCAAGGGAGCATTTCATGAAGTGTCTTGTCAGTGATTTTTACTGACAACTGTTACAAGCTACTGAAATCCTTGCATCTGATTGGCTGAGAGCGAATTGGTTGGTAAAAATCACTGACAAGACACTTCATGAAATGCTCTCAAGGGCTTGTGCCTGCAAACTAGTCTGCCCCTGCCCGTGACTTACCATCCCTACATCTTGTTCTTCATAGAGATCCACTGTCTGGAAGAGAGATTCCTTGGGTACTCCATACTCCTGGGCAAACTGCAAGAAGAGACCAATGTTCTCCATCTGTAGGCAGTAGAAAAAAAAATAGAAATTGTTCATGAAGTACAGTCAAACTACATGTCCCTTAACACATAGCAGTACAGCGTCTCCTTTAACCTATTAGGCATAATTGTATTTCAGCATAACATTTATTTTTCACAGACCCTAACTTAGCAGTTTCTTGCCTCAACATATTCTCTTTACTTTGTACAATACCTTAATTTTGCCTAGCTATTTATCCTATTGTAATGTAGTGTGGGAAACACATATCCAACTAAATTGCAACCATTGTATATTTTACCGAAAAAAGTTATTTGTATCTGTTCATTTTCTTGGAGACAAGCCCATACTAAAGAATTATTTGTTAGATTTAATGTTCTTACTGTTTTTTAATTGACTTCTTACTACTGTGCAATATTACTTTTTAAACATAAGCAAAATATACTCCGGAAATCATTATCATCAATGCTCACCTTGAATTCATCTGTACATTATCATAATACTAGAAGCAGAAATAATTATCATCTATGGACTGTTCATGAAAATTATACACTTTATTCTTTAAGCAATCATGCTCCTGTTATTTGGAATAATCTCCCACAAGAAATTAAATCAATTTACTTAATGTGTTCCTTTGAGAGAAAACTTAAATCTTACTTAAGCACAAGTGTTTGAAATTTTAATAATACTGTCATTAACTTAACTGCCATGTAATGTTTTGTGATGGGCTGGTGTGGTAAAATGTATTTTTGAATAAAATTTCACATATTTTTTATTATTAATTCATTTGCAATACTATTTATCATGCAAATTTCATATTTCATATATATTTAATACTGATATTTATGCAACTTATTTTACCTTCATTCAGGGAGGTCGTCTCAACAAGTCCATATCAATTTTTATGGCCACCCAATTCCAATAATGCTTGTTATATTGTTATCTGTTGTAGTGTTTTACCTTCTTCCCTTATCCTGTATTGTTGACTTATCTGTATTGTTTTATTTGTCATGGTTGTATTCTGTTTTGGGTTTTTTATTGGAATTGAATTGAATTGAATTGAATTGAATAGTCCAAGTTAACTTGGGCTTGGTGTTCAACAGGTCAAGTGACACTTCTGCAGAGTTTTTCTTTTTAATTTTGAATGTTAGGAATTAAACATCATACATGAGCAGAAAGACAAAAATTCACTGCTAATTTTTGTGTCCATGTTTAGTGCAGTACGTTGTGATGTTTACGAATAAGGATGTTTTGATGGCAGCTAACTCTCTAAATTGGTAATACAATGTAAAAAACATTAATACTATTATCATGTGCAAATTGGTAACTTTTTTTCTGTTACAATCTGCAATTTACATTCATATTGGGTCATGTTATGTACATTTTTGTTATTTTCTTCCAAACTATGTAGGGGTGGGAAAAGAATAATTGTTGCAAATATGAGGAAAAAAGCTGATTAATTCAGACCATAAGAAAACTCTGTATCCCTTATGGGTTAAAAAGTGTTTTATTTCATTTGTAACACTGCTTGTCTTGGTCATACTCTGAATGCATAATGACTAGGAACCCCCAGGAAAAATTTGATTTGAGGGGAAAAAATCTAAACAGACTGTGAACTGCAACATTTCACTAGGGTTTGCATGGATGTTTTCCATATACATAGTCACTTATGATCATTAACCTAATGTCATTTCATTCCACAAGTTTAGATTTGTCATGTCAATCAAACTTATATCTCTAAATAATTAAGACGGATAGGCCGGAATTCATAACACAGGTCTAAACCATAGGAAAGGTTTAAACCTCCATAAGCATACTAAAACAAGCGTAAATAGGCGCGTATTGCCCATGCGTGATTGAAGGCAACAAATATTTTGACTGGATTCTATGCATATGCATGTTTACAAAACACAGGAAGGGGTTTAAGCCACCCATGGTTTAAACCTCTGTTATAAATTCCAGCCATATAGGTAGTCCTCAGGACTGCAACCATAGGTGACAAAGTAGTGTCCAGTACCTGTTTGAATGCCATGGAGGAGGTGTTGACCTTCTTTATACCAGCTTTACCAGCATGTGCCAGCAGTTTGTTGATCAAGCTGAATATGAGACAGACAGACAGACAGAGACAGCACGAGAAAGGTAGGAAAAAATATAAAGATGGAGGTGGGAAGAGAGGGAAGACACAAAAGAACAAAGGGAAGAGAGAGAGAGGGAAAGAAAGTGAGGGGGCAAAGATGGGAGGATGGTGGGAAGAGAGAGGAAGAGAGAGAAAGAGAGGGTGCAGAGGAGAAAAGAAATTGGAACGGTGGGAAGAGGAGGAATCACGCAACAGAGCGAGAAAGAGAGAAATTTAAGCACAGAGAAAGAGAAACAACAAATTTAGATGATTTACCTTACCAGGTAACTTGAATAATGCATACATTTTATCATTTATGATCAGGATAAGTCTACAAGAACCTCCTGTCTATACTGACAATTAGAATTTCATATGTTGATCTTGCAACAAAATAGATGATAGAGTGAATAGAGTTACCCAAAAACGCACGTATATTTTGTGATTAGACTTGGTTCCTAATGTCACATCTCAATTCTCTTGACGCATTTTGCGTATCACCATCGCCATGAACAAAGATAAATCACACATCACAGGTAGAGATGTAAGAGATATAGGGCTGGAGGCTCTTAACCCATTCGTGACAGGAATTATTTAAAGCCTAATTTGATCAGCTATTATTCTTCAAATTGGCAACACCAACATTTTTATTTTATTGCTACATTTTATTTATAAAACGTCATGTATCAGAAATGAATATAAATTGACAGAAATTATGATGAGAAGTCAAAAAGTTGCCAATTTGCAGGGGAAAACAGTGATTTTAAACTTTCTGTCACATTGCCAATTTAAGGATTTTAATGCTTATTTTCCTTTAAAAAATTTTCAGCATCAAACAATGAATATTGATGCAACCAAAATGGGCACAGTTTGTGTAGAATTTTTTGCTCTTTCTGCTCATGTATTTGGTATGATTTTTAGGGCTTTGCATCAAAAGATATTAGGCCAAACCACAAAATGTGGACCTCTGTCACAAATGGGTTAAAATGAGGCCTTGAATCCCACCACTGCCACTTCACCATTTAATGCAGATATATCAAACGATTTCAGGCAGAGATACAAGAGATATCGGCCATGATGGCAAAGGCATTTGGGCAACATCTGACATAAGAGGGTGACTGTAACAGCATCCTGTTTATGGGAGTTATTCAACTGACAGACTATAATGTATATTCAGTTAGAGGGCGCACTCATGCTCTTTAATAAATACTTTTCCTCACATGTAAAAACCTGCTCTTTGGTGTGTGAGTCAGGAAAACCACGTAATGAACCCCTTAACAATAATGTTACATGGTGGCAGCGGTGGGATAATCATGGTAATAAAGACTGGTGCACTAATGCAAATCTTCATACATGTGGGGGGGGGGAAGGTACTTATTTTTCCAAAGGTTTATAATTCTGAAAATGAAATAGGGCTGATTATTCTGAAAATAAAACTGGCTTCATAATTCCAGGAAGGAAAGAAGATGCATGGTTTTCCAAAAACAATACAGGTATCTATTCATTTTCCTGCATTATAAACCTTCCGGATTTTTAACCTGCAGTACAAGGTTTGGGCATGGGTAGCTCTTATGACATAAAATGGGCAGGGGTCCTCATTTTTCTGAAGGTTTGTAATACTGAAAGTGAAATCAAGTTCATAATTCTAACAATGAAATCTATTTCATAATTCTGAAAAGGAAAAAGGGTCCATGATTCCAAAGGATATTTCAGAGGACCAATACAGGTCTCAACCTTATTTTCAGAATTATGAACCTTCCGGATTATAAATCATGAGATTATGAAGCACGACAACATGTCACCCATTCAAACTCACTTGCACAGTACTACACCAGACTTGAGCGATTCTGCAAAGTGGTGGGAACCGATTTCCCTGTCCTTGAGCGGTTCTCCTAAGACCTCCTCTATCCATTTCCTAGCTTCTATCTCTGTGTCAGTGGGGTACTTAGCAGCTTTCTGTTCAGAAAGGAAAACAACATATGGTAAGAAAAAAAGGTAAGTTTTACAGAGAAGTTACAGATAGAAATATCATAATCATAACAATTGCTTCTGCGACACTGACTTTGTTTTGTTTCCTTATTAGGTCATATTTGGTGCAGTCTATATCATTTGATAATTAAACAATATATACTGTACCAACTCTGATATTTTGTTTGGGTTGTGCTTAGAATTGCCAACGGCCTATGTGATTTCCTTCTAAATTTTCATTCTACTTTTGCTGTTCTGCATAATGTGGAAAATAACTTGAACTTGACATTTGCCCCCGGCTTTTTGTCAAATTTAAAGAGTCAGGGCTCGGAAAACAGTTACCATACAGAGTTATGTCCAGGTCTGAATTAAGAAATTCAGGATGTATACAATATTCACTTAAGAAATATGTCTTACAATCATTATATCTTATTTAAGATTGTTCAAGGGAAAAAGGAGAAGAGGCTTTTAAATGCACAACAGTACTAGTTCCCTGCAGGGCCGGTAACAGAATTTTTCAAAAGGGGGGGGGGTCGGCTTTTTCAGGTGTCTATTTTACCTGAAAAATTTGCTGAAAAGCAACCCCCCCCCAAAAAAAAAAAAAGAGAACAAAATAAAGAAAAAAAATTTGTAAAAAGGTCCCTGATTTAAAAAATGGGGGGGGGGGAGAGCAGCACAGCCCCGTGGGTTTCAAAAGGGGGAACACGTCTGAATGGTACATATTCAAAGGAAACAAAAACAGTTGATGTTTATAAAACATAGAAGTTCCTACATCATCAAATGTTCACTCATTTATTCTACTTGGTGGCCAGTGGGGAGCAAAAATGATAAAAAGAAAGAAAACAAAAAAGAAAACAAAACAAAACAAGGTCTACGAAGTTTATCTGGTCTTCGGAGGAAGGAGGAGCTTGCGTGCTTGTCTCATACCGCTTGTCATTTCGGATCAAATTTTGGATTATATCTCGGATATTTCGGATTTTGTTTGAAGTTTTCGATATATTTCATATTTTGGAATCCATTTCGGACTTGATTGATGGAAAACCTTCGGGTAAGCAAACATTCTGGGTCTTTCTTCTAAGTTGCACAACTAACACCCACATAGCAACAGGTACATAGAGCACGCCCAATTTTCCCGCCAATTCTGGCGCACGGTCATAATGACCGACACCTCACCCCTCATAATGGAATCTGACCAATTAGCCAACGATGAATCCTGGTCTGTAGCCTCGGGAAGAACGGTTAGACGCAAAAAGAGAAAAATTCGGGAAGGAAGTTCTATAAGCATAGAAAATCTATCGCCGAAGGGCGACTCTTCATCAGATATGGAGCAGCAAGACACTGCCTTCCGAACCCCAACCACCCAGACCCAGCCCCAGGACTTAAAACTACTCATAACGCCAATAAATAAGGAAAAAAACCTAAGAAATACAAGCTTGATAGTAATTGCCAAAGCAATACAAAATTGCTGTGGATCAGCCCCCGAGTATATTAAGTCAACTCGAACAGGCATTTTAGTTAAATGCGTAAATACCAAACAACACAAACTACTGAGTGAAATTCAAAATATTGGGAGCATACCTGTTAAGGTACAAGGGAAATTGAATGTTCAGAAGGGGGTCATCTCAGGAGTCCCTACAAATATGACTGAGCAAGAGATACTCATGGAACTGAAAAAACAAAAAGTAATCAATGTAAAGAGAATCATAAAGAAGGGTCAAAAGAAAAGTGAAGCCATTAATGAACAGGTAAACTATGCAACACGTAGCTTAATTATAACATTCGATAATGTTAATCCCCTTCCCAAAGAGGTAATTCTCTGCTATCAGAAGAAAGAGGTCAAGCAATACATCCCACCAGTTCTAAGATGTTTCCAGTGTCAGAGATTCGGACATACAATATCAAATTGCCATGATAGACTCAGATGCGTAAGATGCGGTGGCGAACATAAATTTGAGGAATGCACACAAAAGGAAACTCCAAAATGCGTCAATTGCGGCGGGAACCACTCAGCCGCCTTCAAGGGCTGTGGAGAAGCAAGAAAGGCTAAAGAAATTCAAAAGATAAAAGTAGTAAACAAACTGAACTATGCACAAGCACTCAAAAAGTACAATGGATCCCAAAAAGATAATACGAACGCCACCGCCTCCTACGCACAGGTCATCAACCCTGTCCCTCAATCATCTAAAATACCAAACACCACGAACACAATAGAACAAGAAAGTCATAAGATAACGGTTCAGGCTCAGTCCATGAAGAACCAACTCACAAATTTGTTCAAGAATTCCCATCCCAACCATACCATCCCTTACAACCAACCCCAGCAACCACCTCCTATGCCAGTCACTCCAACTCTAAACCCTCTTACGGAGGACAAAGGCAACCCCCTGAAAGGGTCGAGAGGCATTCCCCCACACAAAAGGAGAATTTTTTAACAACAGCTACCAATGAAGATCTTATTTCCTTCTTTGTTAAATTGTTCTTGACGTTTTTGAAAGATAGCAGTGAGGCGGAGGTAAAATCCCTTATTACAACCGCCGCAGAACGACTCTCGGTTGTAAGAGATACGCAAGCGAGCTAACAAGTCTCCTCATGACCGCGTTTCTTATCCTCCAATGGAACGCGCAAAGCATGATGGGACACGGAGAGGAGTTGATAAAATATTTAGACAGCAACAGAACTTTTCATTTACTCTGTATTCAAGAAACGTGGTTCTTAGAAGATTCCGTAATGCAAATCCCAAATTATACTTGCCTTTCAAGAAGCAGAGGTGCACAGCGGGGAGGAGGTTGTGCAATATACGTACATAACTCTGTGCATTATGAGTATCCAATAATAAGTGTAGAAATAGAGATGCAGTTAATAAATATATATATTCACGATTTTAATATTCACAGTAGTCAACTACTACAACCCCTGTACAAAAATTGATGATAACATCTTGAACACATTATTGCACTATGTAAAGACCCGACAAAAGTGATAATTGTCGGAGACTTCAACTCCCACCATACTCTATGGGGAAGTAACAAAACAGACAGTAATGGTCGAATGATAGAAGATTTCCTTATGCAACATGATATGGTAGTATTAAACGATGGGTCGGGCACAAGAATGGACCCCAAAACAGGGAAAACTACCTGCTTAGATCTATCAATCGTTTCATCCCCTTTGGCAAGAAAATGTACATGGTATATCCTACCAGACAAATTTGGAAGCGATCACTTTCCCGCTGTCACTGAGATATATGTCGGGAAACGTTCACTGAATCAAGAAACAGATAGGAAGTCTGGGATTAAAAGGCCCTTTAAAAACATGAACTGGGAAAAGTTCTCCAAAGCATGTGAGAAAAACTTTAAAGAACATCGGCCTATTACGAATGACCCAATCGAAGTCAATACATTTTACGAGAGATTTATTGAAAAATTGACAGTTTCCCTTGACGAATCAACCCCTAAAATTAAAGCCTCGAAGTATAATCCAATCCCGTGGTGGAGCAAGGAGTGCTCGCTAAAGGTAAAAGAAAGAAATAAAGCAAAAAATAAAGTCCGCAAACATCTATCTGCCGAGAACCTAAGTCATTACAAGCAAAAGAAAGCGGAAGCTCAAAGAACTATTAGACAAGCCAAAAGCAGTATTGGCAGTCATACTGCACTAA
>CM057157.1:29003008-29016016 GCA_029962745.1 Echinometra lucunter
CTTTTGTGCTTCTGACCACTGCAGTTAGGCAGTCATTCAATGAGATAAAAGAATGTATTCCAAATGATTGAAATACCCACAAATTCCCAGGTGGTGCTCTAACTTTTGCTGATGATGGTAGTACGATTATATCAGGTATGCTGAAATCTTAAATGTGGATGTAACTTGATGTGTGGATCAGAATAGCTTGGACTTGCCCTGTTAACATCCTTCTGGCTGTCAACAATCAACATGTACCAATTTTGACCATTTCATTTTATAGGCTAGATGTATTACCGTAAAGCTGGACTCGCAAAAGAAATTTCCAGAGATTTTAAAAAAAAAAGTTTAGGTGTTATGTAGAAACTTTCTGGTGCTTTATTAAACAGGTCTTCTCTGTCATCATTAGTATTCTTTGAAGGCTGAAAATGGAAATTGAAAGACAGAACTAAAATTCTGTTTTTTCAAATTTGTGATGTAGCATAATTCAAAACCAATTGAAGCTTCAGTATCATAAATATGATTTATAATCATAATTTTCAGAGGTACTTTATTTGATCATGAAATTGAATTTGGTTTGGTGACTTACGATATATGAAAATATAATGATCATGGAGTATGAAATTTATTTATTATGAAAAATTACTGGCATGCAGCCCATTATGTATCATAAATGTTCATGTTTGTAGTTGTATAGGAAAAGATTGTTTTTTCAAGTAACAGATGTGCCATTGCGTTCCAAATCTTGCTATCCATAAAATCATCATCTAACATTTCCATGCCAACACATTCCCAAAATTTTCTTCACAATTCCTTCTTCTTTCCACACTGTAAAAAAAATGTGATTTTTAGAACGATTGTACAATTGTAAATAAAATTGAGGACTTGACATGAGGCAGACATGGACTTGTTTAATCGTGATAACCACCTTTACAATGTGATAGAGTATGGTACACATTTAGCCTTGACTATGCATGCTGACTCCATTATAAGTGTAGTGTGTAGATTTAGTGAAGTTTTATAACCTTTCTTGTTGGTCAGTATTTGTAATTTGCAATTCTTACCCAACTCAGTTTTTATACATATTTGTACATTCGTCACTGGGGCAACAAAACCTTGTATCTAAAAAATGTGAAATGTTCAGGAGAGCCCCAAAACATGGCTTCCTTAGCATGACAGCCTGTGGAGGTGGTCGAGTTTCATTCATCAATAGTGGTCTAATTTTTGCAGATGGGCATGTGAGGGGTTGAAAATACATTTTAAGTGTTCCTAGCTGTAAGATTATGAAAAGAACAAAATTTCACCAAAATTGAGATACAAGGTCTTGTCACCCCAACAGCAAGATGATTTTGTGTGGTTTTCCTAGTACATTGTGTTTAGGAAAATGTTTTTGTCATCATTATATCTCAGCTTAGTTATAGTTTTGCAAAAATATATCTTTGTTGTAATACACATGCTCTTTATAACATTACAGAGGTTGTTTCTGACAATAATACTTCATAGCTGAAAGAAAGCAAATCTTGGGGAAAATAAGTACAATTACAGTATTAAAATGGGACTAAATAAGCAGGAGTTGTATTATAACATGCTAATAAGGATAAACTGTTTCCTGAATTGATAAAGAAGATTTATTTTAATATTTTTGGCATGTGATTTTGCAAAATAAGTGTAGACTGTCTTCCATTCGTTTGCCATAGATATATATTTATGCTGAATTATTTGTATTTAGGTGCTATTAGGTGAACCCGCTAAATAAATCTTGAGCATTGATTTGTCAAGAGTATAGACTTAGTCTCTTTATTACTTTTTGTTCTGTTGTGCTTTTTTCTTTTCTTTTTGAATAGATATTTGTTGTGCATTCAGTTTAGATGAATATAATGGGTTGAAAGCTGGAAGGGCACTTTAGTACTTTAATGCAAATTCATATCAATATTCCCTTCTGACTTATGAGTACTGTAATTGTGGTAATGAAGTAATTTGGACAAAGAAATTGCCTTGATTATATTGTGTAGTAGCAACTACACTGTAGTTAAATCAGGGCTCACACACAATAGAATCCATAAAATATAGTGCTGGCCAAATTTTCATGTTCGATCTATGGGAGCCCTTTTATTTAAATATGGTTTCTATTGTATAATAAATGAATGAATCAAACGCAGCTGTAATGCTTCTATGCTCTATTCCTCTTTTAATGGTGAAGGAACGTAGTTTAAAGGTCATACAATTGTATAAGGCATTATATCTTTATGTCGTTGTGCGATAGAACGCGTCCGGAACGCAAAATACAAAAATGCAAAAATTTAAAATGTCTATTTTGACATACTGGAATAAAATTTTAGCAAAGATTATGCCACAAGAAGATTGTATATTAATATACAAGGTCTACATGCTACATGTGAAATTATCAATCAATGTTTAAAAGATTTGATTTTCAATAATTTTCCATTTTGTGTTCCGGACGTGTTCTTTCGCACGACATAAAGATAAGACGCCTAAGCCATTTTGGAAATACATATATGGGGCCAGTTTTTAGAAAATGTCATAAGTCTAGTTTCTTGACTAAATCACCACAAGTAGGCTAGTTGATCTGCTATAGTGTTTCACAAGTCCGTCTTAGCTAAGATCAAAGACAGCTTGTGAGTCAAGGAGTTGTGATGCCTCTAAACCTGTCACATCTCTGTCATCATTTTTTCCTTGACCTGCAGCCCCATCACGTCATTAAATAGGTAGTCTATGACTGGCAAAAAAGAGATTTCTAGATGACAATGCCCCCCTCCCCTCCCCCCCCCCCCCCCCCCCCAAGAAAAAAAGGAAACTTCTTTCAGGTTAGCATTTTGATATCAAACTAATGCCTAGGAAGAAATGTTATAGTTAGGATTACTCACTGTGTTAACCATCACATCCTGCACATTTTCTGATTATCTCTTTGCAGATATCTCTGACTTTACTCTCACTACTGTAATATGCAGAGTTAACCCATTCGTGACAGGAATTATTTAAAGCCTAATTTGATAAGCAGTTATTCTTCAAATTGGCAACACCAACATTTTTATTTTATTGCTACATTTTTCTTATAAAACATTGTGTGTCTGAAATGAATATAAATTGACAGAAGTTATGAGAAGTCAAAAAGTTGCCAATTTGCAGGGGAAAACGGTGATTTTAAACTTTCTATCATATTGCCAATTTAAGGATCTTAATGCTTATTTTCCTTTAAAAAAAATTTCAGCATCAAACAACGAATATTGACGCAACCAAAATGAGCACAGTTTGTGTAGAATTTTTTGCCCTTTCTGCTCATTTATTTGGTATGATTTTTAGGGCTTCGCATCAAAAGATATTCGGCTAAACCACAAAATGTGGACCTCTGTCACGAATGGGTTAATTGATCATGAAATTTAAAAAAGATTTGATTACTTGCAATACACTTGCAATCACCTTTGCTACACTTGCTTGCACTTACGTATAACATAGCACAAGGTTTTTACCTTAACAAATAGCTCTTACTATAACTCTTTTTCAGGACCACACTCATTTTCAGGAAAGAACACTTTGTATACCGTGAAGCCTTCTACTTCCATAAATAGCTCTTATTACATTATCTTTTCTGCTATTCATAGTGAGGTTTTTCTGAAAATCTCGTTCAATTTCATTTTTTTTTCAAATATGATTGGGAGTCGCAATGAGACCTCTCAAATTTTTCTAATTGATCATTGATCAATAATGAGAAAAATGATATTGATGAAAGAGACAGTGACATGGCCTTCACGGCATTGGACAAAAAGCCTAGCATTTTTGCTCGCTTGCTTCACTGGCTCGCAAATTAGTACATCAATCCATTATATACAGGTGCAAAGTAGCTGTTCCATCTATAAAAACATGGTGTAGATATTATGGATTCTTATTTTAGATGAGTGTATATAATTATGCACTCATCTAAAATAAGAATTCATAATAGTGTATGAAATAAAACATAGGGTATATTAAATGTCTCCAAATGGTATACATGTATTTCCTTCTTGTGTACGTTCACCCTTGTAATTGGATATATTGCTCAAAATACATTTTAACTATAGCATATAAGTTGAAGATCTCCAGCACAGTTTTGTTCTTCTAATGAGATAGAAATAATGTGTTGTTTAAAAAGGGCATTTCTGTGTGACTGCCATATGGTAGAAAAAAGGATTTATTTTTTTGTTGACAAATTGTTAAATGAAAATGAATGTTCCGATATTATGAGAGTTGAACTGCAATTGCAAACTTTATTTTCTTCACGAAAGTGGACATTCTGCATGGAATTTCCCATATTTACCCAACTTTACAGAGCCCATGAATTCATGAGATGCACAGCCCATGCATAATCAGCGAAAAAAGAAAACAGACAAGGCCCAAGAGGTTGTGGACACCCCAAAGACATGTATCTCCATTAAATCTGCAGGTCTGATAAAATTGTTCTTTTTCCAGCTCTGCCCGACTGGGTTAGTCTATGAATACCATCATGAGCAAGACCTCGGGAACATTTCATTTGCAAAAAGACTAAAATAGGCTAGTTAAAGACGCCAGGTCGTGAGCTTTCATGGGGAATTTGACACCATGGGTGCTTACCCAGTAACAGGTGTTGTCCATCACTGTGAGTTTTATGACCAACAGACCTTATGTAATGCTCTGTATTCTTCACCCTTTCCCCATATGGCAAAGTCATTATCTCACTTTCCCTGGCCCGAGAATGCCCGAAGCAGGCGGAAGAATGTTTGTGGTGGGACAGCTTGTTTTGCTGTGCTCCAGAAATGTAGCTCTATTACAGGTATTTTTCACAAAGTCTGGTGTCAGCAAATTGTGATCTATTCCCCATGAAAGCCCACGACCTAGCAATAAAATGAAATACAAATCTGGACAAAACTCAATTTTAAAGTGAGCCAGATTAAATTTGACATGAATGTAAAAATAATGAAATAACAATAATGTGCACTTCATGACAGGGTCCGGAACCAGCAATATGTAACTAATGTACACATTTTGTATTTCTAATAGTCAATTCCGGTACTGATCGGTTACCATTGCTGGATCCTGGCTCTCATAAATGTATGGATGTTTTGAATATGATAACGTGCATGTAGTTACATTTGTCATAACAAATGTGCCCCACATTGCAGTCAAATTTATGCTAAGCCCTGCAACCCCTGCACAATGACAGTAAAGAAAAAGAACATGCATAAAAATCTCTCTTCTCTCTCTCTCTCTCTCCCTCTCACCTACACTTTCTTTCTTCCTCTTTCTGCCTAAGAAAATAAGTGGTGAGGGGTCTTGACCAGACAGCCAACATGAAACAGCTATAATCAGAAAATGAGTTATGGGGTCATATTTCATAGCTTTAATACAAAGAGTATACACCAATTTCCAAACATGGAATCTTCGATCATCATGTGAATGTATACCATAAAAACATCTTCTACATTATTAAACAGTACTCTATATTATGAAATTTCTATCAATAATCAAAACAAAACAGGAGAGTCAAGTCCTGAGAAAATCACAATCACAATTTTCAAATTATGTGACTATAGTATAATACATACATATAATACATATAAAACTATACACTATACATTTTCTTACAAAAGATATACAACAGCATCTTAAGGCACATCAGCGTTTCATCAACATTTGTTGTCTGACAAGTTGTCAGATCTGACATCTTTCCTTGATTTTGATTGGCTGAGAAGCATCGTTACTATGGCAACTGTCGGATAAAACAGACTTTGTCAGATAAAACATCCGACAAGTCCTTTCATGAAACGCTCCCCTGGGGGGCATTTCATGAAGTGTCTTGTCAGTGATTTTTACTGACAAATTTGCTCTCAGCCAATCAGATGCAACAATTTCCGTAGCTTATAACAGTTGTCGGTAAAAATAAATTCACTTACAAGAAAAAATTCATGAACAATAACAAGAAAATTTTTTAAAGACATTGAAAATGTGGAAAACGAGGTGGTCTGTAAAAAGCACAGCTCGATGAACGGGTAATGTTCGTTATTCCGAAGGTTCATTATTCCGAAACACGCAAATTGCGTATACCCAGATGTTCTTTGGTCCGAAAATGAAAAAGGGGTTCGTTAATCCGAACATTTGTGGCGTTATTCCGAAGGCTCGTTAGTCTGAAAATAAAATATGGTTCGTTATTCTGAAGGTTCGTTAATCCGAAAATGAAATAGGGTTCGTTATTCCAAAGGTAGAGAGTCCGAAAATGAAATAAGGTTCGTTAGTCCGAAAATAACTAATAGACTAACAAAACTTATTTTATTTTCGGACTAACGAACTTTCGGAATAAACAAACCTTCAGAATAACAAACTGTAACCTGTTGAACACACATCACCTTTGAAAATTCAAATTGCTGCAACTCTGCAAGAATAAAGGCATGATTTAAAAAGAAGTAGAAGAATGATAATAAATAAAATTGAATACAAATAGGGAAAGGGGAATAAATGTACAATTCAGGGCAAAAACAAATAATACTAATCCAGTTACGTACACTGAATGTAAATGAATATCAAATCTATCACTAATTTTAAAAATGTAGCTATTATGAGTTAGAATGGCGCTTTGACACTCATTATCACGAATTCAATCCATGTCTATAGAGGAAAAGAAAAAAAAAATATCAAATGTATAGTCACAAAGTATGCAGGAAATGTCAGCCTAAATATATTTCATATAATTATAGTAAGCATGTTAATGCGCTGAATAAAATGAAGATAACTATAAAATACTGCAACAAGTTATATCACATTTCACTAAAGGTGTACAGTAGACAAAATTTCAGCTTACACTAAAAAACAGAAGAGCTGACAGACTGCCTAATAGAACAGTCTAAAGAGTTCCAATACTTTGAAATATCAGAGTGGCAAAGAAATCACATTTTTATGTTTTGAATTTTTAAGCCCAACACAGGATTTTTAGTTTTTAACTTGAAATAGGATGAAAAGAAATAATAGGATTTTTTTTAAAATGAAAGGAAGGTATTTGGCAATGGCATCTGATCACTGAATTACACATAACAGGATAAAATCAGTCTAAATATTTGAAAAATAAACATTATTGCACTACACAATGCTGTGTACAAATAAGAAATTCACCTTCATTTCCTTGTGACAATAAAATGAATATTTTGTACATCAACAACAGAAAAAAATTAACATTAATCTTTAAGTACACAAGATTGGGATGTAAATTCCCAGTTCACATTCCCTTGCTGCATGATTTCATTTTTATTCATTATATTGTCTTTCATAACAGTATAATACTGTATTGAATGTATTCATGTATGTATTCATTTATGTAATGAACATCACAAGAGATCATTTGAATGTATTGCCAACGTATTTCATGCTATTTCTAATCTAAGTGAACAACTTAAGCTTTCAGCTGCATATTCATTTCCCTCGACTTAGATTCATCTAAGAATATACATGTAAAACATGTAAAGAAAAGCATATTTTGACACCAATTTAGAGAGGCACATTCAATTCACCGAGACATTTTGAAAGCTTTGTTCTTTTTTGTGGTCTGTATACAACTTGGAATGTGAAAAGTAATAAGGCACTACAAATTATTTTCATTATTAATCGGTCTAAATATTTATAGAAATTAAAGAAACTGAGAAAAAATTGTACATGTATTTATTTAAAAGCCTAAAGGTTTCAAAGGAGTCTGCCAGCAAATCATTTATAACAATGTAAAAGCAGTGCAAGAAAAAAGATAAGAAGGGGGGAAAATACAGGCATGATTAAAAAAAAAAAGCCCATGAATATATTTACCTTGTTGAAGAAATGATTTGCTAATCTTTGCTTTCCAAAAATAATACTTTCTAAAACTATACAAATAACAAAAGAAAAAAGCCAGCAAACTGAATTGATACATTCACAAAATATCCAGTTGTAATTATAAACTTTGTTGACTAATGTAATGGCAATGGTATAATTACTAAAAAGATATTTCAGGAGTATCCTCTAGCAAGAAATGAGCCTGTGAATTAAAAGGAGACCTACAATTTTTCCATTAGCCTCACAAAATGTTGGGAGGATTTCTAAGAATGGGGTTGCGAGACCAGGATGTGGCTGTTACCACTTTACTTTATTTAACCCATAGCAGTACAGAGCTTTCTTGAGGTCTAAATTAATCATCTTCAATCCTCAAATTGGCAATACAAAGGATTTTTTTCCACATTTACATAGCTTGAAAAAAAAAAATATGGATATAACATAACCCAAAATGAAATATAATTGTAAAATTGAATCAAAAATTGCCAATTTCAACACAGAAATAGTGATAATATGTTATTCACTGCATTGCCAAGTTAAAGAGTTTAATGATTAGTTACACTTAAACTGCTCTAATTCGAGAACGCCACACCATACAGCGATGGGAATGGGCTCAAATTTGTCAGTGCATTTTTCTCTTTCTGCTCATGTATAATATGTGCTGCCTAACATTCTGAACCAACAGATACTGCAAAAGCGTCTCCTAAAGGTGACACTGTACCTCTATGGGTTAAATGTACAAGCTTTCGGCCAATACCATGCCTTCCTCAGATACTGTACGAAAGCTTGTAAATAAATAAAGTGGAAACAGCCACGTCCTTAGTCTCGCAACCATTCTTTCACTATATACAAACAGTATCCTGCAAGACACTGCACGCCATTTTAAAAAGTTGTAGCCTCAGGTTCATTTCCAACTGGATCAATTTGGCAAACTTCAAATGCTACAGTATAAGGATAAATGGGATAGTAGGTATGAAGCTAGACAAGTTGATACATGAGCCAATCGGGTTAGGTTTTCATACTTCAAATTAATTTGGAACTTATGAGCAGTTGTGTTGGCATACAGAGACAAAATAGGTTAGAAATATCTTTTTCTTGTGTTCTGGTGTGTTTTTTTGACTAGTTTTTTCCCTATTTTTTTTTACTACTTTTTCCCCCTATTTTTGACTATTTTATTTTGACTAGGGATTCATTTGCATATTTCACTTGCATACTTCACTTGCACGTTTGTGCAATTTTCAACAAAATTCAATATTTGAAGAAAAGTGCATAATGTTATATTATTGTTTTTCATGAATATTATTCCAAAATTAGTTGTGAGATATTTCACGAGTGAATTTCATTACATCACATTCCATATCAGGGGCCGTGGAACTGGGGGGGGGGGGGGGGGGGGGGGGGGGGGGCCGCGGGACAGGCTACGTGTCTTCTTTTTGGAGTAGACACATTTGCCTCTGTACAAAAACCTGGAAGTGATTATCCTGGTTTGTATGCGCATCTCATTTTGAAACTATTTTCTTGCTATTTTAAACATCCATAATCACATGTTAATTGACCTCTGTGACATTTGACCTCTGACCTAACAACCCTAAAGTCTGTCACTTATCTCCTCAGTGTTGCTTACTGGTATATAGTTGAGATATAGCAACAACATGAATCTTAAATACCATGTATATGGACTGACCTCTACGATCTTTGACCTACTAGAACCCAACATCTGATCACTTTGTCTCTTTATTAGTGATGCATACTAGCATGATCAATGCATCCAATACCACCCAGTCGTATTACTGACCTCTCCATAAAATGCTATATATCTTCGGAATTACGAGGATGTGTATCGCAGGGTCATCGAATTTTACATAATGGCCAACATGCTCAAATAAAAATTATGTGTTGACTAGATCAGATCCTGAGTTGCACTGATTTTACTCAAGGAAATTCAACTTGAACAGAACTGAACAATCAATAACCACTCAAAAACATAGAAAATGGTATAGTCAAAAATAATAGAAGAACCCATAGAGAAGGAAGAACCCATAGAGAACATGGAAGGATGAACATGAGGTGACCTGAATATGAATGAGAACTAAACAATAGGATCATGTGAAGTGGAAGTGGAAGTGGAAATGGAATGGAAACCAGTTGTGGCAATGGTAGTGAGAGTGCAGGGCTACCAACACTCACGCATTTCACCCATTTCTCACGCTCTCATGCTAATCATGAAATTTCTCACGCACGAATCTGAAATAACTAAATAATAATCAAAAATGATAGATTTCGGTAAAATGACGACCAACTCGAATTTAGGAAGAGCTGAAAAACTTGTGAAAGTTTTCCCGCCTTTTGTCGAAAGCCCTCAATCTCATTTCGAGCGCGTGCGTGTGCAAGATCTGGGGGGTGTAACATAAAGAGATACAATCAATCTTACGATCAATTGTAACTCTTTAGTACATGGTTTGCCATAGACTTACGATTGCTATCGTAAAGATTGATTGTATTTTTAATGTTATACCCCCCTGATCCGCGCCTAGCTAGCTAGCCTGACCTAACGTGCGTGGCCAACCATGTCCGGTCCACGTCCACTCGCACGCCCATGTGCAGGCTAGGCTATATTATGCATCGATACCGTACCCTGACATGACCGGCCCGTACCGTATACGCACAACACATGAATTCTTTATGTTTATATGGAACACTTTCAGCCATAATGACAATGAAGATGGTAACAGAAGAGGCTTGATACAAGAAATTCTCTGTTTGGATGCTTGCTTGTTGCGTCTTCCCATCGTCTGCACCCAAGAGTACCTACATCCAAAACCTGGGTCAAACAGAGAAGGGAACCAAATAAAGACATAGTTGGCATTTCAACAAGTGGGTATTCCATGTTTATCTTTTTCTTTGCATGTATGTATAATTTTCTCTCTTCATAATGCCTTTAGGTATATGTTAAAATACTCTATAAAGTATGCAACAGATCACACAATTTCACCTTGAAAAAGAAAAAAGCTCCATACCGGGGGGGGGGGGGGGGGGGGGGGGTGGGATGCTTCCCTCCCACACCCTCCCCTACTCCTTCGCTTCGCTCGGTCGGGGTTGGTCGCTTCGCTCCCTCGCACTTCGCTTCTCATATAATCTCACTCTCAACTATTATCCAATGTTGGCAGCCCTGAGAGTGACATGTGAAGGTGAAGAGAGGGATGAATATCATTGAGCTGAACTGAAAATGAGATGCAAGAAACTTGGAATGAGATGTAAGAAGGTGGCAATGAGATGCAAGAAAGTGGTAATGAGATGCAAGAAACTGGTAATGAGATGCAAGAAAGTGGTAATGAGATGTAAGTAAGGGTAATGAGATGTAAGAAAGTGGTAATGAGATGCAAGAAAGTGGTAATGAAATGTAAGAAAGTGGTAATGAGATGTAAGCAAGTGGTAATGAGATGTAAGAAAGTGGTAATGAGATGTAAGAAAGTGGTAATGAGATGTAAGAAAGTGGTAATGAGATGTAAGAAAGTGGTAATGAGATGTAAGAAAGCGGTAATGAGATGCAAGAAAGTGGTAATGAGATGCAAGAAAGTGGTAATGAGATGTAAGAAAGTGGTAATGAGATGTAAGAAAGTGGTAATGAGATGTAAGAAAGTGGTAATGAGATGTAAGAAAGTGGTAATGAGATGTAAGAAAGTGGTAATGAGATGCAAGAAAGTGGTAATGAGATGCAAGAAAGTGGTAATGAGATGCAAGAAACTGGTAATGAGATGCAAGAAACTGGTAATGAGATGCAAGAAACTGGTAATGAGATGTAAGAAAGTGGTAATGAGATGTAAGAAACTGTAAATCATAGAGTATGGAAAACAAAATGTAAAAACATCAAATAAAATACAAAATGCAAAATATCACTGTTACAGCACTGATAATAGTAAGCTGCAGATAGGAAATTTCTCTGAAACAGTATGCATTAGTAATGAAATGCATACATGTCTTTAATATATTCACTCCTTATATTCACTTATAAGTCCTCCAACATCACAAGAGTCGAGAGCTTTATCCAGTCTTTTTATAGGTCCACCCGTCTTTTCCTTCCACATATGTAATACTTCCACATAGGCAGCTTTACAGTCCCCCAGATGTTTTGCTATAATCTATAGTAAAGATAGAATGGAGTGAAATACATGTAATTCTACTGATGGGACACAAGTTCTGGAATGTACACAGTATTATTTCATTTCCATAATAGACCTACATGTAGTTCTGTGTGCTAAATTGTGCTTGTACACATGCATTGGTGTGTTCTTAATCAATTGCGTGTGCATGTGTGTAAACATTCCTGAAATTTCTTTCCTGAATATGATCTGATAATATATATGTATGGGATAAAAGGATCCTTTCCTCCTATTTGCTAAAAACAGTATGTGCAACTAAACAATGTACATATTGTAGGTCTCCGGCAAAATTGTAATTGGCATCTGGGTATCCATTACAAAATAAATCATTTTGCAATATGAAAAGTCATCCTGGATTACGAATCTATAACTAAATTTCTCTACCAGTTAGTGAAGGTAATTCAAGGTACCTTCCAAATAGTAGGGATTTTGTAAAGCATGCAGTGGACCCCTCCTTCCTACTTTTGTCACTTCGATGTTGTTTGGCATCCCCATGAATAAAATACTTTGTTCATGAGAAAGAAGCCTCATCAGGTAAAAAGTACCTCCCTAAACAGATTAAGACCAGTCATCCAGTGTGGCAGTGTGGCTCATAATTTTGTTTAATCATTCATTTTCAGTCACAAATGACCATCATCTTTGAATCTCGAAGAAATACTTATCTTTTTAATACATTCATGATTTTTTTATTTTTATGATTTTAAATATCCTATATTTGCAACACCAATAAAGCAAGAACAATGATA
Source organism: Echinometra lucunter (assembly GCA_029962745.1). NCBI lineage: Eukaryota > Metazoa > Echinodermata > Echinoidea > Camarodonta > Echinometridae > Echinometra > Echinometra lucunter. Next base: position 29,015,712 of record CM057157.1, read on the forward strand.
TAACTATGATGATAAATGAACCATTGCCAAACTAATCACAGCATATAAAAACAAAACAGTAATTTTCTCTGCATTTACTATTTAAGGATTGTGGAATTGTCCATTGCGCTTTGGAGTCTCACTTTTTTCAAAACATAAATGGGAACGGCTTTAACATTTGCGGCAAACTTCCCTACTGGTTTGGATGGAGTCTTCAGAGACTGGTGGAGAAAGTTACAGTTCATGATTCCTGATCCAGAGTGATTATTCATACTTGAAAATGATTTCTTTCACAATCCATACCCACATGCCGATTTGTAACTTTC
>CM057157.1:29016516-29132401 GCA_029962745.1 Echinometra lucunter
TATAGAATTTTACCATCAAAATGTAATAATAAATAGCAGAAAAAACTACAAACCGATTTGTATTTCCACTTGAACTTGACGACGCTTCGCTTACTCCTTGTCCTGTGTAAATGCAAAAATAACCAATTTTCCAATCAATGATGGAAATAACTAATCATGATATTGATAATAATAATGATCATAATAGAAATAAAACAAGGCAATAGCTATATGTCTCACCATGTTCATGTGCAATCAAATCTTGCAGGTAAATTGTAACATTTGAACTCATTTGACACTTGACCTACATACACGACCTTTGACCCCAAATAACACTGAGGTCCCTGTAAGCCATCCGCCATCCAAGTAAGGTTACAAATGGGCTTATGGTTCGAAAGTTACCAACCCTAGTAGAAACTTGCAGGTAAATTTCAACATTTAACCTCATTTGACCTTTGACCCCAAATAACAATGAGGTCCCTGTAAGGCATCTACCATCCAAGCTTGGTTACAAACAACCTATGTCCTAGCTTGACCAAATGTACAACCATAAGTTGAACCTTAATACTGTGGTTTGAATTTGGTGATAGTGCCTCGGCCTCAAAGGTATCAAAATTCATTATGCATTCAGTGGCTTTCACTGAAGTTCAGTGACCTTTTGTCCTTTTGACCTAGGGCAGATTAGACCTATTTTTCCAATCTTCACATATGCCAGCAAGGTATAAACCTGGTGATAAGCTACGAAAACTTATATCATGTACATGTAAAAAGGATTTTTACTGAAAGTTCATTGACCTTTGACCTTTACACTGACCGATTAACAAATATGACATGCACTTTCAAGAGACTTTTGGTTTAAATTTGATGATCCTACCTCAAAGGTACAAAAAGTTATTACATGTGAGGTGATTTTCAATGAAAGTTCAGTAACCTTTCGACCTTTTACCCTGAACAGATTTGACTCATTTTTGAACTGCCCTGTGCCTTTAAAACAGGTACCAGTGGTAGAGGGAATTTGGTGATTCTACCTCAAATCTACCGAATGTTATTGTGATTTCAGCATGATTGTTGATGACACTGATGCTGACCCCTGCGACGATTGATGCCGATGGAAATAGTGACTCCTATAGTCTCACTCTGCTAACAGGTAAGACAACTCATCATCAAAATTAGTTGATCAGTTCAAGAAATCTGTCTATTCTGCCAAGGAACAATGGATTTTATTTACTCCATTGGTCTCTGCAAAGTGATAAAGATTTTTTCTTTTAAGAGGCCAAACATGCAGAGTGCTATGTGGAGAGCTTGTAACTACAAGAAAAAGGTGCTATCAAACAGCTTTTAGACTGGATTAGAAAATAGGCTCAAAGCCCAACTAATGTTACAGATCTTTGTTCACCAAACAAAACAAAAATCAATTATTCAATTAATCACGGCCCATGGCAAGATATTTTGGTATCTGAACCCCTAGAAAAAACTATATAGAATTATTGAAATAAGTCAATTAGATTTTTAATCAGTGAAATAGACACAGGCACATGGAGAGAAGTTTGGGGATATTTTCTATTGCTATATTTTTACATGCACTTTTCCCTGTGCATTTAGGCACGTAATAATCCTTGAGGATCATGATTTTCTTCCTTTTCTCCCTTTTGCACTCTTTTATGTTTGCTGCAACACTTAAAAATGCTACCCCCTCCACCCTCGCAAGTTCCCCCTTGCCATCTGTTGATACACTACCAATAAGCGGTGAAATATCAAGAAGACTAAAGGGCTGGAAAGGCAGTGAATGAAAAAAGTAATGTGGAAGAAGAAAGTGTAATAAAAAAGAAGATCTACAGAAAGAACACAATGCATTATCATACAAAGTGATAATGCAACAAAGACATAAAAATTTTTCTCCAGATATAAATAGTAAAATGATACTTCACAAAAGTTGCAAATATCTTCAAAAGGAAGAAAAGCCTTACTGGCTATCTGATGATCACCGACGTCAAGGCGGAAGACAATTTCTGGATTCACATCATCCTGTCCCACTTTAAGTGATACGATGTTCCTTTTACTTTTGCATTTGCTCACAAATGACACACAGTTGCGAGGCGATCGAGAAATTCGGTCATGGCTCAAGCTCTGGAATGGTAAAAAAGTTTTAAAGTAAAAATACATTGAGTAGTTATGAGCTTCTAAAGGTGAAGTCAAGCTACATATACAGTAGTTAATATTGTAGCGTATAAACAGAAGTATTACGGGCATAAAAGTGCGCGTCAGGGCTCCGTTTCATAAAACTTGTTATCAGTAAAAACAGTCAAATTTCTATGACAAATCTGCTCTCAGCCAATCAGATGCAAGGATTTCAGAACCTTATAATAGTTATTGCAACTTATGAAACAGGGCCCTGGACATGTTTAAAATGGACAAGAAGCTCTCTCACTATTGGGATGTTCCATTTGAACCTACAGGAACCAGTTGGTCTCTTTATTAGCCTATGGGGTAGAAGCTAGACTTCAATAGTCTACAGATTAAATTATAATATGCAGGTCATCAGTGGTATCATAAAGTATGATGTATCATCCTTTGCTAGAATTTGACACTTTATTTAATATCCAACATTAGTTGGATTTTTATTCCTAGCAACATATACCTAGTAATAATTGGTAGCGAAGATCAAACTTGAAACCAGCAACTTAACTGTGTAAAAGATTTTAAGTACACATACAACTTATAGCATAAAATTAACACATCAAAATGTCACAGACTGCCTTTTGAATCATCCATATAAACAACAATATTCACCTTGGTTTGCACGGATGAATTAACACAGCACTGCAACTTCAGATCCGTTTCAGTCCAATGGATGAGGAGTTCCATTTTTGTATGTGCTGGTACATAACCTAGCTCCAGTTCTTCAGCTTTAATAAGCTGCAAAAATCATTGGGAAAATCCATTATTGATAAATTTCAAACCAGGATATACTGTTGCACACATATACACAACACTTATTAAAAAACAATTTTCCAAGCCTCATACATGTCAAAACCCATAGGGTAAAATATTGTTCAGAGGTTATTAACCAGAAATACAGCTTTGAATGATGACAGTTTATTGTGTTGCTGAATGACAGTGAGGATATAAATTTAGCAAGAAATGAGTGACCCACAATATAAATAACTAGAGGATGTAGGGAACACATTGGCCACAGCCAAGCTAATGTAAAATAAAGTCATTCGCCGTAATTCCTGTGTGAATAAAATGGAAGTTTGCACTATGCAGACATTATCCCCATCCTTTCTGAAAATCATGGATTTGCCTCTTAACATCTGTAAAAGCTTTCCACTAACTGGACATTATAATGAAAACCTACCTCTATATTTCCTTTGATAGCATCACACAGATACACATGCAGAATGATATCTCTTGGTTTTTCTGGTATATTCTGTTCAACAAAGGGAAGACAATAAAGTTTCTTCCCTTTAAACCTGATATTTCTCCAGATGAATTTGAAGAACCGCCAAGAGAAGTGGTCTACAGTCAACTTGAGTAGCTTTTTCTCGATGACACATCTTGGCATGCCTCTATCGGAAAGCAGAATACGTTCCTTCGCATCAGCATCTGCATTAAATAAATCAACAACATAATCATGCAGGAGACATCTTCACTCATGATCTAATATAAGGCTGAATGATACTACAAAACCTTTTCATGAAAAGAATGTGAAAATTATACTGAATCTAAAAAGAAAACAAATTAAGAAGTAAAGTACAGGTATCTATAATACTTTTAAAATTTCTACTGCATGGTAAAACAGTGATTTTGAACTTGTTTCACAATGAAACATTTGTATGCTCACTTTTCTTTCAAAAAATCATGGCATCAATCAAACAGTTTCTTAAATTAACATTTTGACAACTGTATGTTTTAATTTCCATACACTTATCACAGGGTCTACCTGATTCCAGTAGGCAACATATATTCTCACATGTCAGATGCATCCTCTTTCTAGTCATGCACTTTTGAGGAATCGAAGTAATTATAGTAATGACAAAAATCTTTGCAAACATCAATATTCTGACCCCCCACCCCCCCCCCCCCCCCCCCCCCCCCCCCCCCCCCCCCCCCCCCCCCCGGGCACACAAAAGTAGATTTGCAAACCTGCTGTGTATTCTCCATCTCCAGTATACATGACAACCCGTATGCTGTGACTTGTCAATCTGTGTAGCTCAGCACAGTGGGGTATGAGGAAGGTCACTGGTTTCTTCAAGACAAGATCATCTGGGGCAAGACACTGCACTCCAAAGCATGTCAAAACTTCCTCCTTGTTGTTGTCAAGATTGGTTGGAGAATCGGTCAAGACACGAAGAGCAATGTCTACAGGTGCTTGTGTGTCTACTGCTCCATGAGGAATTTGTAGTTTGATTCCGAATGAATCAAGCTGAATGTTGCCTCCCTCTGCTCCTATCTTTTCATGACATTCTTTCGCAAGTGGCTTCTCTGCAGATATCCATGGAGGGAATAATGGAAATCATTTGCATAGGAGATTCTAACTATACATTATTTCATAGCCATTAATTTACTATGGAAGGACTAAAATGAAATTTTCAATGTATTTCATTGATTATGGTGGATTACACAATGTAAATCAGCATACATGCATGCTCATGGCACTCCACTCTACAGCTTTTATTATTATTACCATTATTATTATCATCATTATTACTGTTATCATTACCATTATTATTATCATCATTATTATTATCATCATTATCATTATCATTATCATCATTATCATTATCATTATTATCATCATTATTATTATTATCATCATTATTATCATCATTATTATTATCATCATTATTATCATCATTATTATTATTATTATCATTGTTATCATTATTATTATTATCATTTGGCGTCACCGGGGCCTGGGAGGGGAAAAGCAAACTTAATCACTGCAACCCTCCTGTTATAATTTTTTTTTTCTTTCTTAAAACACGTGCACACATCAGTATCAATAATGCCTGTAGTATTTTCATTCATTTGATGTATGATAACAGAGCAATGTAAATGAAATGCCTTGCTCAAGGGCATAAGTGCCGTGCCGGGAATCGAACCCCTGACTTTCGCGTCTCCAGTCAAGCGCCTTAGACCACTCAACTACGGCACCTCCACTGCTATAATTTTTTGGGATGTGCAGGTGCACCTCTTTACCAGGGTTTCCCCCCTACACTTCTGCAAATAGTGCAGTGGGTTCTTAATGTGCAAAAGTTGTGACTCTCCTCTACACGGGACCTCCATTTAACGTCCTATCCGAGGGATGGAGTGTTTTCCACTAGGAAATGGACTGCAGATCAAAATTTTCACGTATTTGGCCTACTGACAAATACAGAAGAGGTGAAAAATAATGTTTCTCTGGCTATGATTACCCTTTGTTTTCATATTCCCTTCAGTGGGCGGCCTCCTCTCCAGATCATTAGGAACAGAGTTGGTACCTCCAAGTGATGGTTGACTTTCTGTTTATCATATATAATTCCCAACCTTTCTTATGACAATCAGGGAGCGGCACCTACAAAACTTTACTTTACCATTTCCACATACACGATATGTATGTGTGGAAGATGTCAAGTCATTCGCTAGAGCATGTCAGAAATTGAAGAAGTCTAATGCCCCAGCTTACTCTCAGTCAAATCAAGAATAAATTCTCCAAAATAAGACCAATCAGGCAACAGGACTATTATCTTTTTCCCCATGTAATCAACTTTTCACTTCTAAAACTTAGCAAGTGAGCGAAAAACATGAGGCTTTTTGCTTTGAGTATGCAATTATCATGCATGCGCATGAGTGCTTTGTATCTATTTTGTCTTTATACATGTATTTCCCAGTTTCAACAATAAAGCTTGAAATACGGGACGAAATGGCATCCCAGGAAGGGTCGTATGGGATGTGGGACAAATGGGTGAAGTATGGGACATCTCCTGAGAGTTCACACTGAAGCGATCTTGATGTCTCGATCTGTGAGCTAAAGACTGTGAATGTGAGCTAAGATTCAAATCCAGAAAATTTCACTTCTTATTGTATTACAATTGCTGTCTCCTGATAAAGATGATCATTGATCTTCATAAAAATGAATATTTCATGCTTTTCATTCATGATGCATGCAGAAACTATTTCATTTTAAAAGACTAAAGATGGAGCATTCAATTCAGCTCTGCTAATTATGCCATGTTAAAACCTCTGCACACTGTATGTTACCCAGAAATATATTGACAATCTTGCATACAAACATTTAGGTTTGTAATTTGTATACAGGGAAAAAATTGACATAATGAGGTCAGCTACAACAAGGCAATGATTATGATGAGCATATTGCCACAATCCCAAATTTTAATACTTGCAAGAAATTCTATGGCGGCACAAACCTGTTACAGTAAGGTTGGCTAAAATAACAAAGAAAGCCCAACCATGGGACGGGAAGCATGAATGCAAAACACGCATTCTCGTGTACCTCAGCTTACTTATACTAGTCAGTGCTTAAGATTATGAATTAAAGCTAGGACCACAAACTATATACCATGTCAAATTTGCAATCATGGAATAACATGGAAACAGCAATGATAGCATGAGGCGACTGTGATACGAGGAATGGTAGTACCATGTAGAGACTATGCACATTATTCCCAAACAAGCTACAGCATCATATGCAGGGACTGCAGTGGCGGATACAGTGGTGTCTTGATCGCACTCAAGAAAGAGTTTGTTTTTGAGCATCTAGCCAGCAATCAAGAATGTGAATCAGCTTTCATCAAACTCAATCTTGACATTAGGAAAGCTCTAATCATTGGAACATTGTCAACCTCCTTCCAGCTCACCACAGTACACCAATGAGCTATGAAGCGCAATGGAAGACCAACACAGCAAGCACAGAAATGCCGTCTTCTGATTAGGCGGAGATCTCATTCTCCCAGATGTCAACTGGGAAACCAGCAGTTTCAACTGAAGGGAACCACTAGCTACCCACAAGCAATATTAAGCAAATGCTTCCTGGACATGTTTGAGACTTGTGGTTTCCAACAGATGGTTCCCCACTAGACAAGACAGCATTCTTGACTTGTTCTTGTCAAACAGGCTTTTTCTTGTTGATAGGTATATTGCCAAACTAGGCATGATCTTGGTCTGGGTCTCTACTAGAACCGAAAATTCTTTCTCTCATATGTTAGCCTCTTATTTGAGTAGGGACAGCTCCTCACTTAGAGTGAGAGACATAAGCGGGCCAGTGCATATGTTACATAATCGACTGCTCCCCGTGGCACAGTAGGAAAACTCCCAGAAAAATAACCCAAATTCATAGTTTTCTGCTGACATGTATGTAAATTCAATACATAGGCATAGGCCCTGATTGTTAGAAAATGTCTTCAGCTTTATACCAATTTTATGATTTATTCCTTTTAATGCTCTATTTTTAGGTAATTCCAGAGTCCCAAGCCCTATCGGTTTCAAAATCTTGCAACCGTATTCAAACTCCAGGCACTACTCTGTAATGCAGATGACGTCATCCAAATCAGCTTCATTCTAGTCTGTGGATGACGTCATCTGCATTGCAGAGTAGAGCCTGCAGTTTGAATATGATAGCAAGATTTTCAATCTGAGAGGACTTTAGGACTCTTGAATTACCTAAAAATGGAGCATTAAAAGGAATAAATCATAAAATTTTCTAATAATTAGAGCCGAGGCCTATGTATTGACTTTGCATACATGTCAGCAGTAAACTATGAATTTGAGTCATTTTTCCTTGGAGTTTTCCCACTGTGCCACAGGTAACAGTCGACTACGGACCAGATGCACTGGCCCACTTCTGTCTCTAAGTGAAGAGCCAGCCATACGCAAATAGCAAATAAGCGGCGAACCAACGAGAGACAGAATTTTCAGTCTAGGTCTCTACTAGCATCATGCCAAGAAGATGGCAACCAGGTGAACAGAAAATCTACCTTTGGAAAATGCAAACCTTACACAGCGTGTGTGCCTCTCCTTTCAAACGAAAATAAAAGAAAAGCGTATCAAAGGATATGGAAGTATATAAACAGCAGCAGCGGAACTCTGTACATTCATTATTGCATGTGTAGTTCCACGTACATGTGCATTTTTTTTTGTATGGTCTGATATAACGAGGTAACTGCTATAATGACAGCCTCGTAATATTTTCCCCTGTATTATCAATTTAATGACTTGGCATCCTGCTAAAGATTTTTGTCACTGCAATTGTGGTTTGACAAGTTTAAGGCCTGAAGATAATTATAATGACCGTTACTTTTGAATAAAATGCTTATGGTAATGATAAAAGGAATCAAAAGGGAGAACAATGAAAAGATTTTTACCTTTTCCATCAGTGAAAATTGCAGGGTTTCCGTGCTCCTGTTTTCCCTGTGAAGATCTCGCTATTTTTGTTGCATGTATGTGAGTTTGAGTTGATGTGGAGGTCTGCTGTTTGTCAAGTTTCCCTTCAGGATCCAGCTGGAGTTTCCTCACACGCTTTGGTTTCACTGGAGCTAACATGGTAAGAGATGATATAACATGGTATAAGTGTAAGGTAACTATTCAACTTTTTGAGTTTCAATAAAAGTGGTTGAATCATGCGTATTCAAACTGTTTGAAAGGACTTCTTCAAAAGCAGCGTTTCTCAGATGTCGACAAATTTGTTGCTTTTGTAATTTAGAAAATCAATTTAAGAAAAAAGAAAAAATGGGGAGCAGACAAGATTTAATTTTTAAAGAAGATTTTTTACCATTCATTCATTCATTTGGCCTTGGCCTTGATGTTGTGGCCTCCCTCTAACACTGATTGCTATAAACTACAAATTTGACACTTGCATTATATTTTGTGGCAAAAATATTGACCATTGAACCATTGAACATTTGACCTCATTTGACCTCTGACCTACATATGTGACCTTTGACCCCAAATAACATGGAGGTCCCTGTAAGGTATGCACCATCCAAGTTAGGTTACAAATGGTCTTAAGGTTCGGAAGTTTCCAATCCCAAGAGAAACTTGCAGGTAAATATCAACATTTGACCTCATTTGACCTTTGACCTACAAACATGAATTTTGACCCCCAAATAACACTGAAGTCCCTATAGAGCATCTACCACCCAAGTTTGGTTACAATCGGGCAAATGGTCGCAAAGTTATTCAAATTTCATAGGCATCACTTACAAACGGACACCAATAAGGACCCCTTACTCTCGCTCTACCTCAGTGGCTCGACAAATCCTGTATCTTACCTAGTGAAGGGTGAGCTCTCCTTTTAATAGCAGGTGGTGGCATCTCTACAGGCTTGTCATTAGCACTACGATACTCGTGAACCATATCTGCTCCATCATGAGGGGAAGGGCTTTTGAGTGTTACCCTAACATTCACTCCAGGAATCATGGTGAACAGAGCTTGTATGCCACTCTCAGGAACTGGATCTTTCATATTAGAGAGGTTAATGTATCGAATAGAGGTTTCCTCTCCAAATTTTTGTTGAGTTACATCCATCTCTTCAGGCAATTTTACATCGCATTCATTCAGTGAAAGAACAGTTACCTCCTTCAGCTTCTTGGATACTACATGCACAACATCCAAAAGAGGTAGCTCTGCAGATGCCCTATCAAGTATGAGCTTGTAGCTTTCAGATGATTTCTGCCAACTCACACCCTCCAGAGCCACTATCTTATCAAGGGAGATTTTGGCCTGACTTAACTTGAGAAACTCTAACTCAGGACATGCCAACTGGTTAATCATCTTGGGCAAGGTGTGAAGTGGAAACTTTCTATCTGAATCTATCTGAAATCTTTTCAGTTTCCTACAAGCAGCCGATACAGTGTTAAGAAGACTGTCTACAGACAGAGTCAGGTTTTTTCCCAGTGTCAAAACAAGCTCCTCCAAGTCCAGTGTCGGTGTGAAACTGGACAATGAAGAGGATTTCAGGCTGATCCTTCCACTCAATTTGAGGGTGCCTGCATAAGGGAAAAACCCTGCACTGAAAGCAAGTGCATCTTCCAAGACTAGTGAACCTGCCATGCAGCTCAAGGACACTGTTAGAACAGATTTCGTCCATGAAGGTGACAATTTTGGAATGCTGTGCCTGGAAACATCAAAACTGTATGCATCAATTATCAAATGCTGCACTTGTTTACAAAATGGGGAAAATGTGGCGATGACCTGAATGATGGGTGAAGAATGTGACGACAGCAGAAGATTGGTTCTGCCTTTAGTACTCCTCCATGATAGTATACCCAGCTCCCCAAGATGTTGCATGCCATGAATGATCCCTGCAAAATACAAAGTTTGTGAATCAAAAATAAATTACATATCACCGATTGCTGTAGAGCTGGAGGGGCCCCAGCAATCAGTGATATGTAATTTATTTTTGACTCACAAATGGATATTTTGTGTACTTAGGTTAATTAGAACTGACCAAGCAAAATAACTAAATGCATTTTTTTAAACACTAAGAAATGGAATATGTTACATCTTGGTACCGTAAACTGAGGTGAATAGGAACAGATTCTTTATATTTGGCCCAATAATATTTTCATTGCATCATCAAGTGACAAAGGTTTTGAACCTAAGATATATATTGATTCATGCTACCTTTCAATTTACATGAAGAAAAAAAATTCCATCATTATATTCAGTTTAACATATGACTTTGAGACTGTTCTTATTCACCTGTATGCTGGAGTGAATAGCAACAGGATACATAATATATGAATTATCTGTGCTGTAAACTGCTGCTTGTACGACCCCTAACTTTACTAGGGAAAGGGTATGGAAGATGAAAGATTTTGAATGGACAATACTATCAGAAATGTATGAGCACACTATCATAAATTTGAATGACAAAGGTCCATCTCTGACTGGAGATAAGAAAACAAAATTGCATGTGAATGAAAGTGGAATGAATATTATACATATATAGAGCATGCAAAAGTGCTCTGGAGTTGAATATACCGTAATATGTGCATCCATAGCTTTAGAATTTCTCAAGTGCATTATATGAGATATAATGCACGAGAGAATTCTATATCAATGGATGCACATTTTATGGTATATTTGACGACAAGGGGAATGTACCATGTGTTATATAAGATGGGAAACTGCTATCGTACATGGGAGCTCACCAAAATGCAAATTTGTAACATTAACAGGATGAAAGTTCACTCTAGGCACGTACAAAAGTGTGGATTGCGCATCAAAAGCACCTTGCGCATACCCATTGTTTTAAGCTGCGCACTTCTTGGCCCTATCGCATTTTGTACACAACTAAGCGTGCAATATAACCCAGGTCTGAAATCCATTTAAGAGAAACCAGTAGAAAATTTCTACTGGTCAGGCTCTACTGGTCAGGTTCTACTGGTTTCAATATGGAAATTGGCCCCAAACCAGAAGAAACCAGTAGAAATATTCCTAATGGATCCATTAGAAAACCAGTATAAATCTCTACTGGGACCATTACAAACCAGTAGAAATTATAAGGATTCCAGTAGGACTCCTTATTTGAACCATTAGAAGACAATAAGGAATCCCTAATGGAACCATTAGAAAACCATTAGAAGGCCCGTATTAGTTTCCTTATTGGGAAACCAGTTGAAAACAAGTAGAAAATCGTATTGAAACCAACAGCAGACCAGTATGATTCTCTAATGGAACCATTAGGAGATATAGGAATCCAGTGGAATTCTTTACTGAAACCATTAGAAATTCTAATGGTTTCAGTGAGGAATTCTACTGGAACCATTAGAAATTCTAATGGTTTCTAATGGTAATTTATTTTTTACTGATTTCTGCTGGTTTATACTGGTTTTTCTAATAATAAAAAAATGATAATTAAAATCACGTCTACCACTCAATTTATATCCCACCACATGGCCTAGCTGTCCTATCCTATCCTAACCTAACCTATCCTATCCTATAATCCTATATCCTATCATCCTACATCCTACACCTATATACTGAACCCTTTCATCTACTTCTTTATAGAGGGGCTAAGTGCAATACTTGTAAAAATTTGGTTGAAAATCACATTTTTCACAGTATTTGACCTGAAAATAACCTCTAAAATTAAATGTTTGAACTATATATGACACATAATCGATTTAGATAAATTTTGCATTACAGCTCAAAGTGAAAATATAGTTTAAAATATTTTTAAAAGGAATATATATTTCCACAAAATTTTGGCCATTTACATTTGCAATGAATATTCATGAGCATGGCAAAACCATTAGACTTAACTGATTTCTGGTGGTTTCTACTGGTTTGACTTAGTTTTTTTTACCACTGTGCTTAAACCATTAGACTTGACTGGTTTCTGATGGCATCTACTGGTTTGTAGATCCATTAGACTCTACTGGTTTCTACTGGTTTGACTTAGTTTTTTTTCTGAAAACTATTAAATGCTACTGGATTTTACTGGTTTTGACCGGTTTTGTCAACCAATTACCTCTTATGAATTTTAATGGTTTCTACTGGGTCACCAATAGGCTCTACTGGCCATTAAGACACATTAGAAACCAGTAGAATGTCGCTACTGGTTTCTTCTGGTTTCTATGGAAATTTCGACCTGGGAACACGTTATATACCACGGTCGTGGCCATATAACAAATTATTATCCATACAAGACATCAGGGCAGGTCAATTTTCAAATCATATCACCTCAATTTAGAGAAAAGTCCGTATCAATCAGAAAGACGGTCCATATTTTTGATATACGTTTTTTTCGTGTACAAGAAATTTTGAGCATGCGCAAACAATCAAACTTGGTTTAAATGCGCGAGCACGATCGATTGCGGGTGCAATGAAAATTGCATAACACTACATGCATCTAATGTGAATTCAATTTATGGGAATGATTTTTATTTTACCTGCATAGCGCTTGCATTTTTTTTTATAATGTGTATTTAGGTATATCAACTTTCATTTTTGTCATGAATATACTCAAGGTGTCTTGTAGATAATAATTACAATATGGACTGGCCTTTCCATGATATGACTTTCATATATTGCCCTCGGGCGATATGATCTAATATGGGCAATATATGTGATATCTCTATCAAGGCCAGTCCATATTATTTAATTATGCAATGGCAAGAGCAAATCTGACCAATCAGAAACCTTCTTTTTAACCCATCTTATATATGTTTATATTTCATTTCCTTTTGTATTGATATGCTTGGCAAGATGATTTTGGAGCTGCTCTATAAGAAAAAAATCATGTAAATATTCACTTTTGCAATTGTTTCATGGTTAATGCTGTCCAGCTTGTGCCGAGTTATGAAAAAAAGTCAGTCTCGTTTTGGTTTTGTGATGTACTGTGATACTTATAAAAACAGGCATTCAAGTATAATAATCTTTAAATTCAATTCTTACCGGGCAAATCAGACACTTTTGACCTTCCTTCCCTTTGACGAAAGCCGTAAGGTGGGGGGAAGATGATGTGAAGTGTTCTGCTCCTAGATAAAGCTTTTTCCAAATCCTAAGGTGAAAAACAATTTCATTCTACATAATGTAGTAGATGATAGTATATCTATCTCAAAATACATGTAATACTCCAATGCTTTCAAAGTGTAAGGAATTAAAGCAGTGTTTTAATCCCGTCTAAGGGACCGAGGTGGTTATTATGCCTATGGAAAGTTAATAATTCAGTAGTCTTAGGATTGAAAAAAAATAAGAATCCTTTCCTCATCATAAGTAATCTGCAAATTAGACTTTTCACAAGTTGTTTTTACCTCAACATATCTCCATGAAATGTTGAATAGAAGAAAATTTTATAAAATGCACTCTAGTTGGAAAGCATTTACATATTTCAAAAGTTCTACAAAAAAAATATCACAGAATTGGCCAGACCTTTGCATTATGATCAATCTTAAATGCTCATCCCTTTTACATCCAAGTTCCAGAGAAAATCAAAAGTGTACATGTATGTTAAAACTCATACTTTTTTGTATCACTTTTAATGTGAAATCTACTTGATTATGGAACACAGTCACATGCACATCTCCCCACATTTCCAACAAGAATAACATACTTTGGTTGTGTCTGCAGTATCACTGCCAGCCATCTTTATTTACTGTCCAAGTGTAGGTCTGATCTGCAGAGAAATATCAGATGTAAATGATTAAAGAATAAAACACAAATAGGCAACTCTATGATTTACTTTGCAAGCAATTCTCAACTTGTTTCAGTGAGAATCATTTTTTTAAAAAAGGGAGGAAAAAAAGACAAGCCAATAGCAAGATTGTGTCTCGCCCACCCCTGACTAAATAACACGAAATAGTTGTTGACTGTTATTCAATGGTGTTCCCTTGTAGTTGTATGGTGAGTGAATGGTAGTCCAATGGTCAGTGGTGTTTGCTCAGTGGTAGATGGTAATTCAACGGTGTTCTAGTAGTGTTTCCTCAGTGGTAGATTTAATTCAATGGTGTTCACTTGTAGTTGTATGGTGAGTGAATGGTAGTCCAATGGTCAGTGGTGTTTGCTCAGTGGTAGATGGTAATTCAACGGTGTTCTAGTAGTGTTTCCTCAGTGGTAGATTTAATTCAATGGTGTTCACTTGTAGTTGTATGGTGAGTGAATGGTAGTCGAATGGTCAATGGTGTTTGCCCAGTGGTAGATGGTAATTTCATGGTGTTCTAGTGGTGTTTCCTGACTTTCCTCAGAGGTATATTGTAATTCAATAGTGTTCACTTGTAGTTGTGTGATGAGTGAATGGTAGTCCAATGGTCAGTGGTATCTACTAGTGGTATGGTATTTGAAAGGTGTTATAATGGTGTTTCCTCAGTGGTCGATTGTAATTCAGTGGTGTTCACTTGTAGTTGTATGGTGAGTGAATGGTAGTCCAATGGTCAGTGGTGTTTGCTCAGTGGTAGATGGTAATTCAGAGGTATTCTAATGGCGTTTCCTCAGTGGTAGATTTATTTCAGTGCTGTTCACTTGTAGTTGCATGGTGAGTTAATGATCGTCCAATGGTCAATGGTGTTTGTTCAGTGGTAGATGGTAATTCAGTGGTGTTCTAATGGTATTTCCTCTGTGGTAGATTTAATTCAACCGTGTTCAATTATAGTTGTATGATTTGTGAATAGTAATGCAATGTTCAGTGGTGTTCCTCAGTGGTATATTGTAATTCAATGGTGTTCCCTTGTTCTAAATTAAAAGTTTAACAAATTAAAATTTCCTTTGTAATGCCTATTGGTTAAAATTACCTTTACAATAAATCCAAAGGTAGATAAATGGTATCTCAATAGTATGGTCAATGGTAAAATGTATTTAAATTATTTTTCAACAGTGAATGGTACTTTAATGGTGGGTTGTATATGGAAAATGGTTTTTCAATGGTGGAGTTGACTTCATTTGCATATTTTGTTAAATTATGCACGCAAAAAATACTTTCACTATATTGAGAAGAGTACAAATGCAGTATTATTTTTTTCTTGCATACAACAATTAGCTGAGATATTTCAGGATTAAAAAGTCTTGTATATCACATCTCATATTATCAAATAACAGAAAATATATGTACTAACCATTATCACAAATAAAAAAGACTCAGGTAGGCATATAAAGTGGTCAGTGCTACTGGTTAGTCGGTCCAGACGTAAGTAATCATATTTGATTGATACACATCTATCAAAACCCAATTCGAGAGAGAGCATTGTGGCGTGTGCCTGTGATAAAGATAACAGTGGAAGTTATAAACTGATTCAGCGGACTCAGGTTCGAGTCTGAGTCACGTCTTTCGGATGGTGATGTAAAAGGTCGGTCCCAAACATAAATAATCATATCTGATTTATCTGATTGATACATGTCTGTCAATGGTGGATGGAATGTCAATGGTGGATGTCAGTGGTGGACAGTGATTTTTTTCAGCAATGAAATACCATTCAGCCACCATTGGTATGCAAATTGGGTGACCCAATGGAGCCTGCTACCATTGGACTACCACTGAACAATTGGACTACTACAAATGAACATCTAAAAAATTTATAGTTTCAATGGTGTTTCTGTGGTGTTTCAATGTGGTGTGTGGTGGCTGAATGGTAATCCAATGGTAGCATCAATGGTAGCTCACAATGGTACACCAATGAAATACCACTTGAAAATTCCTGTAAGGGCTAGATCACAACATCTGACCTGTTTTAATTTGACTCTGAGTACTTACTCTTTCTTTATGTCTGAATTATTTGAATGATACTGAATACATCAGATTAAGGTTGTCCTACTTTAACAAATGAAAGTGAGAATTCATATGATAAAGAATATGATTTAATGTATTTTGACTGTCCTGTCCATGAAAATGTAATGTTCCCTTCAATAAATGCACTATATATAGCTATAGCTAGCAATCTAGGCTAATAAGGCTATGCTTCACCTTTCAGCCTCCACTGTCACTACTGATTTTTTTTTTCTTCTGAGTTCATTTGCCTCTATTCAGAACTGAATACTCCTCATAATATCAAAACAGTTTGAAAACAGGATGATGTCTACTTTAAAGGAGAATGCAACCCAGGTATCGGTGTGCTCTTCGTGAATAAAGATGACCAAGAAGAGTAAATAGTGAAAGTTTGAGCAAAATATCGGACAATCTGTTCAAGAGTTATGAATTTTGAAAGTTTCAGTAAATCCTTATTATGGGGATCCGTAGGTTGGGAACTTTGCCAGCATTCGTGATGTTATCGTGGACAACTACCAATTCATTCTGTACATAATTTTTTCACAAAAATTGATTTATATGAAATTTTAAGTCAGGAATCAATATAATTCTTCCCAAAATGCTTGCAGAATCGATATAGCCATGTCATACTCAAACAATAAATCATAAGAATTTTTATTTTTCTTGAAAATAAAGAAAATGTTAAATTCTGTGTACAAAATGAATGGAGAGTTGTCCACGATGACATCACAGATGCTGGCAAAGTTGCCAATTCAAGGATCGCCGTAACAGGGATCTACTTAAACTTTCAAAGTTCATGATTCTTGAACAGATTGTCCGATCTTCCTCAAATTTTCACTGTTTACTCTTCTTGTTCTTCTTCATTCATTGGAAGCACACTGATGTCTGGGTTGCATTCTCCTTTAACTTAAGGCACAAGTTTGTTAGCTAAAGCTTGCACTAAATAGTATTCTGTTCACTGTAGACTCATAAATCTACATATGTAGTCTACTATAATAAACAGCATTATATTACTGATTACCGAGCATGCGCATTTAATGTTAGGCATCTAGAATTATTCCTATGTGTAGTAGAACTAAGCTACATTCCTCACAGGAAATATCGTAAGAAAAATTACAAAACAGAGGCAAAAACATTTTAGTCATTTAATTTTTATCACATATAAGCAAAAAAAAAAAAAAATTGAAAATTACTCATCGCCGATTTTATACATTTTCCCATAGAAAACACAAGTTCAGTAATACAATACCCTTTTTAATCACCAAAGTGCCGCATAGTGTCAAAGAGGGGTGCGATAGAAGGTTTTTATTCTATCAAAGAATACCATACTTGTCTTTGCAAAATTTTTATATCTTTATTTTCTGTAGGATTTTGAGTATTCATTGTGTAAGTTTGATAAATATTCTCTGAATATTCTATTTAATGTGATATCTATGAAAAGTGTTCGGTAACAGAATAGGATCGAGTACAGGCTCTGATGTGCGCCCGCTTAAAGGGAATTTGCTAATTATATTTATACATGTAAATCAAAGACTCACACAAAGTTCAATACCATCAATGCAGAGTCCAAATACTTGCTAATTAAATAGCAAGCAAATTTAAAATTATTGACCAATTATGTGGGTAGTGTCCATTTTTCAAAACGGTGTTAGGGGTCCTGTGTGCGGCCGCCCCTACCCCTGTGGGCGGCTGCCTATCATTTGGCAAGCATTTAGTGCCATATTTGTGACTATGTAAATAAAATCAATATTAAATTTCATAGACCTTACACACCAATACATGTACTTTATGAAAAGTAATGATATTCTGTAGAAACCCATAAAATCTGTCAAAAGTGATGATCTTATCAAATGCCATGTCAAAAAAAAAATGAAGGCAGGGTACAATCTCCTACAAAAACTTGCATTTTGTACACATTTTACATAGGGTGGCCGCTTGGCATGAAAATTTGGGTTGAGGCCCTGAGGGCTTAAATTTATTGAACAGTGCAGCAAAGAAAATTAAAGGAATGGAAAGAAGATTTACTTGGTTAAATTATGTTTAAAACCTCCCTGGTTAAATGGAAGCTCCATTTAAGTGCATTCTCCGGGAAAACCAGGGCTAGGGGACTTGGATTTAAATAAGTACTTTGTAAATTACTGTGTTAAAAAATGTTAAGCTTTGTATAAATGTTTATAAAAACAAAAAGATGGAATAAAAGTTTTTCGAGTCTGATGGTGTATAATTTTCTGGAAAAGGATTGAACTCCCTTCTTCTCCTTCTCCTCCTCTTCTTCTTTTAATTATTCTTCACCTTCTTCATCATGATCATGCTCCCTTGCATCACATTTCTTAATTCTCCCATTCTTTCTCGTCATCACCATCATCATCATCCTCTTCTTCATCATCGTATTTCCTCGTCTTCAGGCTACCTCCTCATCGAATCATCATCCCCATCTTTATCACCACCATCATCATCATCATCTTCTTTATGATCCTCCCATAAGCCACAATAATTTTTTTCATTCATTTGTTTTGTTTGTCAATATGACTTTCTAAATTCTAATTTTTTATCATTGTAAATATTCAGTAAAATCATTGCTTATTATGCAAATAACCATCATCCTCTCCTTGCGAAATTATTGCATTAAAAATTATTGCTGAAGTTCTAAATCAATCATCACTTCAATATACGAAACTCACGAAAGAGAGAGAGAAGAAGGAAGAAAGAGAAACTTGCGAGCTACGCTAGTGCAGTGACAGCGCATTGCACACACAATGTGCACAGCTGTAACAGCCCTGCGTATAGGCAGTATAGCAGTGCACATGCACATCACACTAGAACTGTGTAGAAATTGCAATCTACACGGTACGTCGACGTCGTCCGACGAGAGCGAAAATCGCCAAAAACGTTGTCATTGGCCTCAGGAAGTTCTGTAAGGGAAGAAATAAACATTAGCAGGTATGTAACATAATTCATTGTGTTAATTTTGTAATCTTTAATGTTTAAACCATTTTGGTTTCATATGCCAGCTTTCCCATGATGTTGGCGGCATCGAACCTAGATCTATACATAAAAGGCAACAGCATACCTGTAGATTCTATTGTGCAGCCTTAGAAAGGGACTGCTGCTTGAAATAAATTGTTGCCAGTTGGGACTCCAGCTCTTAAAACTCCTTGGTACTACTAATAATACCTGTAACGTTACTATCTTTTTCGCAATGACAGGGAGACTAGAGTAGAGGATTACCTCACTTCCGTATATAAGAATTCAGATGATGATGATGATGATGATCTAACGTTACTCCGGGCCTACTGCACTGTGGGCAGTTTCCCATTTCAGAAGGTACCGTAAATTCTTCCTGTTCTAGCCTTTCCTGCGTTTTCGATCCAACTTTGGTGGTACCAAGCTGAATTAATACAAGAATTTATCTCTCAGACTTCAAACCAGCTGCATCTTGAGCGAAGTCCACGTAGGTCTACGTACATGTACATACAGCGCTGACATAGCGCTAGCTCGTACGTGCACGTGACGTGTATATGTATGGCACGCTGTTTGTCCCATAAAGGCGATAAAACTCAGTTTTTCGTCGATAAACTCAGTTTATCACTTGAAAAATTCAGTTTATCGTGAAAAACTCTGTTTATCGCCGATAAACAGAGTTTTTCGCGATATGAGTTTTTCACTTGAAAAACCATCAGTTTCTTGATAAACCCTGTTTACAAATAAACAGAGTTTTTCGACTGATAAACAGATTTTTTCGATAAACTGAGTTTTTCACTTGATAAACAGAGTTTTTTGAAAAACAGAGTTTTTCTTGATAAACTCAGTTTTTCACTTGAAAAACAGGGTTTCTCAATAAACTCTGTTTATCACTGAAAAAATTAAGTTTATCGCCGACAACATGGCCGATAAACAGAGTTTTTCTTGATAAACTGAGTTTTTCACCTGAAAAATAGAGTTTCTCTATAAACTCTGTTTATCGCTTGATAAACAGAGTTTTTTGATTCGATAAACAGTTTTTCTCGATAAACAGAGCGCCAAGGGTTAGTTAAACACCACTTGGTTAGTATATTAAAGGAATATACCGGACGACTTTGAAGTATGATTGTGCATCAATTTATTACCATGGCCAAGAGGGCGACGCCAAGTGGCGCTACATCACTTCACATATCAGAGCTCCCGATTATACATATCACACAATAACATATACTGGCGTGACTGCCTTTTTTCTTTTCCTTTCTCATTATGACCTAATCATACACCAAATGATTAAACATATGATCAGTACCGTACATAAACCCATCGGCTACGATCACAAAACTCTGTGAACCAAAACAACATAAACATTCAGACTATCCAGTCTTAGCAGGACACATGAAACTGATACCCAAACTACAATTAAACTACGATACCAAATGAATGAGCAAAACAGTATAAGAATGTCATCAACTATAGGATACAACTCAAATTACTTCTTATGTTAAACTACAATTTCATTGTCCCTTTCTTTTTCTCTCTATTCAAAAAGGGCCACAAGCAATACCTACATGTATCATGGCAGAAACATATGCTATAAATAAATCAAATAAATCAGAAAAAAGCACAGGTTTATCCCCTGCACAAAAAGAAAAGCTCATTCCCCTTCTACAACATTCGCCAAATACCAAAAGTTGTAATTCCTAGCATATTGTTAAAAACACAGAGGATTATCATAGCACAATTAATAACCAAATGCATAAAAACTGTGCAAGTGCCGTCCAAGCAACGACTATGATAAAAATACTTTTAAAATACATGGATGGCTGATTGTGCTGCAAATACAGTTCAAACATCATGTATAACAGAAACACACCATTCCCTGACCTTACAGGAAAATATGACACTCTACTTCAAATTACAGCAAATAATACACAGCGTATCAAAGACTACATGTATGCCAAACAGAACATCCATTTAAAACATGCATGAAATATTAACAGAATCTCTGGAAATACAATCATTGTGTAATGAAAACGCTGTATCAAGGGTCACAGAAAATGAAAAAATTGTCTACTGGCTTCCCTTTTCTTTGGCTGTAAACAGTGAACACTAAAGCTGTAACTGGAAACACAGTAACAGTAACTGGAAACACATTAGCAAATAATATAGATGCTATATCATGATATGATTTCACATTATAGATATACATCAACATCAAAAAAATACAATCAGCTCCTACATAGGATAATAATAATATGGTAACTGGGCAGTCTAAATCAAAAATGGTGGGACAATCAAGTGATAGCATGGTTGGAGTTCTGAGAAATAGGGTAAACATAAGGATGGGTGTTGTCCATTAAAATCACTGTTGGTAGAGAAACAGATCCTGGTATAAAATCAAGTCCATACACAGATAACTTGAACAGAGAGTGGGCGCTATTCATAGTATCATGCTGATTGGTAAGTCTCTGCAGTGTTGGCATCACCACACAATGCGTCTACCTGAATGACCACTAGGATGGCAACAGGGGAAGATGTCACAACTGTCACTGAGGCGAGAACGCTCTGTACATATGAAATGGCAGAGGATCTGGTCATCGGGTCTGTGCAGCTCATCTATCAAGGCAGACAGAACAGCAGGACCATGCTCTGTAGCAACATGGGGCTGGTCTGGTGGATGAGTACAACAGAGCTCTTCTTGTGGGATGGGCAGGTCAGCAGGACCATGCTCTAAAGCAGCATGGGGCTGGTCTGGCGGATGAGTATGGTAGGTGATATCAATCAAGATTGAATTGTCATGTAGATTGGTAGCGAATGGTGTACTGGCTAAATGTGGGCATTCAGCCAATGTGACAGTTAGTGAAGTCAAGTGATCGAAATGCTGCGGTAGTTTTGCGTTCATGCAACATGTGGTCTGCGAGGACGGACTAACTTGCGCAGTTGAGGAACAGCTGTCGTAACCTATGGTAGACGGATATGGAGGCGCAACGATCCCTCCACTTATAACTGTGCAGCTGCTACTCGTGTAGCCATGTAACTGCGGATCGATCAACGCCGCAACGGACAAGTTGGTATCAACCCGTCTGCCGATACTGTTGGACGGACAGTGAGGCACGACACTACCTCTGCGGTCAACTGTGCGATTGTTACTACTGCAACAATCTAATGACACCATGTCAGACATCACCATAGTCACATCAGGCAAAGTACTACCATCATAGTCCAGACTAAGACTCAAATCTACAGACTCTATACAATGACTGTCAGTAGAGGACTCAAGGGAGAAATCAACACCAGGAGAACACACCACTCTATTGGGAGTGCGAGGCAAAGGACCGAAGGAGGCAATGCTGTCCAGACAACCAGTAGGACCATCATACCTACATGTAGCTGTAGTAGTATCTATGCTAATATCCTCACTATCACTTGTCTCGCATTCATCTTCTCTCTGGTCTTCATCACTAGATCTATACATCTTTATCTTACATTCCTTATCTCCGAGATCTTCATTAATATCGATCACCTTCATCTTACATTCCTCATCTCTGAGATCATCATCACTATCGATCACCTTCATCTCACATTCCTCATCTCTCAGATCATCATTACTATCGATCACCTTCATCTTACATTCCTCATCTCTGAGATCATTAATATCGATCACCTTCATCTTACATTCCTCATGTCTGAGATCTTCATTACTATCGATCACCTTCATCTTACATTCCTCATCTCTGATATCTTCATTACTATCGATCACCTTCATCTTACATTCCTCATCTCTGATATCATCATTACTATCGATCACCTTCATCTTACATTCCTCATCTCTGAGATCTTCATCAATATCAATCACCTTCATCCCATATGTCTCATTGCTGAGAACACTGATATTCTCAGTCACCTTTTCACACCCTTTATCTCTGAGGTCAAAGTTGGTATCACTGACCTCACATCCTTCATCTCTGAGATCAATGTTGGTATCACTGACTTTCTCACATTCTTCATCTCTGAGATCGATGACATTCTCAGTCACCTTCATCTCGCCTTTCGCATCGCTGAGATCTTGATTATTATTCACTCTCACATCACATCCTTGATCATTGACAATGGACTCATAATCATGTTGACCATCCGACGGCAACCAGCCAGACTGTGCACCATAAGGGCAAGTGACATAATCTCCAATCATGATCAACTGCTTGGAGGGGCGGACAGATATGTCATTCTGCTCCATGAATGGAGCTCCGGCAACTACATCACCATACATATCCCCCAAGTAGTCATCTTGGACCACGACACCATCAAACCACAACTTACACCCTCCAACCACCAATGTGAAACTTGTTAATCCAACAATTTGAGTCTGATCAACAAGACTAGAGTAAAGCGCCCGTCATTCGACCTGTGCCGTGATTCGACCTATTATCACTATATCACAAGCCAGCACATATTATTGTCACAACACACACTAATCACTTCATTACACACAGAGACATTGTCACTCACCACAAGAAAGTCCCTTAGTCACCTCCAAAAATCCGTCTAAAAAGCCAAATTCCGGCGTCAAAAATGCAAAATCGGCGCCATATTTCCGAAGCACGCGAAGGCTTAAGTCCACTGCTAAGAAACAGGGTCGCAGAAAAAGCGAAAAACGAATGAAAAACCAAACCCCCCGTATCTGCCGATGCAGTGACTTCATGTACAAAGTTGAATGTAAGTCCCCGCTGGCCTTCATTCGACCGCAACGGGAGCACCGACGGTCGCCCCAACTTCCGCGATGGGCAGCCGTGTGTGGTGCGGCGCATTTCAGCGGCCCTCATACGCGCCG
Source organism: Echinometra lucunter (assembly GCA_029962745.1). Lineage (NCBI taxonomy): Eukaryota > Metazoa > Echinodermata > Echinoidea > Camarodonta > Echinometridae > Echinometra > Echinometra lucunter. Next base: position 29,040,489 of record CM057157.1, read on the forward strand.
CATACGCGTTGACGTTGAACGCGCAGTGCGCCCGGTCGAATGATTGCCGGGGGATATCGAATTAAGGGCATGAAACATAGCGATATATTTTCATATTTTCTAAAAAATTGTGATGCATTTGAAAAAATAAACATTGTGATAAAAATAGTTATATTTGACATGAATTTATGTAGATATGATTTTGTGAAAAGTAAGTTTAGCAGAATAAAAATTGCAGAAAAGCTTAAGCGGTCGAATCTCGGGCAGTTTACTCTAGTCAGGAGAACCCCATCACCAAGAAAATAATCACTGAACCCGAAATTATCAACAATAACATCAAACCCAAAATAATCAGCTGCAGATTCTGTGATTAGATTAATCTGCGATCCACTCCTCACTTCAACAGAAACACTCATATTCGTAAGTGTATTTGCAAACAAACAAGGTGTCTTCAAGGTCTGCTTGCTTATAGAATGCCGCAAATGTGATTGCGAAGACCTGCTAGCTGGACACCGGCACTTCGGCATAGGCGCCCCGACTGCCGCGGCGGTCAGCGCGGCCTTAGCCATGGTTTCCCCGAGTGTCTTATCACACATCTCTCTGTGTGTATGTATGGGGCTACACAAATCAAGGTCCTAGGACGCAAAGGGGTGTTGAAATACGGTACTGGGTTTGCTTCTGAAGCGGGATGGTTGCAGATATATGATTAGATCTAGATCTATATGGATATAATAAAAGCCAATCTCCACTTACCGACTTTATGCGTTGCGATAATAGGCCTACACCGATCCTCCAAAACAAAATGCTTCCAAAATATTGCACTAGACTCTAATCATGCTAATCCAGCTTCCAATATATTTACAAAAATCACTACACTATATTATCACATGACTACTTGGCCTTGGCTCCGATCCCCTTTCCATATAACATGATGTAAGGTACTCCCATATTAGGCCATGTAGGCTTATAACTTTAGAATTCCCTGGGTCTACTCCCCATGTAGGCTTACTAGTGGAGTCTGTTAGCGACAAAAAATACCCGGCATAATCGTGTTTCAGGCCCCACCCAATTAATGCATGGTGAGTGGGGCTGATGCCCACATACATCATGATCGATTATCTCTTCTGACCTAACTTACACCACAGCTAACTAGGACAGAAATACAGAAATAGAAGACGACAGACTTTCACATTAAAAAAAAAAAGAATGTGTTGATCGATCATAAAGTTTAATCATCTTCTTTTAAAACTCTCTTATATATACTCGTGTTAACGGCCCCACCAAATGCGATTCAAATATGATTAATACAGCATCGGGGCTGATGAGCACAGTATATATACTCGTGTTTACGGCCCCACCAAACGGGATGCAAACGTGATTAACACAGCAGCGGGGCTGATGCCCATCAGCCCCACTGCCGTGATAATCAATTCATAATCCCGTTTGGTGGGGCCGTAAACACGAGTATATATTAGGGAGTTGTCAATCTAGTAATGTTAAAAATGTGAAAATGTGAAAATGTAAAAATGAGTTTCATGATCGATCAACTATTGAATGAATAATAAAATGCAGATCTAATACTTCGTGGGGGAATCGGCCCCACATTCAAACTATATTAGAGGTGGGGCCTGAAACACGATATTGCCAAAATAGGGTATGCTCCAAAAAATCTGACTTCAGGAATGGTGAAAAAAATGGGTCTAAATGCCTAATGAATGCCACCTAAATAATAAACAGTCTGAATTCTTAGACTAACACAGCAAGGAGATTGGATTTGGTCAGAGCACTCGGGGGCACTGAAGCGTGACGCGACCGAGAACAATGGGAATCGCTGTTTACTCTGGTTAAGAAGGTGGTGCACTAAGGGTGCGTTCTTGAAAGCGATTTTTTGAAGCTAGAATCACAAACATGAATCACAAATCAAAACGCTGTTACAAAACACGGCTACTGCGTAAGAGCGTTCAAGCGACTTTTCATCAACGCTGATTCTTGCTCATTTCAAGCCCATCCAGTGCGCATCGTACTGCGCAGTTTGACCCAGGAAGGTCAACTTTAGCCACATCATTTATTTGTCTCTATATCTTTCTTATGCTATTCTTTGTTTTTCATTCTATCTTCTTCCCTTTCCATCTTTTCTTATGTTAATCTTTGTTTTTTCCTACCTTCTTTTCTATGCTTCCTTATGTAATATATTTTAACATTTTTTTCCTTGTTATTCTTTCTCTTCCCATCTTTTCTTATGTTATTCTTTGTTTTTTCCTTCTATCTTCTTTTCTGTCCATCATTCCTTATGTTATCCTTTGTTATTCCTTCTATCTTCTTTTCTGTCCATCATTCCTTATGTTATCCTTTGTTTTCTTCTATCTTCTTCTCTTTCCATCTTTCCTTATGTGCATGATTGTTTGTTTTTCCATCTATCTTCTTTTCGGTCCATCATTCCTTATGTTATCCTTTGTTATTCCTTCTATCTTCTTTTCTGTCCATCATTCCTTATATTATCCTTTGTTTTCTTCTATCTTCTTCTCTTTCCTTCTTTCCTTATGTGATTGTTTGTTTTTCCATCTATCTTCTTTTCTGTCCATCATTCCTTATATTATTCTTTGTGTTTCCTTCTATCTTCTTTTCTGTCCATCATTCATTATCTTATCCTTTGTTATTCCTTCTATCTTCTTCTCTTTCCATCATTCCTTATGTTATCCTTTGTTTTTCCTTCTATCTTCTTTTCTGTCCATCATTCCTTATCTTATCATTTGTTATTCCTTCTATCTTCTTTTCTGTCCGTTATTCTTTATGTGGTTCTTTGTTTTTCCTTCTATCTTCTTTTCTGTCACTCATTCCTTATGTTATCCTTTGTTATTCCTTCTATCTTTTCTGTCCATCATTCCTTATGTTATCCTTTGTTTTCTTCTATCTTCTTCTCTTTCCATCTTTCCTTATGTGATTGTTTGTTTTTCCATCTATCTTCTTTTCGGTCCATCATTCCTTATGTTATCCTTTGTTATTCCTTCTATCTTCTTTTCTGTCCATCATTCCTTATGTTATCCTTTGTTTTCTTCTATCTTCTTTTCTGTCCATCATTCATCTTATCCTTTGTTATTCCTTCTATCTTCTTCTCTTTCCATCATTCCTTATGTTATCCTTTGTTTTTCCTTCTATCTTCTTTTCTGTCCATCATTCCTTATCTTATCCTTTGTTATTCCTTCTATCTTCTTTTCTGTCCGTTATTCTTTATGTGGTTCTTTGTTTTTCCTTCTATCTTCTTTTCTGTCCATCATTCCTTATGTTATCCTTTGTTATTCCTTCTATCTTTTCTGTCCATCATTCCTTATGTTATCCTTTGTTTTCTTCTATCTTCTTCTCTTTCCATCTTTCCTTATGTGATTGTTTGTTTTTCCATCTATCTTCTTTTCGGTCCATCATTCCTTATGTTATCCTTTGTTATTCCTTCTATCTTCTTTTCTGTCCATCATTCGTTATATTATTATTTGTGTTTCCTTCTATCTTCTTTTCTGTCCATCATTCCTTATCTTATCCTTTGTTATTCCTTCTATCTTCTTCTCTTTCCATCATTCCTTATGTTATCCTTTGTTTTTCCTTCTATCTTCTTTTCTGTCCATCATTCCTTATCTTATCCTTTGTTATTCCTTCTATCTTCTTTTCTGTCCGTTATTCTTTATGTGGTTCTTTGTTTTTCCTTCTATCTTCTTTTCTGTCCATCATTCCTTATGTTATCCTTTGTTTTCCTCTATCTTCTTCTCTTTCTATCTTTCCTTATGTTATTCTTTGTTTCCTTCTTCTATCTTCTTCTTTTTCGTCTTTTCCTGTTATTCTATCTTATTCCTTCTATCTCCTTATCTTTCAGCCTCTTCTTATATTATTCTTTGTTTTCTCCTTCTGTCTTCTTTTCTAGCTTTCTGTATGTTGTTTTATCTTTCTTCGAACCTTGGTGTGAAAGTAACAGTAGAATCATGATTGAGATCTCCGTTGCGTTCAATCGATTTTTAGCGACCGTGGTTCTGCAGAATCATGATTCAAAACGTACCTTTTTCAGCGTTTCATGTTTGCGTTTTGAAAGACGTTTATTTTTACGACCTGCGAAAAATCGATTGAACGCAACCGTGGTTTAAACTAAACGTCTTTCAAAACCGTGATTCTAGGGTGAAAAATGGTCGCTTGAACGCGGCCTAAGTTGTGCTTCAGGATGTATTGGAGGCCATCTCATGCAAAAGTTCCCTTACCTTGTGGAAAGACCTGGGCCAACTCCACAGAAATAGAAGACGCCGCGACCCCAGTGTTTTCCAGCGCGCCGCGCCGCGACGCGACCCAAGTGTTTAGTAAAAGCCCTTCGATCTAAGTAACTCACTGATCTGTACATAAAGATATTTTTAAAAGAGTATTAAAAAACTCAAAATCCTTGTTTTATGTCCTAATAATTTCATCATCTCATCTCATTTCAGTCCACATCATCATCATCATCATCCTTTTCCCACACTCTGCCTGTATGTTCCCACACTCTCTGTTTGTTTTCAGTCTGATATACTAATCTCCTCCCCTGCTGCGTCACTCAGATGGCAGCGAGCACCAGACATGTTATGTAACTGGTAGTCTGGAATGTACCAGTATATGTGAGTTGTTGTGATAGAATAAACTTACTAGCAGTTTGATTCTATATCAATGCAGTCATGAGCAGTGGCGTAGCTAGGATTTCATATGGGGGCGGTAGTAAGCAGCGTGCGAATCACCTAGGGGGAAGGTGCAGGGAGGGGGGGGGGACTTAAGGAAGCTTCGACGTTGCTTTGTCGTTGTCCCTTGTCTGCTCCCGTTTTTCTTACCTTTTTCTCATCTCGATCAGGCTTTTTCTTTCTTCTTTTTTTTTTCTTTTTTTCCTTTTTGTCTGGCGTTTTGGCGGGGGGGGGGGGGGGGGGGGCGAGGGGGGCCCGCCCCCTGGCTACGCGCCTGGTCATGAGTCTAGTTGTCTGTCACAACAGAACACAAAACCTTGATTGATCTCTGAAGTAACCCCTAAAAGAGTTTTATTCTTATTCACTCTAAATGCACTCCTCAAATTCACCCGTAACAGAGTGAATGCGTTCACTCTTTTTTGGTGAGGGAAAGAATCGTTAGAATTGTACTTTTACACTTGTAATATTTAGGGAACCATTGGGCCCCTTAACAGAAAAAGCCACCAGTGTTTGAAAAAATGTAGGCTGTTATTTTAGCAAACACACAAATATCAGGGTGTGAAAAAGATTAAAAACTCGTTTAGGTGTAAATGGACTACTGAACAGAAAGGAACCCTTTCCCCTTCCTTTTTAGTAAAAACAAAAACAAAACAAAACAAAGAGGAAGGCGAAAAAAAAAATCAGGGTTTGATATTTCAAAGCAAAGAATTATACATTTAACCATAAAAACTCCTTCCAGGTCAGCCCGAAAAGCATGGAGGCTTCGTTTACAATCAACCCTTCAGCTGACTTAAAAGGAGGGAAATTCAAGTTGGTGAATTTAGAATGAACAAGATTAGTGATCAAAAAGGGGGGGGGGGGGGGGGAATGGTGAGAGAATTTGGAACCGAATCGGATGACCAGCCTCCGATACAATCATGAATGCATTAATTAATATATAGACACATAAAACAAACTGAAATAAGAGTATGAAGAAGGATTCTAGAATTACCAATATAACAGCTGACGCGGAAGCTAATTTGATACATCGTGTTCATTTAATGAATGAGAGTAAAATTTATAGATGTGTGTTAAAACATTTCAAATTTCGACCCCGCCTCGTCCCCCCCCCAAAAAAAATGGGAACGAATGAATAAGAGAATAACTTTATAGACAGAATAGAGTTATCGAAATACAAATCCCATTCCTCGCCGAGCGCCCCCCCCCCCCCCCTCCACAAGCATACTCCTTGGTATCCATAACTTCACACAACTGACCTTATTCCCTGACCACCCCCTCCCCCCTCCTTATGAACAGGAATCAGTGGCTCCAAAAGGTGACCAGAAGAGTACATTTTTCTTTAGGGGTGTTACATGACGTGATACGTTACCATAATAGAGATTCGGATCGCCTTCGCAGCTAAATCCTTCGTCGGATGGTCGAAAGGAACGAATCGCCTGGTCGGAACCAATCGCCTATGACGATCGCATTTAGTCGACCGAAGCGGATCTAATCGGTGGGTAAAATATTCAGCCGATTGGTTCCGGAGGATCCAATCGACTGCCCGGACTATGACACCGGTACAGGTGTTTCGCTTGCGATGAGGAGGTCGTCAATATAGGCGTACACAAAGGGAAAACCACGGGTTACCTCGTCAATGAAGCGTTAAAAAGTTTGTTTGGCGTTGCGTAACACAAATTTCAAGCCCTCTCCTAAGAGAAGCTATATACGTGGTGAGAGCCCAACTGTCCTGCCAGACATATCCAACCAAGGCAAGATTATTTACAATACAGCAAAGTGCTTCAAACACCTGCGACCTATGCAAGAGCTGTGCTGTGGAGAATGTAATCCACTTATTTGCGGAATGCACCATGCTCACCCACCACAGAAGGATGCTTCAGGAATGCATCGCTGAGGAAGATGATCTAACAACTGCTGCAGAGTATTTCAATGAAAATCACCCTTTGCAATTCACTCTCTCTGTTCTCTTCCTTCCTGAAATATCCCTCCCCCTCACAGCCAGAAACACCCTTAACCTCCTTATTTCAAAATTCTTGCACAAAATGCACCTCCCTCGCACCGCCATACTCTCGTGTCGCTGAGTTCTTACTAAACCAGATGTCTACGTCATATTTTAACTATAACTGTTACAGTAGTTGTTTACTGTGGATCTCCGAAAACAACGGAGGAAGGATACAGAAGAAGAAGAAGACAAACTCAAATAACCCGAAGGGTGTGGTGATGGCAGTCTTGTGTACATCTCATGGGTCGACTGGGATTTGGTGATATGCTCGGACGAGATCGAGTTTTGAGAAGACTCGCTTGCCTGCTAGAGCAGAGGTGAAGTCTTGGAGATGGGGAATGGGATATTTATCGGCCACTGTATTCCTATTTAGTGCACGATAGTCTCCACACCGTCTCCAGTCTCCGGGGGTTTTCTTGGGCACCATGTGAAGTGGGGATGCCCAGTTGCTGCTAGACGGTTGAATGATGCCTAGTTCCAGCATGTGATCGAATTCAGCTTTGGCTATGTTGTACCTGTCGGTTGCTATAGGCGACGAGGACGAGCTGAAACGGGAGGGCCTTTCGTCACATTGACGGAGTGCTTGATTTTGGCCTCTTTATACACAGGGCGTGTAATTTCAGGAAAGTTGTCAAGTAGGAATTTGTAGGCAGCTTGGTTATCTGGTTTGAGAAACATAGGGATGATAGAAGGAGAAGAAGAGAGGATGCCTTTTACAGAAAGGTTGGTGGTAGAGTCGATGAGTTTAAGGTTGCGTACATCTACCAGTAAGCCAAAGTGATGTAGGAAGTCTGCCCCGATGATAGGAGTTGGGATGTCGGCGATGACGAAAATCCATCTGCAAGCTCGACGCAAGCCGACGAGAGTCAGGCTTCGCTCTCCATAGTAGAAATACTTGAGCGATTAACTGCTTGAAGATAAAATTTTGAGGAAGGACGTTGTTTCTCGTACTTTGATGGAGGAAGAACGCTAACTTTAGCTCCAGTGTCTACAAGAAATTTGGTGCCGGTTTTCCTATCAGTGATGTAGAATAGACGACTGTCATTAGCCGAGGCAGTGTGATTTGTAGCTGCTAGTTTTGATTTGCTAGTTTCCTGACTATTAGAATGATGCTTATTGAATTTACAGGGAGGTACGCATTTGTTGGCTTTGGAATCAAAGCGCCAGTGGTAGTAGCAATAATCTCCAGCATGTTGATTTGAGCAGGAGTGGCTAGCTTGGCTTGAGTTATGTGATGAGTTGTTTCTACTGCTTTTGCTCCTTGAAGTTTGACTTGTTGAGATTGAGAAGTCAATGTTTGAACAAGGATAGAGAGCTTTAATATTTGAGCTCGTATTTCTTGAATAGGAGTTAACTGAGCAGAAGGATGACTTTGATTGTCAGTCGACATGTTGCAGAGATGAAAGATGAGTCGACAATGGAAATGATGAAAGGAAGACAATAAAATAATGAAAACCATTTTGAAGAAGGATGGATATGTTCCTCAACACGCTGGTCGGGTTTGAATGTCGGTGAGTTGTAATCACGTCGGGGTCACCAGTGAAGCGGGATGGTTGCAGATATAATATGGATATAGTAAAAACCAATCTCCACTTAACGACTTTATGCGTGAATGCGGTAACTTATACACCGATCCTCCAAAACAAAATGCTTCCAAAATATTGTACTAATCCAGTTTCCAATATATTTACAAAAATCACTACTATCACAAAGCTACTTGGCTAGCACAAGCGAGATTTTGGATTTCTCTGATTGAACTGTAGAGAAGTAAGACGGATTGATTTCTCCAAGTGGAAGGAGATGTAATTGCAAGAACGATGACAGTTTGCTCCAGATGAGAAGAAGAAAGCAAAATTTGAAGTGTAGAGTGGACGTTCCCAAATTAACGTGTTAACTCGATGAGAAAACTTTGAGAAGTCCCTTTGTGAAGTAAGGGTGGAAAGTTTTATTCTCTTCCAATATGATGAGTCATGAAAGAGAAAGGGATCGAGTGCTGATGCATTTCAGAGAAGAGCAGTGAGTCACTGGTGGAGTAGTGGTAGGCAGATAGGAGTGTGACTTCTGGTGCAAAGGGTAATGTCCTCTCAAATTATTGCAGTAGGAAGTGAATTTGAAAAATTAAGAAAAGCAGGATGAAATGAGGCAAATACTACACTTCCAAAAGTATGTAAAATTCAAAGATTTTGAAATTCCTCTAATTCCCCGATACACCGTATCAGGACAACTCCCCCGGAGGACAGCTCCCCCGGAGGACGGGTCCCCCGGAGGACATCTCCCCCGGAGGACAACTCCCCCGCAGGACAACTCCCCCGCAGGACAACTCCCCCGCAGGACAACTCCCCCGGAGGACAACTCCCCGGAGGACAACTCCCCCGAGGACAACTCCCCCGGAGCACACTCCCCGGGGGATGACTCCCATCACACAACTCCCCCGGAGGACTTCCCCCCCCCCCCCTTTATGGACAAAATTACGCATGAAATTTTGTTTTTATGACAACGCCTTGCTCGTGAGGAACTGTAAAATAAATCTTTCCTTTTTATAAATCAAACTTAAGTAATTGATCCAGTATTTTTTGTTTTTATTACAACTCTCCCGGAGGAGAACAGCTCCTGGGGGATGACAAACGGGGATTGGCGAGGGGTAGAAGGTTGTAATTCGTTTAATAAGGTATTAGGTAATTTGTCGCTCTATTTGCTAACTTTTTTGAAAAATATCCACCCTTTTGCTCCCATTTTTGCGCCAATACACACATTCAAGAAAATAAAAACTCTAGTAATGGGTACGCTTTTCCGCCCAAGGGTGTTGGGTTTGACAGCTTCAGCGGCACACTCCCATTGGAACCAAATCTGATCATGTGAAGAGAGAAAAGAAAGGAATAAAATGAAGAAAGGAAAGTGAAGAACCTAAGTAGGAAGCTACAAAAGTAGTCTTCAGGAAAAGGGGGAGATGGGCCACAATCAAGCTTAAGAATAGAAGTCACTTCGCTCGATCAGCAGCCGTGATTGGGTCCCGTTCCTTTTTTTAAAAAAATCTAAATGCACAATTTTCAGGCAAGATATCATATAAAAATCTTACTTTTTAGGGGAGCGGTCGACCCCCCCCCCCCCCCCGAGATCCGGTATCCGCCCCTTTGTTAAACTCACTGACTATAAATGAAAAGAAAAACCTAATGTGTACCTCAATATGTGTCCAAATTTGTCAAATCATAAGAATCTAACAATGACTTTTCCTTTTTGTTTATCTTCTACTCTTGAATGAGGTACTTTATTATTAATGTTTTCATGTGGTTTCAGCGCAAAGAATGATACTCGCAATGCACATGCTCGCTGGACGCTAAATACGTAGAAGCACAAGTCCTTTAACAAAAATGAAATTAACATGCATTCAATACAAAATTCCGTTAAGGTTTTCTTTTCATTTATAGTCAGTGAGTTTAACAAAGGGGCGGATACCGGATCTCGGGGGGGGGGGGGGGAGGGGTCGACCGCTCCCCTAAAAAGTAAGATTTTTATATGATATCTTGCCTGAAAATTGTGCATTTAGATTTTTTTTAAAAAGGAACGGGACCCAATCACGGCTGCTGATCGAGCGAAGTGACTTCTATTCTTAAGCTTGATTGTGGCCCATCTCCCTCTTTTCCGGAAGACTACGACTAGATACGCCATTCTCTACTTTTGTAGCTTCCTACTTAGGTTCCTCACTTTCTTCATTTTATTCCTTTCTTTTCTCTCTTCTCATGATCAGATTTGGTTCCGATGGGAGTGTGCCGCTGAAGCTGTCAAACCCAACACCCTTGGGCGGAAAAGCGTACCCATTACTAGAGTTTTTATTTTCTTGAATGTGTGTATTGGCGCAAAAATGGGAGCAAAAGGGTGGATATTTTTCAAAAAAGTTAGCAAATAGAGCGACAAATTACCTAATACCTTATTAAACGAATAACAACCCTCTACCCCTCGCCCATCCCCGTTTGTCATCCCCGAGGAGCTGTTCTCCTCCGGGAGAGTTGTAATAAAAACAAAAAAATACTGGATCAATTACTTAAGTTTGATTTATAAAAAGGAAAGATTTATTTTACAGTTCCTCACGAGCAAGGCGTTGTCATAAAAACAAAATTTCATGCGTAATTTTGTCCATAAAGGGGGGGGGGGGGATGTCCTCCGGGGGAGTTGTCCACCGGGGGAGTTGTCTTCGGGGAGTTGTCCTCCGGGGGAGATGTCCTCCGGCAGGACCCGTCCTGCGGGGGAGTCGTCCTCCGGGGGACTTGTCCTCCGGGGGAGTTGTCCTCCGGGGGAGTTGTCAGGTGGGAGTTGTCCCCGGGGGAGTTGTCTTCTGGGGGAGTTGTCCTAGAACCCCGATACACATTGTCATTTTCTCCTAAGGGAACCTTCAGACATTTTGCCAACGTCCCCCACCACAGAGGCTTCCCGAAGGCACGGATTCCCCCCCCCCCCCACCATAAAACGGATGGAAGGAAGGATATAAGAGTGACAGCCTTGCTATTAATAATATTAATATGCGGCTATACATTGTAGACGAAATGAGAATAGCCCTCTTGGACTATGATAATTAGACTAAGTTTCATTTAGCCGAAATGGCATGTAGACTAAATGAAAATTAGACGAATTGGCATGTAGACTAAATGAAAATTAGACCTAGTGGCATTAGACGAAGTGGAAATAGACGAAACGGATATTAGACCAAGTGATATATATAGACTAAGTAGGTTGTAGACCAAATGGTGATTAGACGAAGTACATATAGACCATATGAAAAATAGACAGTTTCTTTTTTGTAATGCTTTTTAGCCTTTATTCAGATTTTCCGACAATACAATTCCGACAATACAATATTTTTCTACATAATAAACATATATAGTCAATCAAGAGAGAAATCTTATTTTCTTTCATTGTAAACCAAAATACATATATAAAAAACAATACAATGCAAAATCTGCAATCTGAACAAAGATTTCAATATAGTTAAAAGAATAGGTGAAGGTGCTGCTTTGTAACATTTAGAATACATACGTTTTCTTATTTAAAAAGGTGAAAGGTGTTGGTGCTTCCTGATCCCTGAGAAATGAAATAATATATATTTTTTTTATATATATATAATAAACATGTTGCACTGGTTTTAATTTCAGGATATCATTATTATACAATCGGGTCTTGAACAAATAGAGGCTTGTAACCATACCATGTCAAAAAATTTCTTTTAGAAGAAATAACTAGTAACAATAATAACAAATAAGTGTAAGGATCAATAAGAAAGTGAGGGAGTGGGCAGGAATTTTAAAATTATATAATCGGCCCTCCTGCCTTAAGGGGGAAAATTTTCCCATTTTTTATAATGTATTGCCAATTTATCCTTTATTTTTGCTTTTTCATATTCAACTTTTTGGGAAATCTCTACAGCCTTACATATTTCTTTACTGGTTGGAACCGTTCCTTTTTTACGACTGCTGCAAATCATGTATTTGACCAAAATAAGTACATGATTCAATAATATATTATCTTTCATATTTTCTCTAACACCAAGTAATACATCAACCCATTGCATATTAAGAAACTTAAACATTTTTAGTTTGTTTCCCAACTCGTTCCATAATCTGGATACTTCAGTACAATTATAGAAGATATGATAATATGTTTTTACATCTTTTCTACAAAAAGAACCTAAATTTGACTGTATTAATCCAAACTGATTTAATTTATCATTACAACATACAATACCATGTAATAGTTTGTACTGAAATTCCCTGAACTTCCAATCTAGAGTGGAAAACCTGCGAAGTGAGAAACATTTTGCAATTGCCGGCCTGTCTAGATTTAAAGCTATCACCTCTGGATGTTTAAAAATGAAGGAATCTTGAATTGAGTTGCAGCTGCAGCATCAAGGGGGTGAAACTCCGCTTCTGCATCCGTCCAGCCATGGAGGGGGGGGGGGGGGGTACGGAGGGTCAAATTGATCCCGCGTTTTATGTACAATATTTTATAAACCTATGGCGCAGACCATTTTTCCGAGTATCAGCGAAAATCAGGCTTGTTTTGGCTTGCGCGCAGCGCGTATCACATTTTCATGAATATTTATGAATATGTATTAGATTTTTGTGACTTATTAACATAATAACGCATGCGCACTGAATTATTCATTCATTCATTTACCGTACCGTCGCCCAGACTAGTGAGAATTTCCCTAATTTCCTCTCTCATGTCAATCATTTTACCCCAATAGCTTACACCCACTTCTATTTATCTGATGCCGATGCTGTCAGTAAGACATGCATTTCTGATTTTGACTTTATTTTGTGTTGACCACTTTCAGACTAAATTCAACAAAAGCTGTGTTTACAATATTATTATTTGAGGAATCCACACTCTACAAGCATTGCTTTTTTTAATAGTGGATCACCTCCATTTCCATAACATAAGAGCTTATAGGCTACTGCTGTATTATTCTTTTGTAGATTAACTTTGTTTCGTATTTCAAATTATGTAAACGTATCCTGTAAACAGTAACATGCATGTCTCCTGGCCCTCCACCAAACAGATAAATTCCTCTCACATATGGCTGCTGCAATCACGGGCATCAATGTGGGGAGGGGGGGGGGGGGGGGGGGGGAGGGGCATGGCGCGGTATGCGTCCCTAATATTTAAGAGTGGGTTGACACAATAGGGTATGTCCCCCACATTCTGGAACAAAGCACACCTAGTCAAACCAAATTTCTAGCGTAAGCCCCCCCCCCCCCCCCCCATACTTAAAGCTGTGAGCTCTTTCTCTTCTCAGCAAAGTTTAACGTTAATTTTTGCTCGTTGACATTTTGGGGAGGGGATCATCATAGACATATAATAAATGTATCCCCCCAAAGAATTTGATCCAAGGATTTTTTTTATCATTTCTGCAAACCCATTAAGGTGTATGCCCCCAAAGAAAAAATGCTGAGGAGCATTTTTTTACTCGCTAGTCAGTGAATTTTAGGACAGTACCCCCCCCCCCCCCGTCCTGTATGCACTGCAATCATACCTCAATTACAAAGTAACTTCACGATTTTGTGCCTGCATTATCGTCAACAATGCTATTTTTCCCTTTCTTTTGCTAGTCCCTGAATTTTTGGACAGCCCCTTCCCCCCCCCCCCACCACCATATGGCTACAATCACACCTCTGTCACAAAACAACTTCATATGATCTTATGCCTGCATCATGCATCATCTTCAACCTCATCATCATCGTCTTTTCTTCTTTCTTTTGCTAGTCAGTGAATTTTTGAACAGAGCCCCCCCCCCCCCCCTCACACCTCAATTACAAAGCAACTTCATATGATCTTTGGCTGGAATCATCATCCTCTCGTCATCATCATCATCATCATCATCATCAACACTATCTTTTTTTCGCTATTCAGTGATTTTTCGGACAGTGCCCCCCCCCCCTCCATATGGCTGCAATCAACCTCAATTACAAAGCAACTTCATATGATCTTGTGCCAGCATCATCATCCTCATCATCATCAACAACACTGACAAAAGCAACATCAACATCAGATTTCACTCAAGGTTAAGAGAAATTGAAAGACAATAAGAATATAGAGAGAAGAAAATTATTAGCAAAAAAGTGTAACTCTAATTTCAATGCAGCAAGAGATCAGCAAACATTTCTGGAGGCAGAAAGCTCTTGTGGGAATACTTATAATAGACCTACTATTAAAACATTCTTGCAGTGTGAATCCATATAGCCTATCAATGTAATTACATAATAATAACAACAATGATAATGATAATAATAAAAATTTAAAAAAGAATAATGATAAGATTTGACAAATTTCTGAAACAATTCAGCCAAAAACTTAGATATTGGTTCATATGGTTCCCCACCTACCTGCATAGGTAGTTTTGTAAATTCAGGTAACAGCGTGAAGCAACCCATCCCTAATAATTGACTAGACTTGCTCCAATACTACCCTCTAAACAATCAACCCCCCCCCCCCCCCTCAGTGTCTACCCCTGGACAATCAACCCAAGCCAATTACAATGCCCATCCCATCCCCTAACTTGGAAATGTTACTTACTGTAATTGACCTCAGGATTATTTCTTTGGGGGGGGGGGGGGACAGTACACTGGAGGTAATTACCCGAGGAATAATAGTCCTAGAACTGTTGATTTTGAAGGCACAACTTCTATATACAATTTTTGTGTTCCCTGATTTTTTTATTTCTTTTTAATAGTTGTTAAAATGGTTTTGGTCCATGTTTCAATTGAATTAACAGATTTATACATTTTATTAGCCTGTCATGAAATCAGGCTCAAATTTTAATCTAGGTATACATCTTTAGGCAAAATGCAAATGAAGTTTCAAAATAAGGGCTTGGGGAAGGGTGCAATTCCTTAGTCTTCAAGCAGCTGGATACTCTACAAGCCTTGTACTTGAACTTCTTAGACAACCTGCAAGTAGAAAACAAAAGAAAAGAGAAAAATTTGTAAACATGCTGCAGAGTCGAGAGAGAGAGAGAGAGAGAGAGAGAGAAAGAAAGAAAGAAAGGCTCCTCTCTAAGTACATGATAAATGACGTGATGAACCTGCCTGAAACTTTATTCTAAGTAGTTCAGTACATTATACTAGGAGGTCTGCACATAAGACTGCAAGCTTCAGTCTGTGATAATAAAGATAATGGTTGTTGTTATTAGGCTAAGACTCGTTAGTCTTTACTTTGTATGGCTACTCTGTAGTAAAATACGTTGGTTTTTTTAAAAAAAAAACATCCACGGCACATGGATATTTCTGTCTAGAATTTAGCTTAAATAATGTACTACATAAATGAAAAACTTTAAAAATCTACACTTTTCAAAGCTACAAATCATAATGGGCTTACTTCATACCTTGCCAGTAGTAGATTTTTCTAGATCAAGTGGAGTTGACTTGATAACCAAATCTGCCTGTATTGTACCATCTGAAGACTACATCAGGTTCAGGTCCCCTTTAAAAATTAAAAAGAGAAAGAGATTTATATCATGATTATTTTAAAAGCATTGTGGTGATAACAGGTCTATGAATGATGTCTAGCCCATACATAGCCAGGCTTGGTCTAACTGTGCCAGGCCTAGGTCTACCGTCTACTACTAGTACTAGATCTAGATCTATTCTAGACCTAGTCCGATGATGGGTGATTTTCATGACAAAGAAAACATCAAGTTCAACTAGTCAAAGGAAGGTCCAATATAGGAGTATCATGAATTCAAACCAGGGTATAGCTTAACATGAACAATCATGGCTAAAATTTTACTTAGAGTCTAGAGTTAGATCTAGTCCGGATCAATGTTCCCAGCAAGGCCCGGCCCCGGGGGCACAGGGACACTCACTCCAGCCGGCCAGTAACGGCTTAATCAGAATTAACATTACGCTTGGGAATATCGTACCCGTCCGTCTTGCAGTGCACTCAGCCTCGACTCCAGTTTCTAACAGGTCAACATCTACCGCTGATTATCGCTGATTTAGCTAGCTTCAGTACTTCATTCACCGGAGAAAATTCTACAAACAGTTCTCTATGGAAAAAATTTAATCTCTTTGAAAAATATCGCCATTATATTATTTTTCTCTTATGATTTAGAGTTCAATTGTATACAAGAATAGTTTCCTAATTTGGGGCTTTGGAGGTGATGTCCCATGCACTTCGTACAGGTAGCCTACGCACTGCTTGACGGACGATTAACAACTACGATGAAGACTGGTTAACAAAATGTCGCTTTACTTACTTTTCAGGTCATCTTATAATCTCATTCCATTCTGAATGCTCCTTTTAAGAATTTTTGCTTCCTTGGGGTTTACTCTGAATTCTTATCACAACACGCAGATTTCCTGAAACAAATTTCTTGAGCAGTTTGTGCTGAAATGGTCAAAAAGTTGCACTCCTCTGCCAGCCGCCATTTATCCGAATTGCTGCCTCAAATCGTAGGGAATTGTGGGAAGGCAAAAATGTTTTATGTATAATTATGCATTAAACATGAAGGCAATTACCCAATCATCGAACGGTATTTGAGAGTTTTATCTCATGAATAATAATTGACCCTCCGAAGTCGTCTAATTTTGCCGCGGCCGCCATTTTGGCCCAAATGCAAAAGCCTATGGTATGTCAAAGGTCAAATTTTAGTTGCCTCTCTAGCCTTCCTTCGGAAGGCATACTGTGTATGCATCGTATCTGTGTGCAGCATGTGCCACAGCGCCCACTGTCGGCAAAGTTAAAATAACCCTGTATATCGAATCTTGAAAAACTCTGTTATTCAGTTTATTGAAAAACTCTGTTTATCAAGTGAAAAACTAAGTTTATCGAGAGGAGATGAGGGCATAAAGCGTTGTTTATCTAAAAACTCAGTTTATCGGTCGAAAAACTTAGTTTTTCACCGATAAACTAGGTTTTTTCGTTGATAAACAGAGTTTTTCAGTGATAAAGTTAGTTTTTCAGCGATAAACTCTGCTTATATCGGTGATTAACAGAGTTTTCACGATAAACTGAATTTTTCAAGTGATAAACTTAGTTTATCGACGAAAAACTTAGTTTATTGTTGAAAAACTGAGTTTTTCGAGTGATAAACTTTGTTTTTCGATCGATAAACTGAGTTTATCGCCTTTATGGGACAAACGGCGCGCCATAGACGTGCTCGCATGGGTACGCGAAAATGATCAGGGGATTTCCCGGCACAAATTTGAGGCTCGGGTCGCGGCCACTGATCTCTCCACTAATTGTGTAGAGATCACTGGTCGCGGCTCGCTGGGTATGGGGCGCCAAGTGAGCGAATGAATGAATGAATGAATGAATGCATTTATTTAAAACCAAACATATATCATATACTAGTACATGGATCACTGTACATTTACAGGAGTTTTAAACATGAATGGTTTTAGGACCCCTAGAGAAGCTAGGCTTGTGAGAAGGGCCCCATTCAAAGCACACAGTGGCGTAACTACGGGGGGGGGGCACGTGCCCCCCCCCCCCCCCCCCATCGGCTGGCAAAAAAAAATAGAGAGAGAGAGAGAGAGAGAGAGAAAGAAAAGAAAGGAAAAGGAAAAAGAAAAAAGGGGAAAACAAGGAGAAGGAAAGCTTCGCTCGCTAGCATTTAAGTAACTTAACCAATGCGATGCTAATTACTATTCTTACGAAAGGAGTTTGCATCTTGTGTCTCAATCTAATGTTATAGGCTGCTATTGTTCCACCCATAGAATGTTAGTAATAACCACATGTGGATTTGACTCCAAGAAGTTTACTTAAAAGGGGTCTTTCAGTAGATGGCATAGAGAAAAAAACCCAAATTCCCATTTGTTCGTTTGCTAGCTCGCTACTCCTGCTAGGAAAAGCTATAGAAACAAAATGATTTCGGGCACAGCAATCATATTTCAGAAGCGAGTTAGCAAAGTATCGTAATATTTGGGCAGCGAAGAGGTTCACAAAATTAAAAAAAAAACCACACATCCACTGTATTTTGCTGACGAATCCATACATTAACGTATTTTGTAGGGGGCGGGGTGGGCGTCGCTGATTTTGCTCACTTGTAAAAACAGAATGGTTTCGGACGGTGAGCGAGGTACCTAAACCAATTCATATTTAGCTCAAAGAGGATGGAATAGATGATTTAGATATTTATATTTCGATGACAAAATAACACTTCTACAATGTAAAAAAAAAAAAAGGTATAATTTTCTTTGCTCGCTTCGCTCGCTCGATAAATAATTGTTTGATTTTTTTCAGAGCAAACGAGTTGGGTGAGTGAGGTGACCAAATGAATAATTCAGATGTTTCATATGCTCACAATGTAATTTACTGAAGGGGTGAGAGTTTGCTTCCTTGCTCGCTTCACTCGCTTGTAATGGTAAGAGACAAGGTAGTTTCGGACTGAAAACAACATGGGTGTCGATCCCCCGGGGGGGGGGATGGGGGATATATCCCCTAAATATTTTGGTCAGGGGAATGGCTTGTACAATCATCCCCTCCCCCCATAATTTACCATGAAAAAATAAAAAATTTACAAATCTTCCAATAATACTCGAAAAAAAAGTAAAGACGAAGACAAAGAGAATAAAGAGCAAAGAAGCAATTTTATAAAAGGAAAGGAAAAGGAAAAGGCTTTCAGCGCTCGCTCGCTTCGCTCGCTCGCATTTTAAGTATTTCAACCAATGAGGTTGTAAATCTAACTTTATGAAAGCAAATCGGTTTCCATATTGTCTTTTTATCAAATAGTATGCTATTATTGTTCTACTTACATTTACTATCTTTTGTTATCTTGACCAATGCCAATCAATATATTTATCAGGATTTATTATCAAATGAAACTGATTTGCATCTCTTCTTTCTACCCAGTGTTATACATGTACTGTTATAATATAACTGCAAGGAGTCGAATGGGAAGAAGACCCATAACAGAAGAATTTTCATGGAATAATGGCCTGCGACCGGTAGCCTATTCCTATCTTACCAAATATAAGAAAGGATCGGATGCTCTTCATAAAATGTACATTATAGGTTTTCCCGGTCAATTTCATACTTTTTTCATTCCAATTCATGAACGTGCATTCAATTTCACGCAACGCACGCCCCGCGAAGACATTCGGGCTTTCAAATTCCGAATCCGATCGATCAATTTCATTTATGGGCGCTCATATTCTCTTTCCGTAAATCAAAATCACGCATGAGCGTTCAATTTCCAAATGCGAGCATTGTATTTCCTACTTGCGCATTCAAATTCAACTCGTAGTCACAATGACGCTGTTTGGGGAGTTCAATTTCATTTTCAGGCGATCAATTTCCTACTTCGTGCACTCAATTTAGTGGAGAAGATAAAAAGGGGGTTATGAGCATGATGAGGGGGAGAGCCGGACGAGCGTCGGTTGTTTCTGATAAACGAGCACACTCCGAAAAAGGATTAGTCAAAATATTGAGGTAAAACAGAACAAGAACTGTTTTTGTATACACACTGATATAAGAAGGAATCAAAATGTTCAGTTTTACCTACAATTTCATAAGATGATCTAATCAAAGGTCGAAAACGTGAAACTCAACACTATCATAACTATGACTCTCATTGAAGTTTTCTACCAATCTTTGTATATTTACAATGGTATCATGTCCTTATATGCTCATGTATACTTCAATACTTTAACAGCATAACGACATAATTTCTAACTTACACTCCTTGATGACGCCACCCATAGAAAGACAAAATCACAACACTAACCACACAATGCGTCAATTAAACAACCAAATGACAAACAACATGATCTAAAAATATCTCATGTGGAAGCCTAGATAACAGCAATATGAAATGTTTATATATAATTTCCATGTTACCAGTTTCAATGGAAGCATTTATGGCATAAACCTAAAATAGTGGACCTAAGCATGATAACATTATGGCAAATGTCTTGCCAAAGAAGCCCAATTTATTCCAAACTAAGTGAAAAACACCCACAATGACCCCCAAGCTAACTAAATGCAATGAATCTTTTAAATTGAATGCACTTATTTGGAACTTGGTTGCCTTTTCACGAATATGAATGACCAAGGAGATTCGGTCGCCGGCTTGAAATGAATTTGATTGCCCATTTATCAAAAAGCATGCTCCTACTTTGAATTTGAATGACCCAAATGAACAATCGATTGCTCGGATAGTGAATCTGAATGACCCAATTTGAATTTGAAAGCTGCTTCAGAGCTGCGAGCGTGAAATGCGGGAAATTGAATGCTCGGAATATGAACTTGAATGACAAAATCATGAAATTGACCGGGAAAACCTATATTAAAATCATAGAACTATAGTACCAGTACACTAGAACCTAGCTGTTCTTAGTATTAAAAAATAGACCTTTCTCGCTTTCTCACTCTGTTCGCTCATAGAAACAAGTACTTTTATTCCTTCAGCAACATGTCCGAATATTGTAATATTTCTACAGCGAGATGTAAAGCTTTTCTCGAATACAGGTAAATGGTACATCATAAAATTCATCTAATTTTTTTGGGTGAAAATTCTAGAATACTAGAAAGAAACAGAGTTTTTGTCGGTAGCTCGCTTCGCTCGCTCATAGAAACAAAATGGTTTTAGATGGCAAGCTCAGCACCCGAAAACAGTGGCATACCGTGGGTCAACTCATGGGGGGGGGGGGGGGGGGGCACCGAGCATAGCCGTACACAGAATTTTTAACGGGGGGGGGGGGCAAGGTGCATAAAATTTTCAAAGAAATACAAGGGAGCGAGGGAGCGAAGGAGCGAAGGGACCAAGCTGGTCATGAGGGCGCTTTTCCATTTTTAAAATTGAAATTGAATGATCCTGGTACATACTTTTCGCCAGTTAATTACTTGTTAAATGTTACCAGGAATGACCACGCCATCTATGGTGAATTGTATACATAACTCTGTCTTGCAGCCTCTCTGCTATTCGATTAATAAACTACTGTAACTCACTACGCTTGTTTTTCCTTTAATTGCGTGGTGGCAGCGGTGGGATTCGACCCACAGCCTCGTAAAAAAATATCATGCTCCACTCTGGGAAAAATTTTGCTGGATAAAAACAGCCAGGTCCGCATTTTTCCTTTAATTGCGTTTGGTGGATTTTTTTTGACAATTTTCAGTAAAAAAAATGTTGAGTATTCAAAATTTCTTGGGGGCAACCTCCACCCTGTCCCCCTGCTGCGTACAGTCATGGCACCGAGTGGAAAACTTTGTGCGGGTGTGTGTGGTTATTTCTATCATGTTAACAATATCGATAATAATCTCGAATTAAGGTGTCTTTAGGGACGTGAAGCGTTTTGAATTTTTTGAAAATGATGCATCCTGCAAGAAACCACCCTGTATTTAAATTTTGCGAGCGAGCGAAGCGAGCAAGCTGAAAACTTTCAGTAGATGGCCTACCCACACACACACACACACACACAAATCACATCTGTTCGTTCGCTAGCTAGCTCCACCTACCGGTAGGCCTACGGCCATGCTCGGTCCCCCCCCCCCCCCCCCCCCCCCCCATGCGATGACCCACGGTACGCCACTGAAAGCACACATAAGATAGATCATTAATATGTACAAGAATACATAATACAGGAATAATAAAGAACGTATTTACAATGTCTGACACACACATACACACACCCACACATGCGCAAATTTGGTCCAAAACTGCACAATTTAGTGACAAAAGTTCACTGAAAACTTTATTTCTTTATAGAATTCACGAACATGAACCATTTCGTTACAAACTGAAATGCAGTTGACGATAACAAAACCTCCCGCCAATATGAATAAACAGACAGGATTTCCTGCTATATTCACTTCGCCGGGCATTGACTTTGTTTTGTTACAAACACTTTGTGCATAGCAGAGGGCTGGAGGATAAGTTTACCAGAATATGCTCGTGGGCGTGGCTATGAGGTTTTGGTAGTTTTGGACGGAATAACCTAGTTAACACTTGGCGCACCATACCCAGCGAGCCGCGACCAGAGTGTTTTCCAGCGCGACGCGACCCGAGTGTTTAGTAAAAGCCCAAATTTGATGCTGCAACGGGGCTGCAAAGAGTAGTCACCACCGGCTGAAATCCACTTTAAAGAGTGGGGGGGGGGGGGGGGGGGAGGGGGGAGGGGAGGGGGAGGGGGAGGGGGATGGGGGAGGGGGGATGGATTGACTTTTTTACCGATTTTTTTTTTTCTGTCGAACTCACACTTAAGTATAAACACACGGCCTCACCCACCTGCACCGACCCCCCTTACACACATTTTAATTTTTATCTTGTGAGCGAGCCAAAAAATTCAATTACCACTTTTCTGGTTTTCAATCGCATTTCCAAATAGAAATTCTAAAATATTGTTTGCATTTGTTTGTTTGCATTTATTTCTGCGTTCAAAAACACAATACAAAATTATTTATAATTACAAAATACAAAATAATTCACAATATAAACAATGTGGTCATATTACATAATAAATACAAATAAGGATGTGAGTATAAATTAATTTTTTATAAATGTAAACATATATATATAATGTAATAAATGAACGCAGGAGACCGCCATCGTGAGCGGTTAGGCTTGAATTGATGGCGGCCTCATAAAAGATTCGTGACTAAGATTGATATTTACTGACCAAGTGGGTGCATTGCAAGTGCAGGTGCTGGTGCTGTGTATAGCAGTTGAGTAAAATCAGAATATTAAATAGCGAATGTGAATATTTGAGTGAATGTTTTAATTTGGAGGGTGGGGTTGATAAGATTGAATGATAGTTTTCTTTAGAGTGGCTTTTAATGAGTATATGGTTGAACACGTTTTAATATTGTTTGGAAGACCATTCCAAATGTCAGGACCATGGTGTCGAATTGATTTAGAGGCAATTAACAGTCTGGGGTTAGAGAGATGAAAGTTTCCGGATATGCGCGTTGGGTAAGTATGGACAGAACTATTAAATTTGAACATGTTATCAAAAGACGAAGGGAGGAGATTGTTAATATATTTAAACATAATTATAGTTATTTGAATAGTATATAAGTCGGCAATTTTTAATGTCTTCAGTTTAAAAATAAAGGATCGGTGTGAGCCAAATAATGTGATCCTGTACAAATGCGAATTGCTCTTTTTTGTAATTTAGAAATAGAAGTAAGTTTTGTGGAACCACAATTAGCCCAAACAACGTTACAATATGTTATATACGGGAGTATTAACGAATTATACAATAGAAATAAAGTTTTGTGTGGTAAAATAAATTTCAACTTGGAAATTATTCCAATATTTCTCGAGATACATATAATGATATGGTGCAGATGTTCATTCCAAGACAAAGCTTGATCTATGATGACGCCTAGGAATCTAGATTGAGTCTTCCGCTCTAATGGTGTGCCGTCAATCTGTAAGTGAATTGGAGAATCTGTAATATGAGAATGTTTAAAATG
Organism: Echinometra lucunter; assembly: GCA_029962745.1. Taxonomy (NCBI): domain Eukaryota; kingdom Metazoa; phylum Echinodermata; class Echinoidea; order Camarodonta; family Echinometridae; genus Echinometra; species Echinometra lucunter. The sequence goes on from CM057157.1 coordinate 29,064,057, forward strand.
GATGAAGTGGGTCTTTTTTGAGTTCAAGGATAGTTCATTAGCTTTAAACCACTGTGAAACTTTAATTAATTCAATATTTAAGATATTGTTTAAGGAAGTTATATTTTTATGAGAAAAAAATATATTTGTGTCGTCAGCAAATAATACAAATGATAAAATGGAAGATGTATTAATAATATCATTGACATATAATAAAAATAAAAGCGGGCCTAGAATGGAACCTTGAGGGACACCACATTGAACTGGGAGTAAACTAGAATCGTTGCCATTAAATGTGACATATTGTTTTCGGTTTATTAAATAATTTTTAAACCAAAGGAGTGATTGACCTCGAATACCATAATAATTAAGTTTTGAAAGTAAAATATTATGATTAAGTGTATCGAACGCCTTACTGAGGTCACAAAATATACCAATGACATGCTCTTTGTTGGCTATGGCGTTTGTTATTTTATCGTAAATTTGGATTAAAGCCAAGTTTGTTGAATAATTTTTTCTAAAGCCATATTGATTAGAAATTAATAAATTGTGTTTGTTGATAAATTCATAAAGTCTATTATAAACTATTTTCTCGAGGATTTTGGATATACTAGGGAGAAGAGATATAGGGCGATAATTGCTTATTTCATGAGGATTGTCTTTTTTGAAAATTGGATTGACTTTGGCGATTTTGAATAAGTCAGGAAATATACCTTGTGATAGAGATTTATTAAAAACATGACTAAGAGGGTTTGCAAGCGGGTGAATTATTTCTTTTAAAAGAGACATACTAATTTTATCATGCCCATGAGATTTGGAGCTATTAAGAGACCGTGCAATGTTGAGAATTTCTGTGGGGTTCGTAGGGTTCAGGAAAAATGAATGTGGATTAGGTTCGGGGAGGTAATCTGTGAAATGCGCATTTTGGCTATTGATCTTGCTTGCAAGTTCGGGTCCGATATTTGTGAAAAATGAATTGAATGAGTTTGCATGAAGGGAAGAGTCAACTTTGGAACCATTTAAAGTCATGTCATCAGTAGGTGGGGGATCTGCACTTGTTCCTATTAGTTCTTTGATGATTTTCCAGGTAGTATAAGTGTTTGAACTGGCATCTTTTATTCTATTAGTATAATACATTTTACGTGATAAACGAATTAATTTTGTTAACTTGTTGCGATATACTTTGTATTTTTTTAAATTGGTTTCAGTAGGATTGCGTAAATGTGACTTGTAAAGGCAATTACGTGTCTGTATTGATTTTAATAAACCTTTTGTTATCCATGGTTGTTTGGGTGTTTTTCGATTATTTTTTACTTTTCCTATGGGAATATTCTTTTCATAATAATGTTGTAATTTATTATTTAAGAGATTATACGATGTGTTTGCGTCAGTTTCATTATAGACATCCTCCCACCCCTCAAGTAATAAGTCTTGCTTCATTAATTCAATATTACGTTTAGATTCTTTTCGATATGAGCGTTGGTTAATTGATTTGGGGCACGGTAATTTCATTTCACAAGTTAAAATATTGGTAGGTGGTCTGAAACTTCAGAGCATAAAATTCCTCCTATCATTTTATTATTCATGTTGCTATGTACGTTGGAAAAAATATTGTCAATTTGAGTAGATGAATTTGGGTTGATTCTAGTGGATTTATTGATGAATGAATGGAAGCCGAATGAGTACATTAGTTTCATAAAATTGATTGAGTGATTATTGTCGACCGAGGGTAGGAAATTGATATTAAAATCACCAAAAATAAAAGTATGTTTATTTTCATTACCTATTGCATATAAATATTGCTCTAGCTCCTCACAAAACAAATCAAGATTAGAGCCTGGCGGTCTATAAATCAAACCTATGATGATATTTTTAAATCCTGTGTTTTCAATTTCAATGAACAAAGACTCTGCATGCAAGAGTTTCACATCGGAACGGATCTTAAATTTCAGTTTATCAATAATATAGAAGGCCACGCCTCCGCCTCTTTTTCCTTTGCGGTCTGCCCTTATCAACTTGTAATTTGGTAAATTAAACAAATTTGGGGAATTATCATGCAACCATGTCTCGCTAATACCTATAACAGAAAATTTGAAATTATTTAATGTGTGTAAGAGATTTTCAAAATATTCGAAGTTTCTATTGAGACTTCTTAAATTTGCATGTAAAAGGGAAATATGATCGGAATTACTATCAAACATATTATTAAATTCTTGAGGTGTATAGTATTTGCTGTCATGTGAATTGTCTATGTAATTATCAAGAATAAAAGAGAGGGATTCCATCAAAATTGATAAAATGTAAAGTACCATAAACTAAGAAAGGGGTCAACTGCAAGGGTGCTTGTGATGTAGGTGCGTTTGCTAGTGATTGAACGGGTGTTCATGTATGTCTGTGGTGCAAATGTGCAGTCAATATCAATATAAATTACATGTACAAAAAGAACAAGACCCATCTTGGTCAGCAAGAACATATCATTGGAAGCAGTAGAGCAGAGCTCAACCACCCAAATACATATAAGATTTGAAATCATTACACTTTAAAAAAATAAGATAAACGGTCAGATGAAAATGAATTAAGAGTATACCCAGAAATATGCCTTAAGATGATGTGGGGATGTTTAATACAAAAGTTAGGTACAAGTCTAGCGAACGATTAAAAAAAATCAGATTGTATCAATCAATTCTAAGTAGCAGATTCATGCCCATGCAGTGTAGGCCTATTAAACAGTCACTTTATTCCTGTTCTGGTGAGTATTTTGATAGCCATGCATGACGGAGTTGCCACGCCTTCTCTGATCAGACACGGGGTTGAACATGCGCGAGTTAATAATACACATGAATGTCGGGCTAATTTGGAAAAAAAAAAAAACATGTGATGGAATGTATTAAAGCCGGGTGTAACGCCCACATCAATCAGTATTTAAATACCTGACCCGTTGGGCGTTTTAGTAATTTGAAAGCAAAAGTAGGTGCGCATTAATCATGCATAAAATAGCCCGCTTTCTCTGATCAAACAACGCATGTGCAAGGGTGTCGGGAAACACACAAGTTAAAATTAACATATTTAACAAGCCAATGTTATTGGTAGGGTAGATTGAAATTAACCCATGCATATAATAGCGAACATAATAGATGGACATTTGTTCATGCATGTATAGCCACACCTTCTCTGGCAAGGTCGCATGCGTGTTTTCAATCATAAAGCGAATCTGAGACACACGTAGCATGGTAGGTGTATCTTCATGTTCAATATTGGATAGCCACGCCCCCTATAATCAAACAGTGTACGTACATGAGGCATGCAAGCACGCGACTGGTGTTAATGTCATACCATGCATGAACAATGGAATAAACCACAAGAATTCATTGATTGTTATACAATTGAATTACAAATCGTTTAACATAGCTGGTATCAAGACCAATAATAGAGATAATGAACCTTTATCTATTGCTTGTCAAAGAAATTGGATTACATCGTTTAAAATAGTTGAGAAGGTGATCAATGACATACCATGGATGAACAACGAAATTAACTACATCTATGCGTTAATTGATTCTCATGCAAATTGTTTTAACATAGCTGGTATCAAGACCAATAATAGAGATAATAAACACCTTCATCTATTGCTTGTCAAAGAAATTGGATTACATCGATTAAAAATAGTTGAGAAGGTGATCAATGAAGATGCAATTCATACATCTGATCTTCATTCAGTATTAAGGGTAATTGTACGGAGTCTATAGGTAATCGAACGATAAAAAATGCCAAAATTTTAGATACAGAGCGTAATCAGCCAATGTCACGGACGGACAGTTTAAAAAAAAGTGATTAGTAAGCCTATACATAATGTTTGGATAACTCAACAGTCAACACCTTCAGCGAAAGCATCCCCATGATAACTTTTTCCCAAATGTCCGTCCCCGACACCAACCGATCACACTCTTAAGTGCATGGTTACCAATTCAGTGATTACATAATGCATATGATTTCTTTCTAGAGGAGAATACAGAGGGCCATGGACATTACACGCTTCTCCTTGTATCTATTCCATTAAAATATGATATTGATAACAGGAAGGCGGATTTCGAAATAATGTCATGCATCTCTTTTTTTTTTCTTTTTACTCCGATCTATAACCGATATTTGTAAAATCGTCAACATGCTGTTGTTAAACATTAAGATACAAATTTACGATTCAAAAAATATGCCTAGGTTTCTTTGGTCAAAAAAGGCAAATTTTTAAGTTCAGTAACGAAAACCATTGAGCAATCAAGAATATATATATATATATATATATCTTCTAGGATAAAATAATAAATAAGAATACTGTGTGAAATGCTTATCACAAAATTAGAAGTTGAAGTTGTGTTTAAACTGATATATCAGGGGTAAAAACAGTCAGGGGCTTTTAATTTTAGGCCTCTGAATTTTAAAGGTAGCAAGGCAACGAAATACAATTGGATTCTCCTTTACCTAATGTCTGTGGAGTATTATTTGTTTCAACTTCTTTAAAATAATTTGTGGTTTATCGTATACAAAAGATATGTACAAGTCTTGGAAATGATTAAATATATTTCATATTATTTTATCATTCAGTTTAAAATCGCAGACTCATGCCCAGGGTAGGCCTATATTAAACAATGCCTTTACTCCTGCTTTGGCGAGTATAATTATATTCATGATAGTCATGCATGTCTGAGTTGTCACACCTTCTCTGACCAGATACGGGGCTGAACATGTGGAGTTAATACACATGAATATCGTGTTGATTTGGAAATAATGAAATGTATTAAAGCCGAGTATAAAGCCCACATCGATTAGTATTTAAATACCTGATCCGTTGGGCGTTTTGGGGTGAGTTAAAAGCAAAAATAGGTGTGCGTTAATCAAGCATGAAAAAGCCCGCCTTCTCTGATCAGACAACGCATGTGCAAGATATCTGGAGATACACAACATTAACATATTTAACAAGCCAATGTTATCAGTAAGGCATATGGAAATTAACACATGCCTGTAGTATTGAACACGTTAGTTGAATAGATGGAGGTTTGTTCACGCATGTGTAGCCACACCCTTTCTAGCAAGGGCGCATGCGTTTTTTTCGATCATAAAACGAATCTGAGACACATGTAGGCATGGTAAGTGCATCTTGTTCAATATTGGATAGCCACGCCCCAAAAATCAACAGTGTACGTAAATAAGGCATGCAGGCACGAGACTGGTGTTGGGCATGGAGTTGAAAGAGAGATGCATGAACAACGGAATTAACCAAAAGAATTCATTGATTGTGACTCAATTGGATTATAAATCGTTTAACATAGTTGGTATCATGAACAATAATAGAGATAGCACCTACATCGATTGCTTAGTCAAAACAAATTGGATTACATCGATTAAAATAGTTGAGAAAGTGATCAATGAAGATGCAATTACCAAATGAATTCATCTGAGCTTCGTTCAGTGTTATGGTTTGATTGTGAAGAGTCTATAGGCGATCGAACTATTAAAAAAGATGACAAAATTTTAGATAAAGTGGTTACCAATTCAGAGATTACATTAAGCGGGTAATTTTTTAGAAAAAGATACAGAGAACAATGGATTTTACACGCTTCTCTTTGTATCTAGCCATGGCAATGAAATGATGATATTGTTAAGAAACATGAAGAGGATTCAAAATGCCATGCTCCCCTTGAGCCCTTCCCCCCCCCCCCCCCCTTCTCCTTTTTTCTCCAATCTATAACCAATTTGATAAAACGTCAACATAAATTACCGTCAAGGTAAATATTAAATGAAAATTTACAATCCAAACAATATGCCTGATGGGTTTCTTTGATAAAGAAAAGCAGCAAATTTGATTTCATTGAATGTATATACACACAGCAAAAACCAATAAGCGTTGAAAAATGTGGATTATATATGTGTTTTCCTTAAGAAAAATACAGTGTTGAATGCTTTTTGAAAATTAGAAGTCGAAGTTAAATTTAACCTGATATATCAGGGGTAAAAAGAGAAGAAAAAAAAATCGATTTTTTTTTTGTGTGTGTTTTGTTTATAAAATACAAAATATAGGTTCAAGTCTAGAAAATGAATAAACATATTTCATATTTTATCAATCAGTTTCAAATAGTACACTCATGCCCATGCAGTGTAGGCCTATTTAATAGTCACTTTAATCCTGTTATGGTGAGTATTTCATGTATATATTCATGATAGCCATATGCATGACGGAGTTGCCACGCCTTCTCTGATCAGACACGGGGTTGAACATGCGCGAGTTAATAATACACATGAATGTCGGGCTAATTTGGAAAAAAAAAAAAACATGTGATGGAATGTATTAAAGCCGGGTGTAACGCCCACATCAATCAGTATTCAAATACCTGACCCGTTGGGCGTTTTAGTAATTTGAAAGCAAAAGTAGGTGCGCATTAATCATGCATAAAATAGCCCGCTTTCTCTGATCAAACAACGCATGTGCAAGGGTGTCGGGAGACACACAAGTTAAAATTAACATATTTAACAAGCCAATGTTATTGGTAGGGTAGATTGAAATTAACCCATGCATATAATAGCGAACATAATAGATGGACATTTGTTCATGCATGTATAGCCACACCCTTCCCAGCAAGGTCGCATGCGTGTTTTCAGTATTAATGCGAATCTGAGACACACGTGGCATGGTAGGTGCATCTTGCTCAATAGCCACGCCCCCTATAATCAAACAGTGTACGTACATGAGGCATGCAAGCACGCGACTGGTGCTAATGTCATACCATGCATGAACAATGGAATAAACCACAAGAATTCATTGATTGTTGTACAATTGAATTAAAAATCGTTTTACATAGTTGGTATCAAGACCAATAATAGCGATAATGAATACCTTTATCTATTGCTTGTCAAAGAAATTGGATTACATCGATTAAAAATAGTTGAGAAAGTGATCAATGAAGGTGCAATTACCACATGAATACATCAGTTTCATTCAGTGTTGGGATTTAATTATCAAGAATCTAGAGGTAATTGAAGTATAAAAAGTTTTAGACAGATTGGTATTTATGCACATGATTTTTTATTTTTATTATTATTATCTTTTTAAAGAAAGGCACAGAGAGCAATGAATAATACACGCTTCTCCTTGTATCTAGTCATGCATTAAAATATGATATTCTTAAGAGACAGGAGGGGGATTTAAATGTCATGTTCCTAGTGGGGGTTCCCCCCCCCCACTACGATCTATCACTGATATTCATAAAACATCAACTCCAAAATCAACTTGGAAGTATGCAATATAGTTCCAAATACATTTGTTACTAGGGTTGAGTAAAGTGCAATGCATATAATCTGTAGATTTCGAGAATTAAAGGGAAAAAAAATACATATATTTCCAAAGTGTTGCAGACAATTCGGTTTGTATGAAAAGTAGGCTACTTCTTAATCTTGATATCTGCTGTACTTGACTTAGTGCTTGATTATGATTTGAAAAATCTAAAATATTGAAAATGAGTACATTATTATATACACATTGGATTATTTTATTCATGTATGTTTTTTTTTTCCTTCCCACATGTGTTTGCTGAAGAAAATATGGCTGCTTGGCATTAAAAAAAAAAAAACAACTTCAAAACAAGCAGAATTTCATCAATGTATCTGGCTTTGAAGGGAATACAAATTATCAGATTGAAAAAACAATTTGAAAGTAGTTTGAAGGTTTACAGACACATTCAAAATAATTTGTTTTCCATGTAAATTAGGGTATTAAACGTTCACTATCACGATCGAAATATATTTACATTCAAAAACAAGGCAAAGAAAATCAGATGACACTCGGTAATAAACAAACGAATTCTGATAGGGGAAATGCGATAATGTTTCATATTTTTTAGGGGAAAAATATTAAATCTTCAGTCTTCGTTGCATTAAGAAGGTGAAGGAGAAAGATAGAAAGTTTAAGTCATATCACCTGGTAAAACGTTGAATTTGTTCATTCTCTGTAGAGATTCCATATGGTTGTGCCTTTTTCCTTCCACTGGAGAACGATTTTTGTACCTAATAGCTTTATTCTCGTAGATTGGTTTTTTTCCTTACGCAATTTATATGCGATTTCTGCGAGGTGGCTGCGGTGAATCTTCAGGCTGGGAGGGAGATCCATTCTCACTGTGATGCGAGGGGGAGGTAGTGGTGGTTGCATTTCAGCTGCTAATCCTGGTTGCTGAGATGTCTCCTTCGGGCGTCTCAGGCTCTCAAAAGTAGAAAGAATGAGATCTCTGTCAGGCATTTTCTGGAACTTAGCAATTATCGGAGCGGGTCGGGGACGGGCTGGGGCACCGGCGTCTGGGGTCCTGGGTTGGTTGCGGGAGGGTAGTCGGTGGGCGTTGACGAATTGGATTCCTTTGGCCTTTTCTTCGTCGATTCCAAGCAGGATGAAAACCTTAACTAGCGTGATATAGATATCCTCATTCGGGTCGCTTTCAACACCGTAGGATAACAAATTCGGCTTTCGATTGTAAATCTCCATCAGAAGCAGTTTCTCTTTCAGATTAGCGATTTCGTCTTGTAGAGGCGCGAGGATAGCCGGTATTGAATTTTCCACATCACATATTTTTGCAGAATTATGCTCCACTGTAGATTCCACGTCTGTCAGGCGGCGATTGAATGATTGCAGCTCGGTGTTGATATTATCAAGTTTGGATAATATTTTGTCAGAAAAGTCTGCAATATCTCGCTGTAAAACAGCGTTAGAGGGATCCGGGGTAGTAGGCGAGCGAACTTTGTCAGTCAAGGGTGCCGACGGGGCCGGCTGCTTACTTGCAGTTTGCCGTGTAACAGGCCTCGGACCATGGGATGCCATAATTTCTATTATGTAACGTGTAATCTCAAAGGGTGGTGGGAGCTCTGCTCAATGCGTCCGTTTAGCTCGAAGTCATGTCACGATCAATATGATGAGCGAGCGAAGCGAGCGAACCAATAATAACCATTTTTCTGGTTTTCAATCGCATTTTCAAATGAAATTTCAAAAATATGACGAGGATTAGGCCATAGGCAAATGAAGACAATGTAGAACAAAAACAAAACATCAATTTAATTTCATTTAGAAACTAAATAAAGACAAAATGACCAAAAAATCGTTTAATATTTTATTTCATTCAAAAAGAAAGCATATAGCTGAACACAAAGGTGTATAAGAGGCATCCAAAAATAAAAGGTGAGTCGAGGATTTTGAAAAAATAATGTCATTAAATCTTATTTTATTTTTATTGTTTATTTATTTATTTTTTTTTTTTTGCTTGTCAGAAAACTTCAGATGTGACCCCCTCACTCATTTTCAAGACAGTTTACTTCTTTGTGACCACAAGCTTGATGATTATTCTGTTACTTCTGTTTGAGGAGGCGCTGTGGCTCAGTGGTAGAGCAGTGGTTTCGTAACCGGGAGTACCCGGGTTCGAAACCAAGCGGATGCGCTAATGCCCTTTGGTAAGGTATTAATCCTCATTACCAAGTCCTTCGGAGGGGACTTAAAGCCATCGGTCCTCTGGTTACTTACTAACAAGCATACACATGCTTTCTTAGCAGTCAGGTAAAAATAACCCACCATTTTATTTAACTTCCAAAGGAGGACACCAGTGCACGTTGTTGTTGTCTATACTTTTTCTTTCTAAATATCAGTGAATTTTTATTTTGAGAGTGAATACAACAACATCAACAAAGCAGTAAAGAAATTCTAGGTTTTAATTATTTTCAGTGTATTGCATCGTAGTGAAATATTTTTAGCCCGCTTACACACGGTTCACTTGAGATTTTAAAACAGTGATTAGAAATGATTATAATGATAGAATTATTTAGCCAATCTTTTTGTATGAAGCTGTCTCATTATAAGCATTGACATGTTTTACCTTGAGTTACCTTGAAGTCCACACCTCGCTATCATGGTGATGAAAGTACAGTAGACAGTGTGGTGTGGCAGGGTTAAGGGGGTCCCATGGGAGTGGGACCCATTTAAAAACCCAGGTTGGATAATTTTTAAATCGAACATGGATCCCACCTTTCCGCTTTTGATCTGAAAAAATGTCAGTAGATCTCAGAACTCCAGAGCGGAAAGGCTGCATGGAGCTGACAAGAAAATGAAAGACAGAAAGAAAGAAAGAAAGAAAGAAAGATCCAAACACTCATTTTAATTTGTGTGTAAAGCTTTATATTGGTCTATGTACAGAGGGTAGGGCTCTGACATATTACGGGCCGGCGCGGGGCTGATGTTCCCTTTTAGAGTCCTCCCCTTCCCCCCCCCCCCCTCCCCCTTTCTCTTTCTCTCTCCCTGCTGGTGCTCTTGCTCTCCCTCCCTCCTCCCCCCTCTCTCTCTCCTGCCTCTATCTCTCCGTCTTTTTCTGTCTCTTTGTCTGTCTGTCTGTCTCTCTCTCTCTCTCTCTCTCTCTCTCTCTCTCTCTCTCTCTCTGATAATGTTTTACTGTCATGACTAGGCCTATTTGTCCCAACTTACCCGGTATTTATAACAACAATCCACACACTCACTTACTCTTACCAAGGAGTTACCACATGCTCTTACCTAATAGTCTTTAAAATTCGATTAGAAAACACTTATAAGATAAGCCTCAAAACCCCTTTTCAAAATCTCTTTTTAAGATGGAGCTACAGACTGGAGTGCCCGGGGGGGGGGGGGGGGGGGGTCTGGGTAGGCCACTGAGTTTTTCTCTGTAATTTTCTTTACGTTGTTCATTCGAAATACATTTCTTTTAATATGTGGCTGCTCTAATAATGTATTTCGGGAAAATCTTACTGAATCATTCAATCTTGAGGTAAACTGCTGATTTGGCCATTTAACCTTTGAGCTGCCGCTATTTATAGATACGGGGAAAATGACCCAAAGGTTTGTTTCTTTGTTATATTTAGGCCTATTCATATATTCATGCATGTATCTATTTATTACTTATCTATTTATTTATCTGTTCTGTCATAATTGATTCATCCATTCATTCTGCTTGTCAGAGAATAGTGGACAATGACAATGACAATGAGCTTTTATTTTCCCATGTCACCCTTTTTCAAGGGCATTGAAGAAAGTCAAGTATGACATATCAAGTATAACATAACTCGAGGTAAATTATGTTTTCAGTCAATGAAAATAGAATTCAATAAGATGTACAGAGGTTGAAAAATTTTGAGACTTGAATTGTATATGACTTAACATGCAGTCAGTAATAATGTTAAAGGAGTAAAACTGAATAGATGTGAATTAGATACGCAAAACAATAGGCCTACCCCCCCCCAAAAGGTAAATTAAAAGATTGTGTAATTAGAAATGTGAACTAATAATGGCAATTTAGCTAAGCATTTCGATTACTGAAGGCACACACTAACTGCAAATGAATTTTTTAAAAGAATCATGGACATCAACCACTTATCAAGAGTGAAAAGTAAACTATCAAAACAATGGTAACAAAAATGAACTGCGTATGAATCGAGTATTATTTACATCATCTTACTACTAAACGGCTACTAAAAAACGAAGCATAGTCTTACAAAATTTAGCTAACCTAACCATCTCCTCAGTACTGGTGGAATTGAACAGATTATGCATCTTCGAAGTATTAGGTCTCACTCTATAATTTTTTTTTTTTTTTTTTAAAGATATAGCTTTCTTTCATTGGTGAGCACTTCACATTCAAAGGGGTAGTGGTATTCATCTCCAATTTTTCTTTCATTGCACAAGTTATAAGCGATTTTGTAGATCAATATGAGAATATCTCCCAGATACGCTTGGTAAACGATGATTAATTACCACATCTAAATTTTGCAAGAGAAATTCTATGACATAACGAAAGGTTTTTCTGGTAGAATTCTAATTCGGGCAAAGTTTTAAATATTCTATAATTTAGACAGAGCGAATTATTGTTGATCATAGCATGCCAGTTTTGAAAATGAATATCCTTCATTCTTAGTTTAATAGTTGACTTCAACCATTCTTTATATACCTATTTTGTTGTAATCATTCCAATGTTTGATAAGCTAAGCATGTTTAGTATCTCTTTTACCTTTTGAATCCACGGAGACACTTAGATATTGTTACTAGAAAGCATTTTAGTATATTACACATAATAGTAGCAGCTTGTATTCTCCTCCAACCAGATTCCTCAACCAAAACTTTATCATTCTCTGACTTACAACATCGCTTCGTTGACATCTTCCTATAGCTCTCCCAAAGCCATGCAATTTGCAGTATTCTTATTCAATTTTAACGAGCGTTTACAATATTGAATATGAAACGTTTCTATTTGTTGAATATCAGAGAAACCCCAAACCTCACACCCATATAACAGAATCGGCACAACAAGCCTGTCAAAAATTTCAAGTTCAATAGAGAGTTGTTATATATTTATAACTGTATGCAACAGTATATATTGTAACCTATTAATTTTCCTCAATTTCTTTGCTTTTATTTCTTGCGGTAGATAGTGGTAATTGAACTATTGTGTTCTTTATACGGTGTGAAAAATTATCTAACAAGGGAAGGGCTTGCTTTATGATATCTTCCCATTCGGAGCAAGCGATTACATTAATTTTCTTGCAAACAGAAATTTATTACTAGTAATTCGACTGAGCAGCATACGGCGCGACCGCGCACCGCGGCCTAGCTCATTCGGCTAACATAGCAACCGTGAGACGATCCATAGCAACGAAGTATCAATAAGCGCTTGTATTGCGGGACAGACCTGTTGTGTGTAAATCGAAGACTTTCTCCTGAGGTAAGTAAGTGGAAATTATAAACAGAAGTATAGGGATTCGGTAGAGTATTACTTTTTCTTTGAGTAATAGTCATGATTTTTGCACATTGTTAATTGTTTGTGGCAAAGTTTTGTGTAAAATGTTATGTGTTCGAGAGCGTATTTGGTTATGCCGGGTCCCATACGTCTGCTTTGGTGTTTGTTGATGTGGATTTTTTTATTTTTTTTATTTTGATTTTTGTGTTGTTTTCGGTCTGATGCGAAATTCAGGAAATGCATGTCATTGATATGGATGGTAGGTAGGCTCTTATTTTGTCACATTGATTGAGGAAACACTGTAAAAATTGAGCCATGTGAAAAGGAAACCTTGAGGCTTAGGGCAATCCCGGAGAATAGGGGACCGGAACGGGCGCGCATGCCATTTGTACTGTGCAGAGATCGGCAGCAACAGCCGAAAGTCAGGGTATGTGACAAGTCCATGATCAAGTTCAAAATGACTTTAACACATTTAAGATATGTTTTAATCAAGTAATTATGTTCTAATATATTACATTGACCTCTCGGCTTTCAAATGTGTGATTATGACTTATGTGGTGAAAATCATTTTGATTTTTGCCAGAAATGTTCTCAAACTCACAAATGGTTCATCCATGAATCTTGTGCAGATCGTCCCCCTTGCCGCTGACTCTGCCACTGCCACCGGCTGCATTTGTTTGCACACAAATGAATCTGTATGTGTGCGCGTTCTGGTCCCCTATTCTCCGGGTTTGCCCAATTTTGCTAGGCTCTAGAAAAGACTAGATTAAAAAATAACAGAGAGTAATTTAAACTGTTAAAGGCTCAGCCTCTGGTGCATGTGCGACCGCTGAAACTTTGCTGATTTGCACATAGTTCAGTACCATCAATGCAGAGTCCAAATACTTGCTTATCAATTAAAAGGCAAAATTAAAATCATTGACCAATTAACTAGTGGTCAGTAGACTCTAGTGTCCATTTTTAGGCCCTAGGGGTCCTGTGTGCTGTCGCCCCTACTCCTGTGGCTGTGGGAATTTAACGCCATTTTCGTGACTAAGTAAACAAAAATATTAAATTTCATACTTTACACTCCAATAGCCAGTACTTTATGAAAAATAATGATATTCTGTAGAAACCCATAAAATCTGTCAAATGTGATGATCTATCATTATCAAATGCCATGACAAAAAAAATGAAGGCAGAGTAGTCTACATTCTCCGACAAAAACCTGCATTTTGTACACGTTTTACATAGGGTGGCTGCTCACCAGACCCACCTAGAAAAATGGCTCTGGTGAGCGGCCATCCCCATTGGGTGATTTCAAGTACGGTGTTGGAGGCTGGTGTTGGTGTTGTGAGAACACCAACACCAGCCGTAACACCGAACTTGAAATCAGGCTGGTGTTGGAATTGACCTCGCAAGATTTGACGTATTTCCAGTAGTCAGTGTTGCTTTCTGGTGTTGAATGTCGTCTGCTGAACCGAGGATCACGGTTCGTGTTGACGATAATACATGTAATTTCCCCATTCACCAACACCAGCCCCTAGGGATTGGGAAATTCATGATTTCAAGTACGGTGTTGGTGTTGGTGTTGTAATCATACATGTTATTGCTGCTTCTCCCTCGCGGAGCAACGGCACTCTTTGCTACGGCCACTCGTGACATGTTGGCGGTTAAACCCATTTTGCAGTCAAAGCAACTTGGAATAATCAAAACCATATATTTTCCTTGGAAGAGTGATAATTTTCCTCTTGGATTCTTCAAATAACTGTGCAATTTGAATCCAATAAGATGTAGATTTATTAGAAATTCTTAAGGGAAATGATTTTATCGTCGAGATTTTTCGCTACTAGCGTATGACGTCACTCTGTGTTGAGCTATCGATAAGGTGATCGGATCAGATCGGTATCGTCCCTCTAAACTGACCGTCGTTGTTGGAGCTCGGTTCAGCAGCCTTTCCACGCTCTCAACACCAACACCAACACCGCACACCGAACTTGAAATCACCCATTGACTTCATTCTCTTAAATAAAAATCAAATTACACATCAAACTGAACAAATAAAGCTGTAGTATTGGTTTCAGTATGTCATAGTCTCTTAACTTAAAAGTTAAGAAACTGCCATTTTTTTGTCAGTGACTGGTGGTGTAGATTTCTCATGATTTTGAGTAAGATTGATTAATGCTTACTGCTTTGGATGAGTATGTTTTGTGGTGCAATAGAACCTACTTGCGACTGTCCATAGTAATTTTTGAAGGGATATCAAAAATCTTATTTTAATTTTTAGTTTTTATTCACCGCCGGCTGCTCACAGGGGACCGGCCGCCCACAGGAGCACATACTCTAGATCTATCGCTAAATCGGGAATCACAGGCCCAAATAACCGGCTTTTTTTCCTCTGGAGAACTGATTCTAAACTTCACAAAGGAATCTAAATGAAAATCATCACTATTTTTCATGATTCCTCTCCTTTATTTTTTGTTCATTTTCCTTTATCCATTCTCTTTATACTTTTGAGTATTAATTTGAGATATTTGCTTATCTATTTTTGTTGTTATAATCATTTTATGTTCCAATTTTGTCTGTATTTTCATATTTTTAGATTAATTACTTTGATGTTTAGTAATATCCAATCCAATCCAATCGATGTATTTGTAGAGCACCAATATCTAGTTGCATAATCAAAGGCGCTTATGAGACTGAAAAAATACTGTACATACAAGTTCATAATATTGTTCAATTCTTTGTCAATTTTATTTTTGCATATATTTATGCATATATTTATATCTAAACTGAAAATTTTCAGCTTACAAGCTGCTTGTGTTTAATATTTTTAAATGAAGTGAAATTAAACACTTGGAGAAAATGAAGAGCAGTTGAACAAAATGCAGTGTATTTTATGGCTCTAACTTAATAACAAATTCTAATTTTGATGCAAAATATATCTGGATCTAGATCTAGAGTCTTAACAAGAGATCTAACAATTTGAATAATGAAGTAGATTATAGTCTTAATGTAGGGATCTGAAGATTCTATCATTAAGGCTTTGTGATGTAGATGTAAATTGGACCTAGAGTCTGTAGAGATTTATTTCAATAGTTTTAGTCTAGACCTACTTAATCTTGAGTTTACTCCCATTTCTTGTGTTCAGCAGTGATTATTACACTGAATGAATCTTTCTTCTGTAGTCTCAGATCAAACTTTATAACTGTACAATCATCTGACTGTGACGAAAAGACAACAACAGAAACAAAAAAAGAAACATAAACACACCATCCTCCTGAAAGAAGAAGGCTTTAACCCACTGCAAAACAACTCCTAAATGTATTTTAACCTGTAGAGGTACAGTGTCACCTTTAGGAGACGCTTTTGCAGTATCCCTTGGTCTAGAATGTCGGGCAGTACATATCATACATGAGCAGAAAGAGAAAAATGCACTGACAAATTTGAGCCCATTTCCATCGTCATATGGTGTGGTGTTCTTGACTTATAGCAGATTAACAGTGACTAATCATTAAACTCTTTAAATTGGCAATGCAGTGAATAATATATAATCACTATTTCTGTGTTCAAATTGGCAATTTCCGATTAAATTTTACAATTATACTTCATTTTGGTTTATGTTATATTCATATTCATTTTTTTCAAGCTATGTAAGCATGGAAAAAATAATTTGTATTGCCAATTTAAGGATTGAAGATGATTAATTTACACCTCAAGAAAGCTAGGTACTGCTATGGGTTAAAGGGATGTATTCTATAATAGAAATAATATCTTTTTGTTGTTCACAGAAACACAACATAGGGACAAAGAAGTAAAAGCACAAGCATGTCAATAGCACTCTCACAACCCCGCCATGTATTTGGCATGAAGGGGGATGTCTCTGGCAACATCAGCTATGTGGACGAACAGACAGTGGTCTACCCTTGTGGTAGCAACATTATCCTCTACAACATTGACCAGAAGACCCAGCGATTCATTCCCGGATCCGACAAAAGCTCCGGATTTTCTGCCACCTGTGTTAGCCCTAACAGAAGGTATATCGCGGTCGCGGAGAGAGGGGCCGACAAGGCTATGATCACCATCTATGATCTCCACTCGCTGAGGAAAAGGAAAGCTCTGAGCTCCACCGACATCCAGTCCAACGAAGTCGTCAGTATGGCCTTCTCTCCAGACTCCAAGTATTTGATTGCCCAGGGAGGCAGACCAGACTGGACCTTGGTCTATTGGACCTGGGAAAAATCCAAAGTGATGGCTGTGACGAAGACTACAAATCCTGCCAATAATGATGTCTACCAGGTAAAGAAATCGGGGCCCCAATTTCACAAAAGTTGTCAATAACAGGCAGCAATAACTGTTATAAGCTACTGAAATCCTTGCCTTTGAATGGCTGAGAGCAAATTTGTCATAGAACTGTGGCAGTTGTTATTGTTAACAAGTTTTATGAAACAGGGCCCAGAATGTATTAATAGTTCATAAGATGAACAAGAAGGTTACCACTGAAATCTTTGAAAGATGTTGAATGTCACAGATAGCTATATATGTTAAAGCTGTATTAGTTTCATGATAGATGAGGCTTCTGTGTTTCTGTACTTTATATAGATTCCTTATAGAGTTTCCCTAATGATAATGACATTTTTGCACTATTTGTAGAATTCTCTATCATGCAAAAAAAAAATCAGTTTTAAAATGAAAGAAGAATGTCAGTGAAGTTTTATACCTGACTGTATTGCTGAAGGTAATCTGTTATAACTTTTAGACAAGTATTCAAGCCACCGGAACCTTTTGAAGTGAATTTCTGAATGATCACTCTTCTTTTTTCCTGTTTGTTTTGTGAAGCAAAAAGACATTTCAGATGGCTTGTTCATTAAAAAGACATTTTGCTCATTTTGGGGGGATTTTTGCTTATTTCATAGGTATCCTTCAACCCACAAGACAACACCCAAATCTGTGTCGTTGGGAACGGCATATTCAAGCTTTACCGCTACAGCGAGGGTAACCTCAAGCAGTTTGCCTTCCAGAAGCTCGAGCCTCAGAACTACCTCTCACAAGCATGGGTCTCCGATGAGAGGGTGATTGTAGGCACAGACATGGGCAAGCTTCTGCTCTTTGAGGCCGGAGAGCTGAGGAACGAGATGGTGGTGCAAGTCAGCTCCAAGCAAGATGCTGATAAGTAAGTAAACGACTTCACTGGAGTTGCTTTACTCAGTTGTAATCTTTATTGACAGAACTCCTGTTTTTCAATTATCCCACTCTCAAGGAGAGTAGACAATGATTTAAAAAGTGCTAACAAATATTTACAAATTTGCAATTCAGCACTAAATGTCTCTGACCGCATTTTTTGTATTTTATGTTGCACTGGAACATAGTTATGTAAGAATCACTGATAAAGTCTTAAATGGCAACATGATTGTTATTTTAAAATGTTCATGAGGTTTACGGTAAACCTCATGTGAAAAGGACTGTGAGTTACAGAGATTAGAGGAAGTTGAGGGGGAGGAGAAATGGAGAGGCAAGATAGATTGGGAGAGAGTAGATTACTATTGAAGGTCTGCTGTAAAAATAGCCTGATATGAGTGAAGTAAAAAAAAAAAATGGAGAAGAAGCTTGTTATCCATGTTAATTAATCTCAATTGGAATGAGTTCTTGAAAAATTCATGAGTTGAAAACGCAATTCTACATTTATTTTAGATCTGCTATGGGTACCATTGCTGAGAATGAAGGGACAGGTGCTTCCACGCCTCAGATCACTGCCATTGTCTCATCGTCTAAAGGATTCGCCTGCTCTGCTGGTCATGGCGTCGTGGTCGTCTATGAGAAAACCGAGGACAAGGATTCCTATAAGAAATCCAGAGAAATAAGAGTAAGTGCTACTGCACAACCTGTATACAAAGACTATTCAAGGGGAGCAAGAAAAGTGGTCTTTATGAGCAGGTGGTGTTTATATACAGGTTCCTATAACACATCTTCTCATGAGAAACACTCTTCAGGGTAAGCAAAACTTGTGGTCTTTATAGACAGATGGGCTTTTTGTTTGTACAGGTGGTTTGCTAAAGCAGGTTTCACTATTTAACACTACTGAATTTTTGAATGCACTTCCATTAGGATAGAATCTAAGTTGGAATGATTTCAGCTGTAGCAATCAGTAGGTTTGTAAGTTTTTGCGAAGTTTTTAGGCGGGAAAATTGTTTTAAACTTCATAAGCTACTTTTTGGCAATACATTACATGCATATCTTTAGATGAATTAAAAAAATTAAAGTCTATGTACAAGCTTTTGATTAATATAATAATTCATATTAGTTTCCCGTCAGTTGGTGAGTCTTGTGACACTATTTGTTTAATGGAACCTTGCAAATCAATCATGTATTCCAGTAATGAGAATTTCCAAAAATTCACTCTACTCATGGTAGATGCCCCGAAAAAATTATTTAGATTTCTTGTTTGTTTAATTTGTTTGTGTGTGTTTGTTTGTTTGTTTGCTTTTTGCATCAACCTGAAAATTAAATCTTTGCATGTCTTTGTGTGTTGTTATGTCAGTGTCTTTTTTATTTCATGTACCACTTTTGTACTGCTTTTTGTCCTTGTAGTCTTTTGCACTTGTACATGTATTTAGTGGAATTCAAAATGAATGAATGAAATTGAAAATGAATTCATACCTTCACTCTATCCAATGCATCACCTCTTCTCTATCAGATCGTCAACAATGCTCTTGGAGCAGACGACAGCAGGGCAGAAAGTCATGAGATAAGAACTCTTACTATCAGTCCATCGGAGGAAACCTTGGTGGCCAGCACACTCACAAATCAGCTCTATGCCATCACACTGTCCAGCGCTGAAATTGGCAAGGTAAATATCTCTTCGAATAGTGATGATATTTTATGTTTTTGCAGCACACTTCATAGCTTTATATTTATTTTATCACCAGCTTATGTTTTATTCACTTTGCACGGGATCTCATTTTTCTATTTTTGAAAACATTTGGTTTTTCATAAATGTATCGGGTCCAAATCCATGTCACTGAAATGGTCCTTGGAATAAAAGTGTACATGTATATTGACAATGCTTTGTATATATTTAGTGTAATCATATTTTGTATGCAAGATGATGCAAAGTACAAGATTATTCGTTTAAAGGGGGTACCCAATGCTGAAACAATGTTACTGGTAGTTCATTTAAAAGAGCATGATTTTATTAGCAGAAAATCATCTGCCTAAAATTTTTTTTTAAAGTTGTGTTGCCAAGGAAACCCCCAAATGTGGTAAGATTTCAGGATATTTTTGACCCCTCAGCTGTGACCCAGTTTCAACTGGATACCCACTTTGAAGTAAAAGTGATGTCAAAGTGGGTACCTTGTCGCGAAATTCTAGCAAAATGCGCGCAAGGTATAATACAAATTGTACAGTCTAGCGCGCAGCACAACTGCAATGCGTGAAGCTGGGTACCCACTTTTACGTCATACCTCATACTCAAATTTTTTGGTCAACTCCTTACTTTTTATGGGAAAATTAGCCAAAATGCATTGATTTCGATTGAAAATCATCAAATTTGTAATGTTATTCTGCTTAGAATTCTATTCTCGATCATAAATCAAAAAGATTTTTACCATTGTGTAATCACTTTTAAACCTAAAAGAAAAGAAAGTAAATTTTCTTTGGAAAAATTACAATTTGATCCTAACTTATTCTGAACTGGTACTATTTTATTCAACATTGACAAATGATTTATAAACTTAAAACAGTAATAGACAATACAAAAAAGATTTTGTGCAAATTTGTTGTGACATCCTTGACTTTGTGAGATCATCATGTATTTATTAATCATTAATGGAATGTTGTATTCTCTTCTTGTGTTTTTGCAGGGAGACCAGGCAACATTTGAAGTCCTGTCTCAGCCATTCCATTTTGACGTCATCACTGGTCTAGATGTGTGCATCAGGAAACCTCTGGTAGCAACTTGCTCTACCGACAGATCTGTGCGCATTTGGAACTATGAAACATGGTAGGTCATCTGAAGAATTGGAAACAACACGTTACTGCACTTCTTTGACTAGGTTTGATAGGAATTTGTTGCCTTGATGGCAAAGTAGTTATGCACTCTTTCAACTTGGATTAAGTTTTGTAGCAGTCTCAGTAGATTGAAGTGCTGAGCAAAATTTGTAATCTGGAATTGTTTGATTAAAATTTGAAATCTGGACTTCTAGCTGTAGGATAGCAAAAATATACAGTGATATTTTCTGACATTTTTCCCATGAATTTGAGAATCATTCTGTGCTTTAATCCTGTTTATTACATAATCACAGATTTCTAAAAAATGCTGAATTGCAATATAAATTTTGACTGTGCGTTCATAAAACCTTAAATTGTCAAAACGTACATTAAACTTAATGAATTTAGATCATGCTGCAAAAATGAAGTCATTATCTCATTTGTAATTGTTAAGTGGTCTCCCCGGCTCTTTTGCAGTTTCTTCAGAGACAGAAATGAACTGTAATTTTAACGTTCCTTATTCTTAGTTCACTGGAGCTTTACAAGGAGTTTCAGGAGGAGGCATACAGCATCGCTCTCCATCCCTCCGGTCTCTACATCCTGGTGGGTTTCAGTGACAAGCTTCGTCTCATGAACCTCCTCATTGATGACATCAAGAAGTTCAAGGAATTCCCTATCAGAGGATGCAGAGAGGTAGGTTGATATTTTATTTATTTATTTATATATATATATTTATTTGTTTTATTTATTAATTTACTTATGTATGTATTTATTTTATTCATTTATTTATATATGTAATTATTTATTTATTCATTCATTTATTTGTTAATTTATCTATATATCTGTTTATGTTTTTCGTATATTTATCTTATTTTATTTGATTCTATTTCATGTACTTATTTATTTATTCATCTGTTTTATTGTTCAGTTATTTGTTCATTTATTTGTTCAATTCTTTATGTATTTATTTATTCATTTACCACTCGTGGGATGGAACACCCTATGAGTGAAATTGCTTTTTTTCGTAGGGGTCCTTTAATAAAGGTTGGTATGCAGTGATGCCAACTTTTCCATTTTTTGCAGAAAATACTGTATGTTTTAAGCAAAATACTGCTTTTCCTGAACTTTGGTTACTGTACAGTTTGGCTAAAAAGTAGGATATAGTATTGTCACCAATTTATTATGAAGTAAGCATAGACCTAATTCTTTTTTTCTTCTAATCTCAAGTGCTCCTTCAGTAATGGTGGTCATCTCTTCGCTGCTGTACATGGTAACGTCATCCAGATCTACTCCTCGACAACATTTGAGAATGTTTCCAACCTCAAAGGCCACAATGGAAAGGTAAGGATGAAGAAGTCCAACCACTCTCCAATAAGGGAACAGAATAGCAAGTGAAAATGAGGCCTGAAGAACTTTGATTATTTAAATAAATATGGAAACAGAAATGTTGCATTTCCAGCTTAAAACTGTTTTTATCAGTGCTGCCAAGTATTACTTTCACATTGAAAACATTTATAGATGAATGTCCACATAAATATGTTTGATGAAAGTCAGCTAACTCATGGTTGTTATTATTGTTATTATTATAATTTTCTTTCTTTTTTATTCATGTATTTTCAATTTTGTATATTATGACTTTTATTCTATTCTTCCATATTCTTCCACATTTTAAAACTGCTTGTACTTAGGATTGGAAATATTGATTTTTATACATGTATAATTAGCAGATTTATGTTTTCTTTGTGTTGTTTTTTTAAAATGAATGGACAACAGAAGTAACAAATCAAATCTCTTGACCTGTCTTTGTAATGAAGTGAATGAAGAAGGAATGAAATGAAATTTAATTTCATGGTCTGTGTAGGTGCGGTCGGTTATATGGAGCTCTGACGATAGCAAGATCATCTCCTGTGGTATGGATGGTGCTGTGTACGAATGGAATGCCTTCTCTGGCAAGCGAGAGGGTGAGAGTGTCCTCAAGTCCTGCAGCTATACCTGTGTGACCACCAACCCCGATGGCAAGGTCACCTTCGCTGTAGGCTCAGACAGGACCCTGAAGGAAATATCGGATTCCCAGGTGAGACTCTTCTCTGAGAGAATACTCTCTAATACCCCCTTTCACGCTAAGCAGATTTCACCTAGGTGCACCCGGGAGATCTTGCAGCGTGAAAGGTCTCATGGGTGAAATCCTGGATAAAATGCTTGTAGACTTTTCGGAAATTTTACCCTTGAATCATCGCTGGTAAACTCCGGAGTGAAGCAGCAGTGTAAAAGGCATTGCGGTTAAACTCTTGGGTGAAATCTCCAGTGTGTGCCTGGTTGGCTTAGATTTAGTGACTGACGTCACAATGCTTAGCGTAACTAGCTCAGGTATACCATTATGACAAAATGCCAAGAGAAATTCACCCGGGAGCTCACTCACCAGTATGAAAGTTATTTTTCTCAGGTGTTACCCGTTTGATTCCCTGGTGAATCTCCCGAGGGACCAGCATGAAAAGGGGTATTAATCTAGAAAATTATTTTCTATCATCATAACTTTATTGGGAAGGTTCATTTAGGTAGTTGTGAGATTCTTTGTCATACTGCATTTATTAAACGTTGATGTCAAAGCATGTTTGGATCAATGTTTATACTTTAATACCAGAATGTTGGCATCCAGGGAAAACAATATGATGTTGGTTTTTTCGATTTTTTTGCTGAATGAGCAGTTTATCCCATTTTTTAGACTGTTGATGAGCTAGTCACTCCAGACATGTCATCATCAGTTTGATCTAAATTATGAAATTACCATCACAACTTTTAAGTGCTCTTTTTTCAGGGGATGTCACTTTTATGCTTGCAAACGCTTCTTAGCACTTGTATTGGAACGGTCTGAGACTTTGTTTTTCTTATGACTGTTGATGTGTTTTACCATGGTCAAAGTAATAGCTGTCATTTTATTCTTGTTATCGCAGATCCTTCGTGAAGTTGACTCCAATGAGACTACACTCTCTCAAGTTGTCATGTCACATAGTGGGAGGATGTTGTTCGCTGGTACCGGTAATGGAACCCTGCGCTCCATGAAGTTCCCCCTCACACTCCCAGGAGAATGGCAGGAGCATATGGGACATGGTGGAGCTATCACAAAGGTAAGGCCAGATGGAGCTAAATTATAATAAATCTTTAAAATGTTGAAGTGTTTAAAAGCTAATGGGGAAATATCACAAAGGTAAGGCCAGATGGAGCTAAATTATAATACTCTTTAAAATGTTAAAAGTGTTTAAAAGCTAATGGGGAAATATCACAAAGGTAAGGCCAGATGGAGCTAAATTATGATAAATCTTTAAAATGTTGAAGTGTTTAAAAGCTAATGGGGAAATATCACAAAGGCAAGGCCACATAGATCTAAATTATAATACTCTTTAAAATGTTAAAAGTGTTTAAAAGCTAATAGGGAAATATCCCAAAGGCAAGGCCACATGGAGCTAAATCATAATACTTTTTAAAATGTTAAAAGTGTTTAAATGTAGGTTAGAGAAATATTTTGTTTCCATCCTGAAGCTTAAATGTCATTGCTGATATACTGAGGAGCAGTTCACATGCAGCATACATAAAATTTTTGTGGTACAAAGATACTGAACCATCTATTAGATTTTAAATATGTTTATAATTAAGCGTGTTAAAGAAAGTGTTTTGGAGATCATTTTTATTATGCATTGAGGTTTCTATATTGCAGTCTGAAGGTATGAAACTTGATATAATTTCATCAGTAGTTGGCTTGTAAAATGGAAATTCAGTTACTATCCTTTCATGTCTATTTGTCCATTTTTAAGGTATGTCCAAATAATTCAACATCCATTTGGTTTTTATGAATAGGATCCTCAAAATTTGCTTCTTAAAAAGTCATTGTTTACGTGCTTGGTGGTTCTCACATAGGGGAGCATTGGTATGGTGAGCTGAGCAAATCTGTGCGGCTAACAACCCCTTTAGTTGAGAATAGAAATCACTACATTGATCAAAAAATTCTTGGAAATGCTTTCTTTTCACACCCTAGGATGATAAAATATCTTATTTCTACCCCATTCCTTCAATTGCATCTCAGTTATCTTGATCAAGTGTAACTCTCTGATTTTTTTTGATCACTACCTTAGCTCTTCTGAAGCTTACATATGAGTTAGGGAACACTACTTTCCCTGTATAGATCTACACGGGTGCAAAGTTCATCTAATATAACCTTGCATTTGTGTAAGCGGGCGGGTCTAGTCATTTCCATTCATCATTTGTGTGTGGTTCCCTTCTACAGATGAGGATCACGTACGATGACCAGTACCTCATCACCATCTCGGAGGATGCAGTCCTCATGATCTGGAAGATCAGTGACAAGGAAGGGCGTGGTCTCAAGAGAACAGACAAGGAGGTTGGCTATGCAGAGGAGATCCTCATCACCAAGACAGACTTGGAGGATAAGGTACGGAACTTTCCTTTCCTTTTTTTTTTTTCTCTCTCTCTCCCTCTCTGTCTTTCCTTCTTTATCAATCTCCCAAACATGTATACTTTTTATTTTAATTATCTCCTTCCTTGTATGTATTCTTACTCCTTCTTTTCCTTCCTTTCTCCTTACCCCTTTCCCTCTCTGTATTATCCTGTTTTCTCTGCTGTCATTTTCCTATTTTGCTCAGTATGTACTAACATGTTTATCCACCCATGCCCATCTGTCTCCCTTTATCTTTATCCACTTATCTTCCCTTTCAAAATCTCTTCTTCTACACAATATCCTTGTATTTGTGTTTCTGTCCTACTCTAGGTCTTGCTTTCCTTGCTTTATCCTTGTTATTTTTTTATTTTCTCTCTCTCCCTCTCTCTCCCTTTCTTATGCCCTCTCTTTCTCTCTGATTGTATGTGTGTGGAATTTTCTTTTAACAGATGTGTATCAATCAGATATGATTATTTATGAACCTGGGTCCGATCAGAATCACTTTGTAGGGGAAGACAAAGAGCTGACCATTGACGTTACCGCTAGAACAACTCCTGTCTAGTGGAGTCATTGTCATTTACTATATATCTCATTCTTTAAACCCATTGCCTTGTCTGTATCTATAGTTCACCTATCTTATCTTGCATGTTTGATTAGGTAACCAATTGTCTTATTTTACCCCCTCTGTCTTCAGAACCAAGAGATGGGTGAACTGAAGCAGCGTGTGGAGGAACTCAAGATGGAGAACGAGTACCAGCTGAGACTGAAGGACATGAACTACAACGAGAAGATCAAGGAGCTGACAGAGAAGTTCATCCAGGAGATGGAGTCCCTCAAGACCAAGAACCAGGTCCTCAAGACAGAGAAGGACAAGGAGGAGGCTAAACATGACGAGGAGCTGGCCGAGACCATGGAGAAACATGCCAAAGAGCTCCAGGATCTTGGTAAGTACTCTACATGTATCTTAAGATTCTATCCAGGCCTGAGGTTCTTATGTCAGTCTTTTAGGAATTAAAATTGATTTGGGAAATTAAAATTAGAGCAAATATTATTTTATAGGACATAAAATTTTATTAAAATTTAATGGAGCTTCTTATCACCTTCACATTCAAAGATTATTTGCAACATTATTTCAAAATCCATGTCAGTAATAATAAAACTGTAATAATAATAATGATAATAATGATAGGCATTTGTATGGCACCGTCTATCTAGAAATAGTCTTTTCTGAAGAGAACAAGGAAATATAGAAGAGATAAAGAGAGTTCAGATGAGTGTCCTTGTGTCAAGTACCGGTATTGTTAAAAGAGATAGGATTTCAACTTGGATTGGAAGGTTTCTATGAAAGGATGTTGTGATTCTCAGCATCATTGGTAGATTATTCCACAGAGAAGGTGAACTGTGACAATATTCAATATTTTTTTCTCTTGTTCTTTGTAGAATCCGCCAACAACCAGAAGCTGATGATTGAGTATGAGAAGTACCAGGAGCTTCAGTCGAAGAGCCAGAAGATGCAGGAGGATTACGAGAGACAGTTAGCTGAGATGGAGGAATCGAAGGAACAAGCTCTGGAGGAGCTTACAGAGTACTATGAGACCAAGCTACAGGAGAAAACTACATTGCTGGATCAGGTAGGTGGAGAAAAAAACATAGATCCTCTGAAATAGGTACCAACCAGGGGGAAATGTCGTTGTCAAGTGGTTTAAGGCGCTTGACTAGAGATAGACGCGAGAATCGGGGGTTCGATCCCCAGTGTGGCACTTATGCCCTTCAGCATGGTATTTTATCTCCATTGCTCTTTGATAGTACATTAAATAGATTATTATGCTATAGGCATATTGATACCAACATGTGCATGTGTGTGTTTCTTAAAAACAAACAAACAACCAGGGGATGGATTGGCCAAGGGGAGTCCCTTTGGGCCACTGAATATTTTGCTTGAGGGCTGGTTGAATTATGGTTTTAGGGCAGGTTTTGTAGGTTAGCTAGAGGGCTGGTTATATCAAAACACCCCAACCAAATTTCCTAACTTTTGATTTTTCATGTACATTTTTATTTAGTGATATTATATTACATTTAGTTATAACAAATGATGAATTTGAGTTAACACGACACTTTTTATCATGCACTTGACATGTTTGAAGTGAACTGTAAATTTTGATTTTCCTCTCAGGAAATATACTTATTCCTCTTTTGGAATAAGGTTGTTCTTTCAAGTGAAGTATTTGTTCCAGTTGTGTGATGTGGTGTTAGTATGAAGTTGTGCTATAGTCATAAAATATGTATGTCCTTGATGTCTCTGTCACGACTTGTATTTGACTATCTTTTTTCTTTAAAATTCAGGCTACTGAGGAGTCACGTCAGCAGCAGCGTGAATACGAGGAAACCAAGAAACAGATTGAAGAGGATGCCGACAGGGAGATCCTGGACATCAAGAACAAATATGAGAGAAGACTGAGAGATGAGAAGGAGGCTAACATGAGACTCAAGGGAGAAACAGGCATCATGAGGAAAAAGGTAGCTATTGTATATCTTGTATATATATACTATGTATTCCACTTCCCCCCCCCCCCTCTTTCTCTCTCCCTTTGCTTACTCTGTCATAGATTATGTATTCCCTGTGTGTATTCTAAGTTCTATATTTACATGTATTAGTTTGTAGCTTTTATCTTGTGTACTAGTTTTTTTTTGTTTTTTGTTTTTTTTAATCTTGTTACACTTGTTAACCTTGTTCTATGGACCTCTGCTTTGTGCAGTTGAGTCTGAAATAAGTCTTGAATGGAATATTGGATATATTTGAAAATGATAGATATTAATAACTGATGAGTTAAGGACTTGTGCTGAAAGTTGTTTAGTGCATAGCTGATAACATGTAGTTCTTTGTTTTGCAGAATAAGGCTCTACCTTATGACAGGGACTTGATTTATATTTCAGGTGTTCGGCAAATTAATGGCACTTCTGAGTAACTATTGGATATGTTTGAAAATGACAGATATGAATTACTGATGAATAGTACTAAAGACTTGTGCTGAAAGTTGTTTAGTTCATAGCTGATAACATGTAGTTCTTTGCATTTGTTTTACAAAATAAGGTTCTATGACAGAGACTTGATTTATATTTCTGGTGTTGACAAAGATTGAGCACTTTGGTACTTAATTTCAAATTTGACTGAAATATTCATGATAGTAATGCTGGTAATGGTTTTTACAACAGTTTGCAAAGTATTGTGTCCAAGTACTTCTCAAGGCATCTTCATGCTGAATTTAGGGGTCCTGTCATGATGATAGAACCAAATGCCTTCAGCAAAGGATTTCCATGAAATTCCCACCATGCCTGTGTCAAGAGAAATAAAGTATATTGCACAGAGATGTTGATACATCAACTACTGTATAAGCTAATATTCTGGCGTACAGATATTTTAGCGATTTGAGACAAGTTTGACATATTAGCGAGTTATTATTTTCACGTTTTTAAAGATATTTCTATACAAGTATATACGCATTTTACTGAGTGGAAATTTTGGCGAGGACATCGTCACGAAATTAGCGAAAATTAAACCACCGCGAAAATTTCAGCTTATACAGTATTCTGTTTTGGACAGAATAAGAATCCAAACCAACAGTATTACAATTGGAAATCCTGTAGATCCATACCCCATGTCCAGCATGCATTCACGTTTTGCTTGTGGTACATACTAAAATGATGCGACTGTATGTTTGTTCAGTACCTTTGAAGTCTGCAGAAATGAATTGTGACCTTTTTATGTGACCTTTGACATGACCTTTGCCATGACCTTTGTTCATCCCATAGTTCACAAGCCAGCAGAAGGAGATAGAGGATCACAAGGATGAGATCAAGAAGCTCCAGAATGAGCAGACCAAGCTCCAGGGCGTCATCAAGTCACTGGAGAAGGACATCTATGGCCTCAAGAAAGAGATCCAAGAAAGAGATGAGACCATCCAGGATAAGGTAGGTCTTAAGTACCACTTTGTAGATTATGGGACATTCTCATGCAGATTCTATAGATTTTCATAATCATAAAGCAGGATGCTTGTAATAATGATGATAACAAATGATAGTAAAGATATTTATACTGCGCAACATACCCACCCCTAAGTGTGCTCAAGGCACTTACAAAGAATTATTATAGAAACTATTATTACTCCAGTGTTGCCAGGTACCCATTTTTACACCTGGGGCGGTATTCTGAAAATTGTTTTATCTTTTATTTTATCTTCACTGTGTTAATTGTCATAACAAATTTTACAGGTGTACTTATGATTGTTTTGAACTGCGCAAATGACCAGCACGCAAGACAAAAGTGCGCGATGTGAGCCAATTGCGTACGCTATTTCTGATTGCTATGGCAATTAAAATAAGATAAAAGATAACACAATTTTCAGAATACCGGCCCAGGGTAGGATGCAGCATAGGTGGATTAAATGTCTTGCTGAAGGACAAAAGGAGCCAGGCATCAGTGGGAATCGAACTCACGACCCTTTGATTAAGAACGTACTCTCTTACCAACTTTTCCACAACACCTTCACAAGGATAAATGTTTGTCATAAAGTTTGCATGTAGCTGTAACAAATACTGTGAGTCCTCCCTTTGCACCCTTGCTGAAAGTTTCTGCAGTCGATTGAGGAGCTACCTTGAGTAAACCGGTTCTGCAAGATATTTTGACATACAAATTCTATTCAAATGTAGCTCAGGTATACATCAATATCAAAGATACTTGATGCGTGGTAGAGCTGAAGTTTCCTTGACTTACTTTTGGTTCTGTTTCCATCCTCTCTCATCCACCCACCAACCATCTGCAGGAGAAACGCATCTATGATCTGAAGAAGAAGAACCAGGAGTTGGAGAAGTTCAAGTTTGTGCTCGACTACAAGATCAAGGAGCTGAAGAAGCAGATCGAGCCGAGGGAGAACGACATCAAGGACATGAAGGAACAGATCCAGGAGATGGAGAGCGAGCTGGAGCGCTTCCACAAGCAGAACACGCAGCTGGAGCTCAACATCACCGAGCTCAGGCAGAAGCTGAAGGCAACGGAGAAGGAGATGCTCATGGAGAGACAGAAGGTATGAAGAATTAGGATGAGAATTATGATAAGGAGGAGAGGAAGGAGTAGGAAGAGAATGATGATGATGAGGATGATGGTGATGACAATGATGATGACGATGATGATGACGATGATGATGACGATGATGATGACGATGATGATGATGACGATGGTGATGATGATGACGATGATGGTGATGATGACGATGGTGATGACGATGATGATGATGATGATGATGACGATGATGATGATGATGATGACGATGATGATGATGATGGTGATGACCATGATGATGAAGATGATGTTAATTATGTTGGTTCTACTGATTATTGTGATGTCAGTAATATTGACAATTGTATTTCGTCCCCTTAGAAAGGGATGAAAAGTGATTATCATTATGACATCAACTGTATTGTAAAGCTTGCATAAGACACAAAACATTCAAGAACTTTGTTCATATCAGGTATTGCTGAATTGTTATATTTTATTTTCATGTTTTTGTTATATGATTGTATATATGTATATATATATATGTGATTGTATTTTTTACAAAATGAAATGAACGAATGAATGAGTGAAAAAAAAAGGTACTAATTTACTAAATATGTAAGATTAGTGACTGGATATAAATTATCTAATGACATAGCATGATTTCTGCATAAAGTTTTCCATACGAGGTGCTAACAACTGAATCTATCTCGCCTTGTTTAGGTGCGAGACATGGATGCCATCAGCAGGCGATTCAAGACAGATCTTCATAACTGTGTAGGCTTTGTCCAGGAGCCTAAGAAACTGAAGGAGAGCATCAAGGCACTCTACCAGAAACATGTACAGGACGATACAGTGAGTAGAAAAATCCTTCCTGGTCCCCGTTGCATAACATTTATCATTGATGGTGACTTGCCATCAATGGTGACTTTCATTGAAACCTTGAATTTGATTACATGCTGAGCAGTGTTATCATGGTAGATACCATTGATGGCAGAGTTACCATTAATGGTAAATTTTATGCAATGGGGCCCTGCTCTAATAGGCTGATGGAGATCGAGATATGATAATGAATGAACACTCCTGGCCAACTTCTTGAGTTGAACTCATTTACTGAATTGTAAATGGTCGCAAACTATCTTTATCACAATCTGATTTGCATTAGTAATGCACCTGTCTTATTGTACGAAAAGAAAAAAAAAGAACAAACAATAATGAAGGTCCTTCTAAACAAGCATACATATATTTTCATAGAGAGAATCCTTGGCCCGAATTCTCAAAAGTAATTTATATATTAACCATGATTTAAATTTAAAAATATAGTTTAAGCCTGCATAAGCTTAGTAAGCGCACATTCTCTTGTCCAATGGGCCAACAGTAATGCTCTTATATGCTCTTCATTTAAAATGCTTATTATAGTGTATGGCATAGGTTTATAGCATGATTTAGGCCAAGGTTTGATATAATTCCCTTTCATGAATTTGGGCTATTGCAATTGATCGGTAATTTTGGTACTGTTGTCTAATTTGGAGGTTTTCCTTATGTTAGTGGTCAATGCTTCTCCCATCATATAAACCAACAAAAGAGTGAAGTAAAATTAGTTGCAATGAATTCTGCCCTCTTTGCATGATGGGCTGTGACACTATCAGTTGGCCTGATGACACCTCCTTACATTTCAAATGTTGATTTTTTGTATTTTTTTTTTTTCAGGTGGAGTCTGCTAGCGTTGATGCAGACATTCAAAGAGAGTACAGTAGACAGAGGAAACATCTGGAGCAGAGCGTGGCTTCCCTTCGTAAGAAACTCACTAAAGATACAGAGATCCATAGAGCAGACAATGTTAGGATCATGCAGGTATGGTACCATTCTACTTGATATTGCCCTTTTAGTTCCAAAACTCTTGAAGTATTGATATAAAAAGAAAATTTGAGGTCGTTGTTGTCATTGGACTTATCACAGATATGACATCTATTTTATCATGGATGAGCTCACCGAGAAAATTTGGTATTTTGGTCTTGAAGTTACTAAAAATATAAAAGAAGAATTAAAAAGGTAGTAGAATATATTAGGCAAAAAAAATGTGATTTATTCTTGAATTTAAGGTGTTGATTATAGTGCATAAGTATGAGATATGATGATATCTTTCACAAGATTCAAGGTTTCATTTGAAGTATCCTGGTCTCATCACATTTGATGGTACATTTTAGTTGATATTCTGACTAAAACAGCCAGGCATTATGTAACAACTCTTGTAGTTGCTCTTAGCACTGACGGAAAGATATTAGAATGAGAGATTAATTTTTGAAATTCAATTGTTTTGACAATTCTTTTTTCTTTCTCCAACAGGAAAATGTTTCACTAATCAAGGAGATCAATGATCTCAGGAGGGAGCTCAAGATTGCCCGCACCCAGGTCCACGATCTCGAGGCTGCCCTAGGTATCAACAAGAAGAGCAAGACACCCGCTCAAACGGATCTGACCTCAATCCCCAACGGTTCCATCACCTCCGGTCTGGCCTCCAGGGAAGGTCGCAACGACGAGAACGTCAAGATCATCGAGATGCAGAGAGAGGAGATCCGTAAGCTGAGGACAGCGCTCACAGATGCTGAGCAGTATGCTACGCAGAGACCGCCGTCCGGTGCAAGACTCCCTCCTGTTCTCGCACAATAGTTTATGCCGCCTGTATGTAGATTATATCATTGACTTTTATAGTAGATTTCTTAAATCACTTGTAGATGTGAATGACATTTTACCCTACCTAGAAAGATTCCTATAGATATTTCTATCAATACCTGGAAAACATAGATTCATCTCCAGGAAATACACGTATTCTGAACCCAAAGGAGCATTCCTTTGGTTAATACCTGAAGCTTGATTCTGGACGGTTTAAGTGTTACACTGTTCTTTCAATTTGTATTCAATTTTGATTATCACTTTGTCAGCTGGATATTTTCTACAGGTACATTCCTAAGCCTTCCAAGTTTGATCCATTCTCTTGAATGGAATCATTACACCTTGAAACCGGATACAACCAACTGTGCCTAATTAATTTGTTCAGATGACTGATCATGCATGGACCCATTAGCACTCATTTACACCTCTCTCTCGTGTAAACAAGGATCCTAATGTCATTCCAGGAAAGCATTAAATACAGGTGTACAGGATATAAGTGACATATACATGTAGTCTTCACCACCTTTCTGAACTTGATTTCTGTTTCAAGGTCTATGTTGTTTTAAAAGGGTCATTTGGACAACACTTGCATGAGAAGAGTGAACATTATTAGTGTGTTTTTTACTCTGCCAACTACTATTTGAACTCGGTTTAAGGTTCTTACAGTTTAGATCTTGTTCATGCTCACATTGGCTTAGACCCGAGTCATCACATCTGTAGAGAAACACCCTTGTGCAACGCAAAAGGCGTTCTGTTGTAAATCAAAGAAAAAAGGAAAAGAAAATTTGCCGTAAATTATTTCTTAAAAACCTATCCAGAAGACAGGTAACAGTAACTCCAAGACAATAGATTGTCACAATTGGATTTTCATTACAAGAGCTTTGAATCCATCATATTTATTAGGGGCTTTTCTGTGCATGATACATTTAGGGTAAAGTCCCCAATTTTCCACGATAAGGAAAACGAAAAAATTTCATGGAATTCAGGTAGAACACGGAATTCACAGAATTTCACAGAAAATGTGATTTTTTTAAGCCAAAAAGTTTGAATTGCGAAAATACAGCAAAAAACATAGAGTAAAATCCACTTTAACACAACCATGTGTCAGCAGAAAATCTGGTTCACACCTGTTCACAGTGTTTAGTGTTCTCGAAGCTTCAGGTGCATCTGCATATATACTGCAGTGCGTATACATAATAGCGTAACTTATGTTTTTTGGCTCTTTTTTAGATTTTTACTATTTACATTTGCTTTGTCATGTGTTTTATACATGTCACCAAAGAACACAGAATTTGAAGTTTAGAATACCAAAGAACACGGAATTTGCATTTTAGAAAATGGAGAACTGGGGACTTTAATTTAGGGGTGTTTTTGCGCTGAGCGAAAAAAAAATGATCTTCGTATGACAGAATGCACGGATGGTTTGTAACTGTTAGCTGTAAGAAGGAGCATCTTTAAACCATGTGCACCCTCCTGCCCTTTACTCAGTCTGACCTCCTTGGTGAGTGCAGTGGAAGCCATTCAGGTTTCAGAGCCCTGCAAGTTGATCCTTGTGGTATGTGGGTATCACTTTATGGGCAGGGTCGACTGCTACAAGATCGACTGGAGTGATCCGTACTATAAAATGAATGCCTTGATGTTGCAGTCGAACTCCGGATGATCGATGATGGAGCGCTTAAAATTTGGCTTCCAAATTGAGAGTCAAGCATACCTTTACAGAACTATTGTTCACCGTCTTTCAACTTTCAAGATGCCTGTCAGTATGATGCAAATTTCCACCTTCCTCAGAAATTCTATATACATTATGTGAATTGTAATGCTTAGAATATGAACTGTATTTTTCTTTTATTCTTTTCTCTCATGCTCTGAATGTTTATTGATTAAACTTTTGATATTTAATATCATCCTTCAAAATTAGTCACCAGAGTCTCCTTTCAACAGATGTTGAAAGATCGAATGAATTATTCTGAATTTTAAAAAAAATAGAAAAGAGAAGGATCATTGATAAGAGATAATTTGTGATATAATGGTTTTAGGAAGAAAGTTATTGGACCTGTTATATGCAATGCTACTGCACACCATATTGAATACCGAGCAGTTGTGAACCAGTCATGCAATATAATTCAGACACACTAAGTAGAAATTGAGTGTTTCAACACAACAGAGAAAGGAACTGCAATGTTCCAACTTTGTTGTGTGCTTTTTATTGAGCTGTTTATGATATTGCAGGCCTGGAGCTGAACAATGGCCCCTGAAATTATTACGAACGTGTGAGTCATGCACATCAAAGTTGTTAATTGATAACTTCCTATGTGTTTAGATGGCAGGTCTGTTACTCATAGACAACAAGAGGTGTGAACGAGCAATGTGCTCTTAGTAAGACCAAAACATGAGACAATGTGATACCATATCCTCCACATTCCAAAATCTCCTGGGCCGGTATTCTAAAAATCGTGTTATCTTTGCAATCAGAAATAGCGTACGCCATTGGCTCACATCGCGCACTTTTTGTCTTGTGTGCTGGTCATTTGCGCAGTTTATACCAACCATAAGTATGCATTTTAAATTTGTTATGACAATTAACACAGTGAAGATAAGACAAAAGATAACACGATTTTCAGAACACCAGCCCAGGTATATATATTTGAATGATTCACATTAGGTTCCATTATTTATGAAGGTTTAATGTTTCTTCTTTTTTTTTCTGTCTTCATACTTTACCTTGGAATGTATCTGTTTCATTAACCCGGGCCATTATTCAGTTTCAATTTTTATTTCAATTCATTTCTTTTTCCAACTAAAAAAATTCATAACCATTTTGAAAAGAAATCAATCATATAAATCATTCTACAATAATACAATGCATTTTCCATTACTTGAATTATAAAACAAAGCATATACATGAATATGCAACAATATACAGTAACACTATTATGTTTGCTTTGTAGTGACAGAAAAAATGTGGAAATGGAGGGATCCTTTCAAAAGCCACTGCACTGACAGAGTCCGCATTGTGCGGTTTGACCCAATGACTTTTGCTGCAGAACCCTGAAAAAACTACCACATAAATGAGTAGGAAGAGAAAAATTTCTACACATACTGTGCCCATTTTGGTTGCGTCAGTATTTGCCATTTGATGCCTAAAATCTTTTCAAGGAAGATAAGCCCTGAAATCCTTGAATTGGCAACACGATGGAAAAATCAAAATCACTGTTTATCCAAGCGAATTGGCAACTTTTTAACCTTTCAACAGACTTTCCATCAATTTTTATTCAAATTTACAGATACATGACTAGAGGAAAAACACTGGTGTTGCCAGTTTGAAGAATAGAAGCTGATCAAATAAGGCTTTCCTGTCATGTATGTGTTTAAACACTGAAATTGATTATTGACATTGATTAGATTGTATACCACGGTTTCTAAAAGAAAGAAAGTCATCTGTGTTATGTGTGTGACTTTATGGTACAAGACTGCATGCTTCAACAGGATATGCATGGAACTTGAAATGTAAGATACTAGTTCTAAATTTAATCACTGCATACTCAGATAACAAAGTATACCGGTATGCAAATTGAAGACAATTATGTTGCTCATATCTATATGATTCACTTGAACTGCTACCATTGTCTCTCTCCACTTTTGACAGCACATTGTTTCATTCCAGCTCATTGGCTGAAAACTGAATTTGGGAACAGACCCATTCATTCATGATGGGAATGTTCACATGCACATTGAGACTGAATAATTTGTGTGTGATTTAGAATCTCTTCGATGACACAGCCCCTTTAACCTTGAATATATTTACGTTACTATCTCTTTCTCTAATAATTACAGACTGCATAATCCCTTGGCTCAATCTAAAGCCAGAATGGGGCTTAAGGCTTTTTCGCAAGGTTGAGCCGATCACCGAATTTGCCGGCTGTAAATTGATCTCTGTTGATATCATGCTTGAATGTGTGAGGAAGTAGGACATGTAAAGAGAGATATAGAGAGGGACATTCTTTTGTTTTGAGTCATGACTGTACTTCCTATCTCAAGGTTTAAATTGAGTTCGAAGGCTGCAAACTAGTGAAAGTGCCGGGAGCCTAAGATATTATTGCTCCCCCAGGGTCAGATCCTGCATTTTGCAAAATGGGGGCCTGGTTGGCTCTTTCAGGTGTCTGTTTTACCCCCCACAATATTGCTGACAAGCTAAAAAAAAAAAGAAGGGGGACCACGGCCCCCCTGGATGTGCCCCTGCTCCCCTCCCCCATCCTTACCCTATTAACTCTTTGTGAGCCAAGTGAAGGATTTCCTTATACAACACTGTATTTCTCAAGAGAGATGTACCATCTGCAGTAGAAAATGAATTTGTACAGGGTGTCTAAAGTGTTGCATTGCATCTAGACAAGCAGAGAAATTTTTAATTTTGCATCTCTTTTGTGTTGAACAGAGCAATCCTTCCACTAATTTGTGTGTTGTTTTGTGCCGATAAGCATGTGTGGCAAAGCCTCGAATGTGCCATTCTGCTAATTAAGAAAGCAATCAAAGTGTTAATGATGTACAGATTTTTCACCTCTTGGTGATTCTTTGATTGGCAATTCTGTAATAAAATGATTAGGTTTTGAAGCCCTTTAAAACGTAATTAATATCTTACCCCTCATTCCGTGAACATCACAGTTCCCCCTCCCCTCCCACCTCCATGCATCCTGCTCCATCTTACCCCCTCCCTCCATGCACATCACAGCCTCCCCCCCCCCCCCATCTCCATGCATCCTGCCCCGCCCCATCTGAGGACATCCCTCATGACTCCACAAGATCTAGGTGAGGGGAGACAGAGAGGGAGAAAGAGGGGAAGGAATGTGGTTAGCTACATGTTAATGCTGTGGAGTCGGTGATGAATCCCCCATCAAGGTCCAGGCAAGCCCTATGACTGGAAGGAATTTGAGCCACGGGGACTGTCTCATCCGTGAATTACTCCCAGTCTGACGAATCTTGAATGTCACGTGCAGTGAGCTGGAAGTCGTGGAAGCTAGACGATGCATGAACAGTCGTAGAGGAACCCAGATAGGAAGAGCCCTGTAGGCTTGGGGTATGGAAGGGAAATGGAGTCTCACCGTGGCCTTGTATGTTGGGTTGGTTTTCAGCTTCTCTAAGCACGGCAGAGGTTAAAAGATCATTATGTGCAACTTAAAGACAGAGGCAACCCTCTTAATACGAATTGTCTTCAAAAATGAAACGTAAAAGTAAAAGAAGTGTCAGAATTAGTTCCAGGACATTTTTGTAGTGGGTAGATGTTTTATTGTCGTCTGTGGACATATGTCTTCAATGTGACGCTAAATGAATGAAGCATGTACATGTAGATACTCACATTCTCTCAATCTCACAGTAATTATCATGAAATATTCCACAAATTACATGACACACACACACACACACAAATCCACACAAATGCCACTCACTGATGTGGTAAATGTACATACACAAGTGACTGGAGTAGATTATCATATACCGCTTTTTAAAAATTATCATCGGATTCAGGGCTACAATTACATTCAATTCCGTGTGATATACCTTATTATTGTGTCTGGTTTTGTACCTTGAAGTAATAAAAGTACAATCTGAGAACTCTGCCTTTGATATTTCCACTTTTTTCCATTCCGAGCCTTTTATGCTATCTATCTTTTCTTCCAATATGCCTTCTATATGTATAGTTATGCCTTTGCAAAGTATAGAGTGATGTTTCATACACAGTTAAACCGTCATTGATATCCGTCCATAGGTTCTGAATGCATGTAAACGAATGTATCATAAACTTATTCATCGATAATGTTCGAAATGTGTCGTTTCAAATCAACTGATTACATTTTGCAGTCTTGCTTTCAAAAATGTCACATTTCAACTCATAGCAGTACAGTGTCTCCTTTTAGTGATAACATTTTAAAATCTTTTGATCCTGAATGCTGGCAGTAAAAATTCTCTAAATTGGCAATACATTGTAACATAATATCATCTCTGTTTTCTTGTGCAAATTGGCAATTTTTAAATAAAATCTTACAATTTGCCTTCATATTTTTTTTTCTTCCTTCAAACTTTGTAGGAGTGGAAATTGAAATATTTATTGCCAATTTGAGGCGAGAAAGATGATTAATTTGGGCATTTAGAAAACACTGTACTGCTATGGGTTTATAATAGGGAGCAATAATTTGAGATTGCATAAATTTGCCTTTCTTGTGGATGAATATGCAATGTCAAAACGCTAATAATATCACCTTGATTATATCATTGCCTTTTTTCCTTGACAGAGATTATTCACAGTATATTTAGACATTTTAGCTATTGTGTACCAGCTTTTTATATCACAGAATAGAATTCATTGTCAGAATTGCTGGGCCAGCCAGAATGTAATGAATTCTATCTAGCAAGGCTGTTACTCATATGATGATTAAAGGGCTCTATGAATGCCAGACAAAGGGATTTTGGCTGGCTTTGATGTACAATGAAACCATGCATGATATATATACTTGGTCCTAGGCGATCGTGTAATATTGTACAAACTATCACTGTATCATATGTGTAAATACTATACACGGTAGGCCAGGGGAGTGTTTCATGAAGAGTCTTGTCAGTGATTTTTAATGACAAATTTGCTCTCGGCCAATCAGATACAAGGATTTCAGTAGCTTATAACAGTTGTCGGTAAAAATCACTGACAAGACACTTCGTGAAACGCTCCCCTGAATTTATATTTGTGGAGTCGTTTTGTCTCCCATGATCCAACAGGAATTACCGGTATTCATAGGAATGCATAATTGTCCTTTAGTTTCTGCCATAGGCAAAGTGAATGTAAATTCATAGAAATGTACACTATGAACATGACTGACAAAGAAAGCGGACAAAATAAACAACCCCTCATTCTACCCTTCACAATGGTTCTGGTAGTCAAAAGAACATCCCTTCACTGTTATTGTCTGAAATAATGTGTGAAACAGGTGCCACATGCATATTCATGATTAAACTACATGATTAAACATAATAGCTGTGAAGGGATGTTCTTTTGACAGAGCTGCCAACTCTCCCGGATTTGCCGGGAGACTCCCGGAAAATCAAGCAATCTCCCGATCTCCCGACACATACTCAAAATCTCCCGGATTCTTAAATTTTTGAAAGGTATCATGCTTCCCGTCATTGCTCCTTCAAATAAATTTCTGTCTCTCATGCATTAATGTTACATTTTACACACAAACAATACAAGCGCAACAAGCCACGGCGAGCGCGCTATAATCCGATACCGACCGTGTGTATTGATATTGGACAGTTCGCCTGCGATCGCGAGGATCCATAGCGCGCTTCATTCAATGTCAGAGATGTTAAGTGTTAACTACTTAGAAGCCCTATAACTATCTTATCTTGTCTATATGGACTGTTTGTGCTAACATGTATAGTGTATACAAAGTATGCGTGTAAGCACAAACAGTGTACATTGCCAAGACAAGGTACGGTATAGCCTGAGCATGTTGTGCATGATGGCAGTGCATGATGGCAGTGTATGCTCGCGAGACAGAGAAATCACAGGCCGAAATAACCGGCAGTAGGCCTCTGAAAACTGATTCTGAGTTTCAGAAATTAGTCCAAATGGAATATTATTGCTATTCTTCATGATTCAGGTGAGGGAAAATGTGTTCTTTGATGTTTAATTAGTTGAAAAAAATTGTTGAAGAATCCTCACTTTCCAGCAGGAATGGGAGGCGTTCTTCCCCTGCACCAGCGGCCTAGATAACTTGGTAGTGTGGTGGGTACACTGCGTGCACATCATGAATCGGTCTTTGTGACCAGACATTTTTGGTTTATTTTCTACTCTGAAACTTTATCTTGGGATGTTTAAATTTAGCTGTGGTTGACTACATATGATCAAAAAATTTATGGAATGTGCTGGATGCTGGTAAGGAAGTCTTGTGAACTTCTGCTGTGGAAATACTGTTTATACCGGTATGTATTTGAGGAGAGTTTGTGTTTACAACTGTACAACGTCAATACAAGCTCATCCTAAGGTGAGGGGCCAGGGCCGGATACGGCGATATTAAAAGACCTTTTGTCCCGTACTGATTTTTTTTTTTTTTTTTGGGGGGGGGGGGGGGGGGGGGGGGGGAGGGCTGCACAATGTTCATGCCTCCTGTATTGTGTGTTTTGAGTTTAAGTTGGATCTTTATTTTCTTTATAAAATTTTATCATCAAAGTCCTAATTTTTTTTTTGTTCTTTTGTTTGATTTTTTTTAAACAGGATCACTTGCACAGCCACATCAAAAACTTGATGATCAGATTTTCACATGACAATGACCTTGAATGAAGACAAATGAAAATATATATCTAAGTACATCATTCATTCCTTTCATTGGTAAAAGAAATAGTATGGATGGCAAATTAAAACACAACAAACAATACTTCAAATTCAACATGCATAAAATGTTAATAATTACAAGTGATATTTTTCTCTTTTTTTTTTTAAATTTTAAAAATGACTCTGGCAGCTTCAAAAATGGCTCTCAGAAATTGGAAAATGGCTCTCATGAATTTGTGACCAATTAGAAAAATGGCTCCCGCAAAAAAAGTATTTTTTTCCCTGTTGTGAGCAAAAGGTCTCCTTGTTTTTTTCTAAAGGCTTTGCCCCTTGAATCTTACAACTAAGCTTTTGCTTGCACCTACCAGGAGTACCCTTTTTTTGTTACTCTCACGCACTTCGCTAGTGCACTATGCTCGCTACTTTCACTTTTAAAAAAATCTCCCTGATTCCACACATCAAATGTTGGCAGCTCTGAAAATCTACTGGATTCTATCATTCCAATGTTGGCAGCTCTGTTTTGACTACCAGAACCATTGTGAAGGGTAGAATGAGAGGTTGTTTATTTTGTCCACTTTCTTTGTCCGCCAGGTTCATAGTGGTAAACATTCATATTATATTCTTGATTACGCTACCTAAATAACAGGCTTTCCATATTGTGGAATTATCCAATGCTTAATAATTCCTAAATCATGCATCACAAGTTATAACGTAATAATTATCTTTTCTTCAGCGAAAAGATTAAGAACATGTGGGGATTTTTTCAGCCTGAAATTTCAAAATGACATATACATGTATTTTCATATTACCAGCTGCCACAGAAAATCCACCCCCAGTGGGATGCGACAGAGAAAGTGGATCGGGGGTAAAAGTGGGGACAGTGGATTTTCAGCAGGGACATATTTGGATTAATATGGCCCCGGTTTCTGCCCTCTTGATTACTTAATCCTAATCCAGGAGATTAAAACAAGATCCTTGGTGATTGATTTGGGTGTAGCCATTGTTGAATTTTCTGTAATCCTTTCTGAATATTAGTGTACATAATTTTATAACTCATGATATTCCATCCAAATTGAATCAAATTGTATTCCTAAGAGTGCATTTTGTCATTTGTATTTGTACATAATGAAGAATAAATATATTTGTTGTTCAAAATGTAGATATACACGACTACTTTTTCTTTTTCATATGTGTATGATTGTGTTTGGTTGCTTGTTTGTTTGTGTGTGCTTTAGGCATATTATGAGTTCTTCATAGCAAATTAAAAACTAGATGTTTACTGAAGAAAACCAGTGAAGTTCAAAATGATGATATGCACCACTTATTCATTTGAATATATAACATTTCTTTGAATTTGAATTGTTGTTATGAAATTAAAGCTAAGAAAAAACTTGTTTCTTTGAGAAATTCAACCAAGTAGGATTTTCAAAAACAGAAACATAAGTTGTGCTATTTTCCTACTTCAGAAGAAAATTAACATTTAAGCCAAAAATTAAGCAAATCACTAAAAAAAGGGCAATATAACTTGAAATCAAAACTTCAAAGGAACAGAATACAGCATGATTTGTTTTCAGTTAAAATCGATTCTGTACAGCTTGTTTTATTGCATTTACAAAATAATTCAGTCTCCAAGAGATACAGCAATATGACAAGAATATGAATACAATGCATGGTGGGAGAGTTCATTTGACAAGAATTTAAGCACAGAAAAAATGAAATTTAACATATTTTCTGCAAAATCAACTGCGATTTGTTTCAGAGATATACACAGAAATTCTCATTTAATGCAGCTTTAATAATGAACTTTGCTGTTCATAATGGGAATTTTAATAGCATGACGATCCTTGAATAATTTCTCCCATAACACAATGGAATATATTACATTGGATCAAGTTATTTACACACATTTGTCTGGTTTTAATACAACCCTATTTTCAGAGTACTGGCCTATTCAAACTTGTTTACACATTTATAATGTACATGTAAGATTGCAAAGCATGTAATAATCATATACAAATGTCACATGCTACTGGGTAACTCATTTCAATTCCTGTCATTATCTCACAATTTCACATGCAATGTTATTCTTGCAGGAGACTTACTGTAAATACTGGTATCCCACAGGGCCCCGTCTTAAAAAGAGTGGCGATTGATTCAAGTCGATCGCAACTTTGAGATTGATCTCAACTCCTATCTCTTTTGTACACAGTTGAGATCAATCTCAAAGTTGCGATCGATTTGAATCAGTCGCAACTCTTTGTAAGACAGGGTTATTGTTTATATTTGTTACAAAGTCTGGCAAAATCACTTGGCAGTATACAACACACATCGCCACTTCATACCCTTTGTTTCGCCAAAGATGGAATATTCTGTCTCTAATACTTTAGATTTCTGCAATTTAATGTTGAGATCTTATATTACAATAGTTAATTTAAAAAAAAAAAAAGGATTTCTGAAATAAAATTAGTGTAAGTACCTGATAGCAAACTATCAATAAATTCTTTGAAAAAGTGAGAATATCTAGCTTTTACCATCAAAATAATATGAAGCAAAATAATGAGGCCAATAATACACGGCTTTATATTTCTGAAATTAAAATTGGTGAAAGTGCCCATATATAAACAAACTATCGATAGGTTCTTTGAAATTGTGAATATCTGGCTTTTACCCCATTTCATATAATTACAAAATAACACAGGCTGGGGCCTGTGGAAAGTAATTCAGTCATATCCCATTTTTCAATTTTTCTTTTGAATTACAGAATATTATACATCCGGGGCAGGTAGAATGTCTAACTGTACATTATACATGTAACACAATTTGGTGCCTCATGTTTATTATTCATGTATATCTAAAAAGTTATTCTGGTGATATTTGAATGCCATTGTCATTTTTGCATTAATTAG
Organism: Echinometra lucunter; assembly: GCA_029962745.1. Taxonomy (NCBI): domain Eukaryota; kingdom Metazoa; phylum Echinodermata; class Echinoidea; order Camarodonta; family Echinometridae; genus Echinometra; species Echinometra lucunter. The sequence continues at coordinate 29,108,173 of CM057157.1, forward strand.
AATTTTTTTAAAAAAGAAGAAAAAAAAAAGAAGTATCATTCATTCATTTCTTTGTAACAATCAAAAGTTCTTCACACAAACATTAGTCTCTTCTTTCAGGCATGTTTTGAACCCAGTCTTAACTGGGCCGTGTGCAGTGGCAATTAGTAACAGTTTAAATATTTGTTATGGCTGGAAACAGGTTAGCTCAGTTATAATGCAAAAAAAAACAGTAGCAATTTGTAGCAGATATCACAAAAATGCATGCAGAGTCCCACATTGTATAAGTTCGTGAATATTATCTGGAAAGTTCGTGAATATTATCTGGAAAATTCAGGGAACGCAACAATTTACTGGGGAATGAAATACAGCACCTTTGCTTGTTTTTGTCATAAATTAAGTCATAGTATTTGAAAAAACTTGCATTGTCCATCAACCTGAAGATTTCATGTCATAGAACAGGGTCTTAGTTGCACAGACTAAACTTTTTCACCTTCAAAGTCGACATACAAAAGAAGTTTGGAACCTGTCTGGCATAGGATAGAGGCTTGGTGTAATTCATTGTGATATGCCATTGAGTCATTTCATTTCCATTCTTCTTTTCTTCACAAAATGCAAGTTATTTTGATTTGTCACCGCTTCTGACCTCAAATTGGCAGCGCAAACAAGCAGCATCTGCTCGACATTTTCATTCATGCAGAGCTATGCCTTTGTGATTTATTTGGGGGTTTTTTCTGCAGCAACCGGCATCCCCCACAAACTTGCAACTGTTCATATTGCACTTTGTCCCAGTGCAACCATTGTTCCAACATCTATACCATTCTTCAAATGTATTCAGAATTCCAAGAGACCTCTACAATACATGTACGCAGAATGTCTGACAAGCGACATACTACGTGAATTTACCTATTTCACTAGCTAGGATGTTGCTAGGTAGGACAACCCCAAATATTTGTCTGAACTAGCAGCATTTAATGCGAATGCATTGAATGCAATAGTTCTCCATGAGGCGATCATATCCACAGAAATTTGAATACATTATGATTGTGGCCTATTTTGTGATCAACAACGAGCGAAATCATTCTTTTCTACACAGCAATCAACATTCTTTCAAACTCAAAACAAAAAGAAGTAAAGGCAATCATAAATTTTCAAAAATCTTATTGAACCTGTTCTTTAAAAGAGTATACCAGTCAAATTAAGCAATAATCAAATTTTCTACAAAAACTCCACGATACATTATCATTCCCACTTTCCCTTGAAATCATATTTCTCTAATCACTTTTCAATACCTTCTTTGTCAGTCAAGTGCATTTGACAGAAATATGGGTGCATAATTTCTTGGATTGTGGAGAATTCCATTTCTTACTGATTCCTTAACTCATGATTACCTTTAAATTCTTAGCTCATGCATGTACCTCGTCCATATTCTAAAACACACACCTCCACATAAGACATTCCAAACAACACTCAAAACTTTTGCCATACTCAATGAAATATCTATAACAGACTCATTCTTAGTAAATGAAGAAGCTTAATGGGAGAAATTTATAATTCATAAACAAATTTTCGGCATTACTCCCAGTGTTAAAGATCGTATGTTCAATCTGTAATGAAAATCTCAAGTCAGAAAAAATTGGAACCAGCGGGATTCGAACCTGCCATCTACTGCTTGCCGGGCAGCGACTTGACCACCAGGCTATTCTGGTTCACGGCCAAGTCACGATGAACTGGAGTCAAATACCCAAGATCTTCTTCTTTCTGACTCCTTGATATGCAACGGTCCGCTGTGGACAATAGGTAAGAAATGAAGAAGCTTAATGGGAGAAATTTATAATTTGTAAACAAATTTTGGGCATTACTCCACTGTCTCCCAGAGTTAAAGATCTATGTTCGATTTGTAATGAAAATCTCAAGTCAGAAAAAATTGGAACCAGTGGGATTCGAACTCATTCTTGATCTATGGTGCATAATTTCGTAATCACGGGTGATCAAACTGAAAACAGAATACAAATAATGCAAAGCTTTCAGCTTCCACCTAATTCACTTTCAAGACAAATAACTGCAGCACTATCACAATATTATTTTCTTAAAACAATACGACAACTTTATTACTTCAACTGACCTTTTCCACTTAAAAAGAACATAGTAGCTGAAAACAAAATGCTTTACATATTAAAGATATTTCTATATACAGACGTGTACTTTGTTGATTAGAACCTCTGCATTTACAATATATATTTTGATAAAAGAACTGAGAAACATAATTTTGCTTACACCTGTATACATCAAATATATGAACTCTGTCACATACATACAAGTACATACAAGAAAATACAATAAACAAATCCTTTGTAGATATACAGATGATGCAATACACGAAAAAAAAACTAAAGAAAATTATTTCAGACTAGAACAATAATGAGCAGTGTTGAAAAAGTATAAAATTGAAAATAAATATGTTAGCTCCAATAGTTTCCAGGAACATGTCATTTTTACGTTTATGCATGACATCATCATAATACAGAACTGATATAAATAACATCATTGCTTGTTTTGGCAGCTGGCAGTTTGTTGTTGCCCGGTTTTCATTGTCAGACTTGGGAATGACACAGATTTTACAATGGTGCCCTCTTTCATTCTATGACTCTGCATTATTCTCTTGATCATGGGTCTATTTCTAAATCTATAGTCAGTTATCAACTGTGAGTTTGACTTTCCATATCCCACAGCTTACCGAATTTTCCCTGAGAACTAAATTAATGAGCTTTCCCCCTCAAATTGGCAACATTTGTTTTTGTTTTCACTCCTTCATGGTTTCAACAAAATTTATGAACCAATGTTAATGAATTGCAAAATCGAACGGTAAAACTGCCAATTTGCACACAGAAATAGTGATCATATAATTTTCAATGCATAGCCAATTTAGAGAGCTTAATGATTAATTGCAATTGCATAGATGATTGACGATGGATCGAAATTTTTAAGCGCCATTTTATTTAAATGCATGTGTATACTATAAATGTGTAATTTCTAGCATTCTGGCTTCAAAGGTGCTGCAAGACAGTAAAAGTGTCCCTAAAACTAAAGGAAACGCTGTACGGCAGTGCTATGAGTTAATGGACATGAAGAGTAGAGACACTACAGATATCAGCTATATGGAACAAAGCCCAAAGAGCCCCGCAGAAGAGAACCTTGAATGCAGTGTACACTGTACAATGCAGCAACTGGATACTGTGCAGTGCTCGATAAAAAATGAAAGCTTCGTATTATTTTTGAAAGCAATAACCCCCTATTTATAATTAATACGCTGTACATTCAAGCTTCATATTAGGTAGCCTTTTACAGAACAGCATTTTTACATACCATATTTCGTGTAACATGTAATGTTAATGATATTCCGGTATGACAATGTTACATTTATCTTTTTAACCTCTTCAAGACATTGGATATAATCTTTGAGACATTTGATATAATCTCTGAGACGTTTGATACGATCCTGACATGACAATGTTTCTTCCATGTACAACATTAACAAAGCACCAGATATTCATCTCCGTATGTTTGTAGATATATCTGTCTGCGTACCGACTTAATCCTTGCCAGAGCCGGTGATGTATCATCTGCCTCCATTTCACTTCATTCAATCTCTTCGACTCCTTCACCACACCCTACTAAGAGAGGCCCCTTCACTTATTTTATTTCCTTCTTATCATTTGACTCCATCCAATACATTCAATGATGAGCGATTCTTGACAAGGGATGAACCCTGATGCGGAAGGGCTCACAGACATTCCACGATCATACTTCCCATCATGACGACGGTAGGCAGTCGGCTAGGATTTCCTTGGTGGTGCTCGGAAGATGGTCGGGGAAAGCGATATCAAATGTGATGAGGAGATCGCCCCGTCGACTGGGCTGCTTGGGGTAAGGGAGTCCCTCCCCGGTTACTCGTTTCCTCGAGTTGGGCTTGATGACTTCTTTGCAAGGAACTGTGATTGTTCGCCCATCAATGGTCGGTACTTTGAGGCTAGTCCCTACCAGGGCCTGGAGAAAGAAGGATGAGAACAAACGAAAGGGTTGTTGAGACCAAACTACAATGTACATGTATATGCGAGAAAAATTGTCTGTTTTCCATAAAGTTGAAATACATGATGCTTTCAAATGATACCTTGCTTGCACAAATCTACAGTGTGTGTCTTCCACTTCACAGAACATAAATTATTATTGTCATAGAGCTCAAACTGTCACAATTTAACCCTTTGTTTCAGGGTTATCTTCTCTTTCTTTCTTTTTTTTTTTCTGGAACACACTGTGTAGGAGATTCACACATAAGGATAAATGTTACACAAACATACATGTACATAAAACGTGGGTGGGTAATGGGGATCCCAGTCCATAAATTCTTGGCATCATTTATGGCTGTAATATCCAGCTGGCCAACGTACATGTTTATTTCTTCTCTCAAGGCTCATTGCTGTCATCTCTTTCCATAAAACATGTGGAGGCCCTAAACTGGCCCTTCATGTTGATGCGCATGTACATGATGCAAAAGTTGGCTTTCTTTTATATCAGTATGTCCATGATTTGTCTGTTACATCGTCGCATATGGTGGCTTATCACTGTGTATAAGTTTGAACATCTCTTAAATCATTACTGCCCCCCCCCCTCCCTTCCCAAGTAATGGCAACAAAATACAGTCAGTGACCCCATTTTTCCCCTTAACCCTCCCACGATGCATTCCACGAACCTGGCCTCCGTTCTGGTTTGTCAAGGTTGCAATTAACGGCACCTACATGTACATGCTGCAGGGATTAGGCAGTTGCACACGCTGCAGTGCAGTTTTTTGAACATTTCAGTAAAGGTGCATTGAGAATGAGATATGATGCGACTTTGTGCCGCCACATTGTGCCGCCACATTTTTCGTGTACAGGTTTATGGGGTATAGGGCGACAAAAAAAGGTTGCGAGGCAGGACACATTTTGGTTTGCTGCCTGGCTGCAAAAAAATGTGCATCAAATTCCTAAAAAGTTAGCGCAAAAATTGTTGTCTAGAGAATGTTTGCGCAAGTTTTGACAAAATTCTCTCTTATTTGAGAGTTGACACGTTACTGCGCATTCATTAGCATAAGTGGCCGCACAAAGTCACATCCTATCTGAACACAAAAAATGTGCCAGCACAATGTGGCGGCACAAAGTCGCATCATATCTGAAGTTCTAAACGCAACTTTAGGGATTAAAAATTGTGCAAGGCTTTGAGAGCCGAGGTGAGGCGCAGCGTCCACCCCGTGGGGGCAGCACCGATGATGTTCTGGGTAGTCCCAGATGACAGGAGCCTATAAATATCGCGTGACCCCCTGACTGTGGCAAATACCAAAGTAGGCCAAGTGTTTGTGAGATGCTAGCTATGAGGCAGGGAGACAGGAATGTCTGGCAGCTACACGATGATGATGATGCCGAACTCAACCTGGGCGAGAGCTTAGTCTGAGGGTGAAGTCTGATTACCCATGCACAAGCTTAACAACAACATATGGATGTTACATAAATGAATTTGAATTGTGGAGAAGCAATTTTACACTTTAAAGAAGGAAATTCGGATAACTACTAAAGAAAGCATTCGTCCCCCCCCCCCAGCCCAAGAAACAATTATATCACAAATATATTACAGAGATACAGAAATATATACATGTAAATCTCCTTAATTTTAGATGAAATACTTTAAACACACTTCTATGTGTGCAAGTAAACTTCAGAAAATTGCTTGAACTATTGCTTAAGTACTATAAGTACTTTTTATGTCAGTGGGGTAGAGATCAGTAATATACTGATTACTGCGTTAAGTATAGAATATACATTCGTATGCAATCACAAAAGAAAATCCAGAAATAACAAAAGTTTTTTGTACTGTCTTCTGGATACAGACTATATGCAAATATTTTGTGGCTTTCAACAATATTGATTAGAAGCCTCCATAACAATTCTGAAAGTCAAATCAAAATATTCTAAATATTTCAATGGAGGCTGCCCATCAAATCAACAAGGTGAAAAGAGAGATTAATCACATAGAAAGTAAACCCTCCTCAACAGTGAAAGGGTTATTCATCCCCCCCCCCCTTCCCCACCCTTGATGTGGCCTGACCATCAACTTGTCTTCACCCTTCTGACTGTGAAACAAAATTGAGATGGAAAGCTGTCAGTCAACATGCTCTAAAGTCCCTGTCCATGTTCTAGAACGCAAATTGCATTTACAAGGAATCGCTTCCCAGCATCACGAAAGCTAAAATGCCAAGCAGGTGACAAGTTTGGTGTTTTAAATGGACTCATTATCTACTCATGCTTACGCAGAAGTGGATCATATATCATGCGCTCAAACCCAGAAGGGTGTTGAGACTATAGTGTAGTAGTGATTATCCTTTTGGCTTCAAGCAGACAATATGCTCTGTGCCATGTGTATGCCATAGAAGATCATATGGCCTGGGGTCCTAAAGCTACACAGGTCCAAAAGATATGTGATATGTTCCGTGTACAAAATTTTGATGCGACTGAGCAACAAGAATATTATAATAATAATATTCTGGATTTATATAGCACCTAATACATGTCTAAGAGAGTCAAGGTTTGCAAAAAAGAATTGATCAGTTGATACTGTACTGTATTTCTTGTGATATCATTAAGTTAGAAATCAGGATGACATTCACACCAGTTTCAAAATTAAAAATAACACTATTTATTACATACAGCTTTAGGACTCTTCCATTTCACACAAAAAAATTTGACATTGACATTGATGCCAACTTGAATTACGTGTTACTGACATTCGTCCGTTGTACTTTTCAGAACAAATTAACTTTAGAATATGTAGAACCTAGACAGATTCAAAGAAATTTGCATAAATTAATTAATTCTGTTGACTTTTTAGCTGCTCAGAGCAAAGTGCATAGCTTTTGGTCCTCCCCATCGTATTAGTAGAGGCATACACTTTCATATTTGTGACATTATACAGTATTTGGTGCAAGCAAGGTTCTTATTTTGTACACTAGAAAATATCTATTAGCTAAAACCACTCAACAATTTGAGGGTACTACCAAAAATGAAAGCAACTACATGTATCTACTGAAAAACACCGAAAAACATTTTGAAAAACATGTAGGATAATTAAGAAAAAAAATGACTGAAATACCTTGATCAAAAAGTAAAATTTGTAGATTCACAGAGGTCTGCAAACCTTTATTTGATGTACCCTTAACTTTCAGGTAATTTCAAAAATGATGAAAAAAAAGAAAAGGAAAAAGATTAACATAAACAAGACAGAACTGATCTTATAATAACTTATCGCAAGATCGAGATAAAACTTATGGACCTAACTGTTTTTTTTAGAATTAAAATTCATCTTCAGTGGTAATGTACCTCAATTGATAATTCACCTTATTTTTCACCGCCATATTAACAGAAATATAAAAAAAATAGTAGGCCTATTCTACATGTATTTATGTTTAAACAAAAGGTTTGAAATACTTACATCTCTTAGTGGAATTTTAGCCTTGTAGATTAAGTTGCTGCCATCTCTGTTGAACACAGAATGTGGTATGTCTTTTAGAGTGAACACGATATCTGCCGGAGTTTTCTTTGGGCCTTGGTCACCTTCTTTAGGAAATGTGATTTTTGTGCCTTCCTTCCATCCTGGCTTTACATTGATTTCCAGAATCTTGTCCTCAGTCCTTGTTGTCCGGCCGTCGTCATTCAATACCCGACGACTGATTTTCATTTTTTTCGTGCACCCACGGAAAATGTCCTCAAGCGTGACCCTAAGGTCGTGGTGTACTGGTGGATCTTGCCGTTTCCTTTGACTGTTACTTCGTGTTTGGTGGACTCCTGGGAACCCACCAAACCCACCGAAGTCATCATCGATGTCCATTGCTTCAGGTTGGCCACCCCCGAAATTAAAGCGAGTGTTTTGTTGGCCACCCATGCCACCAACATTGAAGAACATGTCAAAGGGGTTGTTGCCACCAAAGAAGCTTGTGAAAGTTGCGTTGGGATCGCCATGGAATGTCCAAGTGAAGTTCTCTCCTTGCTCTCCTTGTGGGGCACCTGCACCTCCTTTCAGACCTTCTTCACCATATTTGTCATAAATGTTCTTCTTTTTCTTGTCGCTCAAAACTTCATAAGCTTCAGCTATTTCTTTGAATTTCTCTTCTGCTCCTTTTGACTTATTCTTGTCAGGATGATACTTCAGTGCCATCTTCCGATAGGCCTTCTTGATCTCATCGTCAGAGGCATCCTTGGATACCCCTAGCACCTTGTAATAGTCTTTCCCCATCTTGGTCATAGGTGACGGCTATTTTTTGTTTCACAATCCAAGACGAAAAACGATCTCCTCTACGAGAACGACAAGAATATATTCCTCTTCAAAATGACTTTGTAAATTGTAGCAAAGCCTAACTGTTACACTTTCGAATAAGAGTTGTTGTAATAAACTGCTGATCAAGAACAGCTGGGCGACACCCGAAAACGAAAGTTGTGACTTGGATCTTGTTAATTACGTTGGTTGTGTGCCGAAGTCAAATAAAGAGTTCCAACGGCAAACTTGACGTTAAAATATCACGAAATGAATGTTCACTCCACACGATGAATGTTGGAAACTGTGTGACAGTCTGCTTCTCTCAAGTGCTGAGTAAAATATTATTAAGATGTTTCGCAATTTTCGCCTTTTAACCGGCTGCTAGTGCTGCGTGGCCGTCATCGGTCCGGTTGGCCTTGGTACGGTTCCAGAATTGGCAGTGTGTAATCATAACGTTCTCGTAAATAAGATAACGAATATTCTCGAAGCTTCGAGATATGTAAACAATACACAGAGCGCGCGCGCGCGCCAATGAACGGTAAGGAAGCCCGCTTATAAACCGCCCATTTGGGCTAGTAGTTCATCGTGGAGCGGTTCACTATGGATTATTACGCATTTCTGCAAATGATGTGCGATTTTTCGAGTAAAAGCCGCTGTTTTGCGGCCCTCGAGGGCTTTCTTCCGGGAAGGGGGGAAACACCCACCGGACGATGGCAATGGAAACGAGAGGTTAAACGAGGATGCCCATGCTGCATTGTCATCATGTTTTGACCCGGGGTTTTAACCTAAGAAAAATACGTCATCATCTTCTTTGATCATCAATCATTCATCAGCCAGCTGCCAGCCTATTATTTTTTTTTCAAAAATAAAAAATCGATCTACAGACAGGAAAAAGTTTGAAAAAAATCGGACAAGCAAGAAGGGAGCTATAATGATTTGGGACTCAAAATACTGCATAACTGAATCTCAAACTAGGTACATGGCGAATGGGCAGGGGTCAACTCAACTCACATCTCTTCTAAACAAATTTTCTAAACAACGATGAGAACATGATTTGTAGTGAATAAGAATACTGATTTTAGTCCCGCCTTACAAGTTCATGCATAATGAGAGAGTCATCATGATGATGTTACCGTAGTTTTTTGCATCTATTACAAACCCATGTTCAGGTTCAATGGATCCAATTAAGAGAGAGAGAGAGAGAGAGAGAGAGAGACAGACAGACAGACAGACAGACACACACACACACAGGGCTAGGGAGAGACGGGGGGGGGGGCTCGGGGCTGATGAAGAGGGGAGGACACGACTCATGAGTGCTTAAGATGCTAAACTGATACCATTTTGACACTTTTGGATAAATATGCTATCTATAAATAGATGCCTTCGAGCTTTCGTGGGTTATCCTGGTCAAGCTTACTGATCTGTTATTCTTCGATTTATATATCCATTGTGTTTTGGAGCCTTGGCAAATAAAATCAATCAAAAAAATCAATCAATCTTTTTTCATGATAGAAATAAATTACTGCTTTCTCAAGGGAAGGTAATTGATATGATAAGGCAGTTATTAAATCTGAAATGAGTATTTGATTGGAGAAGATAACAAGAAACCACGTATTTCGAGTAATAATTTCTACTTTAAAAAAAAAAGGTTGTTGTTGTTGATTTTTACGGCGCTGTCAATCAAAAATGAATATTTACGCCACAGTTCAAGAGTCAATCTTATAATGGGACCGCTAACTGTAGCAGACAACAACAGTCAGATTGGTAAAATGTATCATAATCGATTGCTGGACAAAGTCCATTAGCGCGATGTAAGCGTGGTAATCAGCGATGCCTTATGCTGAAGAAACGAGAACAGTCTGATATGACGTCACGAGAACGAGTCGAGAACAATCTGGGATTTTCCCGGCGGTGTGAAAAGGCTTCGCTCTATTTATAAACAATGTACGAGAAGCTTCTCCTGTGTTGGCGAAGCTGGCGTCTGCTCTATATAACCCGGCTCATCGTCGCTTTAGCTTCAATATCGAATCTCGAAAGCTCGGAGTTCGCACCAAAAATCGAAGGAAGCTTATTTCATCTTCAGCGTTTTTATTTAGTAAAGCCACTCGCACATATTTTTATTTGACATTCTTCACGAACATTTTGAGAACAGAATCTGTGTTTCGAAAGGAGAGAACCATTAGCCCGGATCATTAAGTAGATACCGACCAGCAAACTTCTTATTATTGAAAAAGTTGTAACCTGTTTTTCGACGCAGCAATTTACTTCTCCAAGAACATTTGAAATGGCTCCAGGAAAAGCACCAGCTATTGGAATCGACTTGGGCACCACCTATTCTTGTGTTGGAGTTTTCCAGAACGGAAAGGTGGAGATCATTGCCAATGATCAAGGAAACCGGACCACACCCAGTTATGTTGGTTTTACCGACACGGAGAGATTGATCGGCGATGCAGCCAAGAATCAGGTGGCAATGTAAGTATATGATCAACTCTCTATTCACTTTGTTATATTTAGATATATGATAAACTTATTTTATTGCGATGCCCTTTATTTCTACAGTAAAAGAAATTCAGTTTTCATTTTACCAGGAACTCTCTCTAAAAAAAAAGAAAAAAAAAAAAAAAGAGTGAACGCGTTCACTCTGTTAGGGTTGAATTTCAGAAGAGAGTGCATTTAGAGTGAATTAAGAGTAAAAATTGTGATATCAAACAAAGTCACTCTTTATTCACTCTTTGAGGGGTGACCGTCAGGGATCACTCAAGGATTGTGAGTGATCCCCGAGGTCACCCCTCAAAGAGTGAATAAAGAGTGAATATAACAATTTTTACTCTTAATTCACTCTTAATTCACTCTAAATGCACTCTCTTCTGAAATTTCCCCCCTAACAGAGAGTGAACGCGTTTTTTTTAGAGAGAGAGAATATAAATCAGTGTAACATCATAATAGAGTCTATACTCCAAAATATCAGATTAACCAGTTAACCCATTCGTGACAGAGGTCCACATTTTGTGGTTTGGCCTAACATCTTTTGATGCAAAGCCCTAAAAATTTTGGTTGCGTCAATATTCGTTGTTTGATGCTGAAAATTTTTAAAAGGAAAATAAGCACTAAAATCCTTAAATTGGCAATGTGATAGAAGGTTTAAAATCACCGTTTCCCCCTGCAAATGGGCAACTCTTTGACTTCTCATCATAATTTCTGTCAATTTATATTCATTTCAGATACATGACGTTTTATAAGAAAAATGTAGCAATAAAATAAGAATGTTGGTGTTGCCAATTTGAAGAATAAAAGCTGATCAAATAAGGCTTTAAATAATTCCTGTCACGAATGGGTTAACGAGTGTAATACCATTCTCCGCTTAATTGCTATCTTCAACTGTAATCATAGCTGATATAGGCGTATAATGTAAAGGTAATGTAATTCTTTTTGGTTCTTTCGGATATTTAGGATAAGAAATAGAGGATTATTAAACGAACACACAAATAGGTTTTCGATTTCAGATGCATTTTGATGGAAATAATTATGTTCTTGAAAAACTTGAGTTTTTTCGATTTTAGTATATGATCTTTCACTACAATATTATGAGTTTATTATTGATTTTTGCAGCAATAAAATGAAGAATTTCATAAAATTTCTAGCAAGTACCAACTAAGTATGATGACATAATTTTCTCGGTTTTATGACATTACAGACAACATTATAATTATCTTTTCAGTTAAATGTCAATATAAACACACCAAAAAAACTAACCCCCCCCCCCCCCCTAATTAAAAATAGCACAACTTTTTAACGAAAAAAGTTTTGAGCAATATAATTTGGCAGGAGTGTTCTTACATTTATTGACTAACTTCTATGTGAAAGTGAGATTGATCCGTCGAATCATGCATGAGTGAGCAGACATTAAAGGCAAAAATGTCACTTTTCAAAAGTCACAAGAGTCATTTTGGGGGTCTATGAAACAAAACTTGGTGAATTTGGTTTCTTCGATTATTTGACCCCGTCATGCCTATCCCTGACACTTTTCATGTTTATCACAGTTGGGTGAACACAATTTTTTGAAGAAAGAGATGTTCAGCCCTCCTTAATCTACAAAATCCATTCAGTTTATGGAAAGAATTGGCATCAACCAACATGAGTCAGCACAATAATGTGAAAATACCGGGTAGTCGTTTTTCCGGCATTAAACAGTAAATTTTCAGCATTTCTTGCTTCATGGTGAAAAATGTCCTCACTCAACCATGACACAACCTCGATAAACATCAACAGCACTTAAACAAACATCAGAAAAAGCTTGTTTCACAGAATCACCCCCCCCCCCCCAAAAAAAAAAAATGACTCTTGTGACTTTTGAAAAGTGACATTTTTTTGCCTTTAATGTCTGATCACTCATGCATGACCCGACAGATCAATCTCATTTTCAAACAGAAGTTAGTCGGGGGGGGGGGGGGGCTGTCAGATTAATATGATTTGACCTATTCCACCAACTTATTCGTTTGATAAGTATGATAGATGCCAATAACCAATTTCTTGTTTCATTATTTATGACAGGAATCCCAAGAACACGATATTTGATGCCAAACGTCTGATAGGGAGAAGATTCACGGATGAGACTGTTCAATCTGACATGAAGCATTGGCCTTTCACCGTCGTCAACAAAGGAGGCAAGCCGATGCTGCATGCAGAGTACCTAGGAGAACAGAAGACGATGGCACCAGAAGAAATCAGCTCCATGGTCCTGACCAAAATGAAAGAGACAGCCGAGGCTTACCTTGGCCAGAAAGTCACCGATGCCGTCATCACCGTTCCCGCTTACTTCAATGATGCACAGCGACAGGCGACGAAGGACGCAGGTGTGATCGCAGGGCTTAACGTCCTCAGGATCATCAACGAACCCACCGCTGCCGCTCTCGCCTATGGACTCGACAAGAAGCTCAAGGGAGAGCAACACGTCCTCATCTTTGACCTCGGTGGTGGTACGTTCGATGTCTCAATCCTGGCCATTGACGACGGGATCTTTGAAGTGAAATCGACAGCCGGCGACACTCATCTCGGAGGAGAAGACTTCGACAACAGACTTGTCCATCATCTCGCCGAGGAGTTCAAGCGAAAGCATAAGAAGGATCTGAAGTCTAACCCAAGATCACTTCGCCGTCTCCGCACTGCCGCAGAACGAGCCAAGAGAACACTATCCAGCAGTGCTCAAGCCAACATCGAAGTTGACTCACTCTACGAAGGCATCGACTTCTACTCCAGCGTTAGCAGAGCAAGATTCGAGGAGCTGTGTTCAGATCTCTTCAGAAAGTGTCTGGAACCAGTAGAGAGGGCCATCGTTGATGCTAAGATCGACAAAAAGAAGATCGACACCGTGGTACTAGTCGGTGGATCAACACGAATCCCAAAGATCCAGAAGCTTCTTCAGGAATACCTCAACGGCAAGGAACTCAACAAGTCTATCAATCCTGATGAAGCTGTAGCCTACGGTGCTGCTGTCCAAGCTGCCATCCTATCGGGTGACCAGAGTGAAGAAATCAAAGAGGTTCTTCTAGTTGATGTGGCTCCTCTTTCCCTTGGTATCGAGACAGCTGGAGGTGTGATGACAAAGCTTATTGAGAGGAATACTAGAATTCCTACCAAGGCAGCCAAGACCTTCACCACCTACGCCGATAATCAGCCTGCTGTTACCATCCAAGTATTCGAAGGAGAAAGAGCTCTGACCAAAGACAACAACCGACTTGCCCAGTTTGAGTTATCCGGCATCCCTCCCGCACCACGCGGCGTTCCCAAGATCGAAGTCTCTTTCGAGATCGACGCAAACGGCATCATGAACGTCACCGCCAAGGATGAGAGCACGGGTCGTAGCAACAAGGTCACCATCACCAACGACAGCGGTAGGCTCTCCAAAGACGACATCGATCGCATGATCAACGATGCCGAGAGATTCAAGGCAGAGGATGATGCTCACCGAGAGCGTATCGCCGCCAGGAACCAACTCGAGAGCTGCGCTTTCAACGTCAAGTCCGCCGTCAACGACGCTTCAGCAGATGGCAAGCTGAGCTCCAACGACAAGGACGCTGTAATCAAAGCAGTTGATGACGTCATCAATTGGATGGAAAACAACACTTTGGCAGACAAGGAGGAATTAACCTACAAATTGGAAGAGCTGCAGAAGACATGTTCTCCCATCATGGCTAAACTTCATGGTGGTCCACAGGCGAATTCGTCATCATCAGGCAGTGGAGGTCCCACAGTCGAGGAGATGGACTAATGTCATAGTTTTAGCAGAAATTAATACGCCATTATGTGCTAAATGCCCTAAATGGAGGGACTTGCAATCTTTTTACTTGAGACCAGACTGTATATATGTTGCAAACATACATTTACTCTTAAAATTGTTAATCTTAAGTACAACAGGGTATGACATTTTACCAAAGCATGACTGAATTTCTTTAAATCTAACGCGAAGAAAGATAGCGTACTTTGGAGATAACGCAGTAAAAAGATATTTATGAACTTGTGAACTGAATGTATTAAGTAAATCTGCCCGAAAGTACTGAATGCAAGAAAATTATATTTAATAATTATTCTATATCTATATGTATATTTATATTCATGATATTTATTAATGTTTTCCTATAAATTATATGTATTGCCTGAAGCACGTTGCTTTTAGTAAATAATATCAGTTTTGTTACAACTATCATGAAGAAAAAAAATTGAAAATATCGGCTCTGTAAAAATTCATTTTTGAGTTTTTACGTATAAGAATATTGAATAGCTTAATACATATACATTTTTTTATTCAACTCTGAGAAAGTGTTTGAAAAGCAATATGTCTATCATGTCAATAATAGAAAATTATCTTTATTTTTGTAAATAACTTTTATCTTAGATACTCTCGTAACCATGTGCAGTGTTTATAACAAAAAGCAGGTCTGTTTTGTTACTGCACTGGCTTTTGAGTTGTTTCGTATTTCAGTATTTATTTTGTCTTTGCTTGATTTGAAGCACAAGTTATTTTCAAAGATGTGAACATATTCAAATATGAATAACATTTAATATTTAATAAATTGATGCGGATGTTTCATTTGATACCGCATAGATATATTCAAAGATGTGAATATACTGAAACGTTAATAAATTTGAAAGAGCATTTGAAAGGATGTTTTGTTGTGTGTGTGTTTCATGTACTTGAGAAGTAGTGCAATATTTTGTGAAGTAAAGAATGTGAAAAGATATGAAAAAGAGTATTATAGAACATAAAATTATGAAGAAGGAAACTGTTGAACTTACTACAATTGCTAGGTAGAAAAGAGGGAGAGAAAGACAGAGAAGAGATAAGAGAGAGAAAGGATTAGAGAAAAAGATGGTGCATAGGATTTACGTTTATTAGAAAGATGAAGCATGGAAACGAGAGAGAGAGTGCATAAGAGAGAAAGAGAGAGAGAGAGAAAGAGAGAGATTTTGAAATATGATTGTTGGAATGTTTAATCATCGGTCTTTCTCCATCTCTCTCTCTCTCTCTCTCTCTCTCTCTTTCACCTTTGTTCTTTTTTTTTTTCTCTCTCTCATTTTGCTTTGCTGCGAGACCCGATAACTTGACAACACTCAGATCCAAACTTTCATGGAATACTGGATTTTGATTGGCTGTTGAGCAACGTTACCATGGTAGTTACCATTGGTGGCAAAGTTGCTATAGCAAGTTTTTATGTTACGGCACCCTGAGCTATACCTATACCATTATCATTTTGACATCGTCCATCGTTCATCGCCCATTCTCTTTGGCTAGCTCACTAAGAGTATAGGGTCCAGAGTAACTGTTATGTGCCGCCTAATGGTAAAAACAAATCTGACATTATAGTAACACATCCTTGTCGGAAGTAGGGGCTATAATTTCTTGTCATGATCAGGGGAAGGGGTGCATGGGGGGGGGGGATAAACGATAAATACCAAGTAGGAAGGATCATGATTGTAGGCTTCACCCCTCCCCCGCCCAATTTAGCAGGGAACGGATTTTCAGAATGAAAAAAAAAAATCAAGTAGGCCTAACATCCCTATTCCTTCCATATTGGAAATTTTTTAAATATCATAACAATTCCAGATAATAAAAGTCCAAAACTCCGGTAAGCTGGAGTAGCATAGATGTGAATCACATATGCAAGTCATTTTTTTTTTTTTTTTTTTTTTTTTTTTTGGGGGGGGGGGGGGGGGGGGGGGGGGGGGTAATTTTCTTGATTCTTAGAGGGAATAACGAAAGCCTTAAATATTATCCCCGGTACTGGTCTTTCAAGGATCGACGTCGATCGCATGGTATTATAGCGTTAACCATAAAATTGCATTTTTTCCCCAGAATTTCAAGGGATAAAGCAAAGGTCATCAGCTCTCCAACTATTAAATAGGTTGAAATTGATAATCTGATCATGGTTGACTGTGCAGGTATATCTGGTTCTTGATTATTATCATATTGATAAGGACATTATCTTTATTCTTCCAATGAAAGATTCCCCTGCCATATTGCTTTTGAACCCAGCATATTGTTTTGAAAAATGTGTCCTTGGGTGGATTGGAGCCCGAAGTATTGCTCTGGATATGGATATTTTAATACTACATGGGGCTGTAATGTATTGTGTTCATTTTCTTGTAAGGCCCACGTAATTGTTTTTTTTTTTTAAAGAACCAGCCCCCTCCCTCCCTCCCTCCTCCTCCTCCTCCAGTAGCTTGCTGCCGACTTGGGAACTTGTACCCACAACCAGGCCCGTAACTAGGGGTGGGGGGGGGGGGGGTTCGGGGGCAGAGGTGCGCTTGCCACAAAGAGAGAGAGAGAGAGAGAGAGAGAGGAGAGAGAGAGAGAGAGAGAGAGAGAAGCGAGTGGAGTGATAAAGGAAAAGGAAAATTAACATGATAAATTAAAGATCTCTCTGTCTATTTATTACTCAGGCTTGTATAAGGGGGACGGAGGTTCGATAGCCCCCTCAATGGTGGGCAGAAGTTCGCTTGCAAGAAAAAATACAGAAGCTAGAAATTAACATGATAAAATAAAGGTATTCCAACTGTTTTATTACTCAGGTCCGTACCGGGGGGGGGGGGGATTCGAACAGGCCCTCTGCTGGTGAGCAGAGGTCCTCTTGCAACAAAAATATTTGGAGATGCGAGGGGAGAGATTATAAAGTCAGTGCCGTCTTCCACTATTTATTTTCAATTCTGTACATTCTGCATGCATATTGCAATCGATTTTTGTCAATGCGACCAGTGAGGTGTCAATAATAGTCACATTTGACAGCGATTCGAAAAAAAAATCAACTGTCCCTAAATTCCATCAAAGTATAAATAATAACGATCCCCTTCGATATTGTTTTAAAATTATTTCTTGTGTGTGTTGGGGGTGAGTTAGATGAGACTCAGAATGCAGTATGACTGTAGTCACTACAAAAATTGTCGGCAAAATCTTTCCACCTCCCGGGTCTTACACTCACTCCCCCATTCAAAATGTTCTAACCGACGCCCCTGGCAGCAAGGTCCATTGATATTTTGATAGGGCGTTATTGCAATATTCAGGTACGTCGCTGCCCTATTGCCATGGCACCCGAATAATTGCTTCGTCCATTTTACTTTCCATACTGAAATGAGCAACCGCCAGATAAAAAAATATTTTCTTCCTCGCTTCGATCGCTCGCAAAAACCTAGAAACGAGATAGTTTCAGGCAGCAAGGTCCATGAAAATATAATTATGACGTTATCGCAATATTCAGGCTTGTGCTCTGCCCTATATCGCCATAACACCCGAATACTTGTTACGCCCACCTTAATTTCTCTATTACTGAAATGAGAAATAATAAAGTAAAGTGCATTTATCCTCGCTCGCTTCGCTCACTCGCAAAACGTATAGTCAACAGTTTCACGCAGTGAGGTCCCATGAATTATTTAGGGTTATGACCAAAGGCGTTTAAAATAATAGTTTTTTTTAAAGTCACTATGCACCCAGACATTAGGAATAGCTTAGGCCTATACTTTCTCTGTCGAAATGAGCAACAACAAAGTACCCCCACCCTTTCCACTTCCTAAAAACTGTATTATTATAAATGATTCCTAGCAACAAGATGAACGGATTTCACCCACCTGGTGACTAAAATCTTGCATTTAAAAGTACATATCCGGGGTATATAATGTTCTATTTTTTCGCTCACTCGCTTTGATCGCTCGCAGTATTTTGAATCCTACTCCGGTTATTTTTCAACTTCACATTCACCTAAAGTGCACCCTCTGCCAAATACGGTATTTCTGACTATGGTAGTGCCCATAACCTGAGAGGGGCACGCCCCCTGGCCTCATAGTCAGTCGCTTCGGTCTCACAAAAAAGGTCCACTTTTTCCATTGTACGAACCCCCCCCCCCCCCAAAAAAAAAAAAAAAAAAAAAAAAAAAAAATCCTAGTTACGGGCCTGCCCACAAAACATTGGAATGGAGCCCGAGATACTAGTAGTGTTTTGACGCCCATTCTTTCTTTTTCTTTCCTTCCTTTTTTTTTTTTTTTTTTTTTTTTTTTTGATGACAAAGGGTAAAATATATTGAATAATTATGTTATTTGATGTTGAAAATGGAAAAATAAATGAAATTAAATGAAATTAAAATATGATCAGGCAGGCGCTTGTATAATATTCGGAAGCTCATGATTTTGTAAGGTCTACTTAAGACCCCCTGCCCTCCCCCCCCCCCCCCCCTCCCCGCTCAGTCGCTTCGCTTCCTTGCCTTGGCCCCCTATATGCCACTTCTCATATAAGTTACGCCTAATACTGAATTTTAGTGTGCAGAAAATGCCAAGAAAATGCCATTTTCATGCACGAATTAAAAAAAAATCTCCCTACCATGGGATCAGGGGTAGATCGAAAATTCTGTCTCAAAATTTCGTCCTAAGCCTCTTATACTGCTAGGGTCGGCACTCCTCATTCAAATTTTGAGACAGAATTTTCAGCCTATATCGGGGGATACCCCCCTCCAACACCCTCGCCTTGGGCCCCCCCCCCCCCCCATTAGCCATTTCTCGATGTAAGTTACCCCTAATACTGAATTTTATTGTGCAGAAAATGCCATTCTCATGCACGAATTTTCAAAAGTCTCCTTACCACACCCTCCTCCCGCTGGGTCGCTTCGCTCCCTATCCTTGGCCTCCCTGTTGAAAATTCCTGGCTACGCCAGTGCCCCCCCCCCCCCCCCCGCCCCCTTCCTCCTCCTCCTCCAGTAGACCTGCTGGTGAGTGTTCTTTATTTTTTTAAAATTATTTATTTATTATTTTTTTTATAACACGGGCCGGTAAAATAAGAGGCAGGCGCTTGTATAATATTCGGAAGCTCATATTCGGAATTGGAGCCCACGCACGCTAGGTTATAGTATAGGCCAGGGCTAGCGCCATCATCGCGATCATATCTCCTCTAGCTTTATCGCGTATCGCACGACAATTGATTGCACAATTTGAGTTTCGACAATCCCGCTGGCCTGGGGAAGAAAATCTGCCTCGAGGAAATGGATGTAAGTTCTTAATGAGGTATTTTTTCTCTGCAAATTGTAGCTATGGAAGTCCCACAATATTTTTGAATCACATCGTGGTATTTTGTCAGCAATAAACAAGTTTTAGACTTTTGTTCTTAACATGGCAACAAAACCCTACACGTAACTGAATATGTGGGCAAGAGTTAAGCAAGGGCCTGAACTGCATGGGTGTGTGCGTGCGTGTCGTGATTTGTTGTCTGTTGGCCTGTTGACCGAGTCTTGTCATAATAGTTGGACGTGCCTGGAAATTTGGAGTATTTTTGGCGAATTCAAACAGGGGTGCAGATGCAAAGGGTGGGGTGGGGACTTATCTTTGACTTAATTATGCAAATATGATGCAGTTCTAAAAAAAAATTTATGGCACTGTTTAGCACTTATTCACTGGAAAATTTGGGGGCGCGTTTCATGAAACCAACTCCATGACAGTCATATCTCTTGTCGATGATCTACGGAGATGTCATGGACCTGACAAAGTGTTTCACGAAAGCCTGACATCTCACAAATCCAAGATATCGATAGTATCGGCTGAAAAAGATAGCCTTCATCACAATCCAGTGAATTTATTATCAATCATTCCAACACAATTTAGACTTAACTTTGCTCTAATTGTTGGGAAAGTATAGAAAACATCAATGGGATTTGATAAACATAATACAAACGTTGCATTCACGTGAAAAACTATATTAGTTGTGACATCTGAGAATTTCTAAAATTCATAAACGAAAAGCTGCTGTTGTGCGTTGCGAATTTAGATTTGTAATTAAGAGGACACCGTAATTGACAAATTGTTGAAAGCAGACCCATATTTTGTTTGAATTTTTGAAAAACACTGAATTGGTATATTCTGCGATCGAAATTTTGACATTAATTCATTAAAGAATGAATTTTATATGATTTCAGTAAACATTGTAGTTGCAAAAAAGGGAAATATGAAAGAAGTTCATACCTGTTGAATTGTCATCGTACTTACAGGCCTGTAAATACAGACTGCTCCGTTTTCTATGGGAAGCTGATGGGAGGATAATCAATATTAATCACAATTACTTGCTAGAGGGTTAAAACGTTGCTAAGACATATAGGTTATTTCACTTGTACTTTTATATCAACATCAGTAATAGCTGGTTGTAGAATGAGAGTCTGCAACTCAAGAAATATTTGTATTTAATAAATAAACATTCCTTATTTTTCGCTGCCCGCGAGCTGCCCATAGCTGACGAAAAGGTGACCTGTGATGGCATGCTAAAAAGATATGACATGTTCAGAGGAGCGACAAGTCATTTGTCAGGGAAGTTGTCGCTGGTCTTGGCAAAGACGGCTTTGTGAAACACTTAGCAGACAAGATGACCGACAAATCCGAGATGTCGTTGATCTTGTAGTTATGACGGTTTCATGAAACGCGCCCTTGGTTCTTTCCTTCATGTCCTTGGAACATGACTGAGAAACCAACACTAGCAGGATGAGTGATGGAGACTTGAGTTGCCTCTTTTTCCAAAGAAACAACATCCATTTTTTTATTCACTGAAATTTTTTTACACCAAATTTTGCCAGTTCATAACCTAAGACTGTATTCTGAAAATTGTTAAAATAAATCTTTAATACTGTTATATCATATAATTCTTATTCTAAAAATTGCCTTGCCTTTTATTTCGACTTTTATTGTATCTTAGCTTTGTTCAATCTGCACATGATCCTAAATTTGCACAAAGATCTTGAGATCAAGATAATGGGTATTCTAAAAATTGCTGTATCTTTTGTTTATCTTATCTTCCAGGGTGATTGCTGAAAAAAATTACAACAGCTCTAACTGTTGTATCTCATGATGTCAGTAATTTTGCTAGCTCAGAAACAGGCTGTACTGCCTGTGGTACATGCTCGACCAGCAGTATAAAGACTGTAACTCAGAAAATCACAGAAGTGATATTTCAAAGAAATCAAAGAATTGGAAATGATGATTTTACATCAAACTGTGACTTCGAGCAGAGGAGGGCATGAGCCATGACGTGGTTAATTAATTGTAGTTGATTTTGCACTGTACATACCTGAAATCAATACACACAAAGCGCATCCCTATGCTTTGATATAAGGGATACTGCTATTGGTCCATACATATACAAAATCCATCTTGACCGTTAAGTATAAAAAACTGGGCATGACAAAAGATGAAATGTGGTGGTCCTTGCAGAGATAAGATAATTTTTAGAGTACCAACTTAAAACAGTTTTAGCAAGGTATTATCTTTGCAAAATAAGACAAAGGTTCCAACAAAAGTTCAGAAAATTTTCACAATACTACCACTGACTGTCAGAGGACTTGTCCGCTATTCCTTGTGGCAATGGCCAGATGGCCTACCCCCCCCCCCCCCCACCACACTTATTAGATAGCATTGGCTCACAATTTCATTCATTCTAGTTTTACACTGTACAAGGTGTTTCCATTTTTGTCTGGTGTTTTTTTTTTATGCCTCCGCCCACTGTAGGTGGTTACCGTAGGTGGTTGCCGGAGGCATTCTGTTTTCGGGTTGTCTGTCCGTCCGTCTGTCCGTTCCGTTTTTGTTCTCGCGATAACTCAAGAACCATTTGACGGATCAACTTCAAACTTGGCTCGTGTATGCATATGGGAGGGGCAATGATCTGATTAGATTTTAGGGTCTCAAGGTCAAAGTTCAAAGGTCATAGAGGTCATTATGTACATAGAAGTGGTTTCGTTGTCGCGATAACTCAACAACCATTTGACGGAGCAGCTTCAAACTTGGCACATGTATTCAAATAGGAAGGACAATGATCTGATTAGATTTTTGGGTCTCAAGGTTAAAGGTCAAAGATCATAGAGCCTGATAGAGGTCATTATATACATGGAAATTACTTGTTCTTACAATAACTTAACAACTCCGTAACGGTTCAACTTTAAACTTGGCTCATGTATGCATATGTAAAGTCTCTCATAATGGTCTCATTAGATTTGGGGGTCACAAGGTCAAAGGTCAAAGATGTCATTTCATACATGAAAATGAATAAATCAACATGAATTTGCCATGTATTTCCGATCTGGCAGTGGCGGAGGAATAAATTTCGACTGTGCAAGGGGATTCATCTATTTTTTTTCAATATTTATTCAGTGTTATTCAAACGCCTTATCATCAAAGAAATGTAGGTTTGTTCATATGATTTGTCCTGCATTGATGACTTGAATTTCTTTTCTCTTAGGTCAAGATCATCAATGCCAAAACTGGCAAGGAGCTGTTAACTCTTGCGAATGTAAGTCAATTTTCACTCACATGAATGTGAGGTTATAGATAATGTTGCATCGATGTAGGTTGGAGGGGTGTGAACTTCAAACTTACATGTAGTCCCAGTATGTATCATTATAAGAATACAAATTGATTGGATTTTAGAGTACTGTAGTTCGAATTTTAAAGTTCACAGAGGTCAGTTTATTAAATTTCAGGTGTTAGCGCCTTATAGCAAAATCTCAAGACTGTTTGAGGTATGAAATTCAAACTTAGTGCTATTATGTATCACCATAGGAAAACCATCTGATTAGATTTTGGGGTTCAAAGGTCACAGGTCACTTCTGAAATTCAAGTGTTGGACGTGTTAAGGTGATATCTCAAAAACTATTTGAAGTATGAACTTCAGATTACATGTAGGTGCTGCTATGTATCACCATAAGAAGATCATCTCATCAAGGTCATAGGTCACAGAGGTCAATCCTAAATTTTAGGTTTAAAGCCTTGTTAATGTGATATTTCAAGAACCATTTGAAATATGAACTTCAAACTTATTGCTAGTATGCATCACAGGAAGACAATCTGATTGACTTTGGGGTACAGAGGTCGAAGGTCACAGGTTAATTAACATGTGATTATAGGATTTTTTGTTCTGGTTATCACAATACTTCAAGAACAGTTTGAGCCATGAATTTAACCCATTCATGACAGAGGTCCACATTTTGTGGTTTGGCCTAATAACTTTTGATGTAAAGCTCTAAAAATCATACTAAATACATGAGCAGAAAGAGCAAAAAATTGTACACAAACTGTGCCCATTTTGGTTGCGTCAATATTCGTTGTTTCATGCTGAAAATTTTTTAAAGGAAAATAAGCATTAAAATCTTTAAATTGGCAATTTGATAGAAAGTTTAAAATCACTCTTCTCCTGCAAATTAGCAACTTTTTGCACTCTTATACTTTTTGTCAATTTATTTTTTATTTCAGATACATGATGTTTTATAAGAAAAATGTAGCAATAAAATAAAAAATGTTGGTGTTGCCAATTTGAAGAATAAAAGCTGATCAAATTAGGCTGTAAATAATTCCTGTCACAAATTGGTTAATTCAAGATAAGTGGAGGTGTATAGGAGACACAGTT
>CM057157.1:29132901-29197918 GCA_029962745.1 Echinometra lucunter
AACCATGCTAGGAAAAAAAAATCATCTACACAAAGTGGTGGGGGCAGCCAGGAGGGCCCTCTAAAATGATGACTTCTCATACACTCGGCTTTTGTTCACAAAGCCATGACTGCTCTAAAATGAAGGCAAATCTGACGGTATAACAAGCTCTTAAATGTTGATTTATCGCTTTGCACAAGCATGACTACCGTTGAGAAAGTGAATGTCTGCCGTAAAGGAGCGAAGAATTTGCATATGATGGCTTATCATATCATTAGCTTTGTCTTTGCAGTCGTGTGTTTGTGAACAAAAGCTGAGTTTATGAGAAACCTTCATTTTTTGCCCCACTTTGGAGGGCCCTCCTGGTCGCCCTTGCCACTTTGTGCGAGGCAGACAATTTTTTCCTCGCATGATTTTGTAGTTTTGTCAATAGATCATTGCTGTGTACACAGAAAAGAGTTACTTTTTTTCGCTAGGTCAACCCCTCTGGCTCCCAGTCTATAGGAACCATGCTGAGCAAAGGAATGGAAAAATTTGTGACCATCTATCATATTGTTCAGTTTTATAATGCGTGAGCAAGCCTCTGGTTTGTAATAGATAGGGTTAGAGTAGACAAGCAGGCAGGTCATGACGGTTTATGTGGTTTTGTCGTAAAGAAAGCGTTATTTTAATCAAATCCTTATTTAACTGCACTTTACCTCTTCCAAAATTTTGTATGACTCTGCCCACCAAAGGTGGTGCCAGAGGCATTGTTTTCGGGTGATTGTCCATCAGTCTGTCCTTCCCTCTCTTTCATTAATGCGATATATCGAGAACCGTTTGAGGTATGAACTTCATACTAGTGTGGATCACCAAAGGAAGATGTTGCTCATTCAGGCCCACTTCTAATTGTGAAGTTTGCTATTAATGTGAATGTTTTTCGGAATATGCCATAATTAGTTAAACCCTTTGCCTGCTGACTTAATTTATAGAGAAAAATAATGACAATTGTTCTTTTGAATTTTCTTTAAATTCTGATATCCTTTGTGCGGTTATTAACCCATTCGTGACAGAGGGTCCACATTATGTGGTTAGGTCTAATACCTTTTGATGCAGAGCTCTAAAAATCATACCAAATACATGAGCAGAAAGAGAAAAAAATTCTACACTTACTGTGCCCATTTTGGTTGCGTCAATATATTCGTTGTTTGATGCTAAAAATTTTTTAAAGGAAAATAAGCATTAAAATCCTTAAATTGGCAATGTGATAGAAGGTTTAAAATCACCGTTTTCCTCTGCATATTGGCAACTTTTTGACTTCTCATCATAATTTCTGTCAATTATATTCATTTCAGATACATGACATTTTATAAAAAAAATGTAGGCATAAGATAAGAATGTCGGTGTTGCCAATTTGAAGAATAAAAGCTTATCAAATTAGGCTTTAAATAATTCCTGTCACGAATGGGTTAATGCTGATGATTATTCCATAGATATCACTCAAGAGTATCGTAGCTATTTCATGTTCCCTGGTACATCTGTAAAGGAGAAAACTAATTATTACGATATTTGTTCTATAGGATGATTGTGACGACAGTCAACCGTAGTTGGCAAAGTGTTTAGAATATTTTGAGATCTATGTGTAAATGCTTGCCGCAACTGCCTACTGCTTGTCCCCAGTTCTCCCTCTCCATGAACTGGATACAGGTACTTGACCTTATATCTCTGGCTGGAATGCACAAAAGTGGTTTAAATTTTGACCATGGTTTATGCCCATTTTGTGGTATTAGTGCACCTGATTTAGCACATACAGAAAGGGCCAATATTTGCCACACACACGTATTCATCATTGGACTTTCCTTAGTAAAGCGCTAAAGCAAGTCCACTGATACCACAAAATCTGCATAAACCATGATCTGAATTTAAACGACCTTTGTGAATTCTGGCCTTTGTTTCTATTTTCTCATTGGCAATGTCTTCCCTGTTTGTCTTGCTATTGTTCTCTCTTAGGGGGTGTTGGGGGGGGGGGGGCGGTTGTGCTTGTCCCCAACCATGTGGCAAGTGCATCAATCTCCAGCTCAATGAATTTTTGTATGGTTGCCTCTCAGGTATTCCTGACGGAGTATTCAGGGCCCCTATTTGTCTATCTGTTCTTCTACCTGAGGCCTTCCTTCATCTATGGAGCAGATGCCTCTCAACCTCGCACCCTCGTCGCTGAGTAAGTACTGGTTTTTTTTTTTTCATTATGCCTCTTCCCACCAAAGATGGTGATGGAGGCATTGCGTTTTCGGGTTTTCTGTCCGTCCGTCTGTCTGTCCGCCTGTCCCGCTTTTCCGTTAAAGAGAAAGAACTGTTTATGGTATGAACTTCAAACTTTGTTCTAGTATGTATCACCATACAAAGAGGATCGGATTATATTTTGGGGGTATATAGGTCAAGGGTCACAGAGGTCAATTCCAAGATTTCAAATTTAGCTTTGTAATAACGCAGTATCTCAAGAACCATTTGAGGTATGAACTTTAAACTTGATGCTAGTGCGTATCACCAAAGGAAGACAATCTGATTAGATTTTGGGGTACATAGGTTGAAGGTCAAAGAGGTCAGTTAACTTGTAATTATAGGTTTTTTTATTCTGTTATTACTGTGTAATTAAGAACAGTTTGAGTCATAGGCGAAGGCATATAGGAGGCTCGGTTGCATACATCTTGTTTGGTCTGATTCGAGCTGTAGTGCTGCTGTAAGTTATCTTAAATGCTGAAGTTTCCCTCCCCCTCCTTACGTATGGGCTATGTTATGTCAAATTCAATTTTTGAAAATAAACTTTGAAATCGGGTACTAAACTTACTGCGAGAGCTTTTCTGCAACTTAAGAACTTAATTGATAAGGCCTTCATGCTTTTTAAAGTTCCTTCTTATCTCATGGTACAATTTCTTTAAATATTCAAAATGTTGTTTTAAGTATAATTTTCATGGACACGTGAATGATTTGTAAAGATGCGAACGTAAAAATTTGGCAAAGTTCCGTATCCATTTTAGACTTCAAAAGTTTGCCAAACATGCGCGGGATTCGGAAGCGTTGTCACTTGGGATCCGGGAAACGTTCGCAAGAAATTTAAAACTTTTAAAATTACTGCTGAACTAAAAACAAATGATTGCTGATGCTTCCGAACTCCCACGCATGTTTGGCAAAGTTTTTTAGTTTAAAAATGTGCATGTTAGACCATTTTTTCCAACATTCTTCACAAATCGTTTGCATGCCCGTGAAAACCATGCTTTATGAAACTGAAATTAAAATAGATTTTCTTTTTCTCTGTGCCATGTAGCCTTGCAATGGGATGTTGGACCCTTCACTATGTCAAGAGACTTCTGGAGACAGTCTTTGTTCATCGTTTCTCTCACGCCACCATGCCTATCACCAATATCTTCAAGGTGTAGTCTCAAGAAACTTTAAAATTCATTGTAAATCTAAGTGTTTATAGATTTCTCTCTTGTTATTTGTATGGCACGCCCTCTATCTAGAAATAGTCCGGTCCTGTCCGAGGCACACAAGAAGATCTTGAAGAGATATTACAGTTCGGATGAGTGTCCTTAAGTCAAGTATTTTTAAAAGAGATTTACACTTGGATTTGAAGGTTTCTAAGAATGTTGTAATTCTCAACATCATTATAGTAGATTCATGATATCCCATAATGAAGGTGCTGCAGCTGAGAAAGCCCCTTCACCGCAGGCTGCTCTTGTCTTTGGGATCTTAATTCTTTGTGCACTGGACCGTGAACCCCTGTATGCTGCATGATTTATGTCGAAGCTTACAAAAGCATTTATCAAAACTGAACAGTACTGTTTCATCTATTAAAGAGTTCAAGCCTACACTGAGTTGCATGATGAATGCTATTACAGAATTTGTGATGTATTGTACATGTATTTCAATTTATTTTTCTCTGTACCAAAAGGTGAAGTGAATATTTGATAGCAAAAATGTACTTTTAATAATGATAATAATAAATGTGACTTATAAAGTGCCAAATCTACTCTGTGGAGTGCTTAAGGTGCATATGGAAATAATATAAGAATTGAACAGAAATGTTTTAAGGTGCTTTTATGTTGTTGGTTTTTTCTGTCCAGAATTCAATATATTACTGGGGATTTGCTGCCTTCGTTGCCTACTTCATGAATCATCCTCTGTATACGCCTCCAGGTAAATATATTTTGTACTTTGTCGGGGGGGGGGGGGGGTGTTATTGAAAAGTGTTCCCAGGACCGGCTTCATCAATTTTGGCCAGGAAAAGAGCTCATTTTTTTGTGATTCATGTTTTCAAAGAATTAGATAATGGAAAATTTTACTATAAGATTTTCAAATTAAAAAATGTACTAATTAAAAAGTGAGCTTTGTTTTCAACCAAAATATGAAATATGAATTCTTTGTCTCTATATAATTTTTTGCTGGGTTTTTTTTTATTACAGGACAGATATTGTAAGTTTTGCCTCCCCCCCCAAAAAAAAAAAGTTGTTGAATCAAGCTGATTTTTGCAGAATTCATGCTTTTAGTTTTCAGTGACAAAACTGAACTTGGTATTAAACCAAGTTCACTTTCGCTTCACTGATCATTTCCTTTTCCCATTTTACACACGTAAAACACCTTTGTTGTTAACTGGCAGTTTACCATGGTATGTGTGAATAAGCCTTCAATTGTTCATAGTGGTTGCTGTGGTTACCTTGCATATTATCAGTTAGTTGAAATTACAATTTAGAGAATATCAGGAACGTTATTAAAATAGCCGCATAAAATGTGCTAAACTTATCCAGCCAAAAGTGCAATTTGGTTTATGTTTTCTCTTTGCATGAAGCTTTTGGAAGTAGGCAAGTCTACCTAGGACTGTTTATGTTCTTGGTGAGTATTTTTCTTTTATATGAACTGAGGTATCCATAATAGCGAGTGTTATTATGATGATGATGGTGATTGTGGTGGTAGTTGATGATGATGTCTATAATGATAGTGATGATGATGATGACAACAATGTTTTTGTAGAGATAAATTTAGCTTCATGTAAAAAAATTGCACCTGTACTGTTTTTCCCCCCTAAGTACAACTCTTTTTCAAATGTGATATCACTGACTTTTGTAATGCAAATGAAGTGTATTTATAGCCACAATGTTTACAAACCGATAAAGAGTACTGCCCTTCTTGCCTTTGTTGACATATTTGTCATGTACCAACCCATATTCTTCTGAGTGGCAGTCGTCCTTCTTCTCCTCCTTCTCCTCCTCAACTTCTTATGATTCTGTTGTTAGTATTATTATTATTACTATCATTATTATTATTTTTTCTTCTACTACTACTACTAATTGTTACAGCTATGTGAATATGGTAACTTCTGCATCCACGTTGCCCTTCGTGACCTCCGACCTCCTGGCACCAGGGAACGTCGTATCCCCTATCCTACCGGTAACCCCATGACCCAGATGTTCCGCTTTGTTAGCTGTCCCAACTACACCTACGAGACGCTAGCATGGATCAGCTTTGCAATCATGACACAATGTCTACCAGGTAAGTGAAGAGTAGTTGTCTCCGGGGGGGGTGTTTCATAAAGACTAAGATTGACTCAAGTCGCTCTTAACAATGACAGGCCATTGCCACTGTTTGCTTTCACCATCGGCTTCTCAAGGGATGTGTAAATCATTTTCACAAAATTGAAGAATTTACATTTTTTGTTTTTCTTCATCAGTGAACTATAAAAGATTGTCAATTCTGCAGATTTGTGACCATGATTTGCAAATCCTTTGAAAGATACATGATGAAAGAAAACAGTGGCATGAATGGCCAACCATAGTTAAGTGCGATTTTAGTCAATCTTAGTCTTTGTGAAACACCCCCCAGGACAGTTAAATACGTGGTTGTTTGATGCTTCCCCCAGTGACGATTGCTCAGCATCAATTTCACACACTAACCATGTACTGAAATTTGACCTGGACGAAACACTGAAGTGGTACCCATGCTCACCTCAAAATTGGACCCTAAATGGCATAATCCTTGGTGTCAAATTCTACCCCGAAATGGCATAAGATTATATAAAATATACCCTTAAATAGCGTAAATGGTGTAGGGCAATGTAAAATATGCCCCTAAACAACAACAAATAACCAACTAAATGGTCAACCTATTTTTTAAAAAAATGTTGAATGAAAGACTGAGAAAACACCCCCTTTTCCAAAAAAAACATTGACACCTTGGGTCAGAAATCTGACCCTTTTTCGACTTTTTTTTTGACATGCATGAATACCATTTCAGTCTGCGAGTGACACACCCCCTCCCCCCCCCCCCCACGACCCAAATCCTAGCCTACAACCATACTGCAACTCTGACCCGAACCACTTATCTTTGATGAAATAAATCCCAGAGTAGTACGCACTAAAGGATAGGTCAGGCCCCTTTCCAGGGCAGGTAAATAGATGGTTGGACAGCACTTGCTCCATATCAGCGTTGTACACTGACCAAATTGTAATCATCAACCCTGGACCACATACTATACCTTGCCCTATTTATTCCTAACCCCCAAACCTAACATAAGACCCAATTGCAAACTAACCCTGTATCTATGTCAAAACAAGTCTTGGAGAAAGTGCTGGAGCATGGAGGCTCATAGGCGAATTGGCTCTGTCAATAAAGCCTGTCAAACCAAAGTTCTTGGGGTTGAATCCACCCTGGGCATATGACTGAAGCATGCGCTGTGTGTTAACGTTCCCAACGATTTGCGTTGCCCTTGTTTATTCTAATCATCTTCAAATGGAGATTGAAATTACTTTTACTTAACACTTGTAATAGTTTACTTTTTTCATGTTCAGGCTTTTCCCTTACCTTCGTATTTAAAAAAAAAAATTTGCATTGCTTTTGTTTTCCTGTTCGTTTTTTGGTATTTGTAATATTTTTTTATTTACTTCTAAGGTGGCAGCACCAATAAGGCTCTTTTGCCTTCTCAAGCTGTTCCATCCTCATTCATGCATTATTTGTACTGTGATTGTTATATAATGTTTATAAATGTGCTTTTTAATTAATGAAAATAAATGGAATCTTGAATCTTGAATCTTGAATCCTATTCCAGTATCTCAATATATACTTTTTAATGTAAAGTAACATCATTTATTTATTATATTTTATGATTAATTTATTTTGTCCTCTGTACAACAAAATAAATGAACATCATTGTGCAGATGTATTTTATGAATGAACTATTTTTGATGAATAAATTGATGAGTATCTTGAACGGCTTTGTCAATGACTCATTCTCTCACCCTCTCTCTCCTGCAGTACTGCTCTTCTGTCTAGCCGGGTTTGGTCAGATGGCCATCTGGGCCGGAGGCAAGCATCGTAACTACAAGAAAGAATTCAAGGACTACCCCCGGGGCAGGAAAACCATTCTTCCGTTCCTCCTCTGAGTGGTCTTCACCCCACCCCCCCCCCTTCCTGTTATACCCCTTCTTCGACCCCCGCCCCCCCTTCTTCTTCCTTTTTCTTGAATCATTCAAATTGTAAATGAGTGTGTTGATAATATTATATGCTATGTGTACATGGTTGCATCCATTTGATTTGCTCGAATTTTGGGGGCTGCTTTTGTTGTTGGTTTTATGGCAATTTTCCATTGGTGATTGGATGATTGGATGATTTTCGCCAGGAAATATGAGATGGCATTGTTTTCCTCTCATCGTATTCTTGCTCTGTTGGATTGACAGTGGCCTTAGGTGGCATTGTGCACTAGAAGATTAATGAATCTCAGTAAAGTTTGAGTACAGTAAATACTTTTCTGTAATATTGTTATTGAGCATTTTATTATAAAGAATAATGTAGGATAGGATGAAGTGAATGCCCCTGTTTATAACCAACAGCATTTGCATTACAAGCTGGTAATGCAAATGTAAGACCTCGGCAATGATGATAAGGATAACAATATTTTCAGCTGAAGGTACACCCTTCACCTGGGTGTCAAAAAAAAACCCAAAACATTTGACCATTTTGATTGTTAGTAACTCAAAAGTTAAAACTGGTAAAAGACTGAGGTTTCCACAATGTTAATCTTCTTAAAATAATGCTCTGTATATTAATAATTAAATTTTCATTTTATGTAAAAAGTGAGGCCCAAGACCTCTTTGTGTCAGTAATTCAGACACAACAGTAGGTCTACCATTGTGCATCGCACCTGTCATTTCTGTCAACCTCTTTCTCTCTAGTAGCATTAATGATTCATGACTCTCGGTTGAAACAGGTACACTGGAATTTTCAGCTGCAATGAACAATTGCAATTATCGGGCTTTGAATTCATTCCTGACACACACCAGTTTGTGGCCTAAGTTATTCAAAAACTGAAATTCTAATTGAATACTCATAGCATTATTTTACGGATATTAATGGGAAAAAAAATTCACAAAACCTGGTCCAAATAAATTTAACATCTTTCAACTCTGCACCGTGACAACGTCTGTCTTTACAACTTTTAGCTTTTGAGTAATGATGAAAAGTGTCAAATTTTTTTTTTTTTTTATACACCTAGTATGTTATGGTTTCTTATTTCCCCGTCTATTCACTTTGTACACAAGTGCGCGCGCAAATGGATGAGTGGACACCTAAACCATGATATAGTCTATATTCGTGCATTACATGATTATATCATTGCTTGGGGACCATGTCTCTGCCTTGTGGATTTTTGTATTGGAATACCCTTGATTAGAGCACTGGAAGTGACATCTCATTTACGACTGGGATTGATTTGTTTTATGATCAGAGTGATCAAGCTGCATGGGAGTATCACCATGCATGTTGAGTTCATTGGTATTTCAGTTGGTTTTATTATTTTTTTTTTTTGGGGCATGAACTTGAACATGAATTATAAATCTAATTGATAACCCCTGTAAAAACGTGATGTAGGCAATATTCGCAAGAAATTCATAAAGAAATGTTTGCAAAGTGATTACCTTATGGGGAATTTAAATACTAAGATTTGGATATCAAGTTTTCTCTTTGATTTCATCTTTTGTGATGAATTATTTGAGAATTTTTTACTTCAAGCATAGTTCACATTCTCCTTGTATTGTGTGATTTATGTGCAGTGTGTTCTGATCATTCTTGGCTACACTGCATACTAACGAATTGGGAAAACCAGGAATGAAAGTGATGCATTCAAGTTTTTGTGAGAAATACATATATATGAGTGATGAAAATGATTGTTGAACTGCCGACAATAGGAAAGTAGTGTTCTCTGTCCAATTTCTTGGACATAGGAGTCAGAGCAGTGTCACCAACGATAAAAAAAAATTGCCAAAATTCACATGATCAAGATAATTTACATCCAGTTGGAGGAATGGAATGGAAATAGGATATTTTATCATCCTACTAGGTGTAAAAAGCAAATATTTTGCATGAATTCGTTGATTATTGTAGTGATTTCTATTTTCGACTATAGAGGGCAGTATTTCACATCAGTTTGCACAGCTCAGCATGCCAATCACTATGAACATGGCAGACAAAGAAAGCAGACAAAATACACAACCTCTCATTCTCCCCTTTCTCAATGGTTCTGGTAGTCAAAAGAACATCCCTTCACAACTATTATGTTTAATCATGTAGTTCCAGGTGAATATGCATGTGACACCTGTTCCACATATTTTAGACAATAGCAGTGAAGGGATGTTCTTTTGACTACCAGAACCATTGTGAAGGGTAGAATGTGGGGTTGTTTATTTTGTCCACTTTCTTTGTCTGTCATGTTCATAGTGAATGTAGCCCTGTGTGGATTTCTGATGATGTTCATTAAATACATTAATTTGCTCTGATCTTAGAGCTGCCATGATCAAAATATATATTGATTGAAGAGTAGTAGGAAAGATTTCATTTTTAATGGCATTCCATATTTTAATTGATAGAAAAGATGACGAATTGGTGAAATTATCACATAATTTCACCATATCGTAGACATTGAAAGGAAATGAGTTTTAATCATTAATAGTAAATTCTGAATGATTGTCTTTTCTTAGTGAAGGAGGTGAGAGAAAAAAAGTATTATTTGTAAATTTATTCTGAATTATTTCCTTTCTTAAAAATGGCAAATTTGAACTTTATGTATTCAAAAGTGGTATTAACTATATAAATAATTCTATCTGAATTTTTTTTGTGCTTTGAAGGGACAATAAGGATATTTCTTGGAGTATTTCATGTGTGTAATTATTTATATTGCAATGCAATATGAATCATGTTATTGATCTTTTTTTACATAGATGTTGGTCAAGAAAATGCCATGATTGAGACATTTTGAAATACCAGGGAATATTCATTCAAAGGTTTTCTTTTTTAGATACAAATTTTCCAACCAAATTTCCAAGAATTTAAATAATTATGCATCATTTTTACAAAGTAGATTATGCCTAGATGCATTTCTATAGTGTTTACATGTATGTTTGTATAACATTGAATAAGTGTCCATGTATATGGTGATCTTTTTCATCTAAATTATGCATCCCTTCTTCACAGGTGTTGTGTGTGTTTTATGTTTTTTTAACGTTTTTTTTTTAAACTCAATTGATTTCTGTGTGAGAGGTACACATCCTATTGATTAAATCACTAAAGGTTTTTATATTGATATGCTAACATTCATTTATTTCAGTATTATGTTTCTCTCATTGTACATTTATTTGTTCACTCTGTCATTTTGCATCTGTCTCTTTTTCAGAAACTGTAGTGAAATTCACCCCTTCGTGACAGGAATTATTTAAAGCCTAATTTGATTAGCTTTTATTCTTCAAATTGGCAACACCGACATTTTTATTTTATTGCTACATTTTTCTTATAAAACGTCATGTATCTGAAATGAATATAAATTGACAGAAATTACGATGAGAATTCAAAAAGTTGCCAATTTGCAGGGGAAAACGATGATTTTAAACTTTCTATCACATTGCTAATTTAAGGATTTTAATGCTTATTTTCCTTTAAAAAAATTTCAGCATCAATCAACGAACCAAAATGGGCACAGTTTGTGTAGAATTTTTTGCTCTTTCTGCTCATGTATTTGGTATGATTTTCAGGGCTTTGCATCAAAAGATATTAGGCCAAACCACAAAATGTGGACCTCTGTCACGAATGGGTTAAGAAGACACCAAATGGTTGAACATCAGTCTGCCTGTGGAAAAATAGGTAAAACACACACGAAAAAAAAAAAAAGATCAGTGTTGAATCTAAACTTCGCGAACTTGAATTGGAAAGCCTACATGGACATGTATATGGTCACACATGTGTTAGGCTATTTTTCACACCAAATTGACCTCACTGCACTAATTGCTGTGGCTTTGTGTAACGGACAAGCATGCATTCTCAGACTCGTGTGAGAGTTTCCAAAGAGTAAGGCTGCCAGCTACCATGGTTTAAAAAAAAACAGCCTGGAAAGTCCATTTAATCAAAGAAATAGAACTTAAAATTTTTCATCATTGTACATTGCAAAAAGCATGCATATGTACTTCAAAATGCACTTGAAAATCGACAAACTCACATTTGGATTAGTCTGTGAATGAGCATTTGTGAAGGTCATAGTTGATTCCTCTTTGTTATGATTGATTTGCCTGTATGCAGCTGTTTTTTTTTTTTAAAATTACGGTACAGTTAACCTTGCATAACTCGAAGTCGCATAAGTTAAATTTTTCCCCAAGTTCCCTTTCCCTTACTACTGGTTTGTCCAAGTGCAGAATCTTTGTCTGATTTTGTTTCATCAAACCTCATCAAAGACTAAATGTAGCAAGCATAAAGCTACATATAAAGCATCAGCAGCTACAGTTTTTGTGCTAATACAGCTCATCATTGTTGGTTTATTACATCTTCAATTCCACAATTTGATTTTGAAACGTTGATTAAAAAGTGCCTTTGTGTTTCCATTTCAGCATTCATAGCAAAACCTACAAAGCTTCACAAGATAAATTAGTGCTAGAAAGGTTTTTTTTTTTCTACCAAGGAAATATGATTTCATTCCACTTAAATCAATGCAAAGCAAGATAATGTATGAAAGTAAAAGAACTTGGTTCATTTATGATATAAGATACAGATCCTATGTTAGAGCTCTGTATAATTTTTCCATAAGGTCATGACTTTATGCTAATTTTCTTTTTTTCCCTTTAATACAGGGTATGCCCAGTGATGTATTATGAAAATGATATTGTCTTTGTTTCCTTATTTTATTATCTTTTGATTGGTAAAATTTTGAATACACAGTTTTGTGATATCCGATCAGTGTTAATTTGCTATTAATCGATTGTGTGAAATTGCTTTGGTTACAGTTCAAAATGAAGTGTAATAAATTATGAGATTTTGCAGCTAATGAAGAATTGTTGCTTTCATATGATTTATTTTTCGTTTAGTTTTAATTTGTCTTTGTTTTGATTTTGATTTTGTTTTTTTAGTTTTATTTTGTTTATGTTATGAGGTCTCCTTAAAAAGGTTTCTTTGTAACAAAGTAAATTGGAATATTGACAAGTCACACATACAGTATGTCAAAGAATAAGCTTATTTTTCATTTCTGACAACCAAAAAAAAAAAAAAAAATGAGGTCTTCTCCACAGAAATATAATAATAGAAAAGATTAACAGACATGGATGTGATACAAAACTTTGACATTCTTTCCTAAATACATTTTATAAAGGAAGAACAAAACCAAGAAGATGTGCTAAAATGCCATGACAATTTTTTTTTTTTTTTATTGTTTTGTCTTCTCTTTTTTTTTTTTTGAAAGGGAGAAGGTGGTCAACTATTTCAGTGAAATCACAACAATGAACATTAATAGCTTGCACAGGTATTTAATTTTCAAGATATTAATGTAATCATGTACACATATGTTTGAATAAGAGGGTATAAATTCAAGATATGTAACGATGAGTGAATGGGAAAAATCAAATTTCCCAAGGTGATACAACACACGAGTACTAGATAATCTATCATCTCATAAAAATAAATATGCATATTTTTTTTTTTTTCATTCGCTTCTGCATGTATTTCAATTACACTAAAACTGGTACAAGATGATAGTCATGGAATCACCTAAAAGGAGAATGAAACCCAGGCATCAGTGTGCTTTCATTGAATGAAGATGAACAAGAAAGACTAAACAGTGAAAGTTTGAGCAACATCGGACAATCTGGCAAGAGTTATGAATTTGGAAAATTTAAGTAAATCCCCATTATGGGAATCCTTTAAATTGGCAACTTTGCCAGCATCTGTGATGTCCTCGTGGACAACTCTCCATTCATTTTGTACATAATTTTTCAAAGAAATTGATTTCTATGAAATTGTAAGACATGAATCAACATAATTCTTCCCAAAATGCATGCAGAATTGATGTAGCCATGTCATACTGAAACGGTAAAAAAAAAAAAAAAAAAAAAATTCTTGAAAATGAAAAAAATGTTGAATTATGTGTACAAAATGAATGGAGAGTTGTCTACGATTACATCACAGATGCTGGTGGAGTTGCCTACTTAAAGGATCCCCATAATAATGATTTACTTAAACGTTCAAAATTCACAACTGTTGAACAGACTGTTCGATTTTTCTCAAACTTTCACTGTTTACTTTTTTCTTGTTCTCCTTGATTCACTGCTAGCACATTGATGTCTGGGTCGCATTTTCCTTTAAATAACAATGTATGAAATAACATTTTAGAAATGAAATGTGACTATCAAGTAATGAACCTGTCAAAACACATAAAATTCTGCTTTGGGTCAGTGAATGGCAGTAATTTGTATGGCACAATTTAAACAAAGTAAATGAGCAAATAAAACAGAACACATACATCGCTTGATCACTAATACTGCTATGTGTTCACCTGAAATGACAGTACACTCTTTTCTAAGTTATCTGTAGCATAGCAGATACTGCCTCCACTCAATGTAGTTGGAAAAACAAATGTTTAAGCTTTGATCCATCTGACATTCATATTCTAACATACTGTTTTCTCAGCACAATCAACTGTTTTCACTACAAGAAACAAGCATTCTTTTGTATTGTGACATGGTTAATTTGAATATTCATAACTGTCTTCGAAATGTTATAACAATCCCAGCAAGTTATAAACTGAATGCAGTACTGAAAATGGGGAAAAAGTGGGAAGGGATGGGTCTGTTTAAAAAGAAGAAAGAAAGAAAGATCAGGATTCAATTACTTTCCTTGGTACAGATATCTTTAGAGGGAATTCTAAACCACTGTCACATGTAATTCTATTCCAAAGCTCTTAAACAGATTTCCCACAAGCATTTTTCAAAAGTAACAAAAAGGATTGCAGCATGTATTAAAAAACAATAGAAACAACAATCACCCCCCTCCCCCCCCAAAAAAAAAAACCACAGGTTTTATCCTAATTCATTGATTGCCTGTTAAATTTAGTACCAAATTTCTTCTTCAACATTAAACATTAATACTTTTAATTTCGGAAAATAGCATTGAAGACGGACATACTTAAGCTTTTCGACATAAGCTCACCAGAGTAAAATCGCAAGAATGACAGAAAGCCGAGAATCGAAACAAAAAAAGAAGCCTGATTTTGTTTACCCTGACAGCCAGTCAGAGCATGTCATTTCTGTGCGTACCATTTACTTGTTTCCACCTACAGATATATTGTTTCGATTCTCGGCTTTCTGTCATTCATGCGATTTTACTCTGATGAGTGCATGTCAAAAAGCTTATTAAGTATGTCCGTGTTCAATGCTATTTTCCGAGTTTGCAGTACCAAGCACCTAATCACTTTTAATTTCTTTTTAAAAAAACAGCAATATTGCAATTCCAGATAAGAAATAGAAAAAAAAAATCTTCATAACAGACACATTCAAGGTGATACAAAGTAACATCCTACGTTTCCCATTATGCGGTCCGAATTCAGAGACGACTGTAAAACATGCTAGATCCTAAAATTCAGACACAGTTGGGTGAGTACAATTTTCTGGGTCTAATGGTTGGAATATGATGAGTCTGACATCTTGGCATCCCTTAGAAATAGTTGAATGTTATTCTTGGGCTCCTGTTAAAAAAAAAAAGAGAGAGAATAAAAACATTATGGAAACCAGAGGGATAACAAGAGTTGAAAAGGTTATGAATTAGATTTCAATTATTTTGTTAGCGGTCTAACCCAAAGTAGATGCAGTAGGCGAAAACATTTTGCTTGATTCAATAACGGGTCCACAGGATGAAAAATTCTTATTCTTCTGACTTTTAGCAACATCATCTTTTATCACTGAACATCCACAATATCAATGCATCTCACCTCCGACACTGACTCTTGTAACCAGTGTTGACATGGCTTCTCCTATCCGATTGGCAGCTGAAAATAAATCTCCACTCACACGCCTGCTTCCTCCTAAAAAAAAAGAACAAAATATTTGTTTTATAACTTCACTAAATTTTGTTTTCATAAACAATAGAATAAAGAGAAGAGATCCCATCTGAGCTATCAGTCATTTTTCGTCCTCTTCAAAACTAGAATTCCTTTAGTTGGTCTCTGGCGAGAAAACTTTTTTGGTTCATACTTCTCCTGTACACAGATTCCAAATAAAGAATGAACTGTGGTGAGGTTGTTAATTAATTGACAAAACATAAATACTGCATAACATGACATTACTAATCAAGTATGAAGACAAGTACAAGCATAGTAATTTTATTACCACCTAACTTCAGCTGGCTATGTACCAGCTGTCCTGAAAAATCTTCTTATAAAATTTTTAGTCTATTCAAGCTTTGTGATTTTGTATATATTCAATTTCTTCTCGGTTTCTTCAACAAATTGAACTTTAGAAGGGACTTCGAGTGTACTCTCAGGAAATTAACTGTTGACTACTGAATTCTAAATTTTTCCATATAAGGTTAATACAGGGCCACCCGTTTCCAGTAGGCAGTGGGTTTAAGAAGTGTGTGATATTATCCCAAATAGTGTCATCATGAAAAAAAAATATATAAAAAGGCAAATTAAAGATGATACATACTTCGTCTTCTTGGTCTTGGTAGAAGGAGTTCCTCAATTGTTACTGCAGGAACATCTGGTTCATCTGAGGTAGACAACAATTGTTTGAAAATTCTTAATCCATTTCGTAATGGAACAAGGCAGTTTGTGCATTAAGTCTGAGAAATAAGAGAAATTAGCTGTCAATGGTCCAAATTCACAAAAGAAGTTTATCATCGGTGGGCTGTTAAAACCTTGTATCTCAAAATTTAAAAATTTAAAAATTTTGAGGACAGCTCACAAAAAGCTGTATTTTCGAATTATGGCAATGGTGGCAACCTCATATTTGTATGAAAACAGTCTCCTAATTCCTGTAGAGAACTCTTTCCAGGCAAAAGAAGGTTGATGTCATAACTCTAGAATAGAGCCTTTTTCTGAGCTATCCTCAAAATTTTTTAATTTTGAGATACCAGATTTTAACAGCCCACCGACGTTATATCTATACCATGGTTTGAAATTAAACTATGGTTTAAACCTCCAATAGAGTATTAATAATGTGTATGTCTGCTTGTCCAATGGGCGGGCAGTATAAATGCGCTTTTATACGCTCATGTACACTTTATTCTTACTCTCATTTATGCTCATTTTATTTACATATAAACCGTAGTTAGACCATGGTTGAGATCATGGTTTAAAGTAAACCTCCTTTGTGAATTCAGGCTAATGCGTTTACTTTTTATTTTCAAAAAATCTATTATGAATCTTTGCTAGTCAAGTACAGAACAAGGAAAACTGAACACAAATTTTTCAAAGATTGTGTGGTATTGTTCCATTAGTTGGAGTAGAAGCTGGAAATGTGGAAACGGGTACTTTTATTTCTTTTATTAATGGAACATACATGTATATTCTGTATTTCTTTTCTCTTTATAAATATGTTCACTTTTGTTGAAATTCTCAGCAATGGCAGAAATTGAATATGTAATAGCATTTGATCAATTCTATGTTTCATGATGTAAGTACCTTACAATTTCTTTTACAGACCTTGAGTATTTAAAAGATGCAAGCTACATGTATCAGAACTTCTCACACAGAGTTCAATGGTATTGGTAGGTAACATATCTGCCAACTTTCCACAGAAAGAAATACCTTTCACTCAAGGCATAATTCGGAATGAGGTGCACCATTATTTTGTAAATTACAAGGAAGTTTAAAAGAAACAAGAGAGTCTTTAACACTAGTCTGAATGCCCATATATTAGAATCCTCCCTCCCACATAGCAGTGGTTGGCAGCTGTGAGGTAGTTGTTCTACATACATACCAGGAGGAGGAGAGGGGCTGTCATGGAGTGGGAAGGCATTGGTCATCTTCTGAATCAGTTCATCCAACTCAGCCTCCTCTGATGGATAAGCCATAGACACTCCCGTTGTAGGAAAGTGAACGGTGGATTGATCGGCAAGGTTGGGTAGGAAGCGATCTAGATCCAGGACGCTCTCCAAGGCACGGGACTTGTCCATGTGATATGCAGTGGGACGTGATTGGTCAGTCTGAAATCTGGAGGGATGTGATTGGTCGATTCGGAATCCTACATGATGGGACTGATCAAGGTGAGAGGGACGTTGGCTGTCCAGTGGAATGTCTGCAGAATGCGAATGACCTGTCCGACTTCCTAGCAGTCGTGAATGGCTACTCTCAGGGAGTTGGGTAATTGTCCCTGCATGGGGTTGACTCCTCTCAGCCAATATACCAGATGGGTGTAATGAATGATGTGCACCATCTCCACTAGCTTGATAAACAGTTGACCCTGAAGTGGATGGACCCTGGTTGTACACTGGAGGAGCTAATGTAGAAGAATCTATGTGGTAAGATGGAGCTGATGGCAGATTCTGAATGTTTCCTGTCTGAACATTTGATAAGAGATCAGCCATTCGACATTGTCCAGGTCCCCTATTCTGATCACCCTGACCATAGCTGTTCACATGCACAGCTTGACCCATGCCACCCACCCCGAATGATGACATCTGATTGGTATAGAGGGGTAGATGACCAGAGCCAGTAGGACCTAGCCCATCTGGGTAGTCCTTCCCTATCATGACGAAACGTGGTCTTGCAGCTGATGCAGCAGATGAACCAGACGAGTGGTCAGCGATGGTGTCCAGTGCAGGGTGGGACTGGCCATATGGGGGTAGCCTTTCACCTGTCCTGTCATAC
Source organism: Echinometra lucunter (assembly GCA_029962745.1). Taxonomy (NCBI): domain Eukaryota; kingdom Metazoa; phylum Echinodermata; class Echinoidea; order Camarodonta; family Echinometridae; genus Echinometra; species Echinometra lucunter. The sequence continues at coordinate 29,151,017 of CM057157.1, forward strand.
CCGCTGCTGGCTTGGTACCCAGAACTGTGGTTTGATACCTGGTTTACAGACCCTTGGTGATGGATGTTTGTGTTGCCTGCGGGGAGTGTAGGGCTGTGCTTGAAAGATGGATTAGCGGAACCCAGTGAGGGATCAGTCCTTCCATGGTTGTTCTCCTTCTGTGAATGTGAAGGATGAAAAAGATTTCATTGAATAAAATACTCTGAGAATTTATCTAGAATTTCTCAGTAATCAAATAACCTTGATGGGATGCTACAGTCATCTAATTCCTATCAATTCATTCATTCATTCATCATTCTAATCACCCAGGTTTAAACCAAAAGCTGGATGTGCGCCCCTTTTACCTTACTCAAAACATCTACTAGCTTTCTTGAAGCAGTCCAGTAGAATCAACCGAAAGCTCTGTAATACTAGTATTCAGCACATATCTCACCCTATCGATCATGGCTCTGAAATTTCTCAGTTGATCCTCCAATCTCTTGTTATGTTCCTCCAGCACTTCATAGCGAGCAAACACTTCATTCCGTTGCTCCACCAGCCTTGTTCTGTCGTGCGGGGACGGTTCTCTCTGACTTGGTTCCGAATCGCTCTCTGATGTGGAGGAAGTAGAATCTTGGACATGGAGGCCCAGTTGCTCTAGGTCATCCATCAGCTCGCTTTTGCAAATAATCAAGAAAAATGTAGGCATCATCTTTAAATCAGAGTTTCAAAATATCTGATTTATATATGTTAGTGAATGTAGTATTAAACATAGAGCAACAGGCAACCTTAGTCTTTAAGTGTTTTCTTTATCTCATTAAACAACAACTATTTTGTAATATCATTATTTAACAATCACAACTATTTTGTAATATAATTACTTAATAATCACAACTCATTTGTAATATCATTATTTAATAATCACAACTAATTTGTAATATCATTATTTAATAATCACAGACACTAAGGCCACACACAAATCTGCAAATTAGCCAAAAGCTTGATTCATTTCCAAGAACCATTCATGGTGTGTGTATTAAAGTGAAAATTATAGCAGTGTACATCGCGAAATTGTGGAGTAAACATTTCTATGTTTACACAAATAGACTTACATTGAAAAAGGAACATTAACCAAAGTCATTTTCTTTCTTTTCATTTCCTTTAACTTTTGTTTCTTTTTCTTTTTCTTCCTTTATACCTTGGTATACAAGATTGTCAATGTCATGAAAATTCTTTTTTTTTCCAAACTTTCATCATCATTTCTTCATATGATGTAAGTTCTGATTCATTCAAATAAACAGTCAAATAACAAACAAATATTAAATCATTTCATCTGGACTTACATTTTTAATTCTGAGGACGGTTTTACGTCCAGTCCTGGAGGCTTCATCAGCTCGACTGATTTGATGGCGGGAAAACGTCTCCCGGGTGTATAGCGCCATAATCCGCAGAATTCCTCCACGTCCGACTCAAAACAATAGCACCAATGGTGTGGCTGCGACGATCGGCCAAAACATTTTCCCGCCAACATATTAGTCAAGCTGATGAAGCGTCCAGGACTGGATGAAAAACCGTCCTCGGAAATACACCGTAAGTCCACATGAAATGATTTAATAATTGTTTATTATTTCTTCATATGATCAAAAAAAGAGATAAGTCTACATACTCGTTCTCTCTCTCAAGTTGATCAATGAGGTCCTCTAGCTCTCTTCTCTCTTGATATCTGCTCTCGTCTGTGGCTGTCGTGCCGAGTGAGGGCCGGGTCGACTTGACAGAGGGCGGCAGACTGTCTCTCATGCTATTAGAACGGTCTAAACCTGGAGGTTGCTGGGCTTCCACTGCTTTCAGTCTGTAATAATAAAATGCATGGTATGTAGTTAGATCATACCTGCCAACCTTCAACAGCAGAAGGTAGGAATCTCTCAGGCAAAACTTGGAATACGGTGCATTTCATATGCTTTACTCACACATGTTTAGAATAGAAGAGGAATCTGGGCCCCATTTCATAAAACGTGTTATCAGTGAACAACTGCCACATTTCTATGACAAATTTGCTCTCAGCCAATCAGGTGAAAGGATTTCAGTAGCTTATAACAGTTACTGCAACTTGTTACTGATAACAAGTTTTATGAAACAGGGCCCTGGTGTACATATAATTAATTGGTGTGAAGGATGAAAAATAGAAATTATTCCTCTTAACATTTGACTGCTTTCTTACGGCTTATTCGGGGCGTTGTCCAGTCGGCACAAAACAATGCACACGCAAATTAGCGGAAGGATTGCTCTGTTCAACTCAAAAGATATGCAAAATTACCGGTACCCATTTCCAGGCTTCATTAGGTGCATGACACTCTGTTTAGATTCACTTTGTACTGCAACACTTTAATAATCCTAATGACTACGGTAAATATTTCTCATGAGAAATAAAGTGTAGCATGGGGAAATCCTTTTCTAGGCTCATAAAGAGTTACGGTAATTAGGAATGGTTGCCAGGTTTGTTAGATACGTACCTTAATGAATTACCAATAACCACATTCCATTCTGTTTGGGGGGGGGGGAGTAAATTTCAGTAAAAGATTCCCTTTATTACTCATGCTTAAACTGCAGGTCACAACAGCCTGATACTAGTGTATCAATAGGTAAGATTAAATCTCTTTATTTTCATTCTATTTGTTCAAATCTTAAATAACCTGTATAATCACTATGAATATAACAACTCCAAAGTGTGTTTCACTCTGTAATATGATTTGACTCGAGTTGGTATAAAGGAACAAAGGTTTTTGATTTGGGTTTTGAACCCATAACCTCATAAATAAAGCTCATACAGTATAAACCACTAAACCAAATCACCCTTGACCCTGAGAAGTGTTCTTTTCTCACCTTTCCGACATCTGACTTATCCTCACATGGGTTTCCAATTCAGCATCTTGATGATCACTATACAGGTGTTTTGATTTGGATTTTGAACCTATAACCTCCTGAACGAAAGCCCATACAGTAAGAACCACTAAACCACATCACCCTTGACCCTGGGAAGTGTTCTTTTCTCACCTTTCTGACATCTGACTCAGCCTCACATGGGTTTCCAATTCAGCATCTTGATGATCACTATACAGGTGTTTTGATTTGGATTTTGAACCTATAACCTCCTGAACGAAAGCCCATACAGTAAGAACCACTAAACCACATCACCCTTGACCCTGGGAAGTGTTCTTTTCTCACCTTTCTGACATCTGACTCAGCCTCACATGGGTTTCCAATTCAGCATCTTGATGATCACTATACAGGTGTTTTGATTTGGATTTTGAACCTATAACCTCCTGAACGAAAGCCCATACAGTATGAACCACTAAACCACATCACCCTTGACCCTGGGAAGTGTTCTTTTCTCACCTTTCTGACATCTGACTCAGCCTCACATGGGTTTCCAATTCAGCATCTTGATGATCACTATACAGGTGTTTTGATTTGGATTTTGAACCTATAACCTCCTGAACCAAAGCCCATACAGTATGAACCACTAAACCACATCACCCTTGACCCTGGGAAGTGTTCTTTTCTCACCTTTCTGACATCTGACTCAGCCTCACATGGGTTTCCAATTCAGCATCTTCATGATCACTACGCATGGAGATAAAAAAAAAAACACAAAAAAAAAACTAGATACATAAAAGTAACTATGGATTTATCTACCCCTTAGATTCATATTGTATTGAATTTCTATATACTCAATAGCCTCCAAATCATCGTTACTTGTTCAAGGAGGCTTGTTTCCAACAAGGCCATCATTGGCTTTATTCTAAGACTGCCTTTTTCATTTCATATATTGTAATGCAGGTTTCATTATACTCAAATGTCGCATGATTTTTTTTTTATTTTCTCTCAAATGTATGTTTATATGATATGAGTAATGTGTATACATTTGTTTAGAAACAAAACAAACAAATGACTTGACATTGTACTAAAAAGGGGGGAGGGGGAACTATGTCTCTGATAATCTATCAATAGTGAAAAGTCAATGATGAAAGAAATTGAATTGTTTGACAACCTGTCACAAAATGTTAAAAAATCACAGACGCTGTTTTGAAAAATAAATCAGAAATGGAAAAAAGGATGATCGTCAATGAAAAAAAAAATTTTTTGTAATGAGGCCCAAATAAACCATAGAATACCATAATTCCATATCCACTTGCTTTTTTCACTGCCCTTATAATTTTTCCCTAACTTAAAGAATATAATTTTCTCAATGTATATTTCCAGAAGTTTGATAGTACCTTTCATATTTTTTGCCGTGACTTGTGAAAGACATTACCTTTATGTAAATTTTCCTCCTGAATCAATATTTTTTGTGTGTTTATACAGTGCAACTATACAGAATAGGCCAATAAAAGTGCTTTGCTGCAGTTCAGGTGAAAACAAGAACCACTTATTTATTCCTACACAGAAAACATTTCAAACTTTAATGTAAAACATAAGAAATTTGCAGGCACACCACATATATCAAATACACTTTTAGTACTGTCATTATGTCTTCAGTGTCCCCATCAAAAGCTTCGCTTTTCAGGTGCTTGCCACCTTCTTTGTACCATATATATTGGATTTATGTACATTATAAACAAAATGTTATTATCTGAGAAGGAAATTCTCTTACCCAGTTCTCTCATCAGAATCCCACCCATCTTCTATTGATCGATATTTCCTCTTGACACGGCGGCCATGTTTCTTGCTCAAGTTATTGCGCACAGTCTTTGTAAATGCACGGATGTCCTCTTTTGATTTACTCTGCATTTGGGAAAAACATCATTATGAAATCATTTTCTCAACTTTCATACTGATATCGTGTTAAGTGACATCATTCTTCTTCATACAATAACAAGCCAATAGCAAGATTGTGTCTCGCCCACCCGTGATTCAATAACACGAAAGTTTCCCCAAGTACATCCCGGACCAAGTTTGATGTCACAAAGTCTTGCAGGTAAACTTTAATGACTGACCTAAACTGACCTTTAACCTTACCATGTGACCTGACGGCACAATAGCATGAATGTACCCCTAGTGCATCTATCAATTTGGGTTGCTATCGGAGCAACACGTGTCAAGTTATGTGTCACAAGAGAGTCTTGCAGGTAAACCTTAACCTTTGAAATAAAATGACCTTTGACCATACCATGTGACCTCCAATAACACTATAACATGAAGGTCCCCCAAGTACATGTACATCTATCACCCAAGTTTAGTTGAAAAGAGAGCAACAGTTGCAAAGTATTTTTTGTCATAAGAGAGTCTTGCAGGTAAACTCTTAACATTTGACATGAAATGAGCTTTGACCTCACCATGTGACCGCCGACAGCACCGCAACATGTTATCGCTAGTGCAGCTATTACCCAAGTTTGGTTGCCATTGGACCAACAGTTGTCAAGAGAGGGGAGGGTGCAGGAAGGGAGAGTCCCCCCCCCCTCCCATACAAAGTGTGGAAGTTTGACATTTCTTTGTCACTGCTCCTCTTCTTGCGTCCTCTTAGCTTTTTCTCTTCTTGTCTTTTTTTTGGGGGGTGACCACCCCGCATTGCCTCCCTGGCTACATGAGTTTCAAGAATTAAGAAAACAAGAAATGACAGAGGACAGAGGAAAAGCAAATTCAAGAATTTGAAAACATCTGTAACATATGACCTCCAATGACCTTTCACCTTATCATGTGAAGTCCAACAGAATGATAACATGCACTTCCCCTTAGTGATCTGCAACCCAAGTTTGACTGAAAAGTGTGACACGGTTGCAAAGTTTTGTGTCATAAGAGAGTCTTGCACGTAAACTTTAACCGTTCAACGTTTGACCTGTAATGACCTTTGACCTGACCATGTGACCTATGACTGGACCATAACATGCAGGTCCCCTTAGTGCATCTACAACCCAAGTTTGATAGATAAGTGTCACACGGTTGCAGAGTTTTGTGTCATAAGAGAGTCTTGCACGTAAACTTTAATGTTTGACCTGAAATGACCTTTGACCTTACCATGTGACCTATGACTGGACCATAACATGCAGGTCCCCTTAGTGCATCGACAACCCAAGTTTGATAGATAAGTGTCACACGGTTGCAGAGTTTTGAGTCATAAGAGAGTCTTGCACGTAAACTTCAACGTTTGACCTGAAATGACCTTTGACCTTACCATGTGACCTCTGACTGGACCATAACATGCAGGTCCCCTCAGTGCATCTACAACCCAAGTTTGGTTGAAAAGTGAGTCACGGTTGCAAAGTTATGTGTGATAAGAGAGTCTTGCACGTCAACTTTAACATTTGACCTGAAATGACCTTTGACCTTACCATGTGACCTCTGACTGGACAATAAGATGCAGGTCCCCTTAGTGCATCTACAACCCAAGTTTGATTGAACAGTGTCACACAGTTGCAGAGTTTTGTGTCATAAGAGAGTCTTGCACGTAAATTTTAACGTTTGACCTAAAATGACCTTTGACCTTACCATGTGACCTCTGACTAGAGCATAACATGCAGGTCCGCTTAGGGCATCTACAACCCAAGTTTGGTTGAAAAGTGAGTCACGGTTGCAGAGTTTTGTGTCATAAGAGAGTCTTGCACGTAAACTTTAACGTTTGACCTGAAATGACCTTTGACCTTACCATGTGACCTCTGACTGGACCATAACATGCAGGTCCCCTTAGTGCATCTACAACCCAAGTTTGGTTGAAAAGTGAGTCACGGTTGCCAAGTTATCTTTCATAACGTTTGTGACGGACGGACGGACGGACGACGGACGGACGACGGACGGACGACGGACGGACGACGGACGGACGACGGACGGACGACGGACGGACGACGGACGGACGACGGACGGACGACATTTGGATCCCTTAGTCTCGCCTTCACCTCCGGTGGGCGAGACAAAAATTACTATTTTTCTTTTGTCAACAGTTTCCATCTGCCTTTTGAATATTTGAGGAATGCTTAGTTTTCTTAAAATCCAAAATAAATACTAAATTCAGTTAATTTCAATACAACGAGACGTAAAATGCCTTCTTTAGTTATCAAATTTTCCTTCAGATGTGAAACATGTGCCAATATTCAGTCGTAACAAAATACCTTTCAAATAATAACAATTATGATCCAACGTCTCTATAGTGAATGGAGATGACCAAGAAGAGTAAACAGTGAAAGTTTGAGCAAAATCGAACGATCTGTTCAAAAGTTATGAACTTTGAAAGTTTCAGTAAATCCCTATTACAGGGATCCTTGAGTTGGCAACTTTGCCAGCATCTGTGATGTCATTGTGGACAACTCTCCATTCATTTTGTGTATAAATCTTCAAAAAAAATTGATTTTTATGAAATTTCAAGTCAGGAATCAATATAATTCTTCCCCAAATGGTTGCAGAATTGTTGTAGCCATGTCATACTCAAACAATAAATCAAACAAATTTCTATTTTTCTTGAAAATGAGGAAAATGTGAAATTCTGTGTACCAAATGAATGGAGAGTTGTCCACGATGACATCACAGATGCTGGTGGAGTTGCCAACTCAAGGATCCCCATACTAAGGATTTATTTAAACTCTCAAAGTTCATAACTCTTGAACAGATTGTCCGATCTTGCTCAAACTTTCACTGTTTACTCTTCTTGTTCTTCTTCATTCACTGGAAGTACACTGATGTCTGGGTTGCATTCTCCTTTAACCCATTCGTGACAGGAATTATTTAAAGCCTAATTTGATCAGCTTTTATTCTTCAAATTGGCAACACAAACATTTTTATTTTATTGCTACATTTTTCTCATAAAAGGTCATGTATCTGGAATGAATATAAATTGACAAAAATTATGATAAGTCAAAAAGTTGCCAATTTGCAGTTGAAAATGGTGATTTTAAACTTTCTATCACATTGCCAATTTAAGGATTTTAATGATTATTTTCCTTTTAAAAAATTTCAGCATCAAACAAAAAATATTGACGCAACCAAAATGGGCACAGTTTGTGTAAAATTTTTTGCTCTTTCTGCTCATGTATTTGGTATGATTTTTAGGGCTTTGCATCAAAAGATATTAGGCCAAACCACAAAATGTGGACCTCTGTCACAAATGGGTTAATGTAGAAGCCTACATAATATACAGTCTGCCCTATATGCTATGACCCATGCACCTGCTGTCTCCTATTTTTGTAATTCTAGAGTCCCTTTAACATACCGAGAGGCAGTATTCCTGCATAGGGTGAGTTGGCTTGTGATGTTTGGACCATCTACGGATGAAGAAGCAGTTCTGACAGAGGTCATAGTTGAAGCACTTGAGACACTGATAGCGTAGTCCTATGATTGGGTACATCTTACACACAACACACTTGACCTCATGCTTCACTGTGGGATAATGAAAGAGAGAGAAAGGCAAAGACAGAGAGAGAGAGAGAGAGAGAGAGAGAGAGAGAGAGAGAGGGAGAGAGATTTGCAATTAATGCAACTGTAATTCATTCTAAGCCCAATATTACTTGATAAAGTATAAAGGCTTGTTCAAATATGACGCGACAACGCCCTGCAATAAACCGTCACATGTTTTTTTTAGTGTTCAGATATGGAGCGGCAAACCACCCCACTTGTGTTAATGAATGCGCATTTATGCATGAATGCTCAAAAAAAAGAGATTTTTGTCAAATGCTGCACAGAAAAATTCATGACATCATAATTTGCGCCAACTTTTTAAGAATTTGATTGGTTCACAGCTTTTTGCATCCGGGAGGCAAAAAATATGTCTTTTGCCGTGCCAGATTTTTGGGGGGCCTCATATCCCTTTCACTTACTACCCCGACCGTTGGGGTTTGTCGCGGGGATTTGTTGCGTCACATCTGCACAAGCCCTAATGGTGGCCTATGTGTACAGTTCTTGGGTCCATCACATGTTGTGACGCTCATGGCACTCCAACAATATTACCCTGGTCATAGCTTAGCATAGGGCTGTAAATTTAGCACCATGTTCGGGTTCGGTTCGGTTCAGCAGAGTTCAGCTTTTTTATTTCCAAACTTTGCTTCGGTTCAGGGTTCGGCAATACAGTATAAAAAATTATAAAAGGGTGAGCATCGTTAACAAATGACCATCAGAACCCTCTCCACTTCTACTGCCCTTGGAAGTCACTGTTTCTTATAAATATATTTCGTATGACAAAAAATAGTTACTGCATTTATTGCATGATTATTTGTTCTTTATTTTATTTTCTGAATGAAAGAGAAAGATAATTTTCATATACTGATTAATAAGAAACAAGAGAAAATTTAAAAAAAAAACGAAATAAAGGAAAGGGATGAAAATATTAAAAGAAATTATCAATAAAGCAGTGTTTTTCTATTTTTCAATTTTTTTAAATATTTATTTAGTATTATGATCGATTTTGATTGTTAATCGATTATAATCTTATTACGATCGATTACAATCATGAGTATCTTTGGGCATATTTTGAAGCTTTTAACATGATTTTGGGGGAAAAAAAACTTGGATTCATGGTGCCAAATATGAAATTTATCAGAATCAAAGGAAAAATGAGACACAGGCTGTATTTAGTGGTTTTCTATCTATTATTTAAGAAAAACTTTTAGAAGATGAATTAAAAGAAATCCCACCGATAAATGTAAGTATTAATTTTTCAATAAAGTAAAGGTGTATCTCCAATTTAGCATAATGAATTCAGGACAAGGTCTTCACCGATGGCCTAATCATTGATCCTGTGTTATAAATTGTCGAACTTCCGAACTTGACTTTTGAGTTCGGTTCGGTTCGGTCCTGTTCGGAAGTGCCATGTTCGGCGAATTTCCGTTCGGTTCGGCGGTTCGGTAACAGCCCTAGCTTAGCAGCCAGATATGTAGTGCTCCTGCAAATGGGATCCCCATTTCCTCCCTGGGTGGAGAGTGGCAAACGTGGATCAATGTTTTCCTAAAAGACACGAGTGCTGAGATTGGGATTTGAACCCTCAACCATCAGGACTGAGAGTCAAGAGAATAAACCACTATATCACAGCACCTCCACAGCTAAGGCTGCAGTCTCTAGATAATGTGAGCTATACCCAGGGGCGTCGCTAGACTATTTTGAATGGGGGGGTGTAGAGGCCAGATTGCCGACAAATAATGCCACCGATTGCCGACGACCAACGTCGATAAATTCAACCGTATAAAGCCCATTGAGGCATGTTCAATTGTGCACCTCTATCATATTTTCCTTTTGAACTATATTTTGTTCACCTCACTTGCCGAATGTGTTTGTTTTCCGAAAACATCCTGTATCTAAATATAATACAAGTGAGCGCAGCGAGCGAGGAAAAATATACACTCTCTTACGTACTTAAGTGATAGTTCTTCATCAAACTACATGGTGGGCTTAAAGATATCTAAATTGATTATATTTGGTCACCTCTCTGGCCTGATTCATTCGGTTTCAAAGACCATCCTAAATCTTAATATTATACGAGCTAGCGCAGCGAGCGAGGAAAAAATCTATTTTTTCATGATAGAAGTGACAATTCTTTATCAAAATACACGATGGTATTAACTATAAGATATCTAACTTATACAGGTACATTTGGTCACCTCACTTGTCGAATTCGTTTGCTTTCCCAAATCCATCTTGTATCTGAATATTGTACGAGCGAGCGTAGCGAGCGAGGAAAAATACATATTTACTCCTTTGCATGATAGAAGTAAAAGTTCTTCATAAAAAAATGCATGATGGGCCTTTTGGATATCTTGATTTTGGTCACCTCTCTTATCTAATTCATTTGCTTTCAAAGACTATCCTGTATCTAAATATTATACGAGCGAGCGCAGCGAGCGAGGAGAAATATATATACTCTATTTTATGGTAGGTGATAATTCTTCATCAATATACACGATGGACCTATAGCTTGCAAAATTTGTTTGCTTTCCCCAATCCATCTTGTATCTGAATATTATACGAGCGAGCGTAGCGAGCGAGGAAAAATTCATAATCCTTTTCATGGTAGAAGTGAAAGTTCTTCATCAAAATACACGATTGGCCTTTAAGGTACCTATTTTGATATATTTGGTCACATCTCCTACCTAATTTATTTGCTTTTAAGACCATCCTATATCTAAATATTACACGAGCGAGCGCAGCGAGCGAGGAAAATATATATACTCTTTTTATGGTAGAAGTGATAATTCTTCATCAAAATACATGATGGGCCTAAAGATATCTAGATTATATAGTGTTCATCTCACTAGCCGAATGTGTTTGCTTTCTGAAAACATCCTGTATCTGAATATAATACGAGCGAGCGCAGCGTGCTAGGAAAAATATACATACTCTTTTTATGGTAGAAGTAATACTTCTTCATCAAAATACATGATGGGCCTAAAGATATCCAGATTATATAGTGTTCATCTCACTAGCCGAATGTGTTTGCTTTCCGAAAACATCGTATATCTAAATATAATACAAGCGAGCGCAGCGAGCAAGGAAAAATATACACTCTCTTTCGTGGTACCAGTATTATTTCGTCGTCAAAATACACACGTAAATAAGCCGAATATGACTCTATTTGGGGACCTTACTCCTCTTTTTTCCTTTTTTTTTCCCTCCTTCCTCTTCCCTCTCCTTTCTCTCTCTCTCTCTCTATCTCCTTTTTTTTTCTTTTGCCGACAGCGATCGTGAATTTGCCGACAAGAATTTTGAGTGGGGGGGTGTCACACCCCCCCACACCCCCCCCTTTAGCGACGCCCGTGGCTATACCCAAATCTGTATCTAGAGAAATGTTTTCAGATGAATAAGACAACGATTAACTATATACTATCTAGTTCCTTGCAACAGATGTAAAGCCATAGGTCTTGAGTTGAATTCATGGACATACTATCTTCCTAAAGAAAAGTCACAAATTTATGGAAAATTCAGCAGTTATACTCAAATCTAGGATTCTAAAAATCGTATCTAATAAATATGTAATTAAAGACAGCTTTCCCACTAATCAACAAGCAATGTATTCATGTGTTGTTTTTGTTTTTCTCAAACAAGTATATGATGACAAGTATCATGACTACACACACCTTCACACTTTTATGCATACAAAGCATATATAAGAGCATATACACACATATACACGTATACATAAATTGGATATTGATGCATATCACTAATAATTAATGAAAAGCAATGTATGTAAGAACATACTTGTTTCTGCAATGGAGAATCTATGTAGTGTAGGTAGCCATACTAGAGTTTGAGGCTCAGAAAGCAACCACTGATAAAAATCATCTTGTGTAATGCTTGGTCCAAAAGCCTGTAAAAATAAGTTATGATACATCATGTAAAGGTAAGCAATTGAGTTAGTCACCAAGAACCATGGACATATCAAAGTAGCTTGAATTCTGAGAGCAAGTGAAAAATAATTTGTGAGCTTTCTCAGTCTTTCCATGTCTGATATTAGACTACTGTAGTGGAAAGTTCCCTGGCAAGGATTACTCTTCGAATGCCCTCATATTTGAAATATGACAAGAAACAATGAAGTCAAAATTATAAATCCAAAACCGAAACTTACTGTTGGAAATTTCTCGCTACGTTTCGGCGGGATACACCTATCATCGTCAGGCAGTAAAGTGAGACTGAGCGGACAGTAAGTTTCAGTTTTTGATTTATAATTTTGACTTAACTGAAATATGACCGGATGAATTATAACTTTCATGAATTTATGACAAGAAACAGCTTGAGTGCCCTGTTCAGCTCGAACATTTGTGTATAGTCCCATATAGCCTTTTCTGTGTGCAGCACATGTGCTTTTCAACAAGACTGAGCTGATTTCTTATGACTGTAATGATTTGAAAGCCTCATGGTATACACCAATTTTTATTCATTAATCAATCAGGCTTTCCCAATTGCTTTGATAGTTTCTTTTACATTTACATTCACCAAAACTCAAGTTTGTCTTTACGGAGATGCAATGGGTTTGTAAAATGCAAAGGTGGTGATCCTCCTCCATTTTACATCCTATGAGAGAAACAGTGTTTTTCACTGTAACATAGCCTGCATCTATGAAACAGGTGAGAGGAAAGGCACACTTAACATACAATGCAGGTGGGTGGATTCGAACCCTTGGTCTCCTGTTCGACAGGCAGAACGCATTACCGAATAAGCCAACAGCCTACTAAAATGTTTCTAAAGAGCTCTGCAAATCAATCAGTAGTGTACACTATTTACTTCTATCTCACAGAGAAAAAAGTTTCAAATATGACTTACAGATCGGAAGCAATCGTCCACTGACGCAGCGACACCTTTCCCAAAAGTTGTGCCCTCACCTATTAGATTTGTTATCTGTGATAAGAAGGAATCATTCCAAATATATCTAAAACCTGATTTATGGATAGCAATGGTTGAAAAGAGATCATTTAAAAAAAAATTGTAATTTCTGTTTTGTTTATTGCTATTTTTTTGCGATCTATCCCATGTTTCATTCATTTTTTGTTTGTCATGTTTGTACATGAATAGTGGTCAATGTGCAAGGCCTTCATGAAAAACAGTGTTTTAAACACTGATGATGCCATCCTGGTAATAAAGACTCAATAAATAAACAAACAAATAAATGAATAAATAAACAAATGAATAAATATATAAATAAAAATATGAATAAATATACAATTAAATAAATAAATAAATGCTCAGAAACATCCAACAGAATATTAAGGGTGTTTTAAGGTGAAAATATATACAATTTGAGAATACTATGATTTAACATGAAAGCTAGTACTTACATCTTTTAGTTCATATTGTTTATTAATGTTTGGAGAATATCAGTTCAAAGTTGTTGTTTTAATACTTTAAACTGTCTTGTTTTAAAGTACAAAATGGATTTCATCAAATCATCTCTTTCAAACCCTACATTGATTATTTCCTTCACCGAACTATTTACTTTTGCATAGAACAATAGTGTGGGTTCCCGGGGGAGCCACTTTCATTACAAGGTGGACAACATGCTTGTACATGGACTTTCAAAATTGACCCTAAACAAGTAATTATCATTCGATCTCAGAATACCCTAAACAAGTATTTGTCATGTTTTCCCCACCCCAAAACAAGTATTTTCAAATCAAGCTGTTGTAAAAGTATACCCTTTTTTCCTGATTTTTGCAATTTTGATACCCTTTTCACTGTACGCTCATACATCGTTCGTCTGTGAAAAACACCCCTTTTTACACGTTTTTGAGTATGAGCATGGTGTCCACCTTGTTATAGCAGTAGCCCCCTGAATGTGGTTTAAGGTGTACTTTTACCTGTGTTACATCATGCATGAATTCTGTCATCATCTTTTGGCTGATACTGCCTGTTCTATCAGCAAGTAGGTCCTGAAAATCTGTGAAAGATAAAAAGTAGTTTATATCCATGTGAATAAAAAATAAGTTATTTAGGGATGTAAGAATGTCATGCATCTTAACAACAACAAATCAATAAGAAACATATACATGTAATGTAGCTTTAAAGTGATTACACAATGGTAAATTTTTTTTTGGATATATGATCGAGAATAGAATTCTAAGAAGAATAACATTAAAAATATGATGATTTTCAATCAAAATCAATGCATTTTGGCTAATTTTCTCATAAAAATCAAGAGTTGACCAAAAAATTTGAGTATGAGGTATGACGTAAAAGTGGGTACCCAGCTTCGCGCATTGCAGTTGTGCTGCGCGCTAGACTGTACAATATGTATTATACCTTGCGCGCATTTTGCTAGAAGTGTGCGACAAGGTACCCACTTTGACGTCATTTTGACGTCAAAGTGGGTACCAAGTTGAAACACAGCCGAGGGGTCAAAAATATCCTGAAATCTTACCACATTTGGGGGTTTCCTTGGCAACATGACTTTTTAAAAAACTTTAGGCAGATGATTTTCTGCTAATAAAATCATGCACTTTTAAATGAACTAAAATTGTTTCAGCATTGGGTACCCCCTTTATAATTGACTACTAAAATGGTAGGAAACCAGGGGAGCATTTCATGAAGTGCCTTGTCAGTGATTTTTACTGACAACTGTTATAAGCTACCGAAATCCTTGCATCTGATTGGCTGAGAGCAAATATGTCAGTAAAAATCACTGACAAGACACTTGATGAAATGCCCCCCAGGTGACAGTAAGTTTCGAGTACAGATACTGCCACTACACATTTAAGTCTTCACATCTAAAACTGTTTTTACAATTTGTCATAAGCAAGTTGACCAGCCGCATTCATTATCTAGAAATATACATGTGCATGCTTTGCTCTCATTCTACAAGATACTTATCATTAAAAAGCTGCAAACATTTAAAGTATTGTAATAAAAACAATCGTCCTCATCATCATCATCATCATCATCATCATCATCATCACCATCATCATCATCAACATCATCATCATTTAGTATTCAGTATTTTCCCTGCCATGATGCCACTCCCTCTTTCCACTTCTTCTCTTCAGCATCCTCCTCTTTAGACCAATTTTACGGCCTTTTCTCTTCACCATATCCTTCTTTGTGTTCTCCGCGGTGTGTTTCATAAAGTTACGCATGACTTTACGAACGACTTGAATATGAAGTGCCAAATGGGATGCCCAAAGTTTGTCCTCATGTTTTAACAAAGTTTGACTGCATTTCCCATAATCTCAATTAAATTGTGGCAAAAAATATACTTCACAATAAAACTGTTTGCAAACAACTGTAATGTTAATCTACGTCTGCATATTTCACCTTTAGCTGATGCGATTTATTATGATTGAGAATCCCATTTGGCTTGCCATATTCAAGTCGTTTGTAAAAGTCATTCGTAACTTTACGAACAGCTTTACGAAACACGCCCTGGTCCTCCTTTCCTTTCCCTCTTATGCCATCCACTTCCAGATCCCATGCTTTTTGCACAGACTCCTCGTCTTTCCTTCTCAACATATGACCCATCCATCTCATACTTACACCTGTACTTCTCTGTTATCCTCCCGGCACATATCACAGCTATTCCCAGCTTGACAGGCAAAACTCGGATACAACCCGTTCTTTGGCTGTAAAGAAACCACACTTCAAAAAAATAACAAATAAATCAGACTGATACACAATACTTACTTCATTCATCCTCTAAAATATTTTGCAATTACCAACAGATAGTGATTCCATTTCGTGCTAAACAGGGCCCTTCATTACAAAGTTTGGCCAACTCTGTTTCAGTAGGTTACATCATTGCGCGTATTGCTTTGTTAGGCAAGCACAATACAGAAGTGCTGATGACAGCAAATGTCTCTTGCTTCTGGCATCTAAGACACTGCACTATCCAATAAGGCATAGATCTTGAGTTTGTTGAATTAAGGGAATCATATAATTTTAAAGAAAAGGAACATTTTTTTTTTCAAGAAAAGTAATATCAAGAATGTTTGTTCATCCTAATTTTTCCTCATACTTCTTTCAAAGAGCATCACAGAGCATATCATCAAATATCCTAGTTTCAGAGAAGTTTCTGGCCTTAGCTGGTAAGTCATAATATTCATTTACATGCCAATGTGGGAAATTTATTCTAAAGTATTGTAAATGTTTTGTGTGAGCTTGGCAAAACGATTTTACAAAATTTGCAGGAAATTATAAATAAACTAGATCTTACTTACACATCAAATAGATTAAGAAGCCAGTTAAGAAGCAGGTCACTGCATCGATTCACTCTGAGCGTGCTCCTCCCTCGTACCTTGGTCATGTGATACATCTCATAGACGATGTTGTACAGCTGGATCGCATCCATCACACTGTCGTTATGGCGACTGTAACCATGGAGCTCAAAGGCCATCCTCACAGTGATCAGGTTCACAACATCCACTAGGCACAGAGGAGTAAGCGGAATTTTTTTTTTTTTTCAATGATAACGAACAGGAAAAAAATAGATGGCAGATAACTTCAGCATTTGACTGGCAGTCTTTGCTATCCTGCACTGTAATTGTGGTACAGAATTTTGCACAGCACATGCTTTGTAAACCAACAGATAGTGATTTTCATAATTCTACTAACTTTAGTATCAGATTTCAATAACTCGTACAGCCCATGTTAGAAATACTCCTCATTAAAATAATGATGAAGTCTACTGCATATCTCAAGAAGGGATTTCTGGCTAAAAATTATAAAAAAAAAAAATCCTATACCAGTATTCAATTATGTAGTACAAATACAAATATATGAAGATGGTGCAAACAGCTATCAAAATTATATCTTCAATTTAGCTGCACACTGTGACTTTCAACCAGTCAAAAGACATAGATGTATTACTAGACCTGAAGTGCACAACTATTATTCACCCTCCTTTCTTTGTTTATAATGATATCATTAGGTATCTCTCATTATTTGTCAACAGAAGTCTTAATATATCTCTGGCAACTGTAACTTACCAATTTTTATTATTATTTTTTTTTTAGTTTTAATAAGTTTTAATCTTCAATTAACCCATTCATGAAACAAATTATTTAAAGCCTAATTTGATCAGCTTTTATCCTTCAAATTGGCAAAACCAACATTTTTCTTTTATTGCTACATATTTCTTATAAAACATCATGTATCTGAAATAAACATAAATTGACAAGATGTATGATGAGAAGTCAAAAAGTTGCCAATTTTCAGGGAAAAACAATGATTTTAAACTTTCTATCATACTGCCAATTTAAGGATTTTAATGCCTATTTTCCTTTTAAAAATTTTCAGCATCAAACAACGAATATTGACGCAACCAAAATGGGCACAGTTTGTGTAGAATTTTTTGCTCTTTCTGCTCATGTATTTAGTATGATTTTTAGGGCTTTGCATCAAAAGATATTAGGCCAAACCACAAAATGTGGACCTATGTCACGAATGGGTTAAATTGGCTACTATTGCTATCATGAGGGGAAAAAAACAATATAAGAAAAATAAAGCAACAATCAAAAGAAAATCAAAAAGTAAAGTTACAGGTGGTACAATACTTACTGTGCAAGACTTTTTGCAGCATTCTCAGCTTGGCTGCAGTTCTGTATGCCCCAAAGTGTATGTTATCCATTAAACCTAGATATGTATACATTAAAAAAAAATTAAAGTATACCAGAAAAAACACAGGAAATCCCATTTTCTAAAAATGAAATTGTACTTTTTGTTGGAAGCAAGATACACAAAATGCAAGTAATTTATTACAAACAGAATATACCTGTCTATACATGTATTCATTTATCATCTAAGCTCTTTTTATGTTTGGGGAAACCTCTAAACTCTGGGTTTTACATAACATGATTTTAACCCATTTGATTTGACATGATTTAGTTATAACATACATTTTCCATATACTAGTATTCTAGCCCCTGTTATCTCAGGCATAGTATTCCAAGGGTTCACCATAGACTGATAGCAATATAAGAAAATAAAACATGCACATGTTCGAATGGAATAATCATCCTCTTGGTGTGTACTTCAGTATTTTATCTATTAATATTTCTCCTGTTTTTCATAGGAATGCTCAAACAAATGCCACCTCAATAACTTCACATAAAAATCATTTCCTGTGAATATGGTGAAAAGTTAAGTTACAGTGGAAAACACTTCATCCCATGGATAGGATGTTAAATGGAGGCCCCACGTAGAGGACAGTCACCACCTCTGCACGTTAAAGAACCCAATGCACTGTTCACAGAAGAGTAGGGGGAAACCCCAGTGTAGTGGCATACCTGCACATCCCAATATTAGATATACCAGGAAAGACCCTGAGGGTCACAATGATTCAATTTGATATTAATGATACTAATACATGAAGCCTGTGAATAAAGGCCACCCATGGGAGACAAGAAAAGCAGTCTTTATGAGCAGGTGGTCTTTATGAACAGGTTCCTTTAATACATGTTTCAATGGAAAAAACTATTCAAGGGAAACAAAAATTGTGGTCTTTATAGACAGGTGGTCTTTCTATACAGGTGGTCGCTAGAGCAGGTTTGACTGTACTAGTAATGCTAATCAATGTTAATTCTAATACTCATATTAATCATTATACTTCTACTTCTATTACTACCACTATTTCTAATTTTACTGAGTACTACTACTACATATAAATAATAATCATAATAATGATACTAATATTCATAATAATCATACTACTACTACTATTACTACTACTGCTACTGCTACTGCTACTGCTACTGCTACTGCTACTGCTACTGCTACTGCTACTGCTACTGCTACTGCTACTACTACTACTACTACGACTACTACTACTATCTACTACTACTACTACTAATAATAATAATAACAATAATAACAACAATAATCATAAGTGAAACAGGCTTACTTAAGTTTGAAATGGCAGACTCAAGTTCTGGATGGTCCCACTGAGTGACCTCGCTGTAATGGCTACAAAATGTGACAGAATATGCAGAGAAAAATCATATGAGGATATGCATCTCATAGTGCTAATAACAATATTTCAACATGCCATTGTCTCACTTGACGAAAGTAAATGGAAATGAAAGATAGTAATCTATACAAAACTTCTTTGAGTTCAACTCTTGTAAAACCATAGCAGATAATTGTAAAGTAGAAACATTCCGTATCTAGCTTGTCATACCAACAACAACAAAACAATTTTGTTTAAGCACCAACTATGAGGAAAAGTTTAATTGTACATAACTTTTGAGATATTTTGGTTTATCAGACAAAATATAAAGGTAAATGAGAATGCTTGAATAATATAAGATAATAATTGTTAATTTATGGAACAAAAAAATGAATAACTTGGGCTTGCCCTTGTATTTCATTTATCCTCCTCATCACTATTATCATTATCACTTTTATTACTTCATTACTACAGTTATTCCAATTCATCATTACACAATACAGATCTATATACTTACTTGATATAATACGGTATTCCATTGCGAGTCTCACTTTTACTCCATTTGTTCTCCATTGTTTGTTGTAGACTAGATGTAATTATTCAAACAGCATTTCTCCATCCTGTCCAGAACATATGTCAAGAAAGATGCATATTTAACACTTTGCCGGCTGAATTAATTTTTAGGAAAAAACAACAACAGTTGTTTTATTGATATTTCATTAACCCATTCGTGACAGAGGGTCCACATTTTGTGGTTTGGTCTAATAACTTTTGATGCAGAGCACTAAAAAACATACCAAATACATGAGCAGAAAGAGCAAAAAATTCTACACTTACTGTGCCCATTTTCGTTGCATCAATATTTGTTGTTTGATGCTGAAATGTTTTTAAAGGAAAATAAGCATTAAAATCCTTAAATTGGCAATGCAATGAAAATGCTGAATTTACCATTTTCCCCTGCAAATTGGCAACTTTATGACTTCTCATCATACATTCAGTCAATTTATATTTATTTCAGATACATGATGTTTTATAAGAAAAACGTAGCAATAAAAGAAAAATGTTGGTGTTGCCAATTTGAAGAATAAAAGCTGATCAAATTAGGCTTTAAATAATTCCTGTCACGAATGGGTTAAATTCTGATATCATTTGTGCAGTCACTGATTCTATATCACTCAAGTATCCTACCCATTTTCTGTTTCACTGTAAATGAGATAACTAATTATTACGATTGTTTGATTTAAATGTATGACTGTGGTGAAAGTCTGCAGTGGTTGGCAAAGGGTAAATGCAATTGTCAGGTAGACAGGTACAGAATATTTGTTTGAAATATCTGACAGAGATATCACGATCTCAAAGTATGATGTAGTATTGAAACACGCTGCAATTGAAAAGGTTTACAAAAAGGCAGTGTATACAGCCGCACGTGTCCTTATCTTACGGCCACATGCGTGTTGCTGTATGCACTTCATCGACTTGAGGATGCAGCCACAAGCGTCTAAATTCCCTACGGCACTTATATTCTCTGCCGCGGCAGTTACCGCTTTATAGCGCATAGCACAAGTGATGCGTATTTCATGTAACGGTACATGTCGCAAAACTTCATCATGAAGGTTTTATCTCTCGATTTCACTTACATACAACATTATTTTCACTTCATTCTCACCAGATCAGCAAGCAGGTGACAATGAAGTAAAAATATTGTTTGTATGTCAGTAAATTTTGAGAGATAAAACCTTCATGATGAAGTTTTGCAACATGATATACCTCGTCGCATGAATATTCACATCACTTGCAATTAGCTGCCACATCGCTTGCGATAGCTGCCGCACCGCGGCACAGAGTATAAGTGCCATAGGGAATTTAGACATGTGCGGCTGTATCCTCAGGTCGATGCTGTGGATACAGTCACACGCATGTAGCCGTAATGTAAAGACACACGTGTGTGGCTGTATACATTGCCTTTACAAAAAACGAATCCAAACTTCATGTAGACTCTACACCAGTAATGCAGTATACAAATAATTTATGATCATAAATATTACACTTTACTAGCAAGGCAAAATACCATAGAATCATTTGGTATCACTTTTTACTTACAAGTTTGATGAAATGTTCTCTAAAAATGAATATTTCTAACTGTTAGACCCTAGCCTTGTCAATATGTTCATTTTTTTTTTTTTTAAATAAAAATCTGCCGATTTTTTAATGTCAATTTTTCAAAATTTCCACCTATTTCAAAGTAAATTTCGTGTTTCCAGTAAATTTAGGGTCCTCTGTCCATTGGCTCTATTTAATTTGAGAAATCTTTTCTAATTCTTGATATAGTCTATCCCTCTGTGCACAAAATATGGACATCCGCTATTATTAGCTGTCACTGTTAGGACATCATTCTTAGCATGTGGGACCGTACAATAGGTTGACATATTTTTCATCAGCTAAATTCATTCCCATAATGCAGAATATCCTTACGGCGAATACGTCTAAAATTCTTATCTGCACATTATTTATCTCAATGTGAAACTATAACACTACATTTGGTCCTTACCTCTAAAATTTAAGGTTTCTTATCTTGCTTAGTTCGAATGTCTCCCTCCGATCCCGCGTCGTTGGTATCTACGATACCGATATCAAGTGGGCGTGGCCATGCATGGGCGAGGCACCACATGTCATTGTCATAACAAGACATGCAAGTAAAAAAGCTTTTTAAGGTCTTCCCTGTTAGTGTAATTCAGTGAATTTGAATTATTTCTCTGTGCATTAAATTCAATGAGAACTTGCGTAATTAAGAAGCTCGTCATTTTTCTTCATATTTTGGGATCTCCACACGCCATTCACGACAGGTTCAACAACAAGGGGCTGTACATACAAATATTCAGTTATCATGATTATGAACTCGACAGCAAATATGACATAGGCTGTATTTGATAACTAAGGGGATTTCATACTCAAGTAAATAATAAGAAATACAGTTATTGTATTCAAGACGTATATTATTTAGAAATAGAGTCATTAGTTTTTGTTTGTGTGCGTTTTGTTTTGTTTTTAATTTTCTGATTTGTTCTGTTTTGCTTGTTTGTTTTTTTATCTTGTTCCATTCTTTTAAGAAAATAATGGCGTTTCTTAGGAAATATTAAAGATAAAGAAATGTCCGATGGATAGATCTGTCATGATACTGTCCGTTTATTGCCAAAAATATAATTTCATTCTAAAGAAATCATTCTGATATCATGATAGGAGACAGACTAGGCTATACACTGCGTCCCAGAAAAAAAAACAGAACCCTAAAACAAAGGCTTATTGTGCGGAAGCAATGGGGTGTATGATTGAAAAAACATGTTCAAAATAAACTTTGACTTAATCCCTTTCAAATGATAAAATAAACAAAATTATTCAGTCATGCATCTCTGAGTACCATGACTTTGAAAATTTTATGTCAAAATCCATTTGCTACACTTTTGGCAGGGTTTGGGAAAAAAACATCTTTCGAAAATGACCAACTGACCGACTTACAAATTTTTCGATTGGTCAGTAGGTCTCAAGGAATTTGGTTACGATAAAAACTCTCTGTTCAGGGGTTAGCTGAACCATATTCTGTAAGTTTGGTAAAGTAGGGGTGTTTCATTCACCAATTCATTTGCTTGATTGATTCATCACCCAAGCACTCCCTCTTTTACTGCAGATGAGGACAATGGACATTCATTTCAATAGACCTGTTCACTAACATTATGCAATTGGTTGTCGCTATGTCGGGCAAACCTCAGGCAAGTTTCTTTGTTCTCAAGAGCAACCTAAACTTAGCTTGTTCAGAAGGTATGCATAAATATCATACACCCCAGTGATTCGGTAGGAGGATGGTGAGCAGCCTTTGCGATTATGTGCGGGGTGCTCTGCTCAAAAGGAGTCCCCCGTCGCCCCATTATGATGAACTCCCATCGCACAGAATATAGAGTCGCCCTCTCTGTCATCAATTTTTTCATAATTCATGACCAATATTGGTGGGAGTCTGAAAAGCTCTGTTGGAATTCTTCCACATCAGAATTTCCTTCCCAATACATTTGAGTCTCATGGATAGATCCTGTAAACAATGTGGCGAAATATTATCAGCGCCGGTACCGTTTTATGCAAAGCCACCTTGCACCATCGCATGCAGTAACCATGCATCGTAATCACGGCCGTCGACTCGCCTCCACCATCACCACCATCGCCACCACACCACCACCACCATCTTCATCATCACCAACACACTATTATCATCATCATCATCGTCATCGTCATCATCATCATCATCATCATCGTCATCATCGTCATCATCGTCATCATCGTCATCATCATCATTATCATCATCATCATCATCATCATCATCCTCATTACCACCACTACCACCACCACTAGTTATCTGTCATATCGTAACAGGAGCGGCGCTACAGGGGGCAGGGGGTGACCGCCCTATGATTTTCAAGTGATCAAACAAAAAAGAAAAAGAAAGAGGAATAAGAAAAAGAGAAAGAAGAAAAAAGAAGAATATGGGGAAGAGAGGGCAGGGTCATGTAACTATATGATAGCCCTATTTGTTTATTCAAAGCGTACTTAAAAATCACCTGTGGATCATCTTCCCTCTGTCAAAATACTCTGGCGCCGCCCTGTCTTTATTTATTTATTTTTTTGTTTTTCCTTTTTTAAAAAGTGATTTCTAACTGTTTTTATTATTCTCCCTTCACTAATGGTTTGTGCCCCTCCTCTTTTGCTAATTTCCTCTCATATCATTTATTCTTAATATTATTATCCTCCTTTTTCTTTGATTGATTTAATTTATTTCAATTTCGTTGTCAGTATTCTCCATAGTCCACTAGATTTATTCATGTCTTGACTTTTTACAATTATTTTTCATCTATCTTCGCCTATAGTGCATAGTGTTTGATCGTTGAAAGTCTAGTCCAATAATCTAAACCCATATACAGGAAGAGAAAACAGACATATATACCAATCATTGTTATTGAATATAGGGTAATTATGTCTTTTATTGTGCTTCCGTCGATTGTTATATTTTCCCTGTACTAATAACCGAGCTCTTGCGTGGTAATGAATGTCCGTCCTTCACCTGACTATGGGACATTTTATATTTCCAATTTAAGAAAATTGTGAAATTACAAAGCATAATTTAGGACAATATTATTGTGAGATTAAAAAGCAAAAATACTGTACAAAACCGAACGCTGTCGGCTTGTACGTTGTATCAAGGTTAATGGGGAAGGGCTCAACAATTAAAAAAAGATAATTATAACATATAAGCTAAAAACTTGAATGCATGCTTACAAACACCCAAAACACCAAACCGCTAAGTTGATCCATTTCATGGGTACGTTACTGAATGTCATGTTCATCACATGCCACGGCATGTCAGGCAATTAGTACCGCACCCTTCTGCACCGTTATATTGAAGCACGTAACCATAGCAACAAGGGTCAAGCCCATTATCCCCATCATTTCCCTATTTATTCATTTAAAAAAAATCTAATTCAATCGATTTACTTTTGTAAAAGCATTTATAGGATGAAATCGAGCTTACAGTTCAAGTTTTCATCCTCCTCTTGTTATAAAGTTGTTGTTGTTGTTGTTTTATTTGTCTGGAATAATTTCGAACTGTCATAATAACTTTGATTTTCTGGTTGATATCAAATTGTTATCTAACGCAGACTAATCAAAATCCTTGTCCGTCCAGATTGGTTGCTGTAAACAAAGGAAATAGAAACTAACCTGTGTAAGCATACAGCAGGAAACGACCTTCCATAGGACCTTTCGAAAGATTTATATAGCCCTAAAAGAGCTAATTTGATGTTTTGGTATATGCCTTGTTTTTTCCACTTCAGCTTATATGAGAGGAGCACAATAGGGAGACAATTTTGTTGAGTAATCATATACGTGTGAATATAAAATATGTAGGAAAACAAAACAATGCAAACAAAAATGAAAAGATAAATAAATGAATAAATACATCTTTCGAAAAAGAAGAAAAATAGACATTTTGATATCCAGTCTAAAAAATTTGCCAATTCCGACGTTAGCAGTAATACTTCAGCAAATTGTCATTATTTTTATCCTGCTGTATTGCGGTAACATATACTGCATGTCAGAGAGGATATGTTTCAAAAATTACACAACGCTACAGGAATATGAAATAATCAAACAAATAAATCATTGCAACAGTTACAATCGATGAAACAATGACTAAAAAAATTAACCTAAAGAAAAGATAATTAACACATGAAAATGGAATAGTTACATGTCATTTGAAAATTATCTAGAATTTATCCTTTCCCGCTTAAGCGCTTTATTCTGTCTCTTATATACACTAAATTATTTCTGGATATTATTTTTTAATGTATAAAATGGCCCTATATACACTAAATTATTTCTTGATATATTTCTTCATGTAATGGCCCTCCACTCCATCAATTACATTCTCTTCAGTTAATTCTGTATAACAAATTGAACACATGACCGACGATTGACCATGAAAGGACCATTTCCCAGTACAGGCCTCCTGTATTATGAAAATAGAAAGTAATTCAATCAAGATTTATGCCTTTCTTTCGGGGTTATTGCCCGATATAGCATAATTACTTTCAGGTATAGATTCCCATTTCCATTTCACTTAAACCACTTCCAGGAAAATTTGCTGGAATGATTTTTGTTGTTGTTGAAAAACAATTACAAAGACGATTGACTGAATGAATAACGATGAATATATTTTAAAAATAAAGTTAGCACCCCGAATTAGATCTGGGACAGTACAGTATTTCTTTCTCTGCCGGCAACTGAGATATTGCCAAATGCTAATGACTACTAGTACATAACACAGTCATAATAATGATATGAACTGATGTAGTCAGATGCAACTGTATAAAATAAAAGAAGAAAATCACTGTGATGGTAGAAAAAAAGGGTTGGCTTCCAGAAAATCTAACACAATGTTTAAAAGGGGAGAGGGCATTTAGTTTTAGTCGATGTCACTGCCCTTGCAAAGAAATGCTTATGGTGTTGCAGGTGTATTCAAGGCGTACCACGAAAACGAACAATACTGATGTTTAGTAGATCTATTGACAGAGAAGGACAAAGAAAGCATGCCAATAAGGGAATGACCTAAATTTAACACAGAGACCTTGGACTACGACCGCGAATAATACACCACAATCGATACTTTTCGTAGAAAGCGGACTGGCGCCATCATTAGGCAAAGAGAGGTCATGACACGGGTTAGTCTTCTTCGAATACTCTTTTAAACATCATAGAATATTTGGAATGGAAGATGGTCACAAAGAAGGAAAAGGAGAAGCTAATGAAAGAAAATGAGAAAGAAGGAAAGAAGATGAGGAAGGAGAGAAGAAGGGAAAAGACAAAATTATGGGAGGAAAAAGAAGAAAAGAATGAAGAAATTGGGAATCTTGCTATAGGTTTTCTGCTATTATAAAAACTTCAATAAATATCGATAATTGCATGGTCTCCTTTTTTCTACCGAAATATCTCTTTTGATTTTGATGTTCTTGTTGTTGTTGTTTTTTTTTTTTTGGAGGGGGGGGGGGCATTTTTCTGAGGTATCATCGCTAATACAGTGTTCCATTGAGGGCTGTGAGGTTAACATAATGGGCTTGTATTAGTGGGTATCTTTTTTTTTTCTATGAGTGTTTTGTATCATGTGAATGAAATTGACCTCCATTCACACCAGAATTTTTAGCTCTCCCCCAAAAGGAGAAAATAATAAGAAAATCTTGACAAAATTCCATCCATAAAAACTCCACTCATTTCATTATACTCAATTCAAAGTATAGAAACAAGACTACTGCTGTATTCACAATCGTGTACCGTAGGACCACCGTGCTCACTGTTTTTATTCAATGTTTATCAAGTCAATACCCTGCTTTGTGGTCACAATTTTGGAAGACAGACAGAAAATTTAGATTAAATTTTCATTCGACACAAATGAGGCAAAATTCTGGGAAATATTTTCCCGAACGTGACGAGTTGAACAATCTGTGTAATATGAACTGCAAATCAATAAAATTTCACGCTTGTGCAATTATTCTTGTAATAAAAAAAATGAGCCTGGTTGTTTTCCAGCTAAAGGCCGGCTTATTTTGTCTAATGATGCCTGGATTTCATATTAGACCAGGGGTCACTGACAACAGAAAAAATTACAAACTCGATATCTCTTTGACAGAGATCTTCTTTTGTTACCTTGTAAAATACGGTTGCTGGAATTCTTTGTCAGTATTTTTTTCATTATGATGGAATGGGGAATTCATAATGAATAATAATAATAATAATAAAAGATATCTCCGACTTCACTATACATAACATTTTGGGGGATGGTCTGTTGATCATCAGCGTTATTTTAATTTCATGTAGCAAAATTTCATGTGGCAAGAAATACTAATACGTTTAGGGAGAGGACTGATTAATATACCATTCTAACCTTTCTTCTCTTATACTAATATAGAAAAAATATTATCACGAAAAGACAGAGAGAAATTGCCAGATTATAATTGATTTGAACAAAAAGGAATACGTTTTGGCAAGTTTATGGAGGTTGCTATAAACTTCACTATACTTCAAAAGTAATAGTCTGTCAAAAATGATCTATTTTTAATGAGGAAATGCTGGTTTATTCTGCAAATTACACAGGAGATGTCTATAGGTTACAGAACAACCATCCCTCTATTTCCTCGTTTGTCATTTTCTCCGCCCAGGTACCAGAATGTGTTGTGTATAAAACAGACTGTTGCCATGGTAACGGAACGTATCGCATGACATGCACAGTGCTGGGTCAATCAGTTCCACAGTAGTTCGTTTTCAATTCTCTGACCCATCTTATGAAGGGCCAAGGACCATATCTGAGCTCGCTGCTATAAATTCTACCCCGAATATGATTGCACTGCTAGAAATACGTGAAGTTGAAAGAATGGATTAGGAATTATATTATAGCAGTATTGACGAAAGTCCTCGGAAAGAGGAAAAGTGCATGCGAAGAGAACATATGTAGAAACATATGACTTATGAGGAACGGAACAGTTTCAAAATAAAAGAAGAAGACGGAGAAGGAGGAGGAAGGGAAGAAGAAAAAGAAGAAGAAGAAGAAGAAGAAGGAGGAGGAGGAGGAGGAGGAGGAGGAGGAGGAGGAGGAGGAAAGAAAGAAAGAGGACAGAAGAAAGAGACGCAAAAATAAAATAAAAACAAAAACAAAACAAAAACAAAACGAGAAAAAAAATCGATAATGAGCTAATTTATATTATGTGCAAAGAATCAAGGAGTGCACGCAGAAAAGGACGAAAAGAAGAAAATTGTTTATAAGATGTAAGGATGGAAAGTTTGTGAGGAAATGATGAGAAGAGAAGTGAAGATATTCTTTGATTTGCGAATGAAGATCCATAATTCCAGAATGATTATGCCTGTGCATGAGTAATAACATTTCTATTTATAGCCACAAGGACAAAGTTACATGAAATTTTATTGATCCGAGACGATTATAATGGGAATGGAACGAAACGATACCTTCTAAGTGATAAGATGAATCATCAAATCGGATAATTTCGTTTAAAAAAGGGACAAACTCATTTTTTCTCTTCTTTGTCTCAGCATGAGGCAGATTAAAAAAAAATCCCCTGCATTCCTATTGGCTTGCATAATAATGAAGGTTTAAAAGCTGTGAACAACTTGTTTTGTTTGGAAGACAAGTCTAGGGATTTAAGGAGGGCCAGAGAGAGAGAGAGAGAGAGAGAGAGAGAGAGAGAGAAAGAGAGAGAGAGAGAGAAAGAAAGAGAGAGAGAGAGAGAAGGAGAATGGGGTGACTTAGGTCATAATTCTATATTTGAATTCTGACATCATGCTATTCAAATTATTATTATCGGCACGTGTGGGCGTATATTTTGAAAGCGTTCTGTCGCATTGTGTCAGTAAACATTCACGCACGTTTTATTCCCCTTTTCAACATAAATTATTTAATTCTGGTGAAAGCACCTTAATTTGTTCATTGTATTTTGATTGAATATATGCGAGGGAGAAGTTGAAACGTCTGAGAATACTGATGTCTTTATAAATGTGGGTTAATGTCACAAAATGTGACATAAAATGAATACGCAATATTTCTGCGATATGTTTTCAAAATGAAGTCCTGTCGTAAGGATATCATGTTGGTTTTTCTGTCATCTTTCTGTATTTGTTTCTCATAAATTTATTTGATTTTCTCGGCCGATGGGGGGGGGGGGGCGCGCTATATAGGTCTGTATGCCATGTTATGTGAAATGAAGGCGATTTTACCTCTCATAGTTTTGCATGTATATATGTTTTGTTTATACATAAGAAAGTATTGTCTTAAAAGTTCCACTGCTCATTGCACTGTATGAATCTTCTCTTGGGAATTATGGAATGCGCGTGAGGGAAAAAAGTAGATGGTTTGCAGACCTATACGTTGAGATACCCAGTTATGTGAGAATGGGAGAGAATTGGCATTAATTAGAATTTAGATTCGGTTTTGATTTGGATATACACTTGTCAATCATCACCAAAAATAGATCACGTGATAAGCATTCTACACATTCTTTGGGTTTTCGATTCCATTTCTCACCGAGATTTTGATGATGCCATTGAAGCCGCATCCCGCAACAACCAAACATGCAGTATCATTCAGTTTACCGCATTAGGTCTGACGAAAATGTCTGGGGTATATCTCTTTCAATAAAAGGCATTCGTGAAACTCATGTTTAGTACCATACATAGACATATAATATATTTTAGTACATAGATATTATATACCGGGAAGGAAGTGTACTATAGGTATTTATTGCTTGCATTCCTGGTATTGGTATTTTTGTCCTAATTATTGGTATTTTTGTCATAATTATTTTGTATGCATCTGTGATTACATTGTAATTCTTGTAAACACGTACAGTTTTGGTCCTTCGAATCATGTATATTAATGTATTTTTAAACCGAAATGAATAAATGAAATAAATTAATAAGATATTTATCTTACGTTGTTTGTCACAAAGTGAAGAGGAAGGGAGACAGACAATAATAGCGGGGACGTCGGAGGCCGGGAAGGGGGAGGGGGGGGGGGGCGTGGAGAAAAGTGAACAAAATGAAGACTGGCTCATGTGGCAGAAAAACGAATGTTGTATCATATCATAGGAATATAATAATGAATAACCGAGGAGAGAGAGAGAGAGAGAGAGAGAGGGGGGGGGGAACTTGAAAAACCCATTTCCCCCTTCATGCACGCATTGTGTCAGGAGTATATAGGTCTAGGCCTATAGCTCATTGTAGGCATGCGGTGATTATTGACTGCTTTGGTGTATGAGCTGATTGGAATTCCCCATATTTAAACACTAACTATCATAATTTTCCCATCAATATAATAAGGAATAATCCGAATAAACCATCTGCTTTAATTTACGTTACTTGCTTTGGGCGTGTCCGATGCAGTTTATGGCGCCATCAAACCTAAAGCATCAACCCACAAACGCCCAATATCCTTGATTTCTTACAATAATGAAGAAATTAAGAAAAATCAAAATTATATGGGACAGAAAAAAGTTGTTTACATCGAGGGTGGGGTTCATTATCATACAATCCGACTCATCTCCCACAACAATGGTCATCTAGAGTTTAATAACAAGACCTTGGAGGTGGTTTAGCGTGAGGATGAGTCATAAAACCGCCATCGCGGAAGGGATGCCCTTTCTGTGCTATTAATAAATGCTGACACATCACCGCCATTAGTCATACGACCCAGCCGTGTACATGCACACATAACCAGCACGGTTGAAAACAACAACAACGTGCATAGCTTTACTGTACAGTGCAGTGTAGTATTGTGTGTGTAATATAAAAGACGGCGAGCACTTGTCCAGAATTTTCGCTTCCAAATTCACTGGTTGTGTGTGTACTGGTATTGTGTGACTCTGTATTGTCTGCGGGCATTTTACAATTCGACATTCCTTCATACAATTGCACAATGCAGAAAACGACGCTACCCCCATTTTACACAAACCAATACTCCCGAACAGAATAGGCATAACATACTTGAGATCCTCAGGGAATTCCAGAAAGTTCCATAGTGATCATGGTGTCTGTTGTATGCATTTCTATTTACGTACAATTATCAATGTAGATTCTAAAGAAAGATCAGTATCCTAGCTAGCAATTAACGTAATTATTTCAAGAATCGAAATTAAATTAATTTGTTTAAGAGATGGCATATGTACCAACTTCAAGATTAATATTCAGAAAAAGAAATTTGCTAAAAGAAATATACTTTATCATATATTACTCCATGTGTGGCCACCATAAAAAATGATCATTTTTATTGTTGGATTATACATAATTCATACTTATACTTATGTAGGTCCATTTTTATATATTAATTATTTTTATTTTGTGTAAAAAATTTGTGTAAAAAACGCACCTGTCTATGCCAGTAGTTTCCCGTTGCTCAAATTAATGTTGTACGACTATTTTAAATTTCTTATCCATTGGTATAGGCAGGCCTTTACCATCTCCTGAACGTATTATGTGGTCATACACAACTTCACCTCATTTTGGGGACAATTGCTCGTTAATAATTGACAAAAATGGGGTTTGGAACCATAATGATATGCACGCCACGAGGTAGTAAAATTCAACCATCCATCCTGGCGAACTGGCTAATAATATTGGATTACATGAGCAGTCTAGTGCTAGTGGAGCGCTAACGCATAGGGGGCTGGCTGTGTGTGGAAAGGTCTGGGTAAATTCCGCTGTGTGTTTGTGTGCAGATCGTGTCAACGTACAATAGGAAACTAGTAGTCTACTATTAGCGGTCCCCTTGGCCTTATTGTCTTCAGTTCGAGCTATTCTGCAAACATTTTTACAACATAGAAAATGTAAAGAAACAAAAAATATATGTGCTTCTACTCAGAGTAACCGTCGACGTATTCATGCAGGCAAAGTTAATTTCAAGAGCATTAAATCTCGACCTTGAGTAAAGAAAGAAAGAAAAAAAAACCAACTGGCTACACAGTTGCCAGAGCC
The DNA here is from genome assembly GCA_029962745.1 of Echinometra lucunter. Classification (NCBI taxonomy): domain Eukaryota; kingdom Metazoa; phylum Echinodermata; class Echinoidea; order Camarodonta; family Echinometridae; genus Echinometra; species Echinometra lucunter. The sequence goes on from CM057157.1 coordinate 29,183,397, forward strand.
CGGACTGATACCAAATTGTTGAGTTGGTCCTTCCTTCATTTCTACACAATATACATAAGGAGCCCTTACAAATGAATGAAATGATATTTTATCATATACTAAATTGATATTTTTACTGTCCATACATGTATGGACTATGGATAAAAGCAGCAAAAGTACCTGAGTCTTAATATGTAGACTAGCATGTGTGCCCCTGTCGCTGTCACGCGGACACTCGGGGGAATACCACCTGTCCCTCGGGGAATTGCATTACCTTGAATATTCCGCACCCCTAATTATGTCTACAGCACGCGTATGTCTCCAAAATGTGCGTTGTGTGTGTGCGTGGGTGTTGAGGGTGTGTGTGGGTGGGTGTGTGTGACGTGTCATGGGTTAATTTCAAACATATTCAACACACATGGTAGAAGTGTGCATGAAAACTAGCTGGCAGCGAAAAACTGCTGAATGTCTGCACACGACCTCCCTGCTCATCATACTTGCATACTGGTTGTGCTACTTTTCTGCGGTATATTATATTCGTGAACTTTAAGTTGAATACAACGACCCACAGCATGTCAGCGTGTCAAAGGCTATATTATTCAGTGGCGCGAATGCAAAACGAAAGTACCGCAACTCAGTGATGAAAATGCTCGATTGTAATATTAGCTTGCGGTTTAGTGCTAATAATAAATTCAAGCGAAACTGAAATTGAAATGAAGGAATGTTCGAGATAATTGGCTTTGAGGTGGAGTAGGGTGCGGAATATTGGGGCCTGGGGCGCACTGAAAATAAAGGGACCCTGTGCACATCCAAGAGCAAGTGCCAATTTCCAAACCACAATAATTGCCAAAAGAAAAGTACTTTGAATTATGGCAATCCTGATAAGTTATGCTTAGATTATAGTCTTGTATATCATCAAAATCAGGTGAAGTTCCATGCATCGTGAAAATATCTACATTTTATTAACTTCAAAGTGAAACTATATTCAATGAATATTATGCGCACCTCTTGTATAATAATGAGCGATCACTCAATATAATAATACAAACCATATAAGGATTGTCTCTTAACAGAAAGAATAGTGGGGTTTTTAAATCTCATATGAAGTAATATGAATGAAATAGGAAACCACTTTTCCTTCTTGAAGAAACTCGAATAAGGAAGGAAATGAGAGGAAATGATAGAATCAAGGCCTTGGCTTTTATTCTTCATTGACAACGTATTGCCAAAGAGAATACAGTCAATCCCGAGTGGTCATGTCTACGTCTACAGTGGTCGCCTTCATTCATATTCAAATTCAAATTCGTATTCGTATCTATTCATTTCCTATAGAAAGTAAAGAAATATATTACATTAATTACAAGATTACAGACAAGATGAAATAACATACATAAATATTAATATTTTCTTGAAAAGCAAGTACATAATATCAATTAAGCAAATAATCAAAATCATCAAAAGAAAGTAAAAAATATATTATATTATATATACTATTATATATAGTTTAGCTTTATGGCAAGCTGCTATCGGGATTATTTCTACAAAGTACAAGGTAAAAGGGGACTCCTTTGAAAAAGTATTTTGTCCACAGTGGCCTCTTTGGTTTTCGTTGGGTTTGAATGTATATAGTTCTAGTTACAAGTATGGAGTTGTGGTAGAGAGATAAAGAGCGGAGGGAGGAGGGGGGGGTATAAGGAGAAGGAGAGTGGGGGCTGGCTAAGTTTAGAGAGAAAAGACGTATGGGGATAGAGAAAGATATTGAGAAAGAGAGAAAGAAAGAAAGGGGAAGGGAGAGGGAGAGAGAGAGAGAGAGAGAGAGAGAGAGAGAGAGAGAGAGAAATGGGCGCGATAGAGTGGATGACAAGCCAAATTAGGCCTGCATGAAATAGGTTCGGTTCAAGGGTTGGGTTTTTTTTGGGGGGGGGGAGCGGGTAGCGATCACTTAATAAAGGCCTATACAAAGTATGTCATTAGTCAACATTATAGAACCAAACAGGGCGTTTCCCGTATAGTTCAATATGAAAACCATATAAGGTAATCACCATGATCACAGTGATCGTTTGCGCTTGCAAAAATCCACCTGCACAGACCATTTACCATTTATGTGAAGGTACATCAGCCAGCCAGCCAGCCAGCCAGCCAGCCAGCGTGATAGTTGTACCGGGAAGGGATGAGTCATCAATCGGGGGAAAACACCCTGAAATTTTTCCATGCTTCATCACCGGCTGGACTGGGGTTCCCCCGTATGCAGCCAGACAGCCTCAATGCTCAAGTTATTGATCAGTATTTTCTATACAGCATGTATCCCTTCGTTCTGAATGTGGAGGCGTATAATTATGCATGCATGGGTTGGATGATGAACACAAACATGACAAAGGGTATGTGTAAATTTACTACAGGTATGGAATTTTCCTTCTTGACGATGACACTTAAGTCACTAATCTTTAACTCTGCTTTGTTAAATTCTTTAAAAACACACACACACACACACAAAACAAAAAAAAAAAAAAAAAAAAAAAAAGAGAGAGATGGTTTTATGCAAGTCATGAAGGCATGCAGGAAGTGCATTCCGGATAAAATGCTATTTCATAATTCATGATTTTGACTGAAAACGTTATAATTTGCTGTTTTCATAATATTTCCTTCAATGAAAAAAATATTATGTAAAAACCAAACCAAACAAAAAACAAAACACAAACAACAACACCCTCATGAACTCATGATTTTTTTTCTGATCTAATTACTTGTAAATATTGCAAAATATTGTAATTTTTCCTTGATTTTTGTTTTATGACTTGATAGAACATACAAATAAAAAAAAAATCAAATTAAAAAAAAACACCCTCCCCCTAAAAGTTGCATTGACGACGCCAGATATATTTCGTTTCTATTTGCTGATAACTGCTTCTGATAAAATGCTATGTCACGACCACCTCGGCCAGTTGGGAATGGCGTAGGAGGCAAACATGCATGCATGTAAGACAAAAAAAAAAAATGCTGAATTCAAACCACAACCATGATCATCATCCACCATTTCTTTTTAGCTCTGTTTAGTAACTGGAGTTTTTAAATGATTATATGCCATTATATATTTCGACAAGTTCCTATAGTTTCTCTCCGGATATTTTCATAATGAGAATGCGGGAATAGGTACTGTGCATGGGTTCCATGCATTTGATGATTGCTGTTTTCCAATATAAATTATAAAAACGCTGCTTTGATATTTCAACACAAATTTCTTTGTTTTCCCAATTTCATTTGAATATTGCATTATCACTTAAGAGGCTAAACAAAGTTTTTAAAAGCAAGATAGTGATGATTTAGCATGATATGATGTTGATAATTGATCTCCTCTTTCTGAAAAAAATTAAGGAGAGTATGAGAAACTAGAATCTATTTATTAATTATTTTGTCTGATATATGTAAATTTTGTATTTCGAGATTTCTATTTTATGTTGTTCATATGCTTTAATCATATCTTGATGATATTGATTATTGTATGTCAAATTATTTTCAATAAAAACGGAAAGAAGAAGAAAAAAAATGCATGTGCAAGTAGTTTTTTTTTTCGTATGTCGTGATAAAGAGACATGTCACCCTTCTGAAATCGCTATGAAATTGGACGGAACTTTTTTTTTTAAAATATATTTCTGAAGGAAGGTAATAAGGTATAGAATACAATTATTCCTGAAAATTTACACTTTTGACCTTCCACTTGAGCTTCATTCATTCTGTCAAAGTCGGGATTTTTCCCCCCATCTTGATCATGAAATCTCATGCATCTCGATTGAGATTCACATAATCTCCTGCTAAAATGTCACGGGCAATCTCATGTGACCCGCGAAGCTGAGATTGATAAGATGTATCTAGTCGGGGATCACTAGTCCGTGAGGAATGGAGGAAATCAGATAGCTATCTAGGAGAGTCCTCGATTAAAAAAAAATATTAAAAAGTATCCCCTCAGCTCGTATTTTACGCTTGAATTTGTATCATTGCAGTTTTGGAAAGGTTTCTTGTTTGATTAAAAGGGTGCTGCAGTGAAATTAAAAAAAAAAAGAAAGATGTCAAATATGCGACATATGAGATGTTAATACTGCTGGAGACAAAAAGGCATGAAAATGAAAGAGAGAGAGAGAGAGAGAGAGAGAGAGAGAGAGAAAGATTGGGGGGGGGGGGAGAAGAGTATGTGAGAGAGAAGGGTGACAGGGAGGGAAATACCTGAATATAGGCTTTGCGGAAGGAAATTGGCAAAAAAAAAAAAAAAGGTAAAAGGAGTCCAGAAAGAGGAGAGGAATATTCAGTTTCGGAAAAGAAGAGAGTGAAAGATACACAGAGAGGGATAGAGAGAGAGAGAGAGAGAGAGAGAGAGAGAGAGAGAGAGAGAGAGAGGGGGGGGGGTGTTATGAGCCCATATTGTACCCTGTACATTATCATAAAAACAATGTTGTTGTTGTTGGATTGTTTTTTTTTTTTTACAGACGTGTATCAATCAGATATGATTATTTACGTCTGGGACCGACCTTAAACGTCACCATCCGAAAGACGTGACTCAGACTCGAATCTGGGTTTGCTGAATCATTTTATAACTTCCACTGTTAGCTGGATTACAGGCGCACGCCACAACGTCCAGTACATGGAAGTCAAGGGTATATTTTCTTTTGTGATACTTCTTTTTTTCTGTTTGCATTACTTTAAGAGGAAGCCGGAACGATTTTCAAATTTTTAGTCCATTTTATTTTCACATTGCCCCATAAAGTTACATGTAGTAAAATTGTAAAATTGGCTTTTGGTTTGAATGGGTTATTTTTCAATGGCTGCATGCAGGTGGACTGCTTTGAAACCTCTATGATCTCCATGCTGAACAATGCTTCTTGTTTGAGTTTACTCACCTTGCGCAACAATGCTTTAGAATGGCTACGTCACAATAGAATGGAATGCAAACAATGCAGCCTTTGTAGCGGATCACATGATTGTGACATCACAAATCGATATTTCGAAATACTGTATGCACACGTGCACTGGTACAGGCTAGCTATTATAGGCTGTCGATATTTCTACACAATGATTTTCCTTGTTTGTTTGTATAAAGTCAAGGGTGCAGACAGGGACCGAACATAATCGTTGTATTGACGATGTTTTCTCTCCAGTTTATAATTCAAATCCATAGACATATTGGGGAAACCCCTTCTAAAAGTTACAACATAACGGCACATTGCGCAAATTTCAAACGTATTATGCAAGGGGCCTGACTTTTTGCAGATTTAGGAACTGCATTCTCTACAAGATGAAAAAAATCCAAATAAAGAAAAAAACAACAACAAAACACGTTCGATATGGAGTTAGGTATATCAGCTATCAAAGTGTCTATGTCTACTATTCTTTTTATTCCTTTTATGTTAATTTTCTAGAACTTTAATATGTCAAGTAAGTTACCATGCCATATATCACGTTTAGTATTGTATCATTTGATCATTAAGCCATTGCTATGAAAAATGAAGGACCATGATCCCTGGACGTGATGATAAGAATGACCTTTCGGAATACTCGATTTCGTAGTGATAAAAGCAGCTGAAAAGCTGTCTGAATGACACTCCAAGTGAAGGTTTATCCGAGATAAAACAAAAGAGAGCTGGAGTGAAGGCGGAAAGAGACAGGAAAGGGACGGTGACAGCCTGCCTACCGGCCCAACACCCGACGGGAAACAAGGAGGTACTCGTTACATGCCAGTTCAGCTGAAAACCCCTGTATCATGTACTGATAATGCACGGTTCCTGTTGTTTATTCAAAACCTTATTGCAAGGTTATTCTGGATATTCCATCTGCCTATGCACGTAGTGAAAAGTTCACTTCTCTGGAACCGAAGACGGATGCAAATATGATTTTGATGGGGTTTTCACATGCATGCAGTTACATTGATGACGCTATATTATGTACTTTTTCTCGCATTACTCTTTTCCTTGCATGGTTATGACAATGAACGTTTCAACTTTTCAACCAGAGTTTAGAGTAACTCAACCTGCTAGAGATTATTATCCATTGAGAAGAATTGTAGAAAAAGGAGGAGGAGGAGGAGAAGAAGAAAAGAAGAAGGGAAGAATAAGAAGAAGAATAAGAAGAAGAGGAAAAAGGGGAAGGAGAAGAAAAAGAATAGGAAGAAGAAAACTTAAGTTCTAAATACATAAAGACAATAACAACATGGTTGAAAGGAAAGAAGAGAGAGAGATAGAAAGACAGAAAGGCATATAACATTTTGCTCCAGAAGAAGAATTTGAAAGCAAGATGAGGTGAAGAAAGTCAGAAATTGAAATTATAGAAAAACCGGAGAAATTTATCTTATTGAAATGAGAAATAATGACTTTTCTAACCCATAATTCTGCTATAAATACTATTGTATTTTGTATATGGCGACAATATATTGCTTTCTACAGGAGCATAATCTACATAATATATCAGTAATATTCTGGTATAGGAATGATTTCTGCTTAGAATTGTTGGATATTTATCATTGGCATTATTGCAAAATAGCAGTTGATTATGACTTCTAATTTTTACAGGAATGTTCCATTGAATTGTTGGCATACTGAGTATTTTTTTTAATTGATACTGTATTATATGGGTGTATGTATTACTGACCTTTAAATTTGCAAATTTTAGCTCTAAAATCTTTCCAATCTGTGAAATATATGTTCTGTGTGCCATAAATCTCTCACTGATATCTGCACTGCGTGGCCACAGTGACCCCATGACACAGAAACACATCGTGGTTGCCAATGGGCCTACACAGGTACAATAGTACATGCATTAGACATGCCAGACCCGTGCCAGACAAGTATCGGTACGGTAAGTACGGTAAGTACTAGTACATTGTGTATGCAGTAGACACTGCATAGTATCATTGGTAATGCCCGAAGTACAATGTACATAGTCATAACCTCAGTCTGTACACTTGACTGTGGTGGCTGGCCTGGCTGAATTATGAATTATGAATATGTTATAGGCTGTATATTTAGTAGGAAGGTATACTACATTCACTAAAAAATGCCATACTCATCCATGTACATGTATAAAATGTTACAATGAAACACAGAAAGAATCCATACAATCAAGCATTGAAAATGTGATGTTAAACAGCCAAACATTATGGAAATTATATATATATATATATATATATATATATATATATATATATATATATATATATACATGTCCTCATTATTTTCATCAGCATCATTATCAATTTATCATCAGTACTATTATAATCATCATCATCTTCCTCCTTGTCATCATCATCATCATCATAATTCTCATCATCATCACAGAATGGCATTTTTGTCATCAAAATCATCATGACCCTCCTCATCGTCCTCGCCATCATCATCATCATCATCAAACTTCTTAACTTAATTTTGTGATAATTTATTTTTGTAGTTCCTTGGAATTTTTCAATTCACCAGAACTCTCTGTTGAAAAAAAAAATAATAAAATCCCACATGAAATCTGTGTGCTTCAATACAGGAAATTGAAACCTATTATGTAGTCAATAATTAGTCTTTAAGTATAGTTGTAATTAAACTTGTAAATCTATTGTATTGGACACATAACATTCATATACAGGTAGCCACTGCTGACAGCCAGAAGGGCATTGAGTTATGTATATGTAGCTGCAGTCAAAACCCTCTAGCTCTAAACAGACAATATCTTGCTCAATTCATGCTCAATCAGATGTTACATTCTGACAGTCATGACCAATCAAAGCACACAAAACTCATACTATCACTGACCTGACAACATGCATCCAAACATTTCACAGCACAGAACACGATTCAACAGATCATAATGGCACAAAAAGTGTAATTTTCATAATTTTTTATTATCCAGCAAATTTGAGCTGTTGTTTCTTTTTTTTTCAATAATTTGTTTTTACAATACATCGCATGACAAACTTCATGAAAAACAGACATGGCAAATTTGTGTCATATGCACTATTGTACATGTACATTACTAAATGCAAGTTCTTTATGAAACCATTAAAAACAATTGGAAGAAAAGGACCTTATTCAGATCAGTATCATACAAAATGAAGATTTTAAAAAAAAGAATATCTAGTTCAAAATGACCCAATATTCACATACTTAAAAACTGAAAACCATACAAATTGATTATTGCATGTATATCTTATTGGAATATTCATCAATGCCTTCACATCTGTATTCTTTCCTGATATTTGACAAATGACATTATTAACCTGTTTTTAAATTTTTTCCAAGATTATGTCTCTACAACTGGAGAAAGAATTATGGAAACAGAAACTACCTCCAAATTGTTCCAGAAATTAAAAAAAAAATGACCATCAAGGTCCAGCATGTGAATATTGGTTAAAAGAAATACATGTACAAGCTGATAACAAACGGTCCTTCACTGCAGTGTCTGATATTTCGCCTTCATACATGGATTACTTATAACAAGATTATTACAAAATTTTGCATGCCTATGTTATAAACTCCTCAGGCAAAATTCTTGTCTGAAGTTATATTGCAAGATTAGGCATTTGAACATTTGTACACAAAAAGAAAAGCAAATCACCTACTTGAGGTTGTGCGATTGCGAAATTTTACTGTAATTTTGAAATCAGCAATGGTGCAGAATTGTGCTAAATTCAATGTAAGACAGAGACCTCATGAAAAGACTCAAATCTATAAGTCACAAAATGTGGTATTTTCCCTACAGAGCAGAGCTGTTCAAAACATAAAATATTTGTGAAATACACAGTAATTCTTAGCACAGATGAGCTACAAGTTGGCAGCTGCCTCTGATGGTCTGTGAATGGAAAATTATAATTTAGAGCTGCATAATGCTTCCACCATCAACAAAATTTGAAAAATAAAAAGGCTTCTATCTCTTGCACACAATGCTTTCCGTCAAATATGACACGGTACAAAATAAAATCTGAGAAAAACAAAAAACATGTGACATACCTCTTTTCATACATCTGTTTAGAAAAAAATTCAAAAAACCAGTATGCTTAGTTGAAAGACAACATTTTTCATAATATTCACATCAATTATTTTCAACATCATTTACAACCTCATAAATCCTTGACCCTTTCTTCAAATACTATGTCACAGAACATTCTCTGTATCCTCTTCATATTATTAGCATGAACATCTTCCTAACTGGATGCTATTGAATTAGGCATGGACAAGTACAATTTTTAATCAGGGCATTTAACATTCTATGCTCTACGAATCGTTACCGAAGTACTGACACAAAATTACTGGGCAAGTTTAAAATGCAGACTTTTTTGTCCTCCTATATCATGGGCTCTTAAATCCCTAGATTTAGATCCTACTGGGCGGAATAAACAAATTTACAATCTTCAATTTTCTTGTGCATCGCAACTACACAAAGATCATCAGGTGCACAGCATTAATGCCAAACATTTCCTGTACATTCATAATGGACTAAATGAGATACAATAAGAGACCTCAGAAATAGGAATACTATCAGGGGTCCTGCCCCAAATTTCTGGTAAACATGTATATAATCATGTCATGAATAAACTGTAATTTTGCGGCACTAAATTAAGGGTACTGCAGACCAGCACAGTCAAACATCTTCTCTGGGTCATACATTGGATTGAAAACAGAACATACGTGTGCGTACCATGTTCACAATAATGTTCATAATCGATACAGGCCTTTGCTATGCACGGCTCAAGTCAAATATTCCAAAATGACCATGTTTCAGTAGTTAATGTCAATGTTCAAAGTTTTGCAATTATTCCAGTTAAAATGCCAGTTGTTGTGCCAGCATAACTTGACATCCGCTCTTAACGTGTTCCATCACACTCTGTTTCAGCGCACAACTTGTTCACGAAGCTTGGTTGCTGTTGTTGTCAAGTCTGAATTTTGTGTTTTCAGGTCCTTCACTTTATCCTCTAACCTGGCGATACGCTCGAGCTTGCGCTTGCGGCACTTGCTGGCTGCGATTCGATTCCTCAGTCGCTTCCTTTCAGCCTTGATGCGTTCCTGTGTCTCCATGTCGATGGGGGACATAGGCGGGTTAGCTGCTGTGGCGTGGTACACTGGGACGGTCTGGGGCTCCTCGCATGCGGGTTCCTGCTTGATGTGGTCAACAGGCCATCCACGGGTAACTGCAGTAGAGTCAGTGGGCATCGAATTGCGAGTTGATAAGTTGACAGTTGATCCAGGCAGCGTTGTCGTTGTAGGCATAGCAGGGTTGTATATCGACGTCGGGGCCGTGGTCATACTCGAGATGGTAGTCTGGGGATTGAGGATCTGCTGCTGGTAGGTAGTGGTAGGGCCAGCGCCTGCATGGATCTCCAGCTGGTCAACCGACGATTCATCGTCGCTCACCACGGACTCAGAGTCGCCCGAATCATTCCGTTGATGAAGACTCTGCAGTGCCTCGACAAAACCCTGGGCGAAGGCTGCTTGCTCTTCGGTAACGTTTTTCGGGCAGATAAACTGGGTAGGCGTTGGTGTCGTACAGATATTGCCTTGCTGAGAAATAATCATCTTTTCGAGTTCTGGAGAAGCGAGTTTGAGCATCTGGACGTCTGGAGTCGACAGCACGGCAGCCGTAAGTTTGCGCTGCCCGTGTCCAGATCCAGAGTCATGCATTTCTTCTTGCTCAGCCACGGGTTGTGTGAATCTTCGTAGAACTGAGTCTCCATCTTTTGCGACCGTTTTCGGCTGACATGCAAACAGTTATGAGCTTTCAGTTAGCTATGAGCTACAAGTCTGAGTCACAGGTCTCGATGTGATGTGGCAAAGAGGGGGGTTCCTGTAGTAGTAGTTCGAGAGATTTCAGTGTCTCTGCACAGTCTGAAATGATAGTGAATTTCCGATACCAACGCTGACTCACTATATATACACTGACTAAGGTTTCCCAAAATAGACGGAAGAGCAGTGACATCAGATTCTCGAATAACGATTGGTCGGTGATGATGTAAGACGTGTGTTTGGCAATGTCATATTGCAATCTGATTGGTCAAACCAGAATGTCAATCAAGGCACATGTAGTGCTCTGGAAGTAAACAGTAACCTGCAATGACGACTCCACTTTTATAAAGGGGGTATTTTTCAGGCGTATTTTTACAAAGTAAAATGAATGTACAAAAAGTCGAAGCTGATACTTGAAGTTCTCAAATTATTATATTGCAAGGGATAAAAGTGACAAAAACTTGGTGCGTTTTTATAAAGCAATCAACAAAATACCAAATTTTAACGAAATCATTTTATCATTTCACCCTGATTCATATGAACGTGTCCAGTTACACGTCACAATCTTTTTCCGGGTAACAGAACCAACCTCGCCGGAAGAGGTTCTTGTTTAACACAAAACGTGTATTAACCTTGAATTCACTACGTCACAGCCTTCTTTTCCTTATATGGTACTGTTGTGGAAGTGAACGAGATCTATCAGGTGGTAGAAGGTGAGACCATCAAGCCACTAAATCGAGGTATAATGTCAAGATGGAATGTTTGCAGTGTGGTTGATAGTGTCTGTGTTTTATCTAAGAAGAATTTATATTTCCTCAGTTGATGCAACATGAGATGATAAATATGAATTTGACCGAGAATGTTGACATGTCTGCACGTACGTTAGTGGCACAGTGCAGTTGAGCACGTGCACGTGGTCTAAGACTAAGCCTTTAAATTACTAGCAAAAAATGAATAGGTAATAAGCCCATGCCCAGCCTCGGTCCGAGGCTCGGGCTGTGCCAGGCAGGTTAGGGACGATCACCAAATCTAATAATTTCACATTTATTTATTTATTTATTAAAAACAAACATGAAACCAATCTCGACTTGCTATCTTTAAATTAATATGATTATGAAAGATACTACTGTCTATGCTACTGTACTCTACTGTCTGTAGATCTAGTACTGAGTTAGGCCTAGATCTAACACTACAGTAACACTAAACAGTAACAATTAGATCTAACTCTGTTACTAGGATTTAGAGGGTCTATCTAACTTACATGTAGTTAGATCTAGCACTATTAAACGTAAGGCCTAACGTTAGGCCAGGGCCTTAGACTCAGAGTCTAGACATAACAGTTAGATCTAGACCACCAAATAACTAGTAACATCTAGATCTAGACAGGCCTAACTGTTTTTAATTTTTTTTTTTAAAGTTACACTTTACAGTTAGATCTAGATCTTTGTATTTATTTCTTTAAAAAAAAAAGTAAACCAGTCATCTAACAGACTTGCTATCTAACTTGTTAGATGCTAGTAGTAGTAGGAAGAATCTATAGAGTAGATTTATGCTAGATTTCATTTAGGTCTATAGCAGGTCTAGACCTAGATTTATGCTATAGGGCCTAAACTGAACTAGTTTTCGGCTTTTGATTTCTTTTTTTTGGGGGGGGGGGGGGGTGGTGGGGAGGGAAATTCTTTTTAGGGTACCCTAATGCTTGTTCATGGCCTGTTTTAATACTGTAAATAAAAACAAGAATAAAGAGCCCCTCTCTAACTGATTTAGAATTGTGGACGTTGTCACTTATTCATTATTTAGATTTCCTTTTCATGGACTTGGTTGAGTTTTAGATCTACTGATATTGTTAACAAATTGAAAGTGATTTCTGGTGATTTGCCTTCTCCGATCTGTAGAAACTGCATGCCTTTCTTTCTGATTTGCTGCATGTGTACTTGACATGTACTGCAGACAGAGTTATGTTTTGTTTTGTATTTTTTGGTTGTAATTTCAAAGTTGTGTCTTTTTGAATTGTTTCATGCATATGAGACTCGGGGGAGGGGGAGCATTGTTGGAAAAGTTATGAGCAAATTCATTCCAACATTGCCACAAAAGATGTGGCAAATGCTTCTTGTCACTAGCTAGGAATACTGACTTGTGAAGGTTAGCGACTTGTAAGATCAATAATACTGATTTTTTTGGGGGGGGGGGGAGGGGGTGAAGGTCCTTATTATATCACTTCTACTAGCAAGTTTGATCCAACATCCCCAATCCAAATTGTGTAGTGATGCCCCTTCCCGATCTCCTGATAAACACTCTGAATGCAGTATTGACAGGTTATTGACTCTGCATATCATAGTGGCCAATTTTCCTCTTTCTTTTCATCTGGGACTTTTCATCTTGTAGAAGATGTCACTTTAATGGCATGTGGCAAGCAGATCTGTACACAAAGTCATAGCAGTTTAATTCTATTTTGGTCCAGAGTAAATCCAAATACCACATGGGCTTACTTCCTCATCAGATGGGCTTTCCATCCGAGTAGTCCTTGTTCTGAGGGGTTAAGAGTTAAGACTACATTGTTCTTTAGCAATTGCTCATCCTTGTTTACCCTTACCAGACTTGTTTTTCATCCGGTTTTTGTTGAACATGTTGAAAAAGAAAGTTGTGTGCCGCAAACTTCTGTGCGATTAGAACCTTTCTTCAATTGTGGTCGAATTCCAGATCTGTTCCTTCATTCACCATGTTGCCTGTATGACAAGCAGATTAAGGTGATGACAATAAGGGTTGAAGGCTTTATTGATTGAGTGCTATTTTGAGTTGCATAGACATAATAAGTTGTTTGTTATTTCTTGGAAGGGATTTTTTTTTTCCAGTCCTAATTGTTTTGATATAGGTACATTTGCAAGATTAAGACCGATGAGTCACCAAGCAGATAAAAAAAATATTGAACAAAGAAGAATCAAACAACTGTAGGAGACAAAGGGAATAAATATTCAGAATAACAATATGACAGTACACTATACTTGATAATTCAGTTCTCCATTCAACCCTGGATTTCGTAATTGATAAAATGAATGTTCATATTAATACTTTAAATCCAATTTGAATTCCAATTACCTCCTGAATGTCATTTGAGGAATGGTTGATATGGATTGTTTGTTTGCTTGCGATATAGGTCATACCCTCCTTATCACTGGATGAAAAATATTTTGATGAACTTTGAAAAAATGGGAAAAAAAAGTTTTGTCATTTCTGTTGGTAAGGCAAAAAAGACCCATTTTTTCCGTGAAGGGGGGGGGGGGGGTCATGTCCTATACTGCAATCAAATAACTTTTTAGATTCAAACTTTAACAAAGGGGCACCACACAGCCTGACTGAAGGTACATGGACAGTTGCCTGAATATTGGTCAATTGGAAAATCTAGGGTGGGAAAGGGGGGGGGGGGGGGGGGTGCCCCTGATCTCTGCTGTCAATGTTTCCGTCCTAGCATTGATTTAATGCATGTGCATAATGCTTTAGACCAATCAAGTAATTTCTAAATATTCAGACTGAAGACCTTCATGTATACATGCACATGACTTCCTGCAAGGTCAAGTGCAATTTAAGAGTGCAGTAATCCAGCTACTAGGTCTACACTTTAGACTGTATACTAGAATAATTCCAGTAAATCACTGTTTTGCATTATGATGCAGAATATCACATTTTGTTTTTAAAATATGTGTAAATTATGGTGGCCCTGAAGTACGCTCGACAACTAGGTCATGTGCGACGTGAATTTTATGGCCAACTGTGCGCCCCAGTCGCGAAATTTGCGACCCG
>CM057157.1:29198418-29217149 GCA_029962745.1 Echinometra lucunter
AAAACAAAAAACATGTGACATACCTCTTTTCATACATCTGTTTTAGAAAAAAAATCAAAAAACCGTATTCGTTTGAAAGACAACATTTTTCATAATATTCACATCAATTATTTTCAACATCATTTACAACCTCATAAATCCTTGACCCTTTCTTCTTTCAAATACTATGTCACAGAACATTTTCTGTATCCTCTTCATATTATTAGCATGAACATCTTCCTAACTGGAGTCTAATTAGGCATGGACAAGTACAATTTTTAATCAGGGCATTTAACATTCTATGCTCTACGATCTTTAACCGAAGTACTGACACAAAATTACTGGGCAGTTGAAAATGCAGACTTTTTTGTCCTCCTATATCATGGGCTTTTAAATCCCTAGATTTATATCCTACTGGGCGGAATAAACAAATTTACAATCTTCAATTTTCTTGTGCATCGCAACTACACAAAGATCATCAGGTGCACAGCATTAATGCCAGACATTTCCTGTACATTCATAATGGACTAAATGAGATACAATAAGAGACCTCAGAAATAGGAATACTATCAGGGGTCCTGCCCCAAATTTCTGGTAAACATGTATATAATCATGTCATGAATAAACTGTAATTTTGCGGCACTAAATTAAGGGTACTGCAGACCAGCACAGTCAAACATCTTCTCTGGGTCATACATTGGATTGAAACAGAACATACGTGTGCGTACCATGTTCACAATAATGTTCATAATCGATACAGGCCTTTGCTATGCACGGCTCAAGTCAAATATTCCAAAATGACCATGTTTCAGTAGTTAATGTCAATGTTCAAAGTTTTGCAATTATTCCAGTTTAAAATGCCAGTTGTTGTGCCAGCATAACTTGACATCCGCTCTTAACGTGTTCCATCACACTCTGTTTCAGCGCACAACTTGTTCACGAAGCTTGGTTGCTGTTGTTGTCAAGTCTGAATTTTGTGTTTTCAGGTCCTTCACTTTATCCTCTAACCTGGCGATACGCTCGAGCTTGCGCTTGCGGCACTTGCTGGCTGCGATTCGATTCCTCAGTCGCTTCCTTTCAGCCTTGATGCGTTCCTGTGTCTCCATGTCGATGGGGGACATAGGCGGGTTAGCTGCTGTGGCGTGGTACACTGGGACGGTCTGGGGCTCCTCGCATGCGGGTTCCTGCTTGATGTGGTCAACAAGGCCATCCACGGGTAACTGCAGTAGAGTCAGTGGGCATCGAATTGCGAGTTGATAAGTTGACAGTTGATCAGGCAGCGTTGTCGTTGTAGGCATAGCAGGGTTGTATATCGACGTCGGGGCCGTGGTCATACTCGAGATGGTAGTCTGGGGATTGAGGATCTGCTGCTGGTAGGTAGTGGTAGGGCCAGCGCCTGCATGGATCTCCAGCTGGTCAACCGACGATTCATCGTCGCTCACCACGGACTCAGAGTCGCCCGAATCATTCCGTTGATGAAGACTCTGCAGTGCCTCGACAAACCCTGGGCGAAGGCTGCTTGCTCTTCGGTAACGTTTTTCGGGCAGATAAACTGGGTAGGCGTTGGTGTCGTACAGATATTGCCTTGCTGAGATAATCATCTTTTCGAGTTCGGGAGAAGCGAGTTTGAGCATCTGGACGTCTGGAGTCGACAGCACGGCAGCCGTAAGTTTGCGCTTGCCCGTGTCCAGATCCAGAGTCATGCATTTCTTCTTGCTCAGCCACGGGTTGTGTGAATCTTCGTAGAACTGAGTCTCCATCTTTTGCGACCGTTTTCGGCTGACATGCAAACAGTTATGAGCTTTCAGTTAGCTATGAGCTACAAGTCTGAGTCACAGGTCTCGATGTGATGTGGCAAAGAGGGGGTTCCTGTAGTAGTAGTTCGAGAGATTTCAGTGTCTCTGCACAGTCTGAAATGATAGTGAATTTCCGATACCAACGCTGACTCACATATATACACTGACTAAGGTTTCCAAAATAGACGGAAGAGCAGTGACATCAGATTCTCGAATAACGATTGGTCGGTGATGATGTAAGACGTGTGTTTGGCAATGTCATATTGCAATCTGATTGGTCAAACCCGAATGTCAATCAAGGCACATGTAGTGCTCTGGAAGTAAACAGTAACCTGCAATGACGACTCCACTTTTATAAAGGGGGTATTTTTCAGGCGTATTTTTACAAAGTAAAATGAATGTACAAAAAAGTCGAAAGCTGATACTTGAAGTTCTCAAATTATTATATTGCACGGGATGAAAGTGACAAAACTTGGTGCGTTTTTATAAAGCAATCAACAAAATACCAAATTTTAACGAAATCATTTTATCATTTCACCCTGATTCATATGAACGTGTCCAGTTACACGTCACAATCTTTTCCGGGTAACAGAACCAACCTCGCCGGAAGAGGTTCTTGTTTAACACAAAACGTGTATTAACCTTGAATTCACTACGTCACAGCCTTCTTTTCCTATATATGGTACTGTTGTGGAAGTGAACGAGATCTATCAGGTGGTAGAAGGTGAGACCATCAAGCCACTAAATCGAGGTATAATGTCAAATGGATGTTTGCAGTGTGGTTGATAGTGTCTGTGTTTTATCTAAGAAGAATTTATATTTCCTCAGTTGATGCAACATGAGATGATAAATATGAATTTGACCGAGAATGTTGACATGTCTGCACGTACGTAGTAGTGGCACAGTGCAGTTGAGCACGTGCACGTGGTCTAAGACATAAGCCTTTAAATTACTAGCAAAAATGAATAGGGAATCTATTAGCCCGTGCCCAGCCTCGGCCCCGAAGCTCGGCTGTGCAGGCAGGTTAGGGACGATCACCAAATCTAATAATTTCACATTTATTTATTTTATTTATTAAAAACAAACATGAAACCAATCTCGACTTGCTATCTTTAAATTAATATGATTATGAAAGATACTACTGTCTATGCTACTGTACTCTACTGTCTGTAGATCTAGTACTGAGTTAGGCCTAGATCTAACACTACAGTAACACTAAACAGTAACAATTAGATCTAACTCTGTTACTAGGATTTAGAGGGTCTATCTAACTTACATGTAGTTAGATCTAGCACTATTAAACGTAAGGCCTAACGTTATGGCCAGGGCCTTAGACTCAGAGTCTAGACATAACAGTTAGATCTAGACCACCAAATAACTAGTAACATCTAGATCTAGGCCTAACTGTTTTTTAATTTTTTTTTTAAAGTTACACTTTACAGTTAGATCTAGATCTTTGTATTTATTTCTTTAAAAAAAAAGTAAACCAGTCATCTAACAGACTTGCTATCTAACTTGTTAGATGCTAGTAGTAGTAGGAAGAATCTATAGAGTAGATTTATGCTAGATTTCATTTAGGTCTATAGCAGGTCTGACCTAGATTTATGCTATAGGGCCTAACTGAACTAGTTTTCGGCTTTGATTTCTTTTTTTGGGGGGGGTGGTGGGGAGGGAAATTCTTTTTTAGTGGTACTCTAATGCTTGTTCATGGCCTGTTTTAATACTGTAAAATAAAAACAAGAATAAAGAGCCCCCTCTCTAACTGATTTAGAATTGTGGACGTTGTCCACTTATTCAATTATTTAGATTTCCTTTTCATGGACTTTGTTGAGTTTTAGATCTACTGATATTGTTAACAAATTGAAAGTGATTTCTGGTGATTTGCCTTCTCCGATCTGTAGAAACTGCATGCCTTTCTTTTCTGATTGCTGCATGTGTACTTGACATGTACTGCAGACAGAGTTATGTTTTGTTTTGGTATTTTTGGTTGTAATTTCAAAAGTTGTGTCTTTTTGAATTGTTTCATGCATATTGAGACTCGGGGGGAGGGGGAGCATTTGTTGGAAAAGTTATGAGCAAATTCATTCCAACATTGCCACAAAAGATGTGGCAAATGCTTCTTGTCACTAGCTAGGAATACTGTGAAGGTTAGCGGACTTGTAAGATAAATAATACTGATACTTTTTTTTTGGGGGGGGAGGTGAAGGTCCTTATTATATCACTTCTACTAGCAAGTTTGATCCAACATCCCAAATCCAAATTGTGTAGTGATGCCCCTTCCCGATCTCCTGATAAACACTCTGAATGGAGTATTGACGGGTTATTGACTCTGCATATTATAGTGGCCAAATTTTCCTCTTTCTTTTCATCTGGGGAATTTTCATCTTGTAGAAGATGTCACTTTAATGGCATGTGGCAAGCAAGATCTGTACACAAAGTCATAGCAGTTTAATTCTATTTTGGGTCCAAAGTAAATCCAATACCACCTGGGCTTACTTCCTCATCAGATGGGCTTTCCATCCGAGTAGTCCTTGTTCTGAGGGGTTAAGAGTTAAGACTACATTGTTCTTTAGCAATTGATCATCCTTGTTTACACTTACCAGACTTGTTTTTCATCCGGTTTTGTTGAACATGTTGAAAAAGAAATTGTGTGCCGCAACCTTCTGTGCGATTAGAGCCTTTCTTCAATTGTGGTTGAATTCCAGATCTGTTTCCTTCATTTCACCATGTTGCCTGTATGACAAGCAGATTAAGGTGATGACAATAAGGGGTGAAGGCTTTATTGATTGAGTGCTATTTTGGGTTGCATAGACATATAAGTTGTTTGTTGTTTCTTGGAAGAGATTTTTTTTTTCTTCCAGTTCCTAATTGTTTTTGATATAGGTAGATTTGCTAGATTAAGAATGATGAGTCACCAAGCAGATCTAAAAAATATTAAAACAAAGAAGAATCAAACAACTTAAGAAGACAAGGGGAATAAATATTCAGAATAACAATATGACAGTATTCTATACTTGATAATTCAGTTCTCCATTCAAACCTGGATTTCATAATTGATAAAATGAATGTTCATATTAATACTTTAAATCCAATTTGAATTCCAATTACCTCCTGAATGTCATTTGAGGAATGGTGATATGGATTGTTTGTTCGCTTGCGATATAGGTCATACCCCTCCTTATCACTGGATGAAAATATTTTGATGAACTTTGAAAAATGGGAAAAAAAGTTTCGTCATTTCTGTTGGTAAGGCAAAAAAGACCCATTTTTTCCGTGAAGGGGTGGGGGGTGGGAGGGGTCATGTCCCATACTGCAATCAATAACTTTCCAGATTCAGAATTTAACAAAAAGGGCACCCACACAGCCTGACTGAAGGTACATGGACAGTGCCTGAATATGGTCAATTGGAAAATCTAGGGTGGGAAAGGGGGGGGGGGGGGTACCCCTGATCTCTGCTGTCAATGTTTCCGTCTTAGCATTGATTTAATGCATGTGCATATGCTTTAGACCAATCAAGTAATTTCTAAATATTCAGACTGAAGACCTTCATGAATACATGCACATGACTCCTCAAGGTCAAGTGCAATTTAAGAGTGCAGCAATCCAGCTACTAGTCTACCACTGTAGACTGTATACTAGAATAATTTCCAAGTAAATCACTGTTTTTCCTTATGTGCAGAATATCAAATTTTGTTTTGAAAATATGTGTAAATTATGGTGGCCCTGAAGTACGCTCGACAACAGGTCATGTGCGACGTGAATTTTATGGCCAACTTTGCGCCCCAGTCACGAAATTTGCAACCCGTGACGCGAAGTTCAGGACCCGGGATGCGAAATTCAGGACCTGTGACGCAAAGTGCAGGACCTGGGATGCGAAATTCATGACCCGTGACGCGAAGTTCAGGACCAGGGATGCGAAATTTAGGACCTGGATGCGAAATTCGGGACCCCGTGATGCAAAGTTCAGGACCTGGGATGCGAAATTCATGACCTGTGATGCGAAGTTCAGGACCTGGGATGCGAAATTCGTGACCCTGGATGCGCAATTCACGTTGCACATGACCTGTTGTCGAGCATACTTCAGGGCCACCATAGTAAATGCACAAATCCAAGAAGTACATTTGGATAGTTTGGACTAGATGCACATTTTTATGAACAGTATTCTTTAGTGTAATTAAATAATTTGTTACAATACTGAAACAAAATGTTCCAATATGTGCAGTTAGAGAAAAACAAAAACACACACACACACAAAAAAAAAAACCTCAGAAAGATATCTTTGGTTTCACTGTTTATAAGTGAAAATGTGATTTAAGTCTTGATTTTATTTATAAAAAGGGGATAATTATAAACATTTATCTTGAGAAAATGGAGATTTTCTGCCTATAGATGAAACCAGATAACACTGTGCATTAGCACATGCACTCTCCTTTTAAGAAACATGTATGCAGTCACATATTGATTGGATGATGAATGTGAACTTCTCATGATATTGCAGGTCATGCACATTTTTATCAAGTTGCCAAGCTTACATGATTTACTTGCCCCCCCCCTACAATTTGTTAGATTTTGCAAAGAAAGGGAGAAGGGGAGAGAGAAAGAGAAAAGAGAGGGGAGGGGGGGGGGGGGGGGGGGGGGGGGGGAGGGGTGGATTGAAAAAGGAGGGGGAGGAGAGTGGGATAGGGCAAAGAGAGCTAGAGATAGAAAGAGGGGGGGAGTAGAAATAGGGGGGGGGGCAAAATAAGAGAAGGGGGAATTAGCAGGGGATTAGATTGTTACTCCTCTATCCTCAAAAAGGTGGGAGAGGGGAGTTGGATAGGGCAAAGAGGGATAGAGAGAGAGAGGGAGAGTGGAAATGGGGGGGGGGGGTAGACTGAGAGGGCAAAAGAGAGATAGAGAGAGAGATAGGGGAGGGGAGAAAAATAAGAGAAGGGGGAATTAATGGGGGGAGGGCAGATTAATGTGACTCCACTGTCCTCAAAACTTGGTACACTGTACTTCCACTACCTGTTGTCGTACATCGCATTCTAACACCTCCTCATTCTCTCTCCATGCCCTCCTGTGCGGAGAAGGTGACACGCGGAATGAGTGATCGGTGAGTCCTCCTGGATTGAGGGCAGCATCATACAAACATGACTCAGCTTCAAGAGGCTACCCTGGGAGCTGGGAGAATCCAGTCACCTTCAGTTAACTCACCTCTTAAATGCCTGTTCACATATGAAGCGCAGCAAAACCCCCCTGCCGTAAACCCCCACCTTTTTTTTTCTTCATGTAAATGAATGGTATATGAGATTGCAAACAAGTACTCTGCAGTAAAAGTAAACCCCCACATTTTTAGTGCATGTAAATGAATGGTATGTTAGGTGGCAAAAAGAAAAAAAAACAAAAAAAAAAACGCTGAGGCAAAATGCATACATTTTTAGTCTCTTGGCTGCAAAAAAAAGTGTGGACCAATCAGTTCTTATAAACTTAGTGCAAAATATGATGTCACAAGTTTGTATGCACAAATTTTGACAAAACTTGTTTTTGATATCGTAATTGATGTTTTTATGCATGTCCTAGTGGCATGGTAAAAGAAAATGGCAAGGATTTTCGTCAGGGGTTTGTCGGTGTGTATCTGAAAGAGCTTTTACAGCAAGCAGCGTCCATGCTGCTGCTGAATGTGTCTGTCTGCACATTGGCAGTTCACCTAGGTTGATGTGAACAGATCCATATGTTTTTTTGTTCTTTTCTCAAATTATTGTCAGATTTACACAGTCCTTAATAGATTTTGGGTAAATATGAATATTTATCGTTTAATATTCAAATTCATTGATGTTTCTTTCTAGAACCCCTTGTGAAGGAATTGGTGATTTCTTCTGTATGAAACCTGACATGATGGAATTCCCTTGCTTTTTAACTCTTCTCAAATGTCTGTCAGACAAACCTCGTGCAAGCTTCTGGTTTGTCAAAAGTATCTGCTAAAATTGTTACATGCTTAAAACTCTCTGAGGATAGCATAAATAAAGAAGCACTGTGATTTTGAACTAATGTATTCCTTTGAATATACAAAGATTTGGCAGTGAGAAATAAGTGCTTGCCAGGATCTAAAATCTTGGACTTTTGTCTTTCTTGATAGAGATATTTTGTTATGATGTGATCTTTTTTCTCACATTTTAAGAACTGAAGTTCATATTAACTTCACTGATTTTATTGTTGATATGTTGCACTGTTCTATATATATGCAGCAGAGCCCCTTTTTCATAAAGTGTGGTTTTCACGTGGCATGCAAACGATTTGCAAAGGATGCAAATGTCGAAAAAATGGCAAAGTCCAACATTTGCATTTTATGCTCCAACAGTTCGCCGAACATGCACGGGGGTTCGGAAGCGTCGCCCATTATTCATTTTTAGTTCGGCAAAATTAAAAAAAGTTTGAAATTTTTGCAAACGGTTCCCGCATCCCTCGAACAATAACTGACAATACTTCCGAACCTCAGCCCAAGTTTGGTGAATTTTCGAAGCATACAATTTTTTTGATATTCGCATCCTTTGCAAAACATTTGCGTGCCAGCGAAAACTGCACTCAATTGTCTGTATGGCCCTTTATGGAAAAGTCCATGATAACTTCACCATACATTGTCTAGTAATTGGCATGCTTGAGATGAACAAACAAAACGCTGTTTGAAATGCTGGATGCTGTGTCCGTGCAAGGTGCTTGGAAGGGGCTGAATCATGCAGGAGTTCTGGAGGAAATCAATACATCCTGTTCACACAACCTAAGAGAGAGAGAATCTATCAGCACATGACCTAATTGTGCTTCAAAGAGCCTTCCACCTACAGGTGTATTCTTTATGAAAATTGCCTTCTCTCAATATGAATCTTGGTAAAATGAATACTAACTTCAAAATCCACTGATTGAGTGAATCATATAATCAGTGTATGAGATATGTCCACCTTTATATTCACTTGAAGAAGAAAAAAAAAAAGAAGCAAAGAAAGCTTTGCTTTCTATAATACTAACCTAATTGGAGCTTTTCAATGTATAGACGAGCAAAAATACATGTAAATGGCAATAAATGATTTTATGCAAGAAAGCTCTACAAAAGCCCTGGAAAAAAACAAACGAACAAACTAAAGGACAGAAGGAAACGACAACAAAAAGAAAGAAAACCTTTTAAAAAAAGAAAACAATGAATAATACTCAGAAAATTAATCCACCAGGCACCTTTTAAAAGTTGCCTGGTGGACCTCTTACATTTCAATCTAATCTTGAATGAACTACTGTGATGAAAAAAAAATGTATTTCAACTTTTTAAAAAATCATTTACTGTGGTTTCCCAATATACGGTACATGCACATGGTAATTAGTTAGTGGGGTAGGTCATATTAAAAAGTGACATAAAATTTTGACCTTCAAGGATCGGTCACATTTGAAGGAGTAAACCCCCATGCTTTTTTTTTCTGTGTGTAAATGAATAGTATATGAAAGTGAATAAATGCCGAGGCAAAAAGCATTTTTTTTTTTTTCTTCTGGAGGCAAAAAAATAAATTTGTGGACCAATCAGATTCTTATAAAAGTGAGTGCAAACTATGATGTCATGAATTTTTGCAACTTTTGGCAAAACTATCTGTTATATGAGAGTGCACTATTGTGTGTTAACCCATGCGTGACAGGAATTATTTAAAGCCTAATTTAATGAGCTTTTATTCTTCAAATTGGCAACACCAACATTTTTATTTTATAGCTACATTTTTCTTATAAAATGTCATGTATCTGAAATGAATATAAATTGACAGAAATTATGATGAGAAGTCAAAAAGTTGCCAATTTGCAGGGGAAAATGGTGATTTTAAACTTTCTATCACATTGCCAATTTAAAGATTTTAATGCTTATTTTCCTTTAAAAAAATTTCAGCATCAAACAACGAATATTGATGCAACGAAAATGGGCACAGTTTGTGTAGAATTTTTTGCTCTTTCTGCTCATGTATTTGGTATGATTTTTAGGGCTTTGCATCAAAAGATATTAGGCCAAACCACAAAATGTGGAGCTCTGTCACGAATGGGTTAAACACAACTCATTATTGGAAGTGGCACATGGTAAAAAAAAAAATAGAGATATCCAAATGAGCCTTTATTAGTTTCTCAGGTGTTGTCACATATTTTCTGTTATCTTTATGTTCCTTTTTGGTGGATAAGGGGAGGA
Organism: Echinometra lucunter; assembly: GCA_029962745.1. Classification (NCBI taxonomy): domain Eukaryota; kingdom Metazoa; phylum Echinodermata; class Echinoidea; order Camarodonta; family Echinometridae; genus Echinometra; species Echinometra lucunter. The sequence goes on from CM057157.1 coordinate 29,208,382, forward strand.
TTGGTAGGCGGAGGAGTGCTACTCTTTGTCATGACCTAGATGATTTTGAACTTTTATATGTTCCGATTTAAAAAGACAATAAAGGAAATGGTGTCAGGCACCCAATACTGTGTCGGCTTCTAGTTTGTGAGGAGCATTTTGCCCTTTCCTTGCATTAAACAAGAATTTTTTTCCCCTCAAAATAAGTACTCTTTATTCTAGAAATTTATTTTCTATTAAATTTTCTTGAGGAAATTTTGACCCCACGTGAGACCTGGGTTTCATTAGGGTACATCCTTCGGATGCTATTATTCTCTTTTAGTGTATAATGCTAAATGTTATGTGCCTGTGTCCTGGTTGTATCCACTCTACTCCTGCCTGGCGTGGATTAGCGTGATGTTGCTAACAAGCGGGCAGGCATCCAGGGAGTGCTGATTAAGGGGTGCGTTGATGTCACCCCGATGCCCCCGTCATTGGACCTGGCATCTCATTGTTAAGGCTGACACGCAACCCTTGCTTGCGTTTGTCTGGCATCACAGCGAGGATTAACAGGAAATCGCATCAAGCCCCGACGAGAGAGAGACAATTAGTCCACCTCGTCTCTTTTGTCTTTTTCGTCACTCCGTACAAAATAGGGAAACACGGGAAGGGGAAGACGAAATCACAACCAGGTTTGGTTGATCATCTTTAACAAATTCAACAGAGTTCCTCTGCTTTTAGGCTCTTCCATCTGCCCGGGATGTTGTCAGATTAGATTTAAAGATGGTCAAATCAAAGTTGGAGGACCTGGTGCAGAGTGCACTATCCTTTTAAAGTTTTGAAGGAAACAATGCCCCGGCCCACAAAATCTTCAGAAATGTTCATTTGCAATATTTTCCATTCATGCATTTTGCCCATGACAGATGGGCAGTTTGCCAAAGTTTCTTTTAGTAAAATGATGGTCAACTCACGTCCACTGGATTCCGATTAAAATAGAGTGCAACTTTCAAAGCACTTTGAAGGAGCAATATCTTGTAAATAATTTTCTGAGTAAGCCCGCAGAGTTTTTCCAGTTATCTGAAAAAAATGGCAAAGATAACTATGCTGTGGGAAAAATAGAGAAAGTTTGAAATAAAAAGACCTGATAATTTCTGATAAAGTCAACCAACCAAAGTTTGAGATTTAATTGCTAATAATTCACAAAAACTTGAAAATTGTTTGAAATACATGTAAAGCTTTTCTGATTTTTTTTGGAAATTCCTGTTGAATGCTGCATTCTTTGATGCCCACATATATAGGTTTAATACAAGGGGCACCAGGTTCCAGTAGACAGTCGATGGAATTCCCATTCCATTGACAAAGCCCCCCTTTTATTTCTGGTCTGAAAAACTGAATGCTGAGCTTGCTTAGTGAAATATAGGGTGTGTTCATGGAAGGTAACAGAGGGCTAATAAGCAACCCAAGTTCTGAACTAGCTCACCCGTTACCCTTGATAAGCAAGCCAGCGAATTGATTACAAAACTAGTTTTCCGGACTTGAGTTCCGCAAAAAAGGGGTATTTGATTACCCGTTGACCCAGGTCGGCGACTCAAGTCATGGCAATAAACACAACGTGACTTTGGTCGCGTTTCGTTTAGGAACTTCGGACTCCTGTTTCTGGATCAGATAAAAAGTAATAAGCCCGCCAGATTTGACCTTTACTGCCGGGTCATCCTGCAGCTGGGTGTGAGCTTGAGGGTTTCGGGAACTCGGATCGTAACCTTTAAACAAGATATCCAGAGAGACTGCCTGTTGTGAGCGCGATTTGTGTTGACGACTCAAGTACTCCTTTCTAATTTCTTGAAAAATGAGTCCACTGTATAAACACCCCATCAGTTTCGTTAAGTTACCTACAATGTAGGCACTACTACTGGAGAGCCTGGGAGAATTGGGACACTTCAGAGTCAAGGACACCAAGGTCCATATTCTTCTTCAGATGTTTGTCTCTTCTCCTCTTTGGTAGTCACTTTGCCCTCTTCCTTCCTGCACAAATAATTGCATCCTTTTAAAGCTGGCATAATTTTTCTTGTCCTGAAGTCAAAGAGCACGTGTTTGACCGAAAGAAATTGTTGGCTGCAAAAAATAGACCTGTCTTGTCATATCGAATGGAATGGTAAGAGCTTCTGTCTAACGTGAAGAAGCATAAAATGCAAAGTGCAAACTCACCAGGATGGTTTTTGAACTCTGGATCTCTGATTGTTTAATGTCACTGATTTTTTAATGTGTCCGGCAGTTTTAAACAGAAGGACCCCTCTGCATAAGTGGTATTGTAGTTCTCTGAAATTGGCACATCTATAGCCTGGGGATTAAAGATAATTTCATATTTGATATTTAAATTGAAATGTAATAAGTTGGTATGACACCTTTTTGCTTTATAAAATGACCATGAAATAAGTAGATAAATTGACTGTTCTTTGAATTTTCAGACAAGTCTCACTTAAAGTTCCAAGTTGTCAAAAGGAATCTTTGAAAATGAAGATTTATACAACTTTTATGAGTAAGCCTCGTAAAAACAGTTCAAAAGCATAAAAAGAGGTAACAGCTTGGACACAATTATGCAAAAGGATAGGTAGATATCAAGTTACTATCTTAAAGCAAATTAAAGTTTTTGAGTTAATTTACAAGGAACAAATTCTCATATCTTTCAACACCCATTTGAACCAAACTTTATTCTTCAAAACTGGCAGTAAATCTAGATCGATGCCCCGACTTGCAGCTACTTGGCTCCCGTAAGTCTGGCAGACCATGCTCCAGTCCTCGTGCCTTTCTACATCTGTTTTGTCTAACTAGTCTGGCTAATCTTCCAACAAATCTCCCCGGATCTCCCACCTGTTGCACTGTAGGGTGTACCTGGGGAAAATGTATCTTTCATACAGCCCTGCTACAGATGAAAATCATTATCCAAGGTACTAGCCTGGATGACTCATCAAAGCTAATTAATTCTGTAGACAAGGTGCCACGGTTTGATTTAACCCATTCGTGACAGGAATTATTTAAAGCCTAATTTGATCAGCTTTTCTTCTTCAAATTGGCAACACCAACATTTTTATTTTATTGCTACAGTTTTCTTATAAAATATCATGTATCTGAAATGAATATAAATTGACAGAAATTATGATGAGAAGTCAAAAAGTTGCCAATTTGCAGGGGAAAACGGTGATTTTAAACTTCCATCACATTGCCAATTGAAGGATTTTAATGCTTATTTTCCTTTAAAAAAATTTTCAGCATCAATCAACAAATATTGACGCAACCAAAATGGGCACAGTTTGTGTAGAATTTTTTGCTCTTTCTGCTCATGTATTTGGTATGATTTTTAGGGCTTTGTATCAAAAGATATTAGGCCAAACCACAAAATGTGGACCTCTGTCACGAATGGGTTAACTAGTAAAGCAGTAAACGCTTGATTGAAAGATTGCGGAACTAATCCTAAAACTTGATTTTTGTGCTGATGACATAATAGGTGTACTATGTACCTTGAGAAATGTCCTATATTGTCCTTACATCTACATCTTGACTTGCCCTTGTTTTAGTCTTTCCTTTTTTTCATCATTTGTTGTTGGTGATTTTTTTTTTGTTGCTCTGATAACTGCATACAAGTCATACATCTGTTAGTTCTCATAACTTTGATAAAAGTAGAACTTTGTAGTAATGCTTTTATTGAGCATCGACTGTACATAGCAATGCTTGCATAGAGCAGTTCCCACAGTGAAAAAAGTTGATAGAAAGCTAAACTTGAAAACATTTACATGTAATTGTTGTGCTTCACCATACAAATACTAATCAGTTACACAAATTTCATTAAAATTGATGAATAAGTAAACATATGTGACAGAGAATGCTGATGAACATTATATGATCCAACTGGTCAGGCTTCCTCTTCAAACACTGCTTGAGATGTGTTTCTTATCTTACTCCCATTGGAGTTAAAGGCATTGGCTAACTTTGTGAGTAGCTGATTTAAAAAATTCTCAAACTAAGATGAAACATGTGTATGAGTACTTGTATTTATACTCAAAAACCCTGAAACCAACCATAATTTGGAAGGAAAAGCTGTAAATTAGATGCAAACCGCGATTTTATTAGCTTTCGTCTCGAGAGACACTGAACTAAGAGGACCGTTTGGACGAATTAAAAAATACCGTTACTTGCCTTCCGCCGCGTGATACGTCAATACACACAGTGCGATCCGTTGAGTCATGTGCGCATGCGCACTCCTTACGTTGGGTCTATGCAACCAACCCTCATATATTTTTCAAACATTGGTTCACATTTCTAATATTTAAAAATACTTCCCGTGGATATTATGCTCTGAAACTTTCACACTGGTATTTTTACACTATAACCCTAATGTTTATCCTATTTTTAAGTAACAAAATGAGATTTTTAAAAAAATCATAACAATGTTAGCCAATGCCTTTAAGTTTAGTTTTGGAGTTACCCTAGTAATTTCTAATCCAGCCCACCATTTGTTTTACGAATCTAGACCACTAAGTTCCAGGGGAACTAGCCTCGACCTTATTCATTACGCTTTTCATACCAGTGTTAGCAAGGTCACTTGAGATCGAATTCTGGTACAATGTATGAAACAGCAACGCATTTGGTCTTACTTGAGAAAGTAAACAAGAAGCAATTTTGACAATTGTGGCATTTTCTGTTTTAGAGATCCATGACTTTATGCAGAACAATAAGGGGTCTTACATGTATTTCCTAGCTATGATTGGACAAGTAAGGCAAAGAAGTACACTCGGTACAAGTCCTATCCTTCACCAATTAATTGCATTGGTTACCAGTGCAGAAGAGAATGGTGTTCAAAGTTTGACTACCTTCAAGATTCTACATGGACAGACCCTGGAGTACCTTCCTGAGATGGTGTCAGCAATCACTTAAGTGAGGTCATTGAGGTCCTCGGAGGCCACGAGAATGGTCACCTACAGAGACGGGTCCTTCGCCAAAGCTCCCCCATTCTCACTTTTTTCCTATCTGAGACAGTTAGGTTCTGCAGAACAATTCAAAACACAAGTGGAAAAACATATCTCTTTTAAGATTCGAGTTTCATGACTAATTGATTATCTGTTGAACTGTTTTATGCATCCTTCATAATCATTGTTGTTTCACTTTGATCAAAAGTTTTTATAAATGTGCACGTTAAATCAAACAAAGAAACATAGATATGTGTAATGGACAGAATAGAATATGCCCAAGTCATGGAGTAATTACCAACATGCAGGGCAGAATACGATAAACTGTCTCGTATCATTTGTTATTTTCAGCTAGTCCGGGTATAGAAAATAACATACAAGCGACATGTGTGTTTGTAACAATTCCGTAGGGAAAGACAGATAATATTATTTATTGCCTTGTGGTATTCAGTGTGGGATGATGATGAAGGTACAGTGATGAGAGACGTAGAGAAAGAGAGAGACAGAGAGAGAAAAGGAGGAAGAAGGATAGACAGTATGAAAAGAGAACAAACTATGGCAAACCTAAAGGGGATACCCAATGCTGAAACAATGTTCCTTCATTTAGAAGAGCAAGATTTTATTAGCAGAAAATCATCTGCCTGAAGTTTAAAAAAAGTTGTGTTGCCAAGAAAAACCAAAAATATGGTAAGATTTCAGCCTATTTTTGGCCCCTCAGCTGTGTCCCAGTTTCAGTTGGGTACCCACAATGACGTCATTGTGGACTTGTGGTTACCTTGTCGCGCAATTCTAGCAAAATCTACGCAAGGTATAATACATATTGTACAGTCTAGCGTGCACCACAAATTTTTAGGTCAACTCTTGACTAATCACGAATAATTTGCCAAAATGCATTGATTTCGATTGAAAATGATCAAATTTTGAATTTTATTCTTAGAATTTTATTCTCGATCATATTTCAATTTTTTTTAAACCATTGTGTAATCACTTTAAAAGAAGCAAAAGAGGGAGGAAGGAAGAGAAAGAGAGAGAGAGAGAGAGATAAATAGAATAAAAGAGGTTGAAGGAACAATGTATGACATAGTTGTATGTGATGAAATTATTTCCATAAATGATGAATTAAGTGATAAATTCTTTAGGAAATACGTCCAGAAAGATCATTTAACATATACTCTTTGGACAAAATTATACATACAGGTCAAGCCATGAATTTGCCCCAATTTGCATTTTCATGTATTAGGTTACCAAACACTGGACTCTCCACTGGATGCAAGCAAGGCAGCGGTCAGTAGCATCATGGCCAGCTCTGGTTCTGACCAGGGACCGTTCACGTCCACCACGGCTGGGACGGCAAGGTCCAGCACATTGAGGTCATCGACCTTCACTCCCATGACGACCAGTTCGGCATCTAACCTAGATGACACCTCGGAGATGACGGAGGATAGCATCAAGCGTGTCCGGGGTAGCCAGGCAGGAGGGGACACAGGGAGAAGGCTAGAGATGGATGGAGATGAGTCACAGGTATGAAAGAATTTTTCTTTAAAGCCACTGAGTAACTTTAAAACAATTCGAGCTGCATGGCCCTACTTGCTATCAGTGATATATTGTGTAAATATGAAGCCCTAAACAATGCACTTCAAAAGCATCATCATTTGCTTCATTAAAAGTGAAAATATACAAGTGACTGGATATGCCAGACTCTTTTTACCCCATAGACTGCAGGGTTAAACTAAAGCATACCCAAGATGGTTTTGCAAATGGTGGTATGTCAGTGATAGATATCTAATAACATCTTATGTTTCAAAACCTTGGCTGTTCAATTATCCTTCTGCATATCTTTATACAACACAGACATAAAAATTTGACAATTTCCACAAAGTCACTGTATCCCTTTTACCATGGAGTTACAGTGTACCTCTGTTGCTTTGACCTTTGGGAAAATTTGCTCTTGGACCTTTCACACTATGTCTACATCTAATCTGGATCTAATCTGGCTAGTCCACCATCAGGCCAAGGCCCTGTTGGACCTACATTGGGAAGGGGGGGGGGGGCAGTTAGAATGCATGATGGATGATATTCATAGTAATTAGAGATTCTGGAAGCTGAAGTTTTTAAACCTTCGCCTTTCAAAATTGGGGGGGGGGGGGGCAGAGGCAGTTGAAGTTGGGGCCATAATTGATATTGAAGGGTTCTACCATGTAATAAAACAAGAATAAAGTCTTAAGGGATGATTATTTTAGCTAGCAAAAGGATAACAAATAGGAGAATTAAAAGTTGTATGCATGGTTACTGTACATTATTTGAATTTCCAAAGAACCCATGTTGGGCCCACTGCATTGTTAATAGAAGAAGAGTAAGGGGAAACCCTGGTGTAGTGATGCATCTACTCAGTATCCCAACCTGTTACAAGAGGAGCAGAGACCTGAGGGTCACAGTGATTAGCTTCACTTTTCCTATACGTAAGTGATGCCAAATACTTGGCTTCTGAATCCTGACATTCCTGCAGGTTCAACCAACAGGCCATCCAGTTCCAGTAGCCAAAGTGCTAATAATGAGAAATGTGAACAAACCCTTGCTTTGGTAGTGAAGGGATTCTCCCATAGACACATAATAAATTTACTAGACAAAAAGCAGCACGTGCGGATATCATTCCGCGAATGGCATTAGGCCCCACCTATTTTAAATCATTTGAAGGCCGACCTAAGCACCCGTTATCGTTGCATTATTCATATCTATTGCGCGTATCACTTTTATTATGATACTTTGATTTAATGCGCATTTGTTGCGCATTGATTGTACATTTCTTGCGCATGTTTTTAGCTGATGGGCGTAATGTTTTAAAACATACACAAACGCGCGCTACTCCTTGGAATCATCTTACAAAATGAATTATTCATTTTTGCTCATGAATATTGATGGTGCTTAGGTCGGCCTTCTAATGGAGCTGGACAAAATGGCGGAGCTTTAGGGGCTTGGGTTCTCCCATGAAAAAAAAGTAAAGTCTTTGGACAACTATTATAACTAGCAAAAGGATAACATAGGAAAATTAAAGGTTATGTGTGGGGATTGCCTTTTTGATTTGAAATAATATCAGAAAGCCTTGCACGGCTAACATAACTGGCAAATATGATAGTGGAAAATAAAGGTTATGTGTGGTGATTGCCTTTTTGAATTATATCAATATGAACAAAGCCTTGCACATCTGTTATGATGAGCAAAACATAAGAAAGGAAGATAAAGGTTATGCGTGGTGATTGCCTTTTTGAATCCTAAATCAAATTCATTAGATTCTGTCTACGTGAATAGATGATAGTCATCTAAAAACTGCAGGCCTCTTTTTATCTTACTTTCTCCCTCTGCTGTCACTCAGGGTGTCTTATCATCCATACCATCAGAATGATAGGTCTTTGATTGAGGAATGAACTGTCAAATCGACCGTTTGTAACATCTTGAGAAGCAGAAACAGGAGGATTCTGGGTAGGGCTATTGTTTCCTCTCTCGCTTTCTATGTTGCTTCTAATTAATTCCCTCGTCAGTGGTGGGCTGGGGGAAAGATAGAAGGTGTGGAGGAAGCGAAGGGGTAGGCAGGGAGGGAAAGAGGGAGGGAGGGAGGAGAGAGACAGACAGAAAGATGGAGAAAAAGAGAAAGAGAAAGACAGAAAGAGAGAGAGATAAGAAAGAGAGAGACAGACAGAGAGGGAAGAATGATAATAGTAATGATACATAGGATTTCTATAGCACCTTTTTCATTTTAAGAGAGAAAGAGGGAGAACGATAAGAAAGAAAGAGGGATAGACAGAAAGAAAGCTGGAAAGAAAGAGAGAGAGTTACAGAAAGGGGTAGAGAGAT